>JAMBUR020000004.1:0-1200000 GCA_023721895.2 Talaromyces albobiverticillius
TTTTAAAATAGAGAATAATAAAATTAATCCTTTAATAACTATAATAAAGGATTAATATATAAGAAATATTTATTTATTTTATATTTAATTTTGTTTTGATATCTTAAATTAATTATAAATCTTAAATATATAATCTTTTATTAATTAGCATTAGTTATTATTTTTTTATTTAAAGATTTAGCTTTAAAATCTTTTAATATATTAAAAGTCTTTTAATTTTATTTATTTAACATATCCTAGTTATATTCTAATAATATTAAATTAAAGTTTTCTAATAATTTAAGACTCTTATTATAAAAAAGAAGTTTTATTAAGATAGTATTTTTTATATTATAATAATTAAACTAATTAATATAGTAAGCTATATTAGTACTATTAAAATTTAGTTAGTATAATCTTACTTTAATAATAATAAGATTTGTTAGCACAGGGCCGTCCAGTGTCACGGACCTCTGGATCCGCTATAGTTGTCACTGGCTGTGTAGAGCTGCGATACAATAGGTTAGACCACATAGAGGTCTGGTAAGGATTGTCTTATAATTAAATATTAAATAGATAAATAGTAATAATTAGTTAATAATATAACTATAGTAGAAGAAGTTGTTATGAAACTACCTGCATGACGCTAAAAGGAACTATCTCAGGAAGGGAATAGACTAAGATAGTAAGAGCTTATACTAGATTAACTAGAGGACCAGTTGCTGTAGCAATAAATATAAAAGGTTACCAATATATAAGACACATAAGTGACATTATGGTATATGTACTAATATTATATATAAAAATATAAATAATATACTCTTATCTTAATAAGATAAAGAGTATATAAAATAACTATATACTCATTAGAAGAGAATTATATGCTTTCTACTGACTATTTTAAGAAGTATATAATATATAGTATATAGAATAAGGAGGACTAGGTATATAAGAATACTTATTTATTATTATATATTTAGTTCTTTATATTTTAATCTAAGTTATTTTAATTATATACTAAAAAGGTTAGCAAGGCAAACTATATTTAAAGTATTATAATACTTTAAGGGACTTTTTTTTTTAGTTATGTTACTAATACCTATTAACTATTCTATTATTTAATATTTATCTACAAGACAACTCTTATCAAATCTCTATATAGTTCAACCTATTGTATTACAGCTTAACATAGCCAGTGATAATTATAGTAGATCCAGGTCTGTGATAAAACTATCATCTTGATCTTAAGTTATGATATAAGACAAGTACTATTAAGAAGAGCTAATTATTATGCTAGAAAAATATTACTCTACTAGGAAAGCTAATTATAGCAGGAATAGCATCAATCTTAGGAGATAATATTACCACTACCAACAACAGGGACATTAGGGCTCTAGTATAATATATTAAAGAACTCGAAGCGTAAGTAGTTATAAAAAGTAATAGAGTGCTATAAGAGGTTAAAATAGACTAGGTAGTACTATTTAAGGGAGAATAAGGAATATTTAAGATATTTATAGTGTAGATAAGGCTCTACTTCTCTTATAATAGTGAATGAATTATAAGCAAGTTGGACAAGGTGCTTGCCGCATTAAGCTATCTAGTAGATAAAGCAATAAGATAGTTCTTACCTTATATGATGGACTGGCTAAGCAATAGTAAAGAATATTGAAACCTAGAAATAATTACTATATTCTTGAGCTATACTTACTTTAAAGGAAGACTAAACTAACTATAGGGAATAGTTAATAAGAAAATAGATACTATTAACTAAATTAAAAATGTGAGATAGCATAGATCTGTGGGGGATTATATATTAAAGTTTTTATAAGTATTAAGCTATTTGAATTAAAATAACTAAGAATATTAGAACCAATTCTATAAAAATTTAAAAGGACTTGGTAAAGAATAAAATATTATAAATTATATTATAATTAGTAATATTATAAGAAATAATAGAAGCAGTATCCTAGATTAATTTATAGTTATTCACTTAATAAATAGAAAAGTTAGGAGATCAAATAAAGAAATTCCTATAGACTAAAGCCTATAGAGCTAGACACAATAGCCTATAAGAAATAACTAAGAAAGAAATTCAATAAAAGTATAGTTAAATATTTTAACTATAAAAAAATAGGACACTTTATGAAGGAATGCAAAAGCCCTAAAAAGTAATAATAATAATTAAAAATAACCAGCGAAACCAGACAGTTAAAGACCATCTACTACAATAATAGACACAATAGTGAAGCATATATCAGCGATGATGATGCTAGGTATATAGATAAAGATAGTTATAATAATTATAGTAGCTTTAAAAGATCAGAGAATGTAACAAGAATCTATATAGAAATAATGTATACTTAGAATTATAAAAATCTAGAATAAGATGCACAGATCAAAGAAATATCTAAAATACCAGGATAGAACATTGTAAGTGAAGACAAGTACCCTAAAATTAAGAAAAAAATCCTTAAATAGTTAATAAATAATATAATTAAAGTATATAATCTATAAATAGAATCTGAAAATAAAAACTTAGATAAATATAAATATTATTACTAATATTCTAATATAGATTACCCTGGATATTAATAACTATTATAAATAATATACTAGGATAATGAATATTTAATATACAAAAGTAATAAGAAAGTAATGAATTACTTTCTAGTAATAAACAAAAAAGCATAATAAATTAATTGCAGATAGTAGAAGGAAAAAAAAGAGAAAAAATAATAAATTAAAAAATAGTTTTTCTCTTAGAGTATTAGGAAATAAATTAATATAAAAAAATTGTAAGAAGCGAGCTAGTTATTAAGAACTAAAGATTAGAAGGACTAGAAGCCTGTAATAAGTTTAAGTATAATTAAGATATCTAGAACAATTAACTAACTTTTAAAAGATTGGATAATATTGATACTAGAAGAATAAGAATAAGCTTAATAGGAATTAATTAAGGAGGAAAATCCCTAAGAATAAAAAAAAAGAAAAATAATAACCTATAAAGAATATAATAACCTATAAGAAAAGATTAAAGAAAAGATTGAATGATAGAACTTAAAAACATAAATGTACAAGGAAATAGTATGGAAATAATATGAATTAGAAAAATATAACAAAATATTTCAATTATTTTAAAAGTGGATAAACTTAATAGATTAAGAACTCATAATTAAAGTAGATTTTTTAGATTAATTTCTGGCTATATATAAAGCAGAATAAGAATTAAAAATTATAGTATAAGGAAGACATCTTAAGATTAGGATTAATATATTAGGAAAGGAATTGATGGCAATAATAGATTTTAGAGTTATAGGAAATTTTATGGATCTATAAATTAAGAAGCAGCTGGGACTGCTTAGAGTTAAGAAAAAGGAACCTATACTATTAATAGAACTCAATAGAAAAAAACTTGAGAAAAAAGGCATTATTGAAGAAAGTAGTTAGCTTATTATAATAATAAATGAGTATTAGGAGTGGATTAATTTTGATATTATTGATTTAGAAAATAATAATATTATCCTAGGAGCATCTTAATTAAGGATGTATAATTTAGAGATTTACTGGAAACAAGACTAATTATAGCTGATGAGATGCAATTGTATAAAAACCTAAACTATGAAAGCCACTAGACAAGAATTAGAAGAGCTGATGGTTATTATCTATAAGATAAAGATAGTATCATCCTAATAGGATAAATGACTAGCTAATTAAAAAGATAGTAGCATCACTAAAGTTATAGAAGAGCTTAGAATATTAATAGAAAAAGTAAAGGCTACAAGAAAAGTTATGTTTATAGAAGAACTACTAATAATACTAGTAAAAAATATCAAAGTAGTACTATTATAAGAATATAAAAGATTCAAGAAATTGTTTAATAAAATATATAAGGAACTGCTAGAATATAGTGAATGGGATTATACTATTCTACTTATTAAAGGCAAGAAATTAAGATTATAAAAAATATACTAACTCTTAGAGTTAGAAATAAGAGCCTTAAAGAAGTATATTAATAATATGCTAGAAAAAAAATATATATAACTATCATAGTTACTAGTAGGATATCTAGTACTATTTATACTAAAAAAGGGAATAATAGAATTATAACTATACATTAACTATTAATAGCTTAATAGCATTACAATTAAAGACACCTATCTATTACTATTAATCTAAGAAATATAGAATAAGGTTAAAAGAAAGAAATAGTTTACTAAACTTAATATAATAGATATATATAATCGCTTATAAATTAAGGAAGGAGAAGAATAGAAAATAATATTTAAAATAAAGTTTAGATATTATAAATACTTAATTATACTTTTTAGATTAACCAACATACTAATAGTATTTTAATAATATATTAACTCAATTATTAAGGACTACCTATATGACTTTATAATTACTTATCTTAACAATATTATAGTATTCTTAGATAGCCTCAAAGATCACATCAGACATGTTAAGTTGGTACTATAAAATCTATAAATAGTAAAGCTACAAGTCAAGCTAAAGAAATGTAAATTTTATGTCTAAGAAATGGATTTCTTGGGGTACCAAATCACCCAAGAAGGAATCGAAACTAATAAAGAAAAAGTTCAGGCAGTTAGGGACTGGCCTAGACTAAGAAATATCAAAGAATTATAATTATTTATTAGGATAATAAACTATTATTAATAGTATATATAAGATTACGCAAAAGAAATAGTACTGCTATTTAAATTGCTGAAGAAAGAAATTCTATATAAATAGAATAAAAAGTAATAAGATGTATTTAAAAATATAAAAAAAAAACTTACTATAGCACTAATATTAGTACAATTTGATATTAAGCTATCTATAGTATTAGAGATAAATACATTAGATTATATTATAGGAGTAGTATTAATACAAGAAGGACTAAATAGAAAAAAAAGAGTAATTACCTATTACTCAAAGAAACTGATCAACACAGAACTTAATTATAATATCTATAATAAAGAATTGCTAGCTATAGTGAGAGCACTTCAACATTAGAGAGTTTATTTAAAAGAAATAAAGTTTATAGTTAAAATCATTATAGATTATAAAAACCTCACTTATTTCCTATTAATTAAAATATTAACTAGAAGATAAGCAAGATGATTAGAGATACTATTATAATACTAGTTTATGATTGAATATTGTAAAGAAAAAGATAACAAAAAAGCAAATACTTTTAATAGAAGACTAGATTATAAAGAAAGAGTTAGAAAACTAGAATCTACTTTACTTAAGAAAAACAAGAAAGGAAATTTAGAGTATAATCCCCAGATTACTACTCTTATAATAACTATAGAGTTAGATTTAGATGTAGAACTTCAAGATCTAATTATAAAAGAAATAGTAATAGATAGCACTATTTAAGTAATATTAAAAGATATTAATAAAGGAATTAAATATAATAAGATAATTATAAATAGAATGGGACTTATATTTTAGTATAGTTTAATCTATATACCAAAAATAGTCAGAGAAAAGATTATCAGAATACATTATAATAATTCTATAGTAGGATATCTAGGAATCACTAACATAGTTAAGAGAATCTTAAGAAATTACTATTAGCTAAAAATACAGAAAAAAATCAACAACTACATCAAGGAATATGATATGTGTCAAAAAAATAAGATTATAAGATATAGACTATACAGACAAATATAACTATTATAAACACTAGAATATCTATAGTAATAGATAATAATAGATCTTATTATAAAACTATTAAAATTAGAAGGACATAACTTAATTATGATAGTAATTAATAAGTTAATAAAGTTTATATACTTCATACTAATAACAGAAAGAATAGATATATTTTTATTAATTAAAGTACTACTCAAAGAAGTCTTTTAATATTATAATATACTAAAAATAATAGTATTAGACAGAAGACTAGCATTTGTATTAAAATTATAGAAATCATTAATAGACCTTATGGGAGGGGAATAATAATTAAGTTTAGCTTATCACCCTCAAACAAATGGACAGACAGAATAAATAAATTAGATACTTGAATAATATCTAAGAAGTTATATTAATTATTAATAAAATAATTAGACAGAACTACTCTTAATAGTATAATTAGCATATAATACATCATAATAAGTAATAATAAAAATGACACTATTTATAGTATATACAGGATAAGAAGCAAGAATGCCAGAACAATCACACTATAAATAGCTAGTAGTAGAAATAGTAGAAGGGATAGCCAATACAATAAAGGCTATATATCTATTTTTATAATAAGAAATTAAGTATAAAGGATAGAACAATACAGAAAGATATAACTGAAAGAATCAGAAAGAATCTAATTTTTAGAAAGAGGGGAAGATCTATTTCTTATAAAAAAACTTATAAATGCTACGAGAAAACAATAAACTTGACTATTTATGACTAGGATTGTTTAAAATTAAAGAAAAAATTAAAGAAATTAATTATAAACTTAAGCTATTAGATTTTATATGAATTTATCTAGTATTCTATATCTTATTATTGGAACTAGTACCCAAGAATACTAAAATATAAAATAAAATCACTATTAAATAAGAAATATATAAAGTTAAAAAGATAGTAATAGAAAGAAAAGTGAATAAAAGTATCTTATATCTAGTTAAATAGAAAGAATATAGTAGTTCAGAAAATATATAAGAATCTATTAAGAATCTTACTAGCACAGAAGAAACTCTGGAGGAATTCCACTAGAAGTTTTTAATAAGGTAGAGGGAGATTGTCTAAGATTGATAAGTAATTTATTAAAACTCTTAATAGTTATAGTAAAAATATAATAGTCTAGCTGCTCTTATGTAATCTTAATATTAATAATAGTAACTTCTATATTAGAAAAAGGATTCTTAGAATTAAGCGCTTCTAACACTCTTTGGTTGTGTTGATGAAGTAAAACACTATACTTATTATAGGACTTTTTAAGATGATAAAGATATTTTAATTTAGTAAATAGGGACTTTATTTAATCTTTTATATTATAAATTTTAAATTTTATTCTTAAATAAAGATTTTCTAGATTATTCTACTCCTTATAATTATAGAAATATTATTTATAGATATGATTATAATAGATGTATATAGCACACTTCAAATCTTTATCATTTATAATATAGTTAAGATTATAAAAATAATAATATTTATAAAAATATTTAGTAATAAATCTATTCTTAAGGATCTCAGAGGACTATTAAATATAATTCTTACTTAAATCTTTCTTTAAGTATAATAGATTAGTTTTTGAAATTAACTTGATATATAGTATAATAAAAATATCAAAAATTATTTATTAAATAAAAAATAAGATCATGCTAGAAATAAAGATAAGTTTTTTTATTTATATTTTTAAAAATAAAAATCTTAAAAAGAGGGAATGATATTATAAAATTATCTATATAACACTAAAAAGAATTATCTTAGAAAAAGAATAGATTAAGATAATAAGAGCTTATATTAGATTAACTAGAGGCTAGTCACTAGTAATAGGATATAAAAGATTATTAGTATATAGGATATATAAATGATATTAATATATATATTAATATTATATAAAGATATAAATAATATACTCTTATCTTAATAAGATAAGAAATATACAAAATAATTAATGCTTATTAGAAAGAAATTATATATTTTCTACTAACTATTTTAAGAAGTATATAATATATAGTATATAGAATAAAGAGGACTAGATATATAAAAATATTTATTTATTATTATATATTTAATTTTTCATAGTTCTTTAATCTAAATTACTTTAATTATATACTAAAAAGATTAGCAAGGTAAACTATACTTAAAGTATTATAATACTTTAAGGGATTTCTTCTACTTTAATTATATTACCAATGCCTTATTAACTATTCTATTATTTAATATTTATTTATAAGATAACCCTTATCAAACCTCTGTGTAGTTTAATCTATCATATCATAGCTTGACACAGCCAGTGACAACTATAGTGGATCCAGGTCCGTGACAAATACCACCAAACCACAGTTCAGTGACGAGTTTACTCTGATCTAGACACTAGTAAAGCATCGGTTTCCGACAATAGCTTCCAGGTCATCACAATAAAAAACTTACTTTTAAAAAACTAGCTTTAGTTTTAAAAAGAGAATTATTTTAAAAATATTTTTTTAAATATTTATATTATTAAATCTTTATAAAAAGAGTAATTAGATTATAAATTAGATATAAGAATATAGTAATATATTAAAAGACTTTATAGTAGGTATATATAATTATTAAATAGCTAATTACTATTTTTATAAAAAACTTAAAACTATATATAGAGATTTATATAAAAGTAGCTACTAAGACACTAGTGCACTAGCATCTATGCTAGGAAGTAAGGTCATATAATAGTAATACATAAAGCTATTCATACATTCCATTTGCCATTCCGCCTTACAGAGATCGTGGAGGACATTGCAGAATTTACTATATAGACACGTTAACATAGAGTCAAGAATCACCTTTGTTTCTTTCTTAGATGCCATCAAGAATACAATATCCATTTCATTTCAACATGCTCACATATTTGAAAGGGCCCAAACAATACTTATGCAAAGCCCCTATCTACCTTGTACTGGATTCTTCTGAATAAAATCCTCGTAAATCTGGCCCATTGTTACCCATTCCACCCCTTCGTGTTTATTGATATGTTCAATAATTCTATGAAATTCAAGTCAGCAGCGATTCAAGTGCACTCAGTCACCACACAGTCATCTTTGCGCACCTTTCCTGCATTAAGAGAACATGTGGGCGTCCTGAGACGTCTGGGTGGATCGTCATCGGAAAAATGAACTCGTCGTACTCCCGGTAAAAATAGTCAAATTGATCCTGTCGGACCGAGAAGTTAGCTCGCTATCCCGGAGGACTATAAACAACGTTTTCCGCCGGCTTCCAAACCTTCCAGAGATCCTCGACATCCCGTGGATTCACCCAACCATGGCTGTTGGCGGAGTTCTTGATGAACATCAATGGAACCATATCATCGAGATACCATGATGCCGGTATCTCGACGAGGCTACTTTCCTGACCCCAGGAAAGGGGCTTCATCCAGTCCTTGGCAGGCCGTGAGTAATCAATTTTCGTCCAGCAATCTCCAGAACGGATTCGGTATGCCTGGCAATCATGATGACTGAGGCTGTGATCGTACTTTATCCCGTAACTCAGGAGTAGCTCGATCATCTCCTGGTTTACCTCCCACCAGGGTGCCACGTATCCACGAGGTTGTTTCCCACAAAAGCTAGTCATCATATTGTACGTCTTTTCTAGGACATCACGTTGTTGCTGTATTGTCATACTAACTGGGTTTTCATGGGAGTAACCATGCAGCCCAATTTCATGACCGGCGTCACGCACTTCAACACATTGCTCTGGGAATGTCTCAAGTGAATGGCCAGGGATAAACCAGGTTGTTTTGATGTTATATTTTTGAAACATTCGGAGTAGTCGCTGGACACCAATAGTTCCAGCGAAGATCCCTATAGACGACCGTCAGCATGGTGAATTAGAAGATTGATTTTGTACATATCGATAGATAATTATAACTTTATTCTCATTTACCTCGACTGATATCGTTTTCGGAGTCTTCTCCTCCGTATGAGCCTAACCAGCCTGACACTGCATCCAAATCGACACCGTAGCAGCAGAGAACTCTTTTCTTGACCATGGCTAGAGCTGTCCTATATGACTCCAAATTCTTAAAACAGTAAAAAAAAAGAAGTTGTTTCTTATCGTGAGAATGGGTCAAGTGATATCCAAAGTACCAAATGATCAACCAACGTGGTTATCAGGTGTATGTTTTTTCTTAGTCAGGAGCGTCAGGCAACATTTCAAACAGGGTATTATTATTATATATAATTCATTTCTAATTCTCCCTTGTACATCATATTCATGATTGCATCGTATATGGTGAATTGTGTGGGTTGTGTCGTCATGGATATCGCTCTAGACCGCATTAGGCAACTATAGCCTCTTTTAGTGCATTATTTAGGAGAATGATTAGACCAGGTCACATCAGAATCTGCGCAAAATCTCATCATCAATTCCGTTATTTATGTGTTATCTCTTCAATTATGATCACATGGAGGAGTGCAATTTTCCTGTGTGGAGAAAGTGAGTAGCTTGCCTGCGGTAAAGATTAATTGGTGTTGGGAAAAAGTTTCTTCGACATCTTCTGAGGTCTGAAATACCTTGGATTTGTAAATTCATCTATTGTTAGGATGCTCTTGGTAATTTTCATTGTCAACGTGATTCAAATGTTGCTTTATAAAAAAACATCGTTTCCTCGTTGCCAGTTGAGACATACGTTAACACCAGAGATGTCTTTATATGTTACTACTTATTGGGGAAGATGGTTCGATGGGTGATTATTCGAAATATCTTCAAATGTATGATGGAGACCTTTGAGACAAACTAGACATTAACTGGATCTAGGCCCTGAGATTTCAACGAATTAATTGAAAGAGTCAATAATCGATTTTCCTTGAAGGACCAAAACGCCCAGGATCGTCTTTAACGAAGGGGGTAACAAAGAACCAAAAAACCGAGGGCATAAACTTTAGGAGTATTCAGACGGTAACCAGTCAGTGAACGAAACATAGTGCGAACCGGGTTATTCAAACGCACTAAAGACTGGATCATTTCTCGCCCATTGATTTGATGACATTGCAGCCATCCTGAAATTCGATATCCGTGCTGTGTGGACCAGTATTTGGTACTACCAGAGTGATAGTTGCCATTTGGGGACCGAGATAATCCGTTCTGCGCTTCCAAAACCACCACGCAGTCACCAGGGCGGTGATTCCACCGGTAATCGCGCTGGAATAGTTCATTGACGTGGCACTAGTCGGCATTGTATACGGAAAACAGAAAATAACTATGAACACAGCCAGATATGCGCAGCTAATCCCGTTGACAACGTAACCAACTGGTCCCCTCATCCAAAAGGGACCCCGGGTAAAACTGTGGCGCCTCTGGATGAGATGAGGACCTAGGGCCGCAATGTAGGACAACGACATAAGAATAACAAAGCTCCCAACAAAGGCATTGAAAGCGGTTTCTGATCCCACTAGATTAGTTCTAATTAGCACCGATAGTGAATGGGTGATCTTCAGAGTGTCATCAAGTTCTATTGTATCTTCTACCCGAGCAGCAAGAAAACAACTTGAACGTATGGGGAAAGCCTTACTATAGATCCCGCCAAATGCAGTGCTAATCATGCCACAGATGATAGTTGCATTCATTGGATTTTTGCCTTTGCTATCAATCTTGCCAATAATCCTGCTTAAAGGAGTCGCCCCATCTCGTCCCAGCGTCCAAAGCACCCGGCCGGCAGTGATATAGGCAGCAACACAGGCAAAGAGGGATGGAAGGAAGATGATAATCAGCAGGCCAAGAGCTCCAGAATGAGATCCTGTTGCCTGTAAATATATCTGAGACAAGGGGAAGTTGGAAGAACTCTTCACCACTGCATTGATGTCTGAGATGGCGTATAGTAGTGCCAGGAGATAAAGGAATGTCCTGGTAATACTCAGTCAGTAACCGCGTATCAAAATCTATCAGGTATTCCTTACGATAAAAAGCCGATAATGACCTGCGCAGCGATTGCCCGCGGGACATTGACGTTTGGCCTCATCACCCATCAGTTAGTATTTTTCGCTTTGATACACAAACGAGGTCATGTACCTTGGAATCTCCTCGGCTAGGTGCGATATACAGTCTGTGCCTTCTATTAAACCTGCTCAAGTCTGAATTCTTCTCTTGGATCAACATACCCGGCGTGCCCATCGCATAAGCTCCGTTCAGCATACCCATTAGAAATATCAATCCGTCGCTAGAGTATCCTGTTGAATTCTCCCAATCCCGCCAAACAAAGTCGTTGCTAGCATAACCGCTACCATCGCGACCCGGCATTATCGCACATACCAGTATAGATATGAATACTCCCGCAATTATGAAAAACAGGCCGATGTGATTGAGCAATGGCAAAGCCTTGTTTGCGAAAGTAACCACGGAGCAGCACATCCAGCTCACCGCAATATGCGCAATAAGCACGTGCCATCTCTGGAAGGTATATTGAGGATGAGAAAGAGCATACATCTAGTCCCATAACGGATGGATAAGTCTATCGTCCATCTTAGAGAGCTGGAGAACGTCTTACCTGAACGGCCTGCTGCGCAACCACCAAGCTGCTGGACACCGTCGCAAAGATCCAGGCAATTGTATTCCACCAGCCCGCATAGAAGCTTACCATCGGTCCATAGCGTCTACCTGAGACAATCGCGGACCACTGGTAGACTATTAAAGTCAGCGGAAAGAAGACGCTTTAGTGATGATATTTCGAAACGAACCTCCTGAAGATGACGGAATGGCAGACGCCAGCTCAGCGATCGAAGCAGCAACAAAGCAATACATTACTGACACCACGATACTAATAGACATCAGCCTGGCACTTATATCAGAATGTCTAAAGTACAGGGTGATGTTACAACTCATAAAGAATTCCTGGTGGACCACCGTTCAGTACCGATGTTGCCTAATTTCTTCTGTCAGACAAGTATGATCCTTGCCAGTGAGTAATAAATGTCAATGCTTCAGCTCACAATAGTCCCACCCATCAGTGCCCATGAGCAGCCTGTGACAATTCCCACAGCAGAGACACTCAACAGCCCAAATTGGCGTTCGAGCTCCTGGAGATGACCGGAGGCATTAAGATCGTTTGGTTTGTTGTCGTTTAAAGCCATGGGAAACCCTGCAGAAAATTGTGGGTTTGCTGAGCACATTCAATGTACGTACACGCATCTAAGAGATCTTCAGCCTTTGGCGGATATGGCCACGATTTTATGTCGCGAGTGCCCAGGTTTCTACATCGCGTTCGATGGCAAAACCCCATATGTTCACGCTTCAGGTCATCATGATAAGAAGACGAGAAGAGTCGGAGTTAATAGATCCCATTAGTTGACTCTGCATACTAATTCCTCAAGCATAGCAGTATGTCTATTTGTGAGAGTAGTGATTCATAACAGAATAGGAAAGGGCGAAGCTCGTAGTTAAATTTACAGTTACTGCCAGTTACAGTTTCAAGGCAATGTTATCCTATAGTTTCCATTTTAGGCCTAGAGCAAGCTGTATCTCCACTTCAAGCAACAATATTCAGGCCATCCTGATAAGAAAATAAAAAGAGTCAAAGATAACAGATCCTATTAGTAAAATCTGTATGTTAGTTTATCTAGCACAAGACTATACTATATGGTAAAGCAGGCAAGATAGTTCATCGCTTCGCAGTTTGAGGGCAAGTTATCTATCCTATAGTTTCTGTTATGGGATTAGGGCAAAGTATATCTCCTACACTGTTTAGCTGCAGAACAGGATACGTATACAATTTTTAGTCGTTATAAAGTCGTTTGGCCAAAGGGGGTATAGAGATATATTGCCTCTTGTATCAAGTGATTTACAAGAGGCTATTGTCGTGAGAGTACTTAGTGTGAGCAACATCCCCACATTTCACCCTAGCACTTGACAGCGTAAATAAAGGCGACGAGATATCATAGGCTCTTCTTTCTTCTCTGGATGGACAGATTACAAATCATCACATGTCCCTTACACATCGTATAGCTAGCTCTATCCACGGTTGCAAGCCGATTTCAATCGATATAGGTGATTGTTACTACTCCACATCTATAAGATAACTGCCCGCATATGCCAAACAGTCGAATTTTTTGTTTCGCAAATGTAAGCAGCGATCATCTTTTTGCATACCATCAAGTCAGGGAGCTCTTGATTCCAGTATAGAAACAGCAGAAACTGGGACACGCTTGTCTGGATCATCGAAACCGAGTAATACTATGAGTCAACGATGCCTCCCAGCAAGGTCAGGAGTTGCAGTTACACTTTTGAAGCATCAGTCAATCCAAATCATCAATACACATGGTAACCAAGTAGTCGACACATGGGCCTTTGACCTGCAGGATCCGAGCTCCTCGCATCTATCCATGGAGCACACTCGCGCCGCTCTGCTAAAACTCTCCATCAAAGTCGGCGATACACTAGTCACCAACCGTCGCACGCCGATTCTCACTGTGGTCGCAGATACCAGCCCTGGAGTGCATGATTTACTGATCGCTTCTTGCGACAGAAACCGGTATGCCCAGGTAAGTTTTGGTGACCAGCTTGACCAGCTAGGAACTACGGGCTACGGAGATGTATCTAACAATGAAATCCCAGCTGGGGGTGCAAGGGTATCATGAAAATTGCGTCGACAATTTGCACATAGCTCTCGACGCCGTTGGAATCCATATAAGTTCAGTCCCTTCTCCGCTGAATCTATTCATGAACGTCCCTGTGGCCCGTGACGGTTCGTTATCCTTTGCTCCGCCGGTCTGTGAAGCAGGACAGTCGTGCACCCTGCGCGCAGAAACAGACTTGATTCTGGTGATGTCTACCTGTCCGCAAGACGTGACTGCGGTCAATGGAGGCAAATGCAACAGCGTCGACTTTATTGTTACTTAGATTCAAGTTATTAGTGAGAGTATAGCTCGGTCGAGTGGTAAAGCAGCTACTTCCAGGAGACCCATTCAGCCAAGCTGGATTTTTTTTGACCTTGACGGTGATTTTATCTTTGGTTTTGCTTTTCAGGTCAACCTAAGGCCTTTAAACTGTATGCTCCAATGCTGTTGGTATATCCGCCTACTGGGTCTATTGATCGAGGCTTACTGACGCAGATATTGTCCTGGGGCGAATTTTTTAGGATAAACTGGCTAGGCATAATCTGTATATATAGCTTTAATGAATTTACACAATTTTCAGGGTGTGTTAGAGTGTCGACACATTTGAAGTTGCAACATTCTAAACCCGGTGCACACTATTTAACAAGCGTCAATACATAACCTTCGATTGTAGAGGTAGCGGGAAGCAAGGAGAGATAAGCTGCAGCAAATACTTACGTCCAGTGGGAGAGCTTGGTTTGTATCATTTGGGATAGTTGTCTGATTTGAGTAAATCGCCTTGGCCTGGCCATATGGAATAATGAATATAGCTTTCATAGTGTTAGTTATGAACAGCCTTCGAAGTTCGCCAGCTGAGAATTTCCCCAGGATTCTAACTTTGTTTGAGAGGATGACTTAGAAGCTCTTCCAAGGTTGTACGTAGGACTCACCACAGGTAAGGAATGATAAAATAGACATTGGGACCATTGTGAATGGATAATAGCAATAAGCGTAGTTGCTCTGTCTTAAGATAGGGAGTATTTCTCGCTGTGTAGCTACCTCCGGGTATCAGGACAAAAAGTTTCAAACTTTCTGGTAAAGCATTTGACAGATTGCTTCTTAAATGTGCATCGTCGTCAGCTCAGTTCCATAGGCCCGATGCTGGATATTTTCATGTGTGACCGTGGGTGAAGCGCTAACATGTGATTCTGTATAGTATTGGAAAGCCAAGTTATACACGGCAACAATGCTGATAATGACTTTGTACACAATACTACATATATTGTATCTATGTGGGACAGCGAGCTCTTGTATACCTAGATACCGCAACTACCCCAACGGCACGGTTGCAGGCCGTGTGACGACAGCCTTCATAGCAGGCGAAGTAAACCTGGCGAGTACCACCGGCTGATATGGTATAGTGTAGCCACCAGGAAATAACAGTATTACAGGATGACCCCCAGATACCTAGGTATATATTTATTGTGTTCATCTTCACTTGTGCGTTGTTATTCACGGTTCGGCAGTTCATGTTGGGTCTTGGCATTTTTGAATAACCATTTCCAACTTCAAAGGCGTGGCCTGAGGTAGCACCTTGGTATCACCTTGTCTGTCCAAATGTGCTTGACATCAATTAAGATTTTACTTTTAGTATAAAATCTTGCGCAGAAGATAAAATGCACGAAATAGTTGAAATATGATGGTTGGTTAATGCAGATTTCATATATAACTGTAATATCTTAGGCGATGTTCTCCCCGAAATCAAACTCTTAAATCATTCCAAGGCCCTGAAGCCAAACTTGAACTTCATCGATCACTTCTTCCTCGTCGTCTTTCACCTCGGAATTGCGATGATTGGGTCTAGTCTGCTTTACAGCCAGTCTCTTGGCAACCTCATTCGCATCGAACAAGCTAACCAACTTTCTTTTCTTTCTGGCTCCTTCCTCTCGGTCCCGGGATGAGCAGAGCTCGTAAACTGCCTGTGTATCTGAATTTCTCTTTGGAGATTTCCCGGGCTCATTGGCAAAGCTTTCCGGTTCGCGGTTAACGATAGGCTGAAGGTCGCGTCGGTAAGAATGGCTGTTATCACCCGGTATTTCCGGAGGGTTAGAAGTGACTTCGGAAACCCAAGCGACCTCTGCCAGTTCGTTCGGGGTGAAGCCGGTTGCATTTTCACGGTATAGCAGGTCTGGACGACGTTCAAGCATTAGATGAAGAGTCTTTGGTAATTTCCATCTGACCGCTTCATGAAGCAGAGAATTTCCAGCGCCATTGAGCACCTCCAGATGTCTCTGGTTAGTACCTTCAGCAAAGTCGAGAATGACCTTGAGCACGGCCAGTTGAAATTCATCTTCCCCCTTCAAATTGTTCCTTGCACCCCATTGATTGTAGGAATTGGGCTGCGTGCACATCCACTGAGCAAGAGGAGTCAACGAGCCCGGTTCCAAAGACGAACGCTCAAGAAGAAGTGACGACACGAGTAATGGGTCCACCAGGCTGAACATATCTTTTAATGTTGTCAGGTCACTGTCTGAATGGATCCAGTGACTGCGGAACAAGAGATGAAGTATGTTGGAGCCATTTTTGTCTCGAACAGTTTGATCGGCTCCCGCTGCAATGAGCATCTTTGCAAAATTGGGACGACGCATAAGGAATGCGAGCGATAATGGCGTGTATCCGAAGACAGATTTTACTTGCATATACTGTGGCGCAGTTTTCAGCAGATATTCGACCAGTCGCTCAGCTTGTTTTGTTTTCCCTAGGACAGTGCAATGAAGGACGAGATCGCCTGCAAATGACACTTAGTACTTCTGGGAACTAGAATAATTGAAAGAAACTAGGATAATAACTCACTTCTCGAGGTGAGCCACTTTGTGATGGATTGCTCAATACCCCCTTCTGACTGGTCAAGTCGTTTCAGCCGTTTATCGTCCTTGTATGTCGCAGCAAACTCCATATAATACCTGCTTGGAGCAGTTCCCAGGAACCACTCCACGGTTTCTAGGTTTCCCTCTCGCGCAGCCAACAAGAGAGGTGGGTGTGTGTCTCGCGGCTGCACAACAGCGATGCCTCGGCTAGCAGCAGCCCAATCCGCACGCTTTTTGCCATGCACAGAGAGGCCTTGGTAGTATTTTGGCTTCTCTTTTATTTCAGTACCACTTTTTTCTGCGAGTTTTGCCAGCGGAAGACCGGCACCGGTGCTTCTGATAAGCTCCTTCAAGCAGCCAAGACGACTGAGCCTCATTGCCAGCAGGAAAGAAGCCTCGGGGACAGTATAGATAGGGTCTGAAGTATCTTTCGCAAACTTTTCATGCATATCCTTTCCAAGGTCGAGCAGGAAACACAAAAGCCCTGGTTCATCCTTGAAAATCGCGTAGTCGATGAGACTGGAAGGGTAGGTTTTGTCAAGCTTCTCCTTGGCGATGAACTCATACACTGGGGTCTCTTGAGTAAGAATACGTAGCGGAGAGATCTCACTTTCAACCTGAGTCTTTATCTCCCCAACGTCATCAATAGTGAATTCTTCGTCAATTACACGTCTCGTAATCCTGACGTTATCCGAATCGCCATCATCATCGTCATCGTTCGAATCAGAGTAGTCTGAACAGTCATCGTGACCGGCATCTTCAGAATCTATGTCGAATGTTTCTTGCTTCTTTTCTTTTGGCTTATACTGTGCCTGGCTAATGACAAGAATGGCCTTTGCAACTTCGAGATGTCCTCGCAGAACGGCAACGCTGAATGGAGAGAGGCCGTGATTATCGGTGATACCGATTTCCAGAGGCAACGATTTCTTCTCAGGGCCCCACATTACAAATGTCATCTCCTTGATGGTGTTGAGATCTCCATTCCACGCAGCTTCGAACCTGCAGTAAATTAGATTGTGCCTAAGTTAGAGGGCGTAAACGATTAGTCACTTACAATTTGACGTAGCCATCTCTTTTAACGTTATCGATATGGGGAACTCGGAACTTGAAGTCGATTTGGAAACCAGGGACGTTTGAGAGATTATAGGGACTTGGATAACTGCGATTTTTTGTTGATGAACCCTCAACAGTCGGATGAAGGTCGGTGAATTTTTTGGCCCCCTTTGTAATCAATACCTGCTCGACTGTTTGAAATCCGTGGATAAGAGCTTCCACGGCAGATTTCTTTTCCTGTACTCCTTTGCCATGTTTTGCTTTTTCCACTGCTTCAGTGTATTTTTCTTGGTATATCTTGTACGTTTCTCTTGCGTGTTTCAAAAGCTTTCTCGCGGTCCAAATCTGATATGTACCACCCTGTAGTCCTCCTATATAATAGTCATCATCTGGGTTCAAACGAACAGGAGGAACCACATTAAGCTTCTCCCCGTCGTACTGGCGAAGTGCAAGCAGTTTTTCCCGAACGCAATCCAACAAAGATGCCCCCTGTGGGGGGTATCTACTTCGAGATTTCAAAAGGGACTGGCCGTGGGTGCTCAAGGTATTTGGATCCACACCACGATTCAAGAGTTCAAGGACGACAGCTGGTTGTTCATTTTGAACGGCAAGGATCACCGGCTGTTCAACAGATGTCCGGAAGTTCTGTTCATTTGTTTCTGAAGATTGGTTCTTCATACCTGGGAAGGTAATTTGAGCAGATTTCATATATTGCTCAAACTCAATCGTTGGTTTCGCCCTCGTTTCCAGGATTTTAAGAGCGCCAATAACGTTCTTCGCTTTAATCGCTATTGTCAAGACTGAGTCCGAATTCGGTGTCCACGTCCGGCCAGTCACGGAGAGAGAATCAATTGCTCTCTGAACAGCGGGAAGATCGTGTTCGATATATATCTTCAAAAGATTGCTGTATTCCTCGGAAGTGACGACGTAATGCAAAGGCGTCCTTTGTTGGACGTCTGCCTGGGCTGTAGAGGCTCCTAGTTGCAGAAGCTTCGCAGTCATCAATTTGGCCCGGTCTATTGGTAGTCTGAGAGCCAAAACTAAAGTCAAAATTGCAGCACGCGGCGAGCTGTTGTAATCATTTAGCAACTTAATGGGCAGAAGCACATCAGCGCCAAATGATGATACTAGTTTATCAACAGCATCGACATGGCCATTGGCAATAGCTAGATGTAGTGGTGATGCATTTTGATCCCACGCAAGGACGTTGATGTCATAAATATCAGGATCAAGATCGTTGGCCTCGCCTGACAAAACATCACCCTTTCCATTTTGTGAGTCCTTTTTCACATTAATGAATGAGCCAGTCGCATACGACATAGCGTCCCCATCATCCTCTTCTGATGGATTAGTAATCATTTCCACATCCCCATCCTCATCTTCCTTTTCTTCATTGGGAGTGACTTTCTTGAGAGCTTGGTCCTTTTGTGCCTCGTCTTCTTCATTCGCTGCGCTCTTCGTGAGAAGTATTTGTATGATCTCGACATTACCTCTTGCCGCAGCAAGATGTAGGGTCGTCCTGCCATCAGCGAGACGAGCAATTAGTCGAGCCCCATGATCTACCAGACACTGAACAGCTTCAGGGCTAGAGGATACCACCGCCAAATGAAGGGGGGTGCGTCCGGTGTAGTCACGGCGGTTTGGATCAGAGCCCTCTTGCAATAGCCACTCTTTCACACGCTCGATGTCACCATCGACAATGGCCTGACAAAGTGTCTCTGTGTTGCCAACGTATGCCATTTCTGTTCTTCGCCGTTAGTTGCTGCAGCCAAACGGATGTCCCTTCACGATATGCCCCAAGGCACTTACCAGTCCAATCCGTTTCAGTGATGGGGTTGAAACTGCCAATCTCCTGACGTCCTGGGTTGTCCTTGAGAAAGGCGATCTCCCCCTTGACGTAAATCTTGTCTTCCTCCTCGGCCACTTTCTGGTCCTCTTCCGTGGAAGCATTAGGACAATAACCGCAGCAATCTCGAATGACATCTTCAAAGTTACCGAAGAACGCCGGATGGCGGTGCAAATTGACGGTTCGATCTTTTGGTTTATTCCATTCGGCATTGAGAAGCAAATCTTTGGTAAACAGTAGTCTCTCAATCCTCCGAGCATGGAATCTTACTCCATAAGGAATTGTCTAGACATTGTTAACCTGGAACGTCCACTAGGGAAATATTTCTTACAAAGGTGTGATAGTTGGAAACCTCATCTTCCTCCAGCCATTCGGGGACCTCGTCATTCCAGTCATCTTTGATGTTGCCGTTCAACTTGTTAAACCTCCTAGCGTAAGTATTCAATGCAGGTCGACCCCTTTCAACTCGTCTCTGATTTAGATATGCTTCTCTATCAGACGCTTTCGGAAGCTTTTCTAAAACCAAGAGACGCGCAAGACCGACTGTACGGGTAAAGCTCCGTTCGAATATGGTCTGATTGTAACTTAGTGCTAATGAGATCATGCAAACACTGTATATAATCTTACTGGATCAATGCATGAGCGGTCTAAACCAGGCCAAAAAACTTCAAATCCTCTGTGGGAGTACTTTGAAAGGCGGTTCTCGTACGACGGCGAGCGTCTGGATAGGTCAATTTGATTGGTCTGGGTGATGAAGGCACCAACGGCACGAGGCGATAGGTATACCTGGCGGCCGTCGTATGCCGCACAAGAACAATCGACATCGAAACCAGTAAGGATTTCAGATATTGATTTATAAAGGCGAAGGACAATCTGGATATGTCGTGTAGGGTACTGAGAGACAATGGTGATGGCATTCTTAGTTCTTATAGTTGTTGTCTCGTGTAAAATCGAGTCTTTAATCCTGGTCTCGATCTGCTTGATCTTTTCAATGGCCTTCTCCTCAGTCAATCCGTATATGAACAGGTCGACATCTGATGCCGGGGCGAACTGCTCATGGTAGAATTGCCGAAGAGAGCGTTTTGAGTCCGCATGTTTTTCCGGTACGGACAGGACACAGGTCGTCACTGCACTGCCCGAGACAACCACATTGCTCCAATCTAGATCGCTCAATGAGCTTTCGCAAAAAATGTTAAAATTGTTCTGGAACTCCTTGAGGGTCGGAACGAAGGCCGCGGAGCCGTTCGCCTTGCGATCGCAGTCTTTCAAAGGCATCAGATATTTCAACTTGACTTCCTCTGATTCAGTAGCCAGATCGCGGGCTCGAATTTGGACATCTGTCGAGCCGTTCTCGTCATAGAGAGGGACGACATTGGCAAGATTGTCAGCGATCGCTGGGTGGGATGGCTCCTGCGCGTATAGCTTGCGCAAGGTTGCATCGTACTCCGTGTAAGGCTTGATGAGCTCAACTACGGGTGTATTTGGATGTGCCTCAACATATCCGAGGAATTTCGAATGCTTAGCGGGGAGGGACGGGAGCTGGTGTTCAACCGGCATGATGATGATGATGATGATGATGATGATGGGAAAGGGTCAATTGATGTGCGGAATCGTTGATCTGAAAGAATGCAAAGAGAGAGTTGGAATTGAGAACGAGACATTATCCACGAAGCCGGCGCAGGATTATATATACACATCCGGAAGGTGCGAACTTGTTGTGTATCCCAGATTCCAAGGAAGGCAGCAAGACGCCTCTTTCCCAACTGTTTCCAGGCAGCGGCGCCATAGTTTACTTGTGTAGCCAATGAAAGGCGCCAAGTACCGCCACTAGAGCAGACTTGGTAACCAGCTACTCCAGAGCTCTGGGCACGGGCTCTGCTGCCTGTCCGGTGTTGAGCCTCCTTCCAATTGAAGCAATGCATGCAGGCAACAATCGCCATCCCAAGTCCAGGGAGCAGAATATCTTGCACCTGTAATGGGGTAATTGTGCTCACTGCTCGGAAAACGCAACAAAAGAGGGAGTGTGACTTTTGCTTGGGCCTTTAAAGAGAGTGGGGCGGGCTGAGGCTCTTATTTATATTAATTCATGGATATGGCCTACCGCGATCTTGGCTGCTGTAGGTAATTAAAGTGGGTAAAGCTGTACGCTGTTTTACATCATCAAAGCGCTTGGTATTTTTTGCAGACTGTTGCACAAGTTCTCGTAAAGGCTTTGTCCATACCGCTGTCTGCTCTTGTTTTGAACCTGATGGGATATTTCTAGACAAGGAAAGGAAGCTTGTTGACGTGAAATCGAATGTTTTGAACCGGGGTCGTGTTTCGTACGTTGCCAAAGGCTGCCGAGAGCTTCTGTGCTCTTGCTCGGGGGACCGTCGGTGCGATTCTCTATCGGAGTAGTGACTGGGAATCCGCCAGACTAAAAATCCTCTACATGTAACTTATTGTCGCGTGAATTGCTGCATTTATATCATATTAGGCATAAAATCAAAAAACCCCCAAAAAATTGAGAAAATCATTTCGATATATATGCTGTCTTTGAGCAAGGCTAACTCTGCGCCTGTTCTTCTCTCGTGGGGTATGAGAACAGGGACTAAGATGCAAATCCCAAGTTTTCTATCGTCTGTGTCATCGATAAATTGATTTGAATTCCTGCACCAATTCCTTGTTCGTCATCTTCCTGCTCTCTATTCAGTTCGTTGCTGAATCTTGTGCTGGTTTGTATGGACGTCGTCAGGCGACACGGTTCAAAGTCAAAAAGCCCAAGCGCGTCTTGCTCTACAATCGAGGCGAGACGGGTAGCAGTTGTCGTTCTTTCCAATGCCCTCGACACGCTGTTCAGCTGGCTTAAGTTGTGCATGTGAAGACTGGATTGTTGGCTCTGGCCTAGACTTTGACCTTGGGACTGTCCTGTAGAGCTATAGTAATCCTTCTGCCATTTAAATCCTTTCTTGAGGATCTTTGTAACAAAGAGGTTTGCTACAGGAAGACAAGAGCAGATGATTCCAGTGGTTATTTCTGCGGCCCTATTCACACTCAACCATGATATCCCAGGAACGCGGGCCTTCACAGATCAAAGGCGATGAAAAAGAGAGAGGAACGGACAAGCTTACGCGGAGAGGTCCAAACCGGGTAAATAACCTAGTCGGGTCTTGTGACACAGCCTCGAATAGTATGATGGGTCGGTACAAGCTGAATAACGTCGCCAAACCCCCAGCTCCAAGCAGCACGGCAATCCGTAGCTTCTTCTGTCGCTGCATATGTAGTGACCATGTTAATGTCAGGGGCAAGACGAGGATCATTGCGTCGATAATGAGGCTGACGAGACAGTCGGTGATGAATAAAGCTCGCTGCTTCAAGCATCGTGCCGAAGAAGTGGGTTCCCAGTACGCAGAGACGGGAATACAAACCAGAGCCTTGGCCAGCAGTACGGCCAAATAATAACTAGACATGCATGCCAAAAAGGCGTAGATAAAATATATCCTGTAGTGAACGGGAGAGAATATTCGGGTGACCATCAAGAGCAGGGAGGATTTGATCAATGGTGCTGCAAGGCCATAGAAAATAGTCATGCAGTACTCTAACTAATGAGTCACGTTAGGTTTCCGGAAACTAGAAAAGATCAAGAGAATAATATGATTTGCTTACTTGACGATATATTACCTCCTGCTCCTCGCTAACATTCACTGAGTAATAGCCTGCGCCGTTGGGTGCCGCTAATGAAGGGAAACATTGAGCAAGTCTCTCCATCCGTGAGCTGTTCCCAAATCGGACTTACTGGCAATACCGAGTGCACAATAGGCCATGAAACCAACCTAGTAGCCAGATTAATGATCTTCCAGAGAACAAGTCAGGTTGCAGAAACTACCCAGGCGATGAAGTAGCAATCTAGCGTTCACGTCAATAAGAGCAGAAAAATAAAAACTTCAGGTGCGACTCACAGTCTTCAACTTCTCGGTGTTGGTGGCCATGATAGTATTGTACAAAAAAACGGATGCCAACGAAGCCAGTGCATAGTGCAATACACAAAATTTGCGTCGCCAAGTTAAGTCGAGACAAGACAACCTCACTAACACCTGTGTCGTCCATGTCGCATTTTGTTGGGTTCCAGTAGGGACATTGATCTTGGGTCTGAGAAAACAGTCCGATCGCTGTATGTGCACGGTTGGGGCCCCGGAACAAAAGTAGGTGCAACTCTGCGGTTTTAGAAACGATTACGGGCCACTCATCTTCCAATACTTCGCCTGGCCGTCTTGCAGGTAGTGAAAAGATCTAGATAGAACAGTGGATGAGGTTGAATTTAGTTTTCCCATTTTGAGCACTCCCAATTCCGGGGGTCAGTCGAGTATGTCAGCGGCTGACATGGAACTTGGTTACAAGAGGGCTCCGCCGTTAGCTAATAGGACGATACCCCTGATCCCCGTCATAACTTCAAGTTTCGACTACTAAGACGTGGATTAGATTTGTGGGGTCCAGGAGCGTGAAGCATTTCCCGGAAACTTGATGAAAAAGAACGAAACGGAATGACTACATTGTAATGACCCGATGTTCATAACTGGTAGCCCAATTGGCTATGTTTAGGTATTCTAGAATACTAGGAGACCAAGAGGCCTGGGGAATAATCTCACCGGCTCGAAGGGCCAGGGCGTGGAAAGCACACCAAAGGTAACATCAACTTTCACCTTCCAGGTGTATACCTACCTTCCTAGGGAGATTATATATAATAACCCTGCCAGGTGCCCAGGTGATGCATGAAGTAATTTTAACTTCTGACTAGCACCTGCAGTAATAAAAGCTCTCCATCTCTTGGTTGCACCGAGATGATATAACAGAGCCTAGGAGTATCTGCGACACAAATTGTTTGCGTTCGAGGCCCGATGAGTAAGTGATTCTTTCTTTTACCGAGGTGGGATACTGGCTTAGTTACATAGGTATTGTATACAGTACGCAACACGGGCCATGTCTCGCCGTCCACCTGCTCCACTTGTCTCATCTGATCACAAATTTCCACATAGCTCTTGCATGGAAAGCAACATTTCAATCGCGAAGATGCATCGAAAGAAGTTCCTCTCATGTAATTCGCCGAATGAGGGGTTGTTACGTATGTTCGGGTGATGGTTCCGATGAAAGAAATTCATTATCTGTCTTGAGTGATGCTGTAAATGAGGAACGAAGAATCCCATTCAAGACGTTAGATATATATAGCTCTAAAGTTCACTTTCTGATTGACTGGTTGTATTTAATTTCTTTATGTCAACACAATTCCTCCAATCAGTTGCTACACAAGGTAGGACTACAAAGCCAAAAGTTAAAATAATTATCATTTTGATACTGATTGAGCTTCTGTGTAGATATTTTCTCTATTTTATTGTCGCTATTGGAAATTTTTAGATAGACCCCGAATTCATTTTAGCGGTAAAATGTCGCTCAAGGCCAACCATCACATTATTCAGCTTCCAGAGACTCCCGCACCTTCGAAACTCACCGATCCAAATTGGCTTGCACAAACATGGATTGATTCTTTTGAAGAAATCCTTAGCGGCCCAATTGACGGTTATTCACGTCTGTCTGAGATCTTCCATGAGAAATCGTGGTGGCGTGATATGCTCGCTCTGCAATGGGACCTGCGCACCTTGCAGGATATTGGACAGATCGAAGAGTTCTTGCGAACTCACCAGCCCAACACTCAGCTCTGTGGATTCAGACTGCAGGATGAAGGAAAGTACAAGCCATCATTGGAGTCTCCTGCGCCAAACTTCCATTGGATGTCTTCCATGTTCTTTTTTGACACCAAAGTCGGCAAAGGCGCGGGGGTTTTGCGGTTAACGCAGGACCCTGACTTAGGCACATGGAAAGCATACTCGGTTTATACTTCGTTACAGGAGTTCAAAGAACACCAGGAGCCATTAGGTATCAAGCGGGCTTATGGTACCATACAGTCCATGCCTGGTGGGCTCTCCATGGGAACCTGGTTTGAGAGAAGACAGAAGATGGCCAATTTCGACGAAGAGGAGCCACAAGTTCTTGTGGTTGGTGCTGGTCAGTTTTTTAATAGCAATACGACTCTGACATCGACATGAGACTTACTTTATATTAATATCTAGGTCAAGCTGGTCTTAACCTCGGAGCTCGACTGCAATCACTTGGACTATCGACTTTAATTGTTGACAAGAATAACCGAGTTGGAGACAATTGGAGAAACCGGTATAGAGTAAGCCAAGCGATGAACTTTTCTTTTTACAAGGTACTGACAGATTTTTGAATTTCAGACTCTTGTCACCCACGACCCAGCCGAATTCACACACATGGCCTATCTCCCATTTCCTAAGAACTGGCCTCAATTCACACCCAAAGACAAGCTGGGAGACTGGTTTGAAGCGTACTCCAGCTTGATGGAATTGAACGTTTGGACAAGATCAAAGGTAGAAGGCGCAATATTCGACGACACAACATCTACATGGACTGTTACTATCCGACAATTCAATGAAGATGGAACGTCAAAAGAACAACTAGTGAAGCCCGGCCATATTGTCTGGGCGACTGGCCATGCAGGCGAACCTCAGGTTCCAACTTTCCCTGGCCAGGAAAGTTTCAACGGTGTTGTGTATCACGGCAGCCAGCATGAAGATGCCTCCAAATATGATGTCAATGGTAAAAAGGTTTTGGTCGTCGGCACAGGTAACAGTGGTCATGATATCGGTAAGGTTGACCTAAAATTACTCCCATCCCTTTATATATATTATTGTTACCATCATCATCATCATCATCATCATCATCATTATTTTGTATATGCGCTGACAATATTTCTTTTTCCAGCCGAAAACTTTTACGAGAATGGAGCAGCAGTCACCATGATCCAGCGCACAGGAACATTCGTTCTGACGCTCGATAAAGGTGTATTTATGCTCCACGATGGTTGCCATGATGAGAATACGTGAGTTATATACCAAGTTCTTTATCTTCGGCCGTATCTTCATGAAAATTCATTTTCAATCCCTACAAGGATCGATAGGTTCATGTTGTATCATGCATCTGAACTGTTCGTTGTCGTACACATGCATTTTTATTGACTCAAAATTATAGAACATCAACGGATCACGCGGACATTATTGCCGAATCACTCCCCTTTCCCGTACAATTTGCACTAAACGTATTCCTCACCCAACGGATGGCTGAAGCTGAACGCCCGACCCTCGAAGGCCTCGAAAAGGCCGGCTTCAAGTTGGATTCTGGAATTGACAAATCAGGAATCGCACGTCTTTACTACACACGCGGAGGCGGTTACTATGTTGATGTTGGCTGTAGCCAATTGATCATTGAGGGCAAGATCAAAGTTCAACAGAGCCCCGATGGTCTCAAAAGCTTCACATCAAACGCACTCATCTTGGCTGATGGTACGGAAATGGAGGCCGATATCGTTGTTCTTGCTACCGGATACGATAACATGCGAACAACAGTTCGTAAGGCACTTGGTGACGGTATCGCAGATAAATTGAAGGATGTTTGGGATTTGGATGAAGAGGGTGAATTGAATGCTGTATGTGAACAGGCCCTTGATCACATCTTGACCAGAAGCTAACCGCACTGGGTGATAATAGATGTGGCGTCCTTCCGGTCTTCCACGATTCTGGTATATGGGTGGAAATCTGGCTCTCGTTCGAATCTATTCAAAATTCCTGGCATTGCAGATCAAAGCCATTGAAGAGGGATATAACACTGACGCGACAGCAAAGCCCAATTTCAGGACCTTGGTCAATGGTACAAACGGCCATTAAATAAAAACATGCAACATAAATTTGATCTAACCCAGATATTTGTTTCAAATTCCTTTACCATCGATGTTTAATTATTTTTTCTCGGAAGATTACGTCGATATGGGTTTTGTGGTATAGTACAAATAGAATGTGAAGTGATGTTGTTTTAATTTTCTTCGTTCCAATACATTTTGTCTTTCTGTGGCGATTGCCATTCGCTAGCTACGTAATGATACGTGTCGACTTGGGTGCAAAGCATGAGGAAAAGAAGCCACAGGGAATCACCTAGTCAGGGGTATGACGCATTTATATACCCAGCATCTTCGAATCTCCTTACCAAGGATAGATAGAGTATGCTGGTCAGATAACCTCATGGTTATTCGAATAGGAACCGCATGTCGAACAAAGCCCTAATTATGCCTTGTCACTTAGTGCCGGTGAGTAGTGAGCACGGTAACTCTGAGGTACAGTTAAATTGGTACATTATGTCTTAGATGGTATTTGAGGCAAACTTCTGATTCCAAACTATGTAGGAAAAAATCAAAATCAAAATCAAAATAAAATGAGAACTACTTTCCAAGCGACATATTTGACTATGTTTGTCATATATCCAAATGACCCAGAAGCTATTCTGTCATAGAATCAACAAATTTTCACATCAAACCACTTGAGAGGATTCTCCGACGTTCTCAACATGCTCTGCAGTTACCTGATGCAAATCGGTTTTCTTACTATCCGAGATACGGCGAGCTTCGGCGTTGATTGCCTCCAATGGACGTGTAGTTTGTTTTGCGACCTTGTCTCCGATCGGAATAATAGTTTTATGTCCATAGTCACGATCAAAATAGGCATCCAAGTCCTCAAGTGTACGGTTCGCGGTCTCTGGATATAAAAAGTAGACGACAACCAGGAACATGAGATTGAAGAATGCAAATACTGGTAGAAGAACGTTAGACATAGTTAGAACATGGCATGACAAGTATTTTACGCTTACTGATGTAGAATTTATAACCGATATTCCTAATTCCGGTAGGTGTAAATTGAGTGCAAACAAATCCAAATAACCAATTCGTAGCTGTTGCTGCTGCTGCGCCTTGGGTACGCATAGCAAGTGAATTGATCTCAGCCTGGTACACCCATGGTACCATTCCCCATGTGCATCCAAATGCAGCATAGTAGAAGAATAAAAATGTGATTGCAACGGCTCCCCACTGATAATTCAATAGTTAGATGACGGGAAAGGACAAGAGGAAGCCGCCCACGTAAGTGCGTACCTGCATTGGGGCATGAGATAGCAGCGCTACTGAGATAGCAACCATCAAATATGCAAGAAATTGTAACCAAAGACCAGTAATCATCAAGGATCGACGACCGAAGCGTTCTATCATCCAGAAGCATAGGCCTGACGAAATCATATACGAAGTAGCGTTGCAGCCGGTTAATATTCGAGCCATAAGTTCAGTCTCGCCGATATTCACGGTCAAGATGGTTGGGAAATAATAGTTTAACGCGTTGATTCCTCCGAGTTGCTGTTATTTATCATTAGTTAAACAGTAATTTCTCTCATAATCTACTCGATGCCAAGTGACCAACCTGCATGAATTGTCCACCACATCCAAGTAGGATCCGTTTGAAATGGGAGGATCTGTCCTTGAGAGTTATAACTTCCTTGAATGAAACACGAGACTCTCTTTCTATCCGAATGGCACCAAGAATAGATGCGAGCTCTTTCTGCACAACAGGGTCTTCTGAAAGAAGTCCCTTTCCAAGGTATCTCCTCAATGCTTCGGTACCATCGTCAACCCGATCACGCATGAGAAGCCATCGAGGACTTTCCGGGATGAATGGCAAAATAGACAATAGGGCAATGAAAGGAACGAGCTATTTATCAATTGAGGAATTAGATGAGGTTTTTCTTTCAGTAAATATTATTCTTGTTCGTTTTGATGTTGATTGCATACCTGTAGTGCAAACGGCAGTCTCCATTGCCACCCCCCAGGTGCAAAAGAACATCCCAAAGTCAGCCATGTTCCTAAACAGTAGAAAATAACATTGTGTAGAACCACAATGACGGAGAGCTTTCCTCTTCGAGCACCGCGACTTGACTCTGCTTGATAAATATTACAAGTTGAGCTGGTCATGCCTGCGTATTTGAACCCTCTTCGTCAGTTATGCCCAATGATTCGAAATAAGAAATAGGGCACCATACTCACCATTGCCTATGCCGTTAATTACCCGGCCGAGTATCAGTTGGGGAAATGCCGTTGAAGAAAACTGAAGAATGGCTCCGATTGCACTGACGAAGGCACCGACTCTCAACGTCCATTTTCTCCCGAGCGCATTGCCCCAAAAGAAAGCAGCTAAACAACCAGCAAGATTTCCCAACTATGCAAAGTTAGAAATTCTTTATCATTGAAAATGATAAACCTACTCACAGAGAAGCAACTAGATGTTATTCCCTCGATATTGCTGTTTTTTGTTTGGGGAAATGTATTGATAAAATCAGGGCTAATCAAGATGCCGCTGACAATGCCCTAATTAACAGTTGGCTCATCAAATTCAACATCATGAACTCATTCCTTAGAGAAAATTATGAGGAGATACCTGATCGAAACCATACCACGCCTGCGCTGCAGAATTGGCAGCCGTTAGGGCTATCTCCAAGGCATGCCCTTCTAACATTGTAGGAGTCTTGAGTATTATGGAGGATGGTTCGGTAGAAGTCACAGTGGCAATTATTAGCACAAGACAGACGCCTCTCGCATCCAAAGTCGGTTGGTCTTGGGAAGTCTGAGAAAACCTCTGTACTATGTAAAGACAAGAATTTTCACGGTTCCCCTTACCTGCCTAGCAGTATCATTGCTAGTTAAAGAACCCTAGCATGACGCATCCCGCTAACCCCAGCCCTAGACAAGGGATTCCCCGGACCCCGGACCCCGCAATGCCCCTTTCAAAGCCCCACTCGTATACATGTCTTTGTCGTCATCACGGGCCATATTTGGCCGCCATCTTTGACGCTACCGGGCAATACTCCGAGCTAGATAACTAAGCAACACGAGAATCCGGGGCGACTTGGCCCCTGTCTCGGACTTAGATCCGTTGTGGGGTAATCGGCTTCGCTTTCTTGGGCTAGGCTGCTGTTTCCATATTATGAGTAGCGTGGAGTGAAGTGTTGTCGACATGGCCCGTTGTGCCTCTAATGATCGTGGCTTCGAAGCATAGCACTGCGAAGTCCAACCAGACTAATCGCATCAAAGATTTGGTGACAACAGCCCCAAGATCCTAGCACACCACTACTGCTATATCCTGTCCACACTTTACCGGTAAACTGGCCTTCATGTCTAGTCCTTTTGAAGAAGATTGCCAAGTTTCCGACGACGGTAGCTGCTCATCAGCTTCGACCCGGAGAAGCAAGACTGTGTATGTGTAGAGAGCCGCAAATCGCACCAAATGCTCATTCTCATCTGTCAGGTGTAGATGTCTCCTATGTCGAAGACGAAAAATCAAATGCGACCGTCGGAAGCCAAGTTGCAGCTTTTGCGTCAAGAATGGCACCCAATGCCATTATGTCGTAGAAAAGAAACGTGGGTTACGAGCCGGCTACGTATCCCAGCTAGAAAGTCGATTGGCGAGCCTGGAGGCTGAATTCCAAGAAATGAAGCATCATATGCGACGTGCGTCTTAGCCATGGCAGCCCAAGACTAATTTCAGATCATAATACTGACAACCATGATCTCGACAGGTCCGACTCTCATACCATGTTCACCCCAAAATATAGATGATATTTCTCCTCTGAGTCACCATTCCATATCTCCGGAACAGGTTGTATCTGCTATGCATGATACTGCGAAGGAGCTATCGCGTGGCGATTTCATAGAAATTTGTGATGCCTGGTTTGAAAAGTTCCACCGGTGGTTTCCAATCCTCCATCAAGCCTCATTGATGCAGACATTGCAAGACCCATCAGTCAGTCCGAATTTGTCGCCGTATTATGAGGTCTTGAAGGCCATTGCAGCCGTCACACTTCCTCATTTGGGCTTCGTAACAGCACTAAGCCATGATCAGCGACGAGTATTATCTGCCGAATATGCACAGAATATCACCATTCACGCAATGGAGCATTTGTCATTATCATCGCTTCAGGCAGCTCTTATAATAAGTGTACTTGAGTTTGGAAACGGCAAATTATCAAAATTCTGGAACTTAATTGCTCTCTGTAAACGGTAATGGCAGTCTCCTTCACATTACTAAGCGTCCCTCCCGGGTATATTATGGATTTGTGGAAGGGTTACGCTTGCTAACAACCTACTTTACAAACATCTAGGATGGCAATGCAACTTGGTCTTCGCGATCTTGTCGTACATCAATGCAACAACTTCAATTACACCTCGATGTTACCACCACGAATGCTACCATTACCAAATACACTAATAGACCAAGAAGAAAAAATAAGAGCTTATTGGATGATTGAAATTCTTGATGGCTCATCCACGATGGGTGCAGCTTGGAATATTTCGTTAACTCGGACTCCTGCTTCTACCCTGCCATCGGCCTCGACACCGTCACTTACCACCGGTGCCTCATTATATGAACAGAACATGCCTTGGCCCTCATTTAGCGATGACTTACTTACAGCATTCCCCGAATTCTACATATCTGTTGCATCTTTTGGTGACCTCGAAACCTCGTCTAGCTTCACATCCTATGTGAATCTTGTGGCCAACGAACTTTTCATTGTCCATCAGTTCCTCCAGCAACCGTTTGACCGCCGCTCTGCAGCAGGTAGAGCCAAATGGCAAGCGGAGTGTAAAAGTGTCGACGAACGTTTACAAAAGTGGCGTCAGTCCTCAACGCTATTCAGCTCTGGGATCAAAGCATGCTATAAGCGGCCGCAACAGCATCATAGTCACGTTCTTCACCACACCTTCAATGGTTCTGGCCACACGCCTGAAGCCAACAACACTGCTATGCCGGTTGCAGCAGTAGAAAATGACGGAGATTTTGATCCCATCACTATGCTGGCATTTGCCATGTATAACATGGCCATAATAGCACTATATCAACGCCTTGCCTTCCCGGCGAATGAAATCGAACGGCCTCATGGGCCATTCTACCATGCTATACAGCGATGTTTGGATGCAAGCGATGAATTGACCATGGTCGCGCGTAGTGTGAACGACACCGACCTTGAGAACATGAGCCCTCATCTAATATTTCCACTGTTTGTGGCAGCGAGATTTTTCATCGTACATGCACGCATTACCGGTGTAGAGGTTCCCAAAAATATTGACTTGATAATGTACAGCCTACGGGTCTGTGGACAGCGATGGAATCTAGCCCGTGAGTTTCCCCAAATATAAATACCCCTTATTAATATTCATCCTAAAAAGACCCCTCGAGTACTAACAGAGTGGCAAGGCCGTCTAGAGAAAGTGTTACGCGTTGCCCTAATAGAACGACAAGTTATGATGATTCAATTTTCATCGCTTCCGCCTCAGTTTTTCGATCTTCAGTACTCGCATTTGGATATAGATAAGGTACTAGAGGTATGGGCCGAAAGTCAAGATCCCAATAGCTCAACGGCAGGACTTGTAGGGTGGGAGTTATAGTGTCAAATCTAGTGAACTTTTGATGTGTAATTACAACCAGGAAGGTCTGAGCCCTAACCCTAATGCCGAAAAAAAAAGGCGATTACGCAACCTAAATTTTGAATAAAAAATCTTTAAAAGAAGTAACAAGGGGTACTAACTTCATTTACTATAACCATACTGAACCACCTAGTAAATGAAATGAAAGGCTGGCTGCGCGTCCAGCCCTGAACTTTCCGGACTTGGACATACGGTATGGTTTACGTGCGTTGTGTATGATAGCCCTGATACACTGTAACTTCTAACTAGCAGCAGTAAAATCCCTTTATGTCCTAGCTGCATAAAGACGATATCAAAGGGCCCTGGAATACTTCCGAGACAATAATGGTTGGTTTCTTGTTCAAAGGATCAAATATGCGCTTCGTTAATTCTTACCGAATTGAGAAATCTGACCGAGAATTTTGGTTCTCGGGATCTAGGGATGAACCTGGGGAAAATTACCGCATTTGGAATCCCAGAGCTTTACACTATACGATTGGCTATTTTGATGCAATGTAGAGGTGGAAGGTGATCTTTGAAAACGTGCAAGTATTGTGCATTCAGGCTATTGAAGGAGGGGTCGTTCAAGATTTAAGAAGCTTCAAAGGTACTCCCAACTATCAGGAGAGGCTAAACAGCAATGTCGGGACTGGACGACAATTGAGTAACAATTGACTATATTGTGACTATATTACTGGCTAAATTTGACATTATCAATGTTCTCTATTAACAGTAAGTGCATTTCTTTATATTTTTCTTGTTTGAAATTCATCTCCGCGTGACTTTACACTGCACTTTAAGGACCACCATTGAAGAGATCTGCAGAAGCTAATGCGAATATACGTAACAGCTCCCTTACTGGCTGCTGTCGTGTTGGTACCTGTCTGGGTTATAGCCAGATACTTTAAAGATGAAAAGCAGCTTCGACGCTTCCCCAGCCCGAGCGTTGCTGCATTGACTCCATTATGGAGCATGTGGTATTCTTGGAAGGGAATGCAGACCGTCCAAATTTGCAACGTCCATCAAAGACTTGGTCCTGTCATTCGTATCGCTCCAAATCATATCTCCTTTACCGATCCCGCTGCATATAAGGATATATATGGCCATGGAGTTCCGACCAAAAAGGATGACTTTTACGCACACATCTCCGAGGGCAATCCGTCCGTTGCACAGGCGACCGACAAAGGCGTTCACTCAGCAAAGCGGCGATCTATGGCTCATGTCTTTTCGGCGAAAGAAATTACTGCCATGGAGCCTAGAGTAGTGGCAACGGTTAACAGTCTTTGCAAGGCGCTTTCAACCAAAATATCAGGTGGGGCTGTAGGACAGCATGACCAGAAGTATCCCGTCCTTAGAACTGGGAAGTATGCGATATTTGATATCCGGCCATGGCTAAATATGTTTGCATACGACGCGATATCTAGCATGGTCTTTACCAACGAGTATGGATTTCTAAAGCAAGGTGACGATTTGTGTTCGTCAGTCGATGCGTCTGGTTTTGAAAAGAAGGTCCACGCAATGAATACATTCCACTCGGCAAGTTGGTACAACACTGTGACAGCACAATTACCTTTGCCCTTGTACAAGCTTTGCCGGAAAGCTCTGTTTTGGGTACACAGTAACAAATCTGGAGGCTACTTTGGCGGCATGTCTCGGTCGCAGGTCCAGCAAAGGATGAAGAATGAGCCAGCCCAGCCGGATCTTTTCTCGTCTCTCCCGTACAAACCTACACAAAAACGTCCGGATCCGATGGCAGTCGATGAAATTATCGCAGAGTGTGCCACTATGCTTGATGCGGGCAATGACACAACCCAGACGACTTTGAACAACTGTATCTTTCACCTGGCCACCAATCCGGAGAAACAACAAAGGCTATATGACGCTCTCGTAATAGATCTAAATATCTTGGACAATGGAAAAGAGTTCCATGTCCCAGGTGCGAGAGAGCTTCAGAGCGTGCCGTATCTGCGTGCAGTACTCGAGGAGAATTGGCGATGCCGGCCCGCTATAGCCAGGGGTCTCCCACGTCGTACTATCGGTCAGGGCACCAATATAGCTGGACATTATATCCCTCCAGGTGTTACTGTTTCAGCACCTATCTACGCAATCCATCGCAATGAAAAACTCTTTCGGCGTCCCCTTGAATTTATTCCCGAGCGGTGGATGCCCGAGGAAGAGTTTGGCAAAGACAAGCAAGAGGCGCAGAATCTCAAGGACTATTGTATCCCATTTAGTCTTGGTCCACGAGCATGTATTGGTCGGAATTTGGCGTATATGGAAGTTTCCATTGTCATTGCTGCCCTGGTGCTCAATTTCGAATGGGAGCCGGCGGCCGGAAATTTGGAAATGCCCACGTTCGAGCGCTTTAACTTTAATCCTAACGAGCTGATTGTTAAAGGTAAACTGAGAAGAGAGGTTGGAGGCAATTAAGTTGTATGATTTGGAAACTAGGGTTTTTTGAAAGTCGACGTCATGACAAGATCTTCACTTTCATGACTCTATATATATACCGAGGTATTTAGCGATCTATTTATGACCGCAAAGTGTGATATTGTTATCCCCTAGTACCCCAGCATTGAAAATTTATAGATGTTATATTGAATTTATTTATGGAGGAAGACATTGCACATTGAGTACTGAAACAGTCCCTCGGGGTGCTTTGTAGAGCACGACCCGTCACAAGTTATCTAGAAACTCATTTCCAAATGAAGTATAACCAAATGGTTCTTGTAAGAGAATCTCTTATCAATCCAGCCGAATTCGTTCAGCTAGGATTTAGCACTGGCAGCCATTCAGGACCAGGCAAAGGGTGTTCTCCATATAATTTCTACACTAGTGGTGGCGAGTTTCTATGAAAATCTCTGTCCGGCACCATCGCCCACTGCTTTTGCAGATGCTCAATGCATGTCCTATTGGGCCATTTTGATTCAGTCATAAAGCTCTCCAGCCAGGTCAGAATTTCGTATTGCTCGGCGCGGCCCATTAGGAACTGTCCACACCAATAGGCTAAATGGGCGCCGTTTACACCTGTGCCAATGTCCTTGTCGGAAAAAATAACACCACACGCCAATCTGGCTGGTGCAAGTATTTGTGACTGCGCCAGAGGTTCAATGTATAGGTATACATATATCGGGGAGAAAGAAACATACATTCCGGTATCTATTGCTCTCATGATATGTGCTCGATATCTGTTGCTTCTCACGGTAGACGGCAATCATTGTTTTTGAAGTATAGTATTGCTGCCACGCAATCGCTAGAAGAAAGGTTAGCTAATGAGTTAGACGATTGGAGCAAGGGCCATTTTACCATGCCATGTAGTGAGATATTGAATTTGAGGAAAGGCCAACGATGGTACATCGCGATAATACCAGGGTTTGAATGTATCTGGAAGCGATCTATTCCACAAGTTGATGTCTGCTTCCAAACTTACCAAATCCTCCTGTCGGAACTGGGAGTCGTCGCTCAATGGAGGTGACCAGCATGCATTGCATACTTTTGCAAGCAAAAAGGTCATCCTATTCGTCCATACTTCGTCTGATGCAGGGGTAAAAAAGTTGTCGCTACTCACAATATCCAGATTGAATGGGCATGGCTGTTCGGACAGAAAACAGATTCGTAGTGTTTGCCGAACAAAGATCCAGAACGCTATGCCGGGCATGTCAACCCGATCAGGTAGCCATTTCATCTTTGAACTAGTCAGTAATGAAAATGCACCATAAATATGAGTTTGTGCATCTTCATGTGGCTCTAGGAATTGCTCGGACATTCGCAAGATTGTTATGGCGGCGAATAAGTCTTCCTCGGCAGCGATCGAAAGGGTGCCTGGGTTCAAGAGTGGAATGAGAATGCTGATAGCCTTGTTGTGGTAGTAGTCTGCATCAGCCTGATCACCGCGACCTTGAAGGCACAGTACGTGTGCTGAGTACGCTACGCAAGAATAATAGAGAAGAGGGTTTTGCAAGGCGCGTCGTGGAACCTCTTGGGAAAAGGACCGGCTTGGTGAGACGATATCAAGCTGCGAGGATTATTTAGCACTTTATTTTTAAAACTTCTGGATGCAGTAACAGAGGTTATTACCCAAACTCCTGCATGTTTGAGGTAATGCAGAAACAACACACTATCTGTTTTGGTGACGGTAATTGGCTTCTGCGACTTCGTGACTGGACTATGGTGTTCTGGACCGTTCTGTCCGATCAAGGAGCCACTACGGACAGCATCAGGAGATGATGCCCACAATAAAGGAGGTGGATGGAAAGGCGAAGTCGCAATCGCAGTGAGCACGTCGGCTGGGGATGCATCCTGGGTGTTGCTTTGCCTACAGCTACTATCCGAGTAGGTGGTCTGTGCATGGATTACACTCGCATCATTATCATTATCAGGCGATACTTGCGGAATGGTAGTTTCTGGGGCAATAGTGGACTTATGAGATGCTTGCTGGTCCTGATCAACATCGTGGCCATCGTCCGAGGGCGATCCTACTTCGGAAGGCGAGCCTGAACGCACATTGTCGGCTAATAGTGACAAGATACTCTGGCGAAATCTGGTGGTCCGATAATGACAATTCAGCTTCAGACGCGACTTTCGACAATTGCCGCAGAGAGGACGTGTCCGATCACCTGGGGCAGTTCAGCTAATCAGTCTGCTATGACTTCACATCTCGGAGGTCCTCCGAGGAGAGCACACGCACATTTGAGATGACGGCGTTTGCAGGGTTCGCTGAGAGGCGTCCTTTAGTAAAGTACATTATGAAGTGGCAGCACGCTACGTACCATGATGCATTCATCCTGCGTGTCCTGTGGCATTCCCCGAGGCGAGAAGGAGCAGAAACAAGTCCCGAGGAAAGCAGAAGGTCGGGCCTTTTATCCCCAACCCCGGGATTTATTACCAAATACGGATTAGCGCTGTGCTACATGTACAACATCGAGTGGAGCCTTTGTTTTCCTCCAGAACCACAACTTCTCACGCGTCAATTCAGGGCCAAGTTGCAGCGCGTTGTACATCACTTCCATCACTATCATGGCCAATATGTGGAGTGAATGGTCGATCGCTCTCCACGTTTCGGCAAACCCCGCAAGGAACTGCCAAAATGTGAGAAGCCAAAATGCGATACAAAAAAGCCTCGACATTCCGACCTCGCAGCTGCAGCATTTATTAGCTGCATTCTTCCCCGACTTTTCAATGGAGGCCTAGATTTTTCCCGAGCAAAATTACTCATTGGACTGCATTTGCTGTACTCTCTTTACAACTGATCCTTCTGCAACCAACACAACATGGCTGGCGCTATGGAGGCCGAGCCCCGACTCCAGAAATACATGTTTGGCGCCCAGGGGAAGACTCTTATGGCAAATATTTCCGTGGCTGGAGCCCTGGGCTTCATGCTCTTCGGGTATGACCAGGGATTTCTCAGTGTACGTATACCTCCTTTGAACGTTTTGCCTTGCGAGTGTATAGACTAACCAACGCGTTCGCCATTTCTAGACCTTGATCGCAGAAACCAATTTCCTGACTCAATTCGATAACCCATCATCTGGATTGCTAGGCACTATAAGTGCAATCTACGAGTAAGCGTGCTACAACAAAGAAAGTTCCGCCATTAACGGCCGCGCTCATAGCTTTGTTAGGATCGGTTGCTTCTGTGGTGCGATCGTCGTCTTCATCGTTGGCAATACTCTTGGGCGGAAGAGGTGCATTTACATTGGTGCTTTCCTGCAATGCATTGGTGCTATTTTACAAACAAGTGCGTTTGGTGTGCCTCAACTGATTGTGGGCCGCATCGTGTGGTAGGCATTCGCCCGCGCTTTCCATGTTTGCCAATAGACGGTGTTGTCGCTGACCGAAGGGCTTTTTGATCAGTGGCATGGGGAATGGGTTCAATACTGCCACAACGCCCTTATGGGTCTCGGAGCTCGTCCCGGCCAAGTCTCGTGGCTTCCATGTCGGCATCGAAGGAAACCTGATCGCCTTTGGAATCGTGTTAGCGTATTACTTCGACATCGGAATGTCTTATGCCACTGGACCTGTGCAATGGAGATTGGTCATTGCAATGCAGATTGCAATTATATTCTTTCAGGTCCTTTGGACCTCTATGCTCCCTGAGTCTCCTCGTTGGCTCAGCAGTCGTAAGTATACTTCTATTATTTCACACTAGAGAATCAAATATCTTACTATCATTAAGGAGGGCGCCATGCGGAAGCAATCCACATTCTCGCCCAAATTACTGGCAAAAATCTGCCTACTACCGACCCGGCTGTTGTGGCACTGAAAAAAGAAATTGATGATGTTATTGAATTGGAAGTGGCAGATGGCCCTTGGAGCATCAAAGAGTGTTTCAGAAGTGGACCGCTTAAAATCAGGCGACGATTTTTGCTCGCGATATGTATGGCCATCAACTCCTTATAATATTGCCTGAACCATGTCTAACAAACCACAAAAAGCCCTCCAAGCAATGCAGCAACTTAGCGGCATCAACGTGTTGGTGTACTACGCCCCCCACTTGCTAACTACCGTTGTTGGCATGGCATATAATCCCTCGCTACAGGTTGGTGCTGGTTTGGGTCTGACCTACTGGGTGTTCTCTTTCATTGGAATCTACTTGCTTGACAAGACTGGTCGTCGGCCGCCGCTTATCTGGGGTGCTCTAGGCTGCTCCATGTGTTTTCTTTGTGTGAGTGCTCACTGCGATGCCTATATGATAAGCAAGTCGCTAATTAAATACATACTACAGGCTGGTATTTACAAAGCACCATGACCCCTGCTAGAGCAAAGGCGTCTTTGACATTTTTCTTTCTGTACGAAGCCATATTTGCCATCGGGTGGCTTCCAGTTCCCTGGCTATATGCACCGGAAATCATGCCTCTCCGCCACCGCACCCATTCGGCCGCTCTTTCGGCTGCCAGCGACTGGATATTCAACTATCTCGTTGTCCAGATTACTCCCGTCTCACTGAGCAATATCGGCTGGAAGACGTATATGATTTTCTTCGTGCTGAACATTGTCTTCGCCATCGTCATCTGGCTTTTCTACCCAGAGACCACAGGCCGAAGCCTAGAAGAAATTGATACGTTGTTCATGGGTGATAATGACCGCCTAATTGTCATCGATAAGGGAGGCCGGCTTCTTCCGGGATTCCGCGCCAAGGTACTATCATCCTCAGACCCTGAGAATGGGATTTTGGAACACGAAAGTATCCCAAGCAAAGAAGATGCGAGTGTGATGGTTGATCACCGAGAACATTCGGCTTCAAGCAGCCAAGGTGAGAAGGACAATTAATTTTGTCCTTTCTTTGCCTTTCAAGCAACCAATGGCAGAGCAAAGCTCCCATGTGTTGATCGACAGGAGATGGTGTTGTACCTGAGAGTGTGTATAATATTTTGCAGTCCAGGAATAAAACTAAAGGGCTGCACAACACGTGGCACATTGACAAAGCATGGACTCTTTTTTTTGCTGAAGATGCGGCATCGGTCTGTTTAATTAACTTTGACAACATTGAGATGGCAAAGATTTGACTGGCTATGTGCAGACCAAAGTGGATCCCCGCCTGCCTAATTTTAAGCCTCAAATCTTGGTAGTTTGTACCTGACAGTTTGGTTCTGGTTATGAGCTTTTCATTGGTTCTTGTGGAGAAAAGGAGCCGCATTGACATCAACTTAGCAAGCCACGCACGTTTCGTCAAAACAATTCAAAGCCCGACCACCGGGGAGAATGGCCTTTTGCACCGAGAAAATCAGGGGTTGGGGGTTCGTGCGTCATATTTCGTTACCTAGAAATCATAAATACCCCATTTCTCTCGCTGTTGCAAGGAATGTAACGAAAGATTGTTATATTATAACAGAATTCAGCCAGTCCCTTTCCTTATTCTCATTTGTTCAACTCCTCATACGCAGCATCGAAAACAAGTTTGCTAGGTGGAGGGTCACTTCCCTGATACGTCGCCGCTTATAAATACTGACTACGAGATGATTTAGCCCATAATGATGAACATTGTTTTTGTGCTTGGGATGAGCATGCTGGCATCTTCTCAGAGCACGCAGATTGTCACAATGCTTCTCCCAAACATCAATGTCGAGCCCTATGTTGCATCTGTTGTTGACGAAGTTAGTCATATATCTCCTGCGATCCATTCTGACTCTCATTGCCTGTATACAATCAAAAAGTTGCTGAGTTTATAGAACTCCGCCGCAACTACCTATGCCGTGACATGCGGTTCTGGCACTTCTGACGATTGTGGAGGCATGCCTGAATTCACAGCGATACAAGGCTCTGAAACAGCGGCCTACTATTACAGCTTGACTGCGTCAGATGTGTAAGATGTTCCTGGATTTTTACTTCACCCGCGGTTCAGTTTGGTCTGTGCTAACGAGAAGCGTAGTCTCGTCTCATACGGATGTTCGGTTGGCGCGAGTACAACAGCCATCTGCTCCGAGACTGTCGCTGGAACTGGCGCCGAGAGTCCGGGTGCTTCATCATTCACCCTTGGTGATTCTGATATACCGTTTATGCAAGTCCCCGTGACTGTAACTGCCGGATCGATCACCCAGGGCGTGAGTGATGCTACTTCCTCCGCTTCCTCCGCTTCTGCCACATCTACTTCCTATACCACCACTGGAGATGCCCATTCATCCGTAACCGCGACCAGTTCATCCAACTCTTCTACCGCTGCCGCGACGACCTCTCAGCAATCTTCTGCGTCTACCAAAAGTAGCACCGGTGGCAGCATGCCTTTGATGACTAGCAATGTTCAGGCCTCTGTGTGTGGTGCTGTACTGGCTCTTGTTGCAGCAGTAATATAATGCACGGAGAAAGGAAACACGACTATATAAACATTGGGTGTTATGCTGTTGATACTATATTCCAATTAGGTACCTATCGAAACTATCCAACTGTACATGCAAGGGTATAAATTAATATAAAACCAAAGTTCTAGGTCACTTCTTCTCTGGTTCATCCGAGTCAGAGTCCAAATCGACATCCTCTCCAGCAGCTTGTTCCTTTGGCGCGATCACAAGCCACCTGATCTTTTTGTTCTCCTTGTCCTTTTTCTTCTGGTTCCTCTCCTCCCTCCTAGAGCTCCCCCGACCTGCCCTCCTAGCTGCCCTCCGGTCTGCCTTGGCATCCTTCTCATTCTGCTTCTGTTCAGCCTTTTGAGCTTCATGTGCACCCCACTTCTTCATCCACCCCTCAGGCTTAGTCGGTGCCTCGACATTATCAAAGGTTATCGTCATAACTCGGTTGCCCAGCGATTGCATGCGCTCCAAGGTACGGTTGTTATTTCCCGGAACCATCGGAGCGTTCATCTGCGTGTACTCAAATGCCTGCTTGTACTGAGAGAAGACATGGTCTTGACCACTCAAGCCAGCATACTCAAGCATCTTCTCCGTCTTACAGACCTGGACATGCAAGCCCCTTGGATTGAAGATCTCTTTGTTCGCCTTCTCCAGGTACTTCTTCGTGCGCACTTTGGTGGTAACGGCCGAGCCGATGCCAGCGACCACGTTGACACCCACACCGACTATCTGCGCGATCATAGAGGGGGCCATGCCGGCAAGGTTGCCTGCTTGGTTGGCGGCTTGGAGGGCTGGGTTCGCCATCCACGCTTCATTGAATTCGTCAGTGAAGGTAATCCATTCGTGGTGTGTGATTCCGTAATTGTGCTCTAGCTCTGGTATTCGGACGCGCACGAATGGGGTCATGTTTTCATCGCTAAATCTCTTGTGACCAACCTCTGGGGTGGTGGTTAGTTTTTTGGCCTCAATGTCTGGTTAGGTTCTGTACTTACGAGGAACAACGCATGGTCGGGGTCCGCTTAGTTGGTAATCAGGGAGCGGAGGTAGCGGTTGTAAGTTGTAAACGTCTTGCTGTTCACCACACGGCGGCGGTGCAGCATATTGATCGTATTGTTGCGGGGGGTACTGCGGTTGTGGCGACCCATATTGTTGCTGAGAGTACGGCTGTGGTGAGCCATATGATTGCTGAGGGTACTGCTGTTGTGGTTGACCGTATGCGCCTCCATATCCTTGAGGCTGGTTGTACCCTTGAGGCTGCCCATACCCTTGGGGTTGTTCGTATCCCTGAGGCTGCCCATATCCCTGGGCTCCGTATCCCTGGGGGGCACCGAATTGTTGTTGCTGATAAGGGTCGGCGTACCCGCGGCGTGCGGCTACGGCGTGTCACTGTGCCAAGGTTAGTTCAGCGATGCTACTAATAGTTAGCGATGACTACCCGGTTAATCTCCATGCTCTATTCCATCGCTCATAGCCGCGTTCATTGCTTGATCGAAGAATTCTTCGGTGGCAGTCTACAATGTCAACAAATGTACATAAAATCTGTGAATCCAAAAATAGCATTAAGCCCGAAGTGGGTATTTTCACATCCGAACCAATAAAAATACTTTTTAGTTCGGGAAGCTCACTTCACATGGGCTCTTGGCGATGCATTTCTTCCCAAACTGGCCTATTGCATCACATCACGAATCAGAAGTAAGCCTGGTATAGCTAGTGGTGAAGGCTTGTTGCAAAGAATAGACCTCATTTTCAGGTTTGAATCGGCCATCTAATACGTTTTGGTTATCCAGGTTTGACACAGAGATCTCCTCTTGTGCTAATAAATTTTAAACTAATAGCGATATATATATCTACATCCCCCCCCTCCCGACACTGGAAACCTGTCGATATTTCCAAGCATGGCGACATTCGCAGAGGTGTAGAAGGCTGAACTCGCAAATACGCATGATGAGTTGAAATATCTTTCTTGGAATTCATGGAGATGGAAAGTAGAGTATGAACGCAGAAGCTATTGAACGAGATGGTTACTTCTACCAACGCTTGGGCTACTGTTATTGATGGCCGATGACACCATTTACTCGCATGTAAAGGCAGCGTCAATTAACCTGCCACCGATATCTAGGCAGTAGTACCAACATGCTGCCTCGCTCCCTATGAGGATTAGCCTTAGGGCATGACGTTGCTGATGTGCTGTACGGATTGGGACTTTTGCTGGGAATGTCCGGTCAACGTCTTATTGACGATATTTGTACGGGACACTCCGTCTACCTAAGATACACTATTGTACGGAGATGTCATGGGGATATGTGAGAGCCCTTGGGCATAAATATGGGGCCACCTAGATAGATTTCTTTCTCTTTCCTTCTTCATACTGAATATTCCCATTTACATACACACGGACTTATCCTACGTGTTGGTGCCATCACATATTGCGGAGAGCTTTCCAGATTGCTCACTCGCGAGTAAATTTGCTGGTGAGATCCCACAAGTGAATCCTGATGTCATTTGGCTAATGACTAGTTGATATCGCAGTTATTCTGAGACTGACAGGCTACCTCCCTGCCACGTCACTTCCGCGATGAATATTTAGCAGAGCCGACGCATCGATCACCCAGGGTTTCTTGCAGCTTCCACAGTTCGTTCTCACCTCTTTGGCCCAATCGCGAGGGTAGAAGCAAATATGTCTAGTACAACCCCAGAAGCTCGCTCTCAACTCGACAATGACTACAAAACAGTCAATGACTTCTTGGGTACGAGGTCGGGAGTCTTCCAAGAACTCATCAAGGTACAAGAATTGGTAAAATGATTGTTTTATTGACGATTTAACCTTTGCAATATATACTTACGAGGTAATCATAGGTTTGGGAGAGCCCTGAAGCAGACAAATACTTCGAAATTCAAAAGAATCGCGTTACAACACTAAGTGAAAAGCGAAAAACAGGCCTTTACGAGTTGATGAAAAAGATTGGCGATAGCATTCAGGCCAAACAGAGAATCATTCCTCCGCCTTTCAAGAAAATCAATCTCAAAGCTCTCGATATCTGCATGGCGCCTGGAGGATATTCCGCAACCGTTCTAAAACACAATTATCGCGCCAAGATATGCGCCCTTAGCTTGCCTATAGACGAAGGGGGACACGACATATTTCTTCCCAACTGAGAGACGGACAAGCGCGTCGAAGTCAAGTTTATGGATATAACCATGCTTACGGCAGAGATCGGATTTCCTAATCTAGTGTCCCAAGATTCCCCGGATGCATCCAAGTTCTCCAATGAAAAACCGTACAAGGGGCAAGTATTTGACCTTGTATTTTGCGACGGCCAGGTCCTCCATACACACCAACGGGCACAGGAAACCAGGGGTGAGCCTGCTTGAGTCGGGGCCGCGCAACTTATTATCGCGTTGCATCGGATGAAGCGCGACGGGACTTTGGTTGTGCTTCTTCATCAGGCTCAATAGCCCTCATGTTGTCCGACTTCTCGAATCATTCAGCCACTTTTCCAAAATCGCCCTCTTCAAACCTACAATAAGCCACACCCATCGTAGCTCGTTTTATCTTGTGGCAAAGGACGTCGACCCAGAACACGAGACCGCTCGCCATTTACTTTGTGAGCTGCGAAGCTCACAAAGAAAATTTGCACAGTTCATAGTTTTGACGTGGAAATATCTGATGATTCTAGTGGAGGAAACAATACGCAGAAGTCCATGGAAGGAATTATGGAGTCATTTGGAGAGGAATTGATCAAGCTTGCTGAGCCTATATGGAAAGTCCAAACACAGGCCATGGAAAAGAAATCTCTAGGTGGACAGAAATAAGGCTGCGTTTTGAAATAACAATTGCATGTGAACATGCCTGTACAGCTATGATTAACTTAGAATACTGGTATTCTAGCTAGCACATAGTCACCCTACGAGTTAACTCTACAAGTAACGTACAAACCAGTTTACAACCTCGGGTTGAAAACAGAATATTATACAGAAGTTACGAATTTACAGACGATTACCACAGAGCCTCAATATTGTTGGTAATGAGATGGTAGTTTTCCGTTATCGGATGTAAAGCGACCTCGCTTAAGACATGCTCCAATGAGATCAGCTACAGAAGGATTCAAGGCTTGCTCTAATGCACAGGTTAACGTCATCGTGTAGACCAAATAGTTCATCCGTTATACATGCCTGCTTTCCTATTGGTCATTCCGAGTCTATATATTGGTATCCATCATTTCATACCGCCAGGCTTATTAATAAATACTTAATATAGTCGGGGCGTTACTATTTAATAGACCGTGTCCCATTGATGTTCAACCACCTCTGCAACATAGTCTACAAATGTCTCCCACTGTTCTCCTCGTGCCTGGATCCTGGTGTCCCCCAAGCTTCTTCGACCCTCTCCGGGATCGCCTGAGCTCCAAAAGCATCCCTTCAGCTGCTGTTGCCCTCCCTTCCATCGGAGCTGACCCAGCCACCGCGACTTTAGACGATGACATTGCCCATCTACGTGCCGAGCTCCTCGCCCTGATTGAGGTGGGCACCGAGGTCGTCCTTGCTGCACATTCATATGGCGGCGTGGTGGCCTCTGGAGCGGTCGAGGGGCTGATGCGGGATGAACGCCAAAGACAAGGCATCGCAGGTGGTGTCGTACTTATTGTTTATATGGCTGCCTGGGTTGCACCCAAAGGAGCCAATTTAAAGCAGATGATGGGTGGAGGATTCCCTCCCTGCATGAAGGTAGAGGTACTTACAAGCGAGAGAAATGATCTTGAAAACGAGCATTGTAATAATAGAATTGAATAGGGGGATCGCTTGTATTGTGTTGGCGTTGATGATATCCTTTTCCACGACCTATCCCCGGCCGAACATACCAAATGGGCCGGTGTCTTGACGCATTCAGCGGTTGCAACCTTCTCAGGTTCAGCGACGTATGAGCCCTGGCATGATACACCGACGGCATTCATTATAACTGAGGAGGATCACGCATTGCCGCCACCCGTGCAAGAACAAATGGCACAACTTCTCGGTACGAAATGGGTTTATCGAGTCAAGAGTTCGCACTTGCTGATTCTAAGTCATCCAGAGAGGGTGGCAGAGATTCTAGAAGAGTTAATTGGAAAGGTAGCGCCGAAGAACTTAAGTATAGTATTAAGCCATTAAAACTACTGTAAAGATTTTGAATGAATGTGGATATTTCTCACCTACTATGGAAAGAATTGCAAGAGAGCCTACAGATAATAAGGAAATGCTGGTATTTGAATCTCCCCAGAGTAATAATCAAGATAATGAGAGAATAAGAACTTCAACGCAGGTGTCGATGCAGGTCGAACAGAAACCGCAGAAATTCCGTTAATAGCCGTAGCCACTAATGAAAATATTACTACCAGATCTGATGGCTACCCCCACGGTACATTTCCAGCGCAAATGAGACTCTGTGAATACAACTCGACTATGGGATTTGGGAAGACCCCGGGTATTGGATGTGTTAATAATAACTCACCCAGCGAGAGGGCCAACATCCTCTCCGACTAAGCTGCTATCTTATGGATTGCATGATCTGCATATCCCATGAACCTGATGAAAAGCTTTGCGCTATCAAGCATTCGACTCTTGCTCTCGCCCCTGGTGTCCCTGCCCCAGAAGGCTCCATGTGTGTCCTCGAAGTCAAGATTGGCAACCGATTTCCATATCTCATAAACTTCATCAGGTGGAAGCGGAATCTATTTCCTATTAGCAAAGTTTGCATGAGGAGTACACCCAGGCCCATTTACCATATTCGGATAAGACCACATGAATGTGAATGAAGCAGTGCCTGCAGGGCGGTCGACATGATACACTCCGCTTGGAATGACAGTAATGCTGTCTGCCACGAAAAGCTTCTTCCTGTCCTTCCACAACAGCACCAAGCTGCCAGGGAAATGTCCTCCAACTTTTACAGCCTTGAACTGTCCGTCCAGAAGTTCCATCTCTTTTCCCTCCCACAGGACCTGCTCAGGACCAGTTCGCATGACCCACTCGCTGTCTTCTGCTGAGAGATATACCTTACAACCAAACGCCTCAGCCCAATGCAAAGAGGTTGAGTAGTAGTGCGGATGGGATATCACAATGGCGTCGATTCCGCCAAGTTCTTTAATTGTGTGAATAGTCTCGCCGTCGATATAGGTAATACAATCCCAAAGCACATTGCCCTTGTCTGTACAGCACAGAATGGCGCGCTGGCCGATTGCGACTTGTGGCTGTGTATATATACTTATTATACCAGAGTCGTACTTGTCAGATTTGAAAACATTTTGATACTTTTTAGAGCGCTGCATCTCACGAAGTGTCGTCCAAGTTTGCCTATACACCAATCATAATTCTTAGCAAATCAACTCATCTGAGTACACACAAACCACAATATCTTCAACTTACCCATCTGGGGGGATGTATTGGCGAGGATCGTCACAAACCTTGCATGATTTGATTGCGCGGGTTGAGTATTGGACACCGCACATGCCGCATATCATAAGATCCATGGTGGGGTGTTTGATATTGAGTATTACTGAGAATATATTCCGAGATGCTCACAGGTATGTTTAATGTATTAATTTTCTCGCTGTGAAGGCGCGAGAAGCCAAATACAGTACCTGGATAATCACAGTTGCTGGATTAAATCATGACGGGCAGATTACAACGTGTCAGTCAGCAGTTATCTTGTCGGGAACCGGATACAGTACTTGTATCCGGCGGGGTCTTTTTGACATACACCTGCGCTGTGCCCCAGAACCGACAACAGCAAGGCTCGCATCGAGCAAATACACTCATCTTTAATAGCCTTTAACACGCCATCTGGGAAGAATGTCTACAGCTTTCTCATTGGTTTTTTGGGAAATGCCGAAAGTGGGCCAAAGAGTGGGCTGGCGTCGCACGATAAGAGTTAGACACAGGTAGTGAGTTAATGACTCACCCACAACGAAATTCATGAAAGTTAAGAACTCTCATACGACCAAATACAGGGTTTGAGATAACAATGGTCGCGAATGACCCCGGAAGTGCTCCAAGAGTTCACGATGCTGCCGCATTGGAGAAGCGATTGCAGCATGAAGCGTCTGTCAAACGCAATCCTCACCCGGACTTCAAATTAGTGGAGACAGCGCGGCCTGAGTGGAATCAAGACGAGTCATGGCGTTTTACCAAAACCTGCGATCCTACCTGGGAATTCGGGCAAGGTGGAAACGACAAAGGCGACTCTCTAAAAAAGGATCACATTGAAATCGATCCGTACAGTGAAGGACGACCGGCAGTTTATAATTACAAACTCCTAATCTCCAGTATTACACCGAGGCCAATTGGACTTTTGAGTACCATATCAAACGACGGTATAATCTTCTGTGTGACTGGCATATCTTAGACACTATTCTTACTCCTCTTCCCAGGTGTGTCGGCGAATCTGGCACCATTTTCGTTCACGAACATGATAAACTACGATCCTCCAATCTTTACGATTGGGTTTACGGGAGGCGTGGTAAAAGACAGTCTCGGAAACCTTCTAGATAATGGAGAATGTGGGTACCAGATCTGAGCATCACCTTTTCCTTCCGATAAAATGATAACGACTAACACACGCAGGTGTGATTAACATAATTTCCGAGCATTATGTCGAAGCTGCCAATGCAACATCAATCAACGCACCATACGGGGTTTCGGAGTGGGACTTGGCAGGCTTACACAAGGCTCCATGTACACACGTGAGACCAGCCCGCGTGAAAGAGGCAGTCTTCGCAGTTGAATGCAAGCTCATGGAGACGAAAGAATTCGAAAGCCGGAGCAGCCCAGGTAAGATATCCGGGACTCTTGCAATTCTGGAAGGCATCAATTTCTGGGCGCGGGAAGATGCAATCAACGAAGAAAAAAATCTGATAGACCCAGAGGTACGTTTATACCTGAAAAACTTCAGACGCGTAACCGGGTCATTGACAGTCCTACTCTCTAGGTGCTTCGGTCAGTCGGCCGCCTGGGCGGAATCACATATAGTCGTGTCACAGAAGGATTCGAGCTTCTGAGACCAGACTATGGTGAGCTGAGTGCATCGGGGAAATTGGAAGATGTCGGAAAATAGACGTTCTAGAATGTCTATGTATTGCTTAAAAGATCATGTCAAAATTGAAGTTTAGACTTCTTCATCATAATATTTATCCAATACTGGCAACGAGTGGATTCATGAAACCGATATTGTTAATCGGTAACAATCTTTAGTGCGGAATCTTTAACAGCTCGTCTACAAGCGGGCCAAGATGCTAGAACCAACTGTGCCCGGCAAGTGTACAAACGCTAGGAAGATAGTCATGATAGGCAGTAGATCATGTTACTAGGCTTGTTTCCGAAATTTTGCGGATCCAGCTAAGGCCAGGCTTTCGTATGTCATTGGTGAAACTGTTAATGTTCAGCTGACAAAATGCCTGATCTACGCCATCTTTTTCTGATGACAAGATGGGAGGGTGGCAAGGACCTAGGAAGCCTTGCTCCCAACAAAAGCCACCGAAGAGCGTATGGGACTCTACTCTGGGACATCCATCGCCATTACCTCAAAATAGCACTACACAATCGATGGCGTGAATTGGAAACAGACACCAAACCCGGCCCCAACTTTGTGGGTATCCAACTTTGATAAACGATTTGCAGACACAGTTCATCACCCTCAGTGGAGGATCAAGATGTTCTATTAGAAGAAAGATTACCTACATTGAACGAAGTTTGGCTTTGGGAACACTCGTGCATCAGTACGACTCAAATATTCCCGAAGAACGGGCAATCAAAATTAATAGCTTCAAAAATAAATAAGCTATTACACTGATGAAAAGGAACGAATCTCTCAAAATATTAACGGCGAGAGAATTTAACTTGCAACGGAGGCAGCGTGGTCGTAAAGGTGTCCAGCGCATTGGTGTCAAAATCTTCTCCAGTCTCTCCCTCTGCAAATGCCACGTTGTATTGCTGTGCAATGACAGATATGGCAATCCTTAGACTCTGAATTGCCAGGTTTTTACCGGGGCAACTATATGCACCTATGGAAATGATTAGCTACCGCTCATGAACATTGGTTGAGAAGGAGAAAAATAAAAGTAAAAATAAAAACTAACCCAAAGAAAACGGGAGAAATGGTGCATCACCCGTGGCCATCTCGTCTTTGCGCTCTCCCCATCGTTCCGGAATAAACTCTCGCGCATTCGAAAAGTACCGCTCGTCCGTCTGAATTAACTGCACGGGGACAAAGACGTTGACATTTCCAGGGATATGGACCTCGTCCACTTGGAGACCTTCTGCCGGGGTCACACGGTACCCACCGGTCAGAAGAGCTGGTTTGAGACGAAGAGTTTCATTGATGATGTCGTCGATAAAAGTGACCGACTTGGCTTTTTCATAAGACCAGTCAGAACTTCCGCCAGGGATAGCTTTGTCTAATAGAGATTGTAGTTTTTTCAGTGTGGAGGGATATTTGCTGAGAAAGAACAGCACTGCAGCGAGAGTGGTGGCGGTAGTTTCACTTTTGCTGTCAGTATTCGCAGATAGAGAGAACAGCTTAGGTATTCCATTATTAAACATACCTTCCGGCGATGATGACAACACGGGAGTCTTCATGCAGAGACGCGATTGAAGGCGACGCCGAGACATCCTTTTCGACAAATGCTTTCAACAACCAGGATACAATGTCCTGCGGATATTCCTGAGGATTCCACGTCTAATCCAAGAAAAACCAGAAATCAGCACAAGTCAATCCGTGTTGAAAAGAACCGAGACAAACTGAACCTTTTGCTTCAACTCAATTTCCTTACCACACCACCCGAAAAAACCATCATAAGCTGCCGCCGCCCCCGGAATGGCCCCCAAGAGATACAGCATCCATGGCACATGACTGAGCACACTCAGAACAGCCATGTGGTCGTGAATAGCCTTGATGGCCGGGTTCTCCTTCCCAGAGCTCAGATTGTTAAAATCCTTGCCAAAGCCAACTTCACCCATGATGTCGAAGCTGAGAAACATAGACCATGCAGTCGCATCCAGAGGATTTTTTCCATTGGCCTGGATTTGAGAGACAAAGGAATCGACCTTGGCTTTGATTCGGGGCTCATAGGTTCCCAGTGCTGCATGATACACACAAAATAAAGGTCAGTCCAGCTTGATCAGTTGAGTGAGGAGAAAATGAAATAGCAAGCAGACATACCTTTGATGCTAAAGCCACGATCCCATGCCTTTCTTCGCCTACGGTGGTCGTCAAAGTCACGGGTCATGTGTATCGAGCACTTTTTCGGGTTTGGCGACACCTGGGCGTACCAGGTTGTTTTGAGGCACTGGGATTGCGGGCCATAGATGAGCGGGACAGCCGACTTGCGCACGATGCAGATTTCCCGAGGACCTATACAGTCATACATATGAATAAGCAAATACGTTTCATAACACAATAAGAAATACAGGAGCGGGAAGAAGAGGAGCGGGGTATAGGTATTCACCAGTCCGGATGAAATCGCCATAAGTCTCGTGCATCTTGACCACCTCGCGGTGATACTTGGTCTCCTTCGCCGCTTTAGCTGCATCGGAAAATCGGCTGAGCTTGGATAGGAAAGGACCAGGAAAGCGACTGATACGATGAAAAAATAGTCGATACATTCCAATGCTCAAGATCAAGCCAGCGTTGAATGATGTCGCGACCACAGCAACCCGGACAAGGGTCTGGAGGATCGAGAAATTTGCCAAGATGAGGTATGCATAGCCAACGCCAGACAGTGCTGTGACATAGGACCAAAGGTAAAATGCAAGATATTCCTCGACGGTAACCACGCGGAAAAAAAGCCAGTGTAAGGTAACTGCAAGTATAGCCGCTGAGCCGGCCGTCGGTAGCAGGTCTGCTTCTAGAGCTGCTTTCAGACTGTCTACTACAGGGGTAGACATTCTGAACGAGATGCAGGTGCAAAAGGAAATTCAACATGCATTGCAGGAAGAGCATCAACAAAATGGAGAAGGAAAGGGGAAGAAGAACAAGAAGAAAAAGAAAATAATCCCGTCGACAGTCTCTGTGGGCGTTGAGGGGAGCACTCAAGGGCATAGCGATCGACAGGTTACAACGCCACATATAAGTAATATTAGTAAAAAAGAAAGCTACATATACAGCCACTTAAGAATCCGTCCCAACTACTCCATAACTAACATGTAGTATTATTGTTATACTAGCTGCGAGTAGTATTAATATCCGCGGCGTCGGGAGCTGTCATCCGGAAATCCAAGCCAACGGAGGAATCTAGAACCCTAACTGGGTCACACTAACTGGGGTGGATCAGCGACCCCGGCCTGTCGCTATACCCATCTCATCCATTACTATATAGTAATCAAACAGGGATAACGATCCTAGAACTGTTTCAAAAAATACGAACTCAGGAGTCGACTGCATCTCCTGACTGATGTCGAAGAACCGCAGGAAGTGGTGCAAGTGGTTCATTGCAGTGATTTCACCAACCCGGTAACCGTGACTTGATTCAACTGGATAGGTGGGCTTTACTTTTCTTGTTAGGAATGAGACTGATATAGGTACAGCAAAATAAGACGAGAAATAAAAGGAAATGGAGAGGGGATAGATAAGAACTACACGACTACTCCGTCGAACATTTAGTAATACGTACAGCGTAGGAAATCCAGTCTGGTCGACAGGGTAGGCAAGCTTTTCTAGTGTTTAGTGTGGCGCTAATAAGAAAAATGGAGCGAACTACTCCATATATGAAGTTCTCTGAGTCGATCAAACGTGCACTAAAAAACTTGACAGCTAACGGCGCCACTAGCCGGAGTGCCGGACTCCTGAGAAGCATCTCCAAGCATTTTTACTAGCTATTGACTTGCCTAGTATGTCGGCGCTACTATAGAACGGCTCGGGGCCAGAGACGGTCCACGCCACAAGTTTCTTCAGAGTCGGTGAAACGGATAGCATTAATAGGGCCCATGCCATATAGCCAATGGGATGACGCTCCAATCTGGGGCCCTTTCACCCATGCCATTTCTACCCACGTAGCATTCCGTATGGATTCGTATATAAATCCAACAGTTAATGGTTCTTAAGATCGGCACAGGCACGGCTGGTGGACGACTAGACGTCTCCCGTAAGAAGGAGTCCGACGCACCCTAGACCTTAATGTTGTTTGACAGGTCTGTTGGAGTTTGCCGAAGACAAAAGAAGAAGAAGAAGGCAAAGAGCAATTGAAAAGAAGTCTCCTCACCTCGGAAGGAGCATAAATATGCGAAAGGGATTTTCCTCGGCAGTAAAACTGTGATCAGTCTTTCTTCTTCAGTGTTCAATATCCAGCGAGCGTGTATCAAAATGGCAATCAATAACCTGCAGCCTCTGGCCTACATCATTATTTCCATTGCTTTCGCCATTGGCACGAGCTCGATCTTTTTGAGATTGTATTGCCGGGCAATTCTATTGAGAACATTTGGATGGGATGACGTTGCGGCGATTTTTTTGTTGGTAAGTGACGAATCGACTTTCTGTCTTTTTAGGAGGAAGATAACTGACATGACTTTCGTCAGCTCGTCAATACTATGCAGCAGTCCGTATTGTACATCTTTTTGCATTATGGTTGTGGCAAGTAAGTGATCAGTCGTCAACCCCTCAACTTCCAATCAGTGTCATTGCAAATACCTAACTATGGCCGTAGGCATGTCACTACCTTGAATGAATCCCAGATTTTCAACATTGAAAAGGTTCGTTCCTGACGCCAAGCTTGCACGTACAAAATACAAAATGTTGCATAGTATTCTGACCTACAGGATTAAAGTGGCTCATCATTGAAGAAGTGTTCTACATGTTCACCCACTGGACTATCAAGATGTCCTTCCTCTTTTTCTATCTGCGGCTCTCCCCAAACTCCACATTTCGGCGACTCGTTTACGCTACTATGGCTCTCAATACTATGTTCACTATCACGAATTGGCTACTGGCCTTCTTACAATGCATTCCATTTGAAGCTATCCTGCACAGCGCCGACTATCCCAATGCAAAATGCATTCCTGAAGATGTTGTTTTGATGTTACCATCGGCCCTTGTGCGTCTCTCCATAACCGATGAATTGGGTTATTGAACTATTGGACTAACGATTCTAGAATATCATAACCGATTTAATCATTCTCGGTCTCCCCATCCCTACCGTCATTTCACTCCAGATGCCCTTTCGCCGTAAGATGGCTGTACTCTGTGTGATCGGTTTCGGTGCCTCCGCCGTCATTGTTGCGTTGTGTCGATTCGTCGTGCTTAAAGAGCTGGGCAGCACAGACGACATTTCCTACGTCCTGGGTAACATGGTGATCATCGCCGCTCTCGAAATTGAGTCGGCTGTGGTTGCCGTGAACTTACCCGCAATGAAAGCCCTATTTTCACGTGTACTTGAAAGGACTGGGTACTACAACTACTCAAGTGGCAGCGGGGGATACAAACTGTCAGATCACCCGCAAAGTTCGGGGGCCGAAAGGGCACAACATGGACGCAAGGCTTCCTCGTCTTTCCCAGGTGGTTCTGGTAATCGTTCTGGGAACCGGCCGAGAAAGGTGATTGCTGGGCTTGCAGAACGCGATCTGATAACGACAGTGAATGGGACGGTGGCGGACGGGTCTGAGGAAGACCTGATTCTTGGACAGCGACAGCAGCAGCCTGGATCAACGGATCATATTAGAGTCACTACGACGCTAGATGTAAATAATACATCACGGCAGCCCGGGGATGCAAACATGTACGGCAAGCTGGTGACTCCATACAAGGGCTTGAGGGGGGCGAAGAACAATCAGCAACCATGATCCGGTGCTCTTTTTTCCCTCTTCTCACCCATGTACTAAAGATATCATCACTATACACCTATGTATAGGTTGTGTTGAATTAAAGCTATAACACAACATTCAGACCAGATTTTGATGCCTATGAAATAGTTTCTATCACTTCCTCAATGAGTATGTACGGTAGCGAGGTATAATGCATTTTATCTATTATTAACTACATTCAGCTCTTCGATGTGTCCGTATTGTTCACCATGTCATACCTAGGTATGGTAAGCCTCAAATCTACAATCAGCTAGCTGACCGACTACTTAGCTAGCTAGCTATTACATTGCCCACCAAGAAACCATATCAGGCACGAACCCACCACCGGAATCGTCAACATTGACATCAAACCACGGCATTTCCATTTGCTGCATATTTGTCTCCATCAATGGGTGCATGTCGATCGCATTTAGCGGGTTGCTGGACATGCCAGAGCACATTTGTGAGGTTTCCATTGCTGATGTTTGATTATTGTGTTGTTGCAAGGGTGGATTGTATAATTTCGTATTGGTTTGTAGATGTGGAGTCTGCTGAAGGTACCGATGTGAGTTGGTGCGTGCAGGAGTTAGAGGGGAGTTCTGCTGGATGCCAGAGGGAGATGATGAAGAAATATTGGAAGGTGGAATGTATGCGGGAGGTGGTGATATTCCATTATATCCCTGATCAATGTTATCATGCTGTTGCTTCTGGGTATGACGATTGTTATGGTGACCATTTCCATGGCCTTGCAGATCTTCTTCGCCATTGTGGGCGACATGTCGGGACGGATCGTTCAGGACTGGTAGCCCTTGTTGGCCAAGATGGGATCTGATGATATCAATGCTTCGTTTGATTCCGGGCGTTTGCTTGGCTTCTGTCTCTAGCATACGCAATGTGACCACGAGTCTGTCCGCAGCGTTTTCGGCCAGAATCCTATCCTCGTGACGCATTAATCGTACATCTATAGTCGCGGCAGTGTAAACACAGTATGAAACGAGGTAAGTTTGGTACTGGAAATGAAATAATCGTCCGTATGCGCGAAAAATTTCATTCACGGCGACTGCTTGCTCGGTGCAAACTGCCTGTGCTCGGACGGCGAGAGGGTGATCTCGCAAGTTGGCTTGCCAGCGCCATATGAAGAATGGGCGGAATATTAATATGAGCATGGTGTGGTATAAGATGCTAGACGAAAGAAGATATTAGTAAAATATTATTCAAGCGGTCTGCAGCCTTAACGTACTTGAGAGACATGATATGGGGCGGGACGCAAGAAGTCAAATCCGACGCGTCCTCTATTCGGAGGCAATCTGGGAGAGTCCTATGAAAATTCTGCAGTTTGTCTTCGAGGTCGAATATGGCTTCCGGTTTGATGTTCTGTGGTGTTCCATTATAAACTGTGTAATAACTTTCGTTGATTATCTAGTAACGAGAACTACGTCAGTTGTCATTGTCAAAGTTTTCTTCGAGATGGATAATATTGACCTGCGTCAACTGACAAAAGTACATGAATGTCAATGTACTATGGCATTTTGTGGGCGGGAAAGTCTTGTCGGTTTGAAGGATTAGAGGCGGTTGCCATCGATCATTATCATCGGAAGAATCAACTAGAAAGCAATTAATGATAAGCCATTGATTTTGAAAGAAAGGGAGGAATCGCATACACAAAGAGGAAGGAGGGTAAGGCAGATGTGTAAGCGATGGAGGCCGACCCAGGCAAAGACTTATGGATCTTTGAAATCAATTAGCATCCATTATTATACAAGACAACTTGTCCCATTTACTTACTTGTCCCATGCATATCCAGACAGGTATAACCGCTTCCTCACTTCAAGGTCATCGGGCTCGTACTCTTTCGTTGCATTCTTTCCTTTTCGTAGGTGAAGGCCAAGATCCGTCATCATCCTGAATGCCTGAAAGCTAGTGAGCGATTCTAGCATTTATGAAGAGGTACGGATGAAGCAAAAAGCGTAAAATCAATAAACATACCATGCCTGTGTACAACCAACCCTCGCTGCTCTTTCCAACAGCACACTGTCGCCCACCTAGAATCAACAGCCCCTGAATAGTGGGAATTCTGGGTTTGACTGCTTTCATTTCATCGAGTAACAACAGCATGGCCTTTCTCATAAAAAATTCCCCTCTATCAAAAGGCTTGAACTGGGGGTCGTCATCCGGCATATGACGACAGGCATGGGCGAATATGACGTTCAACAAAAACAAAGAGAAATATGGGCCATTCAGTGCCATATCTCGAAAGAAACCTGCCAAATGTCAGTCTTCATTGATTGGGAGTAAAGATATGCATACAAGGTTCACGCACAGGGACGATATACATAGTTGTGTAATGGGCCCTGCCATGTCCAAAACACTTGTAGCAGTCTGGAACACAAGGATACATCCAGATCTGTATACTTGGGGATGTTTTCATAGGCTTGTTTTTCCCACGAAGCCTGGAAGCGGGAATTAGAGACGTGCCATTTCCGATGATACTCCTCAATTTCCGAGTTTTCTCGTTCTGTAGCGGTGTCTGTCTCGCTGGGCTGACGCTCATTATCCTCAGAAAGCGTATGGAATCTTGAAGTGGCGCCAAAATATTGCTGCTATATAGTTTCATTAGCTGGGTTGCTCAACATGTTCAATCGTGTCAAATCAATCCTTACTCGGCCGTTCTCATCGATGCTATACTCGGCACTCCCGCCGTAAGACACTGGCAATGCCACGTGGGGTTCATCTGATTCGACAAAGGCCGTTGCTGACGATGTCGGCTGGTCCAGGTCAGGCGCCGGGGATGCAGTGCGCAGCTCTCTAGACTGCGAGGCTAACTCTTTGATCTCATTCTCGAGCTCTAGGATGCGAGTATTGGCTTTTCGTAGCTCCTCGCCTAAAAAAGTGACAAAGAACGGGTTCTCTCTATAGACGCAGTTTTCTTTGTACTTGATGCAGTTATTACATGTCGGTTTAATGCCGTCGCACTTGATTTTCCTGCGGCGACAGATGAGACATGAAAAGCCGTACCCTCGCACTGGGGGGCGGGCTGCGACCGGAGTGAGGCCTGGAGCGGGGCTGCTCATGGCTATATTCAGAGCTGTATATCGATCGAGGCTATTACCATGCTGTCGCTGTCATAGTGTTAGGGCGTGATCTTTCTGGAAGGGCAGGAAAGATTCCGGAAATTGTCAAGGTTCTGTGTACTCGGCAAGGTCTCCGGTGAAGGTTGGAAGTTTTGTGGGGAAGCGGGGTCGCCCCCACAGCGATTCGGAAAGTTGCCGACCATCCTCGGCATGTTGCCGGTGCTGCTCCGGAGTACTCACCGAGTGTCGCCAGTCTCACAGATAGAGCCACGTTAAGTATACTCTCTCGTGTTTTTGAGATGTCGATAGGATCTTCGCATTCCGAGACCAGGAGATAGAATAATCCTAGTTATGCTCTATCGGGGGGTGATTTTATGTAATTCAGTCTAATATATATATCTTAGAAGATAGCAATTGCGTTTGGCGGACTGGCAACACCACCTGGTAGATACAAGGGCTGGCTCGTTAACATAAAAGTCCAACGACCAAGCTTCTCGCACGTGTTGCTGAGATCTTCCAAATCCCAGCACTCGCCAATAGGCATTCCCCAACCACTGAGTAATACCTCATGTAGACAGACACCCCATGACTTTGGAGATGGCCATTGCTCGTAGGCTGGTGTATCACCGGCTACGGCGGCGAACTGTTGGTCCCAATGCCAACGAATAGATTCCTCTGTGGCTTCCACTCCGATCGATGCGCGGTCATCTCGACCACCGAGCTTATCTTGCTCCTCCTCGGTAAGTTTGTAGTAAGAATCAACCCAGCCTGTTCGAATCAACAGAACATCCCCTTTTCGAAAGCTGACCCCTTCTTGTCGGGCAATGTCAAGGAGCTGCTTGAGAGGAATGTGCTGGTTTTTGAAGGGGGTATGTGGGAGATTATTCTTTAAAGCGTAAGAGTACCAATCAAGCAACACGCCTCTTGTGACGATCGGATGTGTTGCAATGTCTGAAATATCGGGGTCAGATTCATAGCTAACCATTAGCAAAAGGGGAACATACTTTGAATACCAATCTTATTAGATTTATTGACGCCAGATATGTCATCTTGGGTCACGCCGTTGTAGAACTGTTTCGTTTCTGAATAAGGATAGTGTCGCAATCCATCCCAGTGACTCGACCCTTGTGTATTGAAGTCAAGCTATCATCAGGTCCCATCAGCATTGCGTGTTTATTGATATACTATCACGGACGCAGTGTAGCAAACTTACTTCGTCGTCATTGGCATGTCCCTTGGGAATCAAAGTATGAACGCACGGCTTTCTTCGTGGATTCATTGGCTTTCGGGGAACATTTACAGGGAGACTAGGCGTTCTCGTTAGTTGAATAACAATAATGCGTGTAGGTATTGTTTGTTACTGGTCGTACCTCAAATTAATGGCCTTTCCGAGCTTCACTTCTGATGCTGCAGTCTTTGTGACCTCCGCATCTATGAGATTCAACGTCCCTAGCTCATCATCTTTCCCCCATAAACCCCATGCTGAGCCTTTGGGGTCTGTTTCATTCAAGGGTAGTTCGTCGAATTCGGGTCGCCGTATATCTGTCGTTGTGACTTCTGAGTTCCGATTACGAAGAGCATCTTGACGCGACAACCAATTGATTGGCAATGAAAGTAGCTGAAGTAAGGACATGGCAAAATATGCGAATAGTGTAAGGGTGTAGAATGTATGTCTAAATATCAACCTCGGGAGATATGACCATCTCACGAAATTCTTAAGACTGAATCACGTTTTAATATAGGGGCTGAAACATTATACATAAGATGCGATGCAAATTCCGAACTTCGCAGGATACCGTAATATCGAACGGAGAAGAAACCTCCACAGGCTGGCACCAATCTTGATCAAATGCTTCTAAAAAGAAAAGAACCGGCGAATCAAGTGCTTTGTTTTGAAGACTGCGGGGCTGATGGGTACGTTCTCGGCATGATGCCGGCTGTGCCGCTGTGCTGGCCATTCCTCCGGTACGGCCATTTCAAACCATTTTGTCCATCTGAGTGAGTTATATAATAGCTCAAATTTCTGGAGCTTGTTATTTCCATACATTAACAAATCTGCAAGACATTTGAGGTGTTAAGAAAACCTTCCAGTAACACAAAATGTCGGCGGACTTTAGCATTCTGACCCCCAATGCCATGCTCGGCTATGGCTACAAATCCGAGCACTTTTGGTATGGAATTGAGCACTTCTTACCAAAGGCCATTATTGTCGACAGTGGTTCGACTGATGGCGGTCCATATAAGTTGGGATTGAACAAAATGACTTGTGGTCGCGAGTCCTATGTTCGAGATCTCACCCCAATACTACAAGCTTGTTTTTACAAAAAGATCAAGGTCTTGATTGGCTCCGTTGGCGGCGATGGAAGCGATAAACATGTCCAAGAAATGTTGGAAATTGTGAAGGAAATTTCCCACAACCTCGGATTCTCGTTCAAGGTGGCTACCATCTCGGCCGGATTTGACAAGAGCCTGGTCAAAGATCGCATTGTCAACTCTATGGTTGGCCCTTGCGGTCCAGTCGAGGAGTTGACAGTGGATAGTGTAGAAAGGGCCATTGATATTGTGGGGCAAATGGGATCAGAGCCGTAAGTTCTTTCCTCTAGTGCTTCCCTTAATGAATCGTCGCTAACGGTGTTGCAGGTATCTCAAGGCGCTTGAGTCTGACCCAGACATTATCCTAGGCGGGCGTTCATACGACCCAGCGCCCTTTGCTGCATTCTCCATGTATCATGGAGTCGAACCAGGAGTGGCCTGGCATATGGGAAAGATCATGGAGTGTGGAGGCATCTGTGCAGTGCCCAAGGGTCGATCAATGATTGCTACAATGCGAAAAGACTCCTTTGATCTCACACCACTCTCCCCAAAAGAGCGATGCACACCAACATCTGTAGCTGCGCATACTCTTTATGAAAAAACGCGACCAGATCGTTTGCCTGGCCCAGGCGGAGTGTTGATTTTGGATAACGCTTCTTATGAACAACTCACAGAAAAGACCGTTCGCGTACGTGGAGCCCGGTTTGAACCTACGCCCGTATACCAAATCAAATTGGAGGGTGTTGAGAAGCTGGGATATCGCACCATCTTTATTGGCGGTATCCGAGATCCGATCTTGATTGGCCAGATTGACGAATTTCTGGCTGAAGTGAGAGCATATACCCAAAACCTGTTCCCGCAACTGGATCAATCTCCGCAGTGTCGTCTGATATTTCACTTCTTCGGCCGCAATGGTGTAATGGGTCCACTCGAGCCTGACCCAGTGTGCGCTCATGAGCTCGGTATAATGGGTGAAGTTGTAGCGCCTACGCAAGAAATGTCATATACCATTGCCAACAATTGTCGTGCATCAATTTTACACATGCCCTACGAAAATCAAGTTGCTACCACAGGCAATTTCGCATCACCATTATCACCGCATGAAACCCCCGCAGGGCCAGTCTTCCGATTCAATGTATATCACCTTGTGGATCTTCACAAGGGCGAGGAAGAAACCCTCTTTCCTATTCAATGGGTGTCACTTGATAATCCACGACAAGAAAATAGCTCTGTTCCCGGGCTGACTGACGCACAACGAGAGCAACTGGCATCTGAAAGTTTGGAGCCTCTGAAATTCAAGCAGATTCCCGAGGGAGAATGCAAAATGCTTGATATTGCAAAGATTATTCGGTCAAAGAACTCCGGTCCGTTTGAGTTGACTCTTGATATTATGTTTGACAGTAAAATTGCCTATGAGCACGTGAAAAGGGCCAATATCCTCACCAACGAACGCATGCAGACCCTATATCATTTAAAGCCGGAAGATATAATTACCAATATGTTCTTTGAGCCCGCTCTCGCGTGGAAATGTACTATTCGACGGCCCTGGGAACAAGGAACCGTGGGCGAGCGAGATACCCTCGGCACACAGCAGCACGCCCCGTTACTTACAATCAAAGTGCCGAGGCAATTTGAGGGTTAAACTTAGGTAGCCTAGCTAGTGCCACCGATTTATTTGATTTATTCCAGTGTATATTATATCTGTGAATCCCGCTAACCCTCATACAGTATTTCCAAGACAATTCAGACTTTACAGAGAAAGAGCGTTTGAATTACATTTAGAGAGGACTTGGCCCGTCTGCGGACTCACATGAAGTCTTGCAGATTGCTAGACACGCTCTCTCGGTATATCGTTATGACAAGGGAATATACGCGGAAATGCCAAGCCTTTATACCACTGCTATCGAAGCCCCTCCGGAGCATTATGGTAACCGAGTGGTCAAAATCCGCCGCCGGGTTATTACTTGGATCCCGAGATGTGCTACGTGGGCTTGTATCTAAGTTTGCCAAAAATTTCCCGGTCATGCACCATTTTAAGCACGGCCACGTGCCCGAGGACTTGATTACACCGGAGGACTTTTTAAGGAGTAACTGATTGGTGTTTCGGCTGCCCGTGAGTCTTGGTAAAAAGCCATGAACAAATCAGAACTTCGCACGGGACTGATCGTCGGTCCACAGACTCGGCAAGATGCCGTCTCCAGTGGTGTCTGGGGTACTTGGCGCGGAGAACAGTCCTACGCAGCTCTTAAGAAGCTTACGGTCTCCCTTTTTCCTTCTCTCTTTCTTCTTCTTCAGTTCGAGAATTTCATTCTTCTGCACGCTCACTATCGTTCTGCACTTCTCAACCCGAGACACCACCTGTAATAAAATGGACGAAAAGGAAAAAGTCGATGCGCTTGAGTTTGCCGAAAACGGCGACTCAACACGGCCTTACACCGAAGATGAGAAGCGCAAAGTAGTCCGCAAGTTGGACCTTCACTTGCTCCCATTTTGCTTTCTTCTTTATACGTTTTCGGTTCTCGATGTGAGTTTGTATTTATCTTCATATCCCTTTCCCCGGAGTCTACCGTCTAGGGGAGACATTCATCCATGGAGAAGATACACATACTAAATATCGTTCTCCAACCAGCGTTCAAATCTAGGAAATGCAAAGACCATCGGGATGGCAGATGATATCGATCTGTCCGGCAATCGATACTCCTGGTTGGGAACCATATTCTACATTGCATACATCATTTTTCAATTTTCCACATTAGGATGGAAGCTCTTCAAGCCTCACCAATGGGTTTCAGCAGTGGTCATTTTCTGGGGCGTCGCAAGTACCTTGCAAGCGACCGCAACAAGCTGGGGCGGACTGATGGCTTGCCGGTTCTTTTTGGGATGGGCTGAAACAATGTTCGGCCCAGGTGTTCCTCTTTATTTCTCATTTTTCTATCCTCGAGAAATGCTAGGCCTACGATTCGGAATTTTCTTGTCTGGGGCCGCATTAGCAAATGTTTATGGTAACTTGTTAGCCTACGGTCTTGGGCAAGCTCATTCAGCTGTCAGTGCCTGGAAGTTCCTCTTCATAATCGAGGGAGTGCCAACTGTGTTGCTGGCAGTGGCCACATATTTCTTTTTGCCCGACTCGCCTACGACTGATAAATTCCTCAATGACAGGGAGAAAGAGGTTGCACGTCAAATTGCTAGTTCGCAGCCAGGTGATTATGAACATGAAGGACTCCAACTTGACCAGGTGTGGGAAGCCTTTAAAGATTACAAGAGTACGTATTCCTTCTTCCTGTCACCATTAAAGTGCTCACTTTAAGCTAATATAAATCTCCAGACTACCTGTTTGCGATTATGAATTTTAGCAACAACGTCAGCTTTGCCTCCTTACCTCTTTTCCTTCCAACCATCGTTTCGGAAATGGGTGCCTTCACGACTGTGGAGTCAAATGGTCTTCTTGCTCCACCGTACTTCGTGTGCTTCCTTTTGATCATTGCTATTAGTATCATCTCTGATAGACTGCGTCTGCGAGGACCTTTTGCCGCTTTCTTCTCATTACTATCGGCAGTCGGTTTTATCTTGCTCGGCGCAACAAAATCGGTGACTTCAAGATACGTTGGCACTTTCTTCGCAGTGCTGATATTTGTCACCACATCCATCGTTCTCATTTGGAACGCAAACACCAATTCTACCAGCTCCAAGAGGGCCGGTGGACTGTGGATTATCATGACGGTGGGACAGTGCGGCCCCCTCCTAGGCACAAATGTCTTTCCTTCCAGTCAGGGACCATATTACCGAGAGGGCATGTGGATCTGCTGTGCTTTCGCATTATTATCCTCCGCCACAGCGATGGTGCTGAGCTTTTGCTTGTGGCAGGAAAATAAGAAAATGGATCGTCTTTATGGACCTTTGGAAGAATTGGATACGGCGGAAGATCAGGATATTGATGATGGGATTCCCAGGTTCCGATACATCATCTAGGGGGTTGGAAAACTGGGTATTGAGGATGCAAATTGAATTTTGTCGGGAACGCGACTACAGTAACTGGTTGTTATTTAAAATAGCAAATAATACATTCCTATTCTAGCAATGCAGTTGGCGCATTCCGCAGTATTAAACACACCATAAGTCCCCAGGAATTGGTCTTATTTCTCCTTTCCCCAAATCTCACCCTTGAATGGCACAAATGGCAGCATCTCAGGTATATGGCCCGGCTCGTCTTCAATAAGTCGATGTCCATTTGGTTAACATTGACCAATAGACATGAAACGATGGTTAATTTATACTGTTCATTGATGGTGAAGCTCTGGGTGTAACCTTACCGTACTTGGGATGATTTAGAATGCCTTCTGCATAAATGTTTACTTTACGTTGTTGAAACCATTCTACCAGTAGATCCCAGTTCACGCACTCATGGTAGCCAAAAAAGTCGGTCTCAGGAACACGACTGACATCAGTCCACCAATGTGTAATCATGGATGAATCTGCTCTACACATTATTGCTTGTCGGAGAATATCGACACAATGTTCTTGGATATCAGTCAGCTTCTAGCTCTTTCAAAATATGAGGGATAATGAATGGGATAGATATTTATATTTCAAAACTTACCAATATGCCAAGGCAGGTCGATTACATCTTGATCGGACCATCTATCAAGATATTCATTTTGATGATAGACCCATCGTATCATCTTCTGTAGCCATTATTAGTAGGTACAGGGAAAGGTTGGGATTTGATTTAGAACAATGTACTGACGAGACAATGGAGCTCATGAAAGACTGCCGGCATCGCTAGGTAGCCCCCGTCGCCGAGAGGAACAGAAGTTTGATTCATATGCGTCATCTCGTCCTCTGTTAGTCGAACGTTGTTATCTTACGTTCCAACATATCGTATTGATGAAGAGCAAGGGGGGCTCGAGTGCGGAGAGTTCTGCGTTGCGTATCTTTCATTCTCGAATTTCAATATGTGGTTGGAAAAGCAAGGGCACAATGCTGTTGTGCCAAACCCAGCTTTTTTTGCAGGTGAAGCCATTGGACCCACGCTCAAACGCTTCTTTCGAATTCCAAAAAGGGATAACAGTACCACTACTCTGCCATTCCCCAAGCCACGTACAACTTCAACGCCAAACAGAAGCCAATTTAAATTTCTCGACTATGCTATCGCAATTGGGCGCGGCAAACAAAATATATAACTCGATTTTCCCTGATCTGGGAAAGGTTTGAACGGCTTGCAACAAATTTCAACGAAACCTGGAACTTCCACCCTTGGAATATCGGCGGACGGTCAAAGTCTTCCCAGTTAAATGGTCTGCTTGGATTCTCGGTTAAAGAGAGACACGAGCCGCTTCTTTCCATTGTACTGAAGTCAGGAAAACATATAAAGCAAGTTTGCAATCTTCCACTTGTTGACGAGGGACTTCCAGCACTCCATGTGGCATACAAATTAGGATACTATGAAATCGTCAAAAGTCTACTAGGCATCTGCGATGTTAACTCGATAGACATAGAAGGTAATACGCCTTTGCGTCACGCAGCTAGCAAGGGTCATGACGATATCGCACGATTGCTTTTACGTATAGGAGGAGCATTTGTGGAAGTTATTTCAAAATCAAATGTCAAACCGCTTTGGCTAGCTTCTGCCAATGGGCATGACAAAATTGTGTCTCTTCTTCTCGAGCGCAAAGTCGATGTTGATGCAAGGTATCTTCGTGATAACGAAACACCTCTTTTTAAGGCTGCAGAAAATGGATATTATTCACTCGTGGAGCTTCTTCTCAGAAATGGTGCCAACCTCGAATCAAAAAATAAAAATGGTTGGACGGCTTTGGATCGAGCCCGGAAGAATAGACATGCGGCGGTGGTGAAGCTGCTGCTCGATACTGGTGCAGCGACAAATCTCGAGCATAAAGTCGTCATTCTAGGTAATTACGGCCTGCTATATATGTCATATGCTGATATTAACATCTTTGAAGGTGCCATGGAGAGCGGGAAATCCACCATCATGAAGCAGATGCGACTTATGTCCAATGACGGATATTCGGCTGGACAATACGATCGTTTCTCTGTTTACACAAGTCTCCTCAGTTCGGCAAATACGGTAATAGAAAATATGCGGGAGCTTAACTTGCACCCGGGCGAGCAAAGGAACCAAGAATACTCGGACTTCTTAATGGAATATACCGTTCCTGCTGACCCGGACGCTCATCTTGACCAGAAAGTTGGGGATGCTATATCTTCATTGTGTAGGTATGAAAGTATCAATAAGCTTATGGAACACAGAACGGAGCTTCACCTCCCTGATTCAACATTCTAGTGTGCAATACAGGTGCTACGTGTTATATAGTTGCTAACAGCATACTAGTTGGTTTAATGAGGCCAAACGGATTTCTCGCCCTGATTACCTGCCAACTGAAGCTGACTGGCTCAGTCAGAATAAGGACAACTGGTATCACAGAGACGCGCTTGACTGTAAGCGACTTGCAATTTCGGTAAGGTCAACTGTTAAATTTTCCAATTGCTTCATATTACTAATCTGCTGAAGCCTGTTTGACGTTGGGGGAGCACGGAGTGAGAGGAAGAAGTGAATCCACTGCTTCGAAAAGACAGACGCAGTTATATTCTGTGCTGCATTGAGCGAATATGACCAAGTCTTGTTGGAAGATGGAAGTCAAGTACGTTACTCAATCGAGCAGGCTTTTGATGAAACTAATGACCTATAAATACCGGATGACAGAGAACTTGGCATTATTTGAATCAATTGTTACTTCACAATGGTTCACAAAGACTACTATTTTTCTGTTCTTGACCAAATTAGACTTGTTGAGACAGAAGCTGGTTTACTCTCCTCTTGAAAACTAGTTACCTGACTATGCTGGCGGCAATGACGCCGACCGTGCAGCCAAGTATATTCTTGAACAATTCGAGAAAGTGAATACAGGGCATTTGAACGTATACCCTCAGTGAGTTCCCGCATCATCATGGTCACTGGTGGAATAAGACTGATAATTTTCAAGTATAATGGAAGCGATTGATATCATTCAAGTTCGGAATATACTAGAGGATGCTAAAGCAGCCATTGTTATAAGTTCTATGGCAAGACTTGACGTTATGTAGAAGGATTCTAGGTACACAGACATCTTCATTTATATAACAATCAAACATTAAGTTAGGACATGAAAGAATAGTGCAATACGATGAAGAAACCCAATCAAAGTCTCATATAACGGAAAGGAAGACCTCCACGAATTCCAAAGGCCTTCCGGGGGATTTAGGACATCGTGGCGATAAGCTCTGTCCAGGTGAGATTTCCGTACGGCGTAGCATCAACTTGGCATACCGTTCCTGGTTCTGGCAAAGTACCATTCACCCAATAACTCGCCATAGTCTGCAAGCTGCATACGGAGGGCAACACAAGGGATGTGTGCTATAGAGTAGTCCACGATTAGTTTTCACAACATAATTAACAGAGGGGCTATCAGGAAGCAGTACTTACACCAGATCCATTAACCTCGAGAACAGCACTACCTTCAAAGCCTGAACTGACATTATAGGCCGACGCGAGGGGAGTATGGCCATCATACGTATTCCCAATTAGAAGTACTGGGTTTTCGGGGCTCACTTGAAAGTCGCCCGTGTAGCGCTCTTTGGGTTCCAGCTTCCATTGGGCACAGGGCATTGCCAGCTGTGTGACCAGGCGTCCAAGGACTTTGCTGGTATTATAGATGTTTTGAAGAGTGGGAAGCAGCTCGTCAAAATCGTCGGTGTGCATAATTTGGTCTGAACATTGAATTGCGTACAAGGGATACTGTGCGATCATCAAAGCTTCCAACGATGCGTTATCAGTGGAGACGACTTGGCTCGCCTGCAACAAGAACGCTGTTTCGTCGATATTGTTGGTAAGAAGCATGTCATATACAGATGTCATGTTAGGCCAGTCGCTGGTGACATAAAGGGCATTTTGTGTCATCTGGTAAAGCACGTAGTCATCCACTATCAAATCCCCTACGGCAATTGGTTGTTGGCTGAGGTCGTCGAAAAGTGTGAGTACCTTTTGCTCAAGCTCCGCGGCGGTTGTGTTAGTCTTGTTTTGTGCAAGTGGACATGTATCAGGTTCTGCAATGCAGTCAGAAAATATGTTTGAGAATTCTTCGTCTGTCTTTGTGTACTGCTGGATGCCACTGGAAATGAATATGGGTTAATGCTTTGACTGTATGCGTTCACGCGCACTTGAACAAAAGGGCAATATCATGAAGTAGCATACGCATATGAGTTGTAGTACTCGTGTGGATTCAGAACGCCGTCGAGGATGACCTTGTCAATTTCATCGGGGAACATTGATACCAAAGTACTACCTAATGCGGTCCCATAAGAGAAACCTATTATATCCAGGCGTTGTCAGCAGTGTATCCTTCAAAAGGCCGTTTGGGGCTTTTCATGGATTACCCCAGTATAACAGGCTGTTATCCCCGTTAAGAACATCCGAAATGCTCTTCACATCTCTTGCTGTGAACGCTGTGCCCACAAGAGTACCAGTTACATTGTTTTGCTGGGCACAGACATTGGCCAGAATACCACTTTGGGTCCATAGCTTTCTCAGAGCGTCGTCGTCGTCAATATCTGGCGCCGATTGTTCCGCCATAAACGCATGCTCTTCGTAAAGAGTGTCAAAACAGGTGAATGGCAATGGGCTCGAGGTAAGACCACTATACGATGATTGATTAGCATATAAATTGATGATAAGACGTAGGAGACTATTACCGAGGATCAAACGAGACCAAATTATATTGATATCCTGCCATTCTATTTATGCGCGTTAATAAGACACTTAAGTATGGAATGAATCGGTCTTACGCCAGTAAGTACGACGCCTCCTCAGCAAGGATGGATCGTCCTGCCTCACCCGGGCCGCCAAAATTGATCACAATGCTTCCCTTGGCAGGTTGCACAGGTGCAGGAGCTCGAAGAAGGTCCAGTCGATATGTTTCATTCGAAGTAGAATCGGTATAGTCGAGAGGAACCAACAAAGAGCCACAGTCTATAGACGATGTGTTGAGGTAACCGCTAGGACAAGAGCTCCATTGAATTGTCGTAGCCCCTTGAACGCTAGCAAGTAGCACAGAGAGCTGCAGAGAAATAAGAAGATGAAAAATTGCCATTCTGGGCGATATTGTTGACCACTGTTTGTATGTCGAAGTTGTTGGATATAGACCGTTCATGGGCAACATCGCGCTTCTTATATCTGGAAGTTCTGATCTGCAGACAAGGGCTATGTTCCTTTAACTAGATCTCTACCCTATGCAGTATTGTATGATTGTATCTACATTGGAGAGTTTACATCCTGTTAGGTTATAGTCTATGATTGTGCACACTGCCCCATACTCAGCTTTTGTCGATCGCTGTACGAGCCGTGGCCTCGATCGAATGACAGGCAATATTACGGCCTCCAATGAAGTTTGGAGAAGCCAATACCTGGATATCGACCCCGGAAAACATTACATCATACACTACCCGTATCAGTAAAGCTGCATGCAGAAGAATCTTGGCTATCGTTTAACGAAACTTCTACGTAGTTTTCCGCCCCTTTAACACACGCATGTGACACATGGCAGAGAGTGGCAACGCAGATCGCCAGTTCTAAACGGAAAATTCCAGCAACTAAACATTAAAACTATTATCTGAGGCTGAAAGGTACCAACATAAAGTTATAGCTTTGAAAGGCTCTCGACAGTTGGCACGCCTTTAGAGGCTTAGAGGCGGCTTTGATATGCACATTTACATCATTAATATCATCTAATTCGATCGGTCGTCAATTCGTGCGTCAGATTTTACTGTTGCGGTTACTCAATAAAATCCTGTCAATCTATCACGAAAAGGTTCAATGTACAATAGAAACTATATACTTCGATCGGGCAAATAACACCTTTTAGTTTATGAACAAAAAAAGGCATCTCAATGAATTTCTAAACAATACTAGCGTTTCCTCAAGGTTCCGGGCCAACGCATACCATATACTGCCCTAGCACTTGTTGCCAGTCATCTACCTATGTTCGTCAAGTGCATTTTCTAACGAGGCAGTAAGCATCTTCTGGGCACAATTTGTTGGCTATACCATGAATATAAAAATAGAAACTAGGATTCAGAAAAGTAGAATTAAAATGTACCACGCAGCAAGCTTCATCGCTGGAAGACACTGGATCAGGTGATGCCGCCCTCAAACATCCTCTCCCTACCAGGCCGTAGTGTCTAAAGAAACAATCTTGCCATTCGAGGTGAGCACTGTTCCAGTAGCGTCTTCGGTGAGGCCATCAGTGGAGATATAGAGGATGTCGCGATCATCAGTGCCGCGTCCGAACACAGCAGCCACAGGACCGATCAGCGCCGACGAGTTCGTCCCTCCAGCAATAGTCTGCACCACACCGTCTGGAGTGACTCTAACAAAGGTATTCTGCACGTTCTCGGCGACCCAGAAGTTCCCACAGTCGTCGATTGCAAAGTCATCCGCAGCCGGGACACTAGTAGATATGTTGACGGGCGATCCAGTTGGAATGCCATTGCATGAAATTGGAACCTTGGCCAGAATCCCCAAGTCGGTATTCGTAAAATAGAGAATCGAATCTAAGACATGCACTCCGTTGACACCAAACTCGACAGGGGCGCCTTGCACAGGCTTCAGCAGTGGATCGTCAAATACAATTGTGTATTCTCCTGTATAGACATTGAGCCGCCACACCACGCCAAGAGCGGAATCTGCCATGAGAATGGTTCCTTTCTCTTGGGACAGCAATGCCATGCCGTTGATGAGACCGGCTTCTGGTATTTCGATTATTTGGCGTAGCGATGCCTGTCCTCCTTCGTTGTAGCATCCCATGTCTAGCTCCCAGACTGCCGTTGTGTTGGGCAAGAAGTCAAATGTGTAGAGGTCGCCCTGGACACTCGGGATATAGAACACACCCTCTGCCACTTCGACGCTGCCGAAGATGTGAGTCCCATTTGGAAACTGTGCGACAATGGGTGGGATGGCTCGTGGATTCTGAGGATCAATGAGGTAAACCTGACCGGCGCTGATGTCGTTTGCTAGGATTTGTCCATTGGAGCGAACAGCCTGGGTCGAGTTAGATCCATGTCTGGCACGTAGAGTGTGATCATAGTATGCTCAACTTACCATGTTCTCAATCCATGTGAAATTGGGGAATTGGTTCACAATCTCCAACTGCGCTGAGCCATCACCAGGAATCGGACTGGATGAAGCGACACGGGCGGTCATTGTAATAGCCGCAAAGGCTACGGATAGCAGAGAATTCATAATGGATTTGATTTTGAGAGCAATATAATATTGAAGAGTGCGTGGTATTCTTTTCCTTGAGCGTTAATTAATGGCGCCTGGGAGTGATATTTGAGAGAGTCCATATTCTGGGGGCAAACAACATCCTTTTATAGACTTCTGCCCAACCCTTTTTTCACACGCCTTCATCTATCACCAAGGATAGAAACGTTGAAGCAAGCCTACATTGCCCTAATACGGCAGTGTAAAATCCAAGAAGGCAGTCAAGCCCGGTAGTTTAAGCCACCGCGTAGATTCGTGATCGCAGGTACAATTCACCATCATAGCCAGCCGAAGACCACAGCGTTTGGCCAGCGGGAATAATTAATTATCATCCAGATGTAGACATCATTTACATACGAATACGGAATCGCCGCAGAAGCCAGCATATTAGCACTAGTCCGAATGGAGTATTGTATGTCTGGATTAGGCAACCCCCGTCCTCAGGTGGTGAGAGCCAAGTCTCGAGATCATCGGTCAGAACCTTGTCTTTTGCTACAGGAGACTAACACCAAGAAGGTAAATGAACATCTTCGAAGGATCGGGATTCGGGGGTCGGTACTCGGAATCGAGGCAAGGGAATACGAGGGGCAGCGAGCTAGCTGGTTAGGCCCCCAGCGCTGGAGCCAGTGACAGGGAGCCAAGGCCACCATTGGGCGTGTTTGTTGGAAAACGGCCTCTGATTGCCAGAATTTTAAAAAAGAAACATTCCATATCCGGTCTTCGTAGACCTGCCAATTTCAGGTAAACAGCCGTTGTACAAAATGACTCGCACTTTTCACGACCCCAATGACAGCACTCAGAAAACAGTTTGACCGCATAATTTAATTGTAGTAAAAGCTCGATAGTTCAGCTGAAAACATATTTATGGCTATGCACGCAAGCTACATCTTCGAAGAATAAGTAGTCCAAATTGTCCGTAGGCTCCAAGAGCACTTTGCCCTGATGGTTTGTTTCACGCCCCAAATTAACCACTGCAATGAGCTCTGCAACTAAAGCATCTTCGTTTCTATTTGTTAATAAAAACGCCTCGTCTAATACACTCACGCGAAGCGACATCGACGAGGAGAAGAGAAAGATTCTGTGCCACGTCCAACATCGGCGTCGACAAAAGGACCAAAAGAGAAGTCATATACGGCCCTGGGAAAAGTATGCCTCTTGTATGATGAGCAATGAGGGCTACAATAGCCAGGCTCTCGAGCACATTTCGTGGCGTCTACCTCAATTGTACCCTGTACATAACGACACAGATCCCTTTCACTGTACAGTCATAGGAGACAATGCCCACATTCAGTCTATACTATCATACGCATTCTCTGACTTTTCGAGAACTACTTTTCTAGCAGAAGCGTTTGCTCCATTGTCAGTCATAAAGACCAGATCGAAGATGAGACACGATGGCATCATAATGGAAAGATTAAGGAGCTGCATTCACGACGAAATGCTGATGTACGCTACGTTGGCGTACGGCTCCAGTGCCATGGCATGGACTCTCGGGAAGATAGACGGCAGATCGCCTGAATATTTCATCGACAGAGCTTTGGTAGCAGTACGATCTCGTCTATCTAATCCTCATCCAACAGTAGACACATGGTTGCTACTATCAATATATGCTCTCGCAGTCACAGAAATGTGGAACGGTCTTCCGCAGATGTGGACGAAAATTGCAACTAGACAGGCCCATCTACTCACAGGCATCGAACACAGCAGAGAAGCATCGAGAATTCACCTACGAGCAATGGCCGACCTGTTTCAAAATGCTGGAGGATGGGAAAAGCTTAATCCCTATATTCTTGAGAGCATGATCCTGGTCGACAAATTTGCAGCCATGGCCGATATGACTACACCAGTCCTCCCTTTGGCATGGACACCAGATCCCTTGATTGAGTCAAGCCATGAAAAGATACCAATAAAACACAACACCCGTCTTCGTCGGCTTGGTGAAAGATTTCTCTTTCCACAAAGAGAGCTACATTTACACGCCGAACTTTTCACAGTACTACAGGATGTTGCTGACTTTTGCCGTGCGGCGCAATGGATCTGGGAACATTGGATCGTGACTTCAGCAGACGAGACTAGAATTTTCCTTCACCTCCAGTCTCTCATCTTCAGACTTCTCTCACTCCACAAGCTTTCAGTGATTGAAAACTGCATCCGCCTGGCGACACTTCTTTTTTTGCAGAACACCACACAATACCAGGGAGCCAAGTGTTCAGCCAGCATCATCAGCGCACATCTCAAGAATGCAATGGTGCATCATCAAAAAACTTTTCCATGGCCAGCGGGGGACGAAATTTACCTTTGGATTATGTGTACTGGTGGGATGACTGCGAGGGGCACTGATGAAAGAAGGTGGTTTATAAAATCTCTTGCTAGCAGTTCTCAGCATCTGTCTTTGGTCTTGCAGAGGACTGCGCTGCAAGAATTGCTACAAGGCTATTTCTTCATGGCGCCTGCAACACAGGAGGAGGATCGGCTTTGTTCAATGATAGATGACATACAGATGTATACATATTAAGTTCCGGGTCTGACTCTTTATTAGCTACCTAGGTAGGTAATTAGTTGATAGGAAAGCAAAAGATAATATTAATGAAATAACCAGTCTAGTTGGTAAACTTGAAACTGGGAGGAGGCCTAATGACCACATAAACTACTCGCCTGTTAAGACATTACTTGATACCTATTCCAGTCAATATCCATGGCACCGTGGAGGGGAGTGCTCTCTCTTTAAGCGCGATATCTCGCTCACCATATTCCTGTCGTTTGATATAGATCTTTCAGTCACATATCATGTCATTATTTCGGAACATAACATAACCTACAAGCTCATCTACAATATATCACAGGATGGCTAACTCTATCTGCTACCTATTGTCTTTAGGTAGCGAGCTATCTAGATATCGAAAAATACATCATGGGTTGTCCTCTAATGGATCATGAACATGTGTATATATATCAAAGGTTTCAGCCTCGTGCTCTAGCGCCCATTCCTTGATGGCGTCAAAGTCGCGACAGGTATGCAGGCTGGTCAACTGACCCCTAGCGTTGTGCGTTGTCTCGTTCCACTTCCAGTTGATGGGCGAAATGTCCGATGAGCACATGAAGCTTTGCCGCATGGAATCAATGCAGTGATCTAGATGGACCATGTCCATCATGGTCTCGTTGACGCCGAGGTACTCTGGTCCCCAGGCCTTGAGTCGGAGCATATTCTAAAAACCGTATTAGCGCATTGTCAATACATTGTGATGAGTAGTACCGACCAAACAGTGCAGTTGGTGGAATACGTCGAGTTGTATCACGTATTCCCCGGGGTAGTCGGGGATAGGCACGGTTTTATTCGCCAGTTTGGCCGCGTCGCTCATGGGAATTCTACTAATGCCGACTATACTGGTCAACACCAATCTTTTTAGGAGGGGAATAAAAACACTTACAACTGTAGAGGTCCTCCCAAGCTTCTAGGTTCTCTGGTGTTGGAGGGCCCTGATATTTGGTCAAGTGTGGGTCAATGCTGGGTGTAAAGGCGAGATTTTTATATCGGATAACATTCTCGGCGGGTGCTGAAAAAGATGGCAGGTACTGTAAGTCGTTAAGAAAATAATAGTGACGAAAATGAAGACGTACAGAAAACATGATCGGGGAGTGTTCCATCTGCACTCGGATACGGACAAGTAGCTTGCACTGGTTGTCGACCTTTCCAAAACACGCCAACGATTGCCACCAGCGATACACCCAACAGGATCCATTGAGTGATAATCAATCGTTGCTGCTTTCGATAACCCGTTCTCAAGGCTGAAATAGCTGTGATAGAATCATCTTCAGACTCGCTTTCCAGAAAGCGCTCTTCCTCGGGCTTCTGTGCCACGGGTCGGTAGCTTTCTGAAGACATTCTTTCTTTAGATGGAGAAGAAGAAAAACAGATCCATTGGGCGGGAAAGCAAATATTATCCTGCCTCTGAATTCGACCTACTCCGTAAATAAGCCGAAAATACGACCTACGCGGTTAGTGCCAGGGTTCTTATTCCTTCGCGCCAACACCGAGCCACTATTTGATTGCTTATTTGCAATCGCTGCTGTGGAGATGCTGAGGGGCCCCGAATGCCACTGGCATCATTGGTAACATCGCGCTACATTAAGCTTCACGCTTGTGAGCGTTATCAGCGAATGGACCACGGATTGTCAGTACTGTCCTGAAGAAAGTGTAAACTCCCGTGAGGCTCAATTGGATGCTGAAGTAAAAAAGCTTGGGATGTCGAGGATGGGCGGGTAGGGATTACGCCTGGGTCATGACATATGGCATTAAGCATTTAATTAACAACCTACTCAGGGATTCATTGAACCAGTATCAAATCCAGCATGTAATTCGGCATTTATTGAAGGATTGCATAATTTAGATCAAACGCTTGGTGAAGTGCTTATTTATCTAGGGATCCAATCAGGGGTCATATTAAGCACTTTCTCGACGATCTAGCCTTGGATACGCTATCTATTTCGATATTAATCATAAATCACGCACGCATGGCAGCCATATGGATGTCTTACTAAAGAAGTTGCAGGTGGGCCTCAAGTCAACCCTTTCTGTATTAGGAAGGACGTAAAGGTATCAATCCCTGTCGCGTGTCAAGCCAACTGGGGAAAGCCAAACACAAAATTATTGCCACTTGAAGAAAGTCGTTCGCAAATTATTCCATGAGGGATAGTATTATCAATGCTACGTAGCTTAATCGCTCAGCTAGTTGTAACCAACACTCGCCAGCCAATAGCCTTACCAGTGACTGTCAAGTCTACTAATGGGGCCAACACACGAGCCAACAAGCTTATCGATAGGCTCGCACCTTGTCACCCACTTAGAGATACGCGGGCACCATCCCGGGGCTTAGACAGGGTCTACGGGCTTAGACAGGGCATTCATTACTTAGGAGTCGATACGGAATTCATCACCGGCTGCTCATACACTTGACTATAGTCTCATGAGCTTACGGCATGAAAGGCCTATAGACTTACCAGTGTGTTAAGTTTGTTATAGGCTCGTCGGCACTTTATGTAGACGAATTATGAATCAATAATGGTGTGATTTATCCTAAGTTCACCCATCGCTAGCGGGGGAGCCGGCGCGCGCCCCGCCAGTTTTAAGGCCTTAAAAGGATCGGATACTGGCCAAGCTTGAGGCTTGAGAGCATGGGTCCACGTACTCCATACATACCAGATAGGGAGAAGCTTATGTTCGACTTTCGGCTTGGCTTCTTCCCCTCACTGTGCGATTGGCTAGGGGTATGTCTCTTTTAGAGGTTGGTCTCGGCATCTATCCATCCGACTCTAACCAGGGTTTTTTGGAATTTATATATGCAGTGTCAGCAAGACTCAGTATTGAAGTATTAAAAGTAATCTGGCAGTACGGATTGGGAATGCAGTTAAGGAATTAGCTGCGCACTGTCTCTGCTGAACATGTAAAGTCAGCAACAATTAATATAACTGTGATATTTCAAGGTTGAAAGCTGCAGAAACATATCTCTGGAGTCTGGCTAAACTTCAATATGGCGCGATGTCACCTATGTATCCACTACATCAAGATAAGCCGAAACCCCACCCTCTGTGTGTGGTTATCCTCGGACCTTCAGACCTAGCTAGGTAGGTACGAGTTGGTAGGTGCTCAACCAAGTGGGCTTCCAACATGCTAATGCCTCTTTGGAGGATCTCAGAGGATCCTGCCAAACGCGGGACTCAGTACGAAAAGAAGGAATGGTGTCAAATGAGGTATAAATACCGGCAACCATTCCTGTGCTTCCAATTTGAAACGGAACACAACCAATTCCATCTTCTATTCCTCCTTTCTTCAGATCATCTTATTCACCATGAAGTCTGCTATCGCCACTGTCGTCCTCTTAGCTGCGTCCGCGCTTGCTGCTCCCGTCGCCGTTGTAAGTAGCGTGGCCCTTGGATTTTAGCGGTTGACATGCTAAACATTGACATAGGACGATGCACTTGCCAAGCGTGATGTCGACCTTGTCGATGTCTCTACCGTTGATGGCTGGGGCTACAAGCGTGACACCGAGAAGCGTGATGTCGACCTCGTCGATGTCTCTACCGTTGATGGCTGGGGCTACAAGCGTGACGCCGAGAAGCGTGATGTCGACCTCGTCGATGTCTCTACCGTTGATGGCTGGGGCTACAAGCGTGACGCCGAGAAGCGTGATGTCGACCTCGTCGATGTCTCTACCGTTGATGGCTGGGGCTACAAGCGTGACGCCGAGAAGCGCGATGTCGACCTGGTTGACGTGTCCACCGTTGACGGCTGGGGCTACAAGAAGCGCGATGTCGACCTTGTCGACGCTCCCACTGTTGAGGGCTGGGGTTACAAGCAATAAACGTGTCGATACAGAATAAGGATGACTCAAAAAATTCTGGTCGTAGAGTATCGGCCTGAGGAATATTGGTCCTTCAATGTACATAGTTAGCTCCTCTGATGAGTTAGTTCTCGGCCGAACAGCAGTATCTTGCAATCAAAGTACTGAGAATAAGGAAGGTTCAGGTTAACTGTTCGAAACTATTTAGATCAGCACTTACGGTGTGTAGATCAACAGGGTTTAGACGACTATTCAGCTGGTACTTGACCACCAGCCAACCATAGATTCTGAAATAGAAATGAAGACTGACGAGCGGCCTCATAGACACCACAGAAATCTCTACAGGCAATGCTTTCCACATATGGCGAGCGTTGTGCGACGTAGGCCTCTTTATTAGACCTGCGTGCGACCTTCCAGGTTCTTCTTCCCTAAATATCACGCAATGTCAAGCTAAAAGGCATTTCAGCAACAAGTGCCAAGTCACGTAAATCACAATTGGCAGTATATCAGTGGAAAAAAAACAATACCGTAAGAGTCATTAAGTTGGGCAGTCAAGATGTGGTGCATACATACAAGACCTTGAGATATTTTTCTCGGAGATTACTTGGCATTGTACAACTTTTCTCAGTTGTCAATATTATTTTGTTTTCCGGGAAACGCTCACACACTTTTTCAACTTTCCTGAATCTGAATGCCTTGGTAGGCCAGCGATGTAACGTCTGTCAAAGCATTTCCGGAGGATTGTACCTTGCATAGCCAATCCATGGTCCAAGCCGACATTAGTCCATGCATATCACGTTCTAGAATCTACACTCTGGTTTCCTATTCATCCACTAAACCTTCTTCAGTCCGCTAAGCCTTACAGGCCTCTCGCCAAGAAGGCCATGATGATCACAAGGCTTGCTACTGTATGCTAGTCCATAACTCGATGAAATTTAGCTTATGCTATGTCGATTTATGGCTACTTCATCGCTTTGTGTTTGAAAGTAATGGGTTGACTGATTCACCGACCTACTTTCTACAAGAGTGAGTCTGGGGAACCCATGCCGACGTCACAAAATTTGGAATTAGGAATCTATTGCTTATGTATCTATGGCATTCTATCGTAATTATTCGGTGGTTCGAAAGTATGAGCTCTACCCTTTACTAGTCCGGTGAAAGTTTGAGAGACTTCAAGGCGCTTCTTGTGATCCCCCTTCCATTTCCATCTTCTTCGTGCGCTTAAAGTCAAGAGACTCCCATTTCATAAAGAAGGAAAAAGTAGCCATCAAAGCTCCTGCAACCGTGCTGATGTAAAACAACCTGATGATTGCTTTAGTCACTGCTGCGATGGCAGCTTCTAGAGCTTCTGGGTCCAGCAAATCCCATACAGGGGACGCCTCGCCGGCAAGCGCGTTATGAACTTGCGAGTTTGACAAGTTTGACCCTTGCAGGGCTTCGGAAAGAAAATCGAAGCCAATATTTTGGAAAATGCAGCCCGCAATAGCTAGGCAGACAGTGGTTCCGGAGTATATGGTAAGAGTCATCAGAATGGAATTGTTCATGCGAATATTTGCCGGCAGCGTCAGCGCTAAAACAGTCACGCCAAGCTGCAGTGTCAAGCCCTCGCCGAATCCGAGAATGGTGGTAATTCCCATAGTCTGACTCAAGGAGGTGTTTGCATGGACCGACATCAAGGATGCACCACCAGTCATGATTAGGATTCCGCCGATGACATACAAGACGGCATATCGACGCAAGGCGGGCAGAAGCGCACCGCCACACATTGCTCCTATTATGAAAACGCCGATGAAGGGTAGCATATGGACGGCTGTTGTGATTGAGTCCATGCCGTGTGCGAAGGCGTAGTAGAGGGGCAGATAGTATAGTGCAACTGCATATCCACAGCTGGCGCAGAATGTGCAGCACATGACGAGGAAGCCGGTCCGGATGGATAGGGCGCCAATGGGGAGAGTGCGCTTCGCTGGATCTGTAAATAGGCTGAATGACTGCTGAATAGCATAAATGATTGCGACGACGCCAAACAGCACCCATATCGCGATGACACTGGAGCGCCATGCCAGTGTTGATCCTGAGAAGATGCACGCTGCGTCGAAGAGCACCAGTGTGGCTGCGTGCAGAAAAGCACCAACCCAGTCCATCTTGCGCAATCCCGTTGTGATGCTCTCTTGAGGGCGCAATCGTGCATGCGGGAACACAAGAAAAATCAATACCATGAGAATCGCACAGTATGGAATGCAAATGTAGAATGCCTGGTATCGGTCAGTTCGTTCGACCAGACAGAGACGGGGGAAGACATACCCATCTCCAAGTGGCATGCTCATTCTCTGCGAAAGCTCCTCCGATAACTGGGCCAAGAAAGAGACCGACGGCGTAACCCATACCTATCAAACTAGTGAGCCTCGCATGCTCAGTGGGCCGTGCCAGGATGTTGGAATAAGTCAACAATCTATCAAGTTAACATCTTTCGAGTAAACAGCGAGGGGCTCCTAATACATACGATAGGTAACAACCCCCTCCAGCTACACCTAGAATCAAGCGACCGACTATGATGCCTTGGATAGTTGGAGAGGCTCCACACACAGCACTAGCAGCAGCAAACACTGTCCAACAAGCAAGCGTAAACCACTTCAAGTCGACCAGGTTCATTATCTGGTCAACCATCGGACATGCGGCTGCAACACCCAGCGAGTAAGTTGTCACGATCCAGGGGAGTAGATCGATGTGACCGAACGCCTTGTAAATGGAGACCTGAATGTTGGATACATTGCTAACATCGTAACCTGATTTTGGCGCAATTTGTCAGCACATTTCTATGGCAATAAGGAGTCGACAGTAATCGTCAAGATTCGACATTTGAAGTCATAAAGGAGGTCGTACCTGATATGGCCGCTCCAGAGAATACGATCACGTGGAAGACAGTCCACTGCCAACCTGCCAACCCGTTTCGCAACTCTAGGAATCGTGCTTTGTCGTCGGGCACAGACGGTTGATTGTTCTCATTGGGTTGAAACATTTCTGAAGCATCCGTCGATGGCAGTGATGAATCAGTATCGTTCTTCTCTGTTGAGGACAAGTGCTGCAGCGTTGAAGACATTTTCAACAGCAGCTTTTGGAGAATATTTGGTTTAAAAGTTTCCACCATAGAGTATTGGGAAGAAAAAACTTTCAAGCATGTCAGTTTGCGTCTCATTTATGACTACATAAGGGCGGTGCGTTAATCCGTTTTGGCCCTAATCCACACATAGGGCGGACATGCCGATGGAGTTGGAATCCAACAAGCTTCATCAGCTCGGGCGGCAACGATTCAGCTATACATGAGTGATCGGTAACATTCACCTAGCCCTACCATCAAATCTCGCAGCTTGTGTTCATTTATAGATTAGAGTGTGTGTCCACTACTTTTCTCTTCTCTATTTCTATCGGATTTCCGTTTATATACGTATATATGTGTATTTTTGGTATGGGATACCATGTGGTATTTAGCGTCTCGCTGGTTACTTAGATAGGCGGTTGCCTATTTCAGTAACCAGTGAGACGCACTAAATCGTCCAGCATGCCGATGTTTTGTGGATCTTTTGTCCAATGTATACAGCCAACATCTTTTTCGGCGGCAGTGGGCACAGGGTTTTGTTCATAGACCTCGAAAGGGCCCCAGATATCCCTAGACCGGGCGATTACAGCTTTGTGGGTTTCAAATGTGCCCATCGGCCGCTAGCAGGTAATAATACCTATCCTTTTGGTACATATGGGGTCCTTCGATATCGCTGATGACGGGACTCATAGCAGGATCATATCCCCAGATGGCTCGAGTCTCAGAGAGCTTCCTTCCCGACATTATATCAATCTCCAATTTTCGGATTGAACACAGTTGGTCGCCCACGGTTCCCTCTCTATGTGATCCCTGGACGTACACTTTACCAGTATTGCCGTCGAATAATAAGCTTGGGTCTATTTCGTCGCATTCGAACCATATGGGATCGCTCCATTCATTGGCCCAGATGTTGGTTGTTTTAATGAAGAAGTTGTCGGTACGCAATTCTTCACCCTGGTTCCGAGACGTATTTGTACAGATTATGTAGGACGTGCCGTTGTACCATCGAATAGTCGGCGCAAAGAGGCCCGGCGCGGCGACAAGATGCTTGTTAGGTCCGGTTGGAAACGAGTCTGTCGTCGCGTTGGAGAGGTGTATCTGACCTGGTCTGTTGACGGCGTTTCCTTTTCATTGTTAGGTGGCGGGTTTGCATCAAATATAGGAAGATTGGGTACCGATTTGGGTCCAAGTTCTAAGATTCTTTGAAGCATAGATGGGGAGTCCGGGAAATACATGGAAGGAAGAGTTTACGAGGAAGAAGGTGCCTTCAACGAAGACCACGGATGGGTCGGACGCAAACCCGGGAATGATGGGATTGGTATATGTTGACATTTTCATCTCTGATCAAACTAGAATTCATCACCATGGCAAAGGCTTTCTTAAGTGACTCGGATTATAATTTCGGATCTCCCGCCCTACAGCTGGGATAAGAATTCGAAGCGAAAGCACGAATCCATTTAGGCTAATTCAAGTCCAAGATGAAGCTATTCGTTACATTATAGGAATCCAGGACTTACCCAGCACCCGAGCTCTTTTTGGTACAGTGGGTAAATCCAACGCGAATGGCTATATTTACCACTTACTAAACAGGGCTTGTGGGTACAGGATAGATCATATAACAGAACCCCATGGGGAAGGTTTTCGGATATTCCGGCCAGAGAGTACCGGATAACCCTACAGCTTGGAAGCAACATATCACCTAATGCACATCGTCACCACCCCGATGACAGATGCATAATTTATCCGGATAGACATTATCTATTGGACCTAGCCTCTAGACCAAAAAGAAGTTAACATTCTAATGGATCTAGGGGTGGTGTAACCGACCCCTCCATCCCATTACATAGTACACGGAGGGGTCGCTTATATGGCTAGCAAATTCATTCAGGTGCTGTATGGCGTAGCGAGGGAGACACAAGTCTGACATTATCTGGGTTGGACTATTTGACTGACTCACGCTCGAAGAAACTTGGTTTGTAAAAACTTTCAACACCTTTATATTGAAGCGCACAACTGTTATGGAGCTATATAGCATTCACAAGACTGGGGATTATTCTCACCTTCGTATCCCAATCAATTTATATACAAAATTTGTTAGATTAACATATAAATTATAACAAATATGTGTATATATAAATTGGATTATGTAAGTTTAAGCATATTGTAACAAATGGGAGGAATATTGAAGTCGGCAATTCCGAACGACCTGGGATTAGCCGAGCATCCGAGCATCCTTTGGAATTGAAAAACAACTGTATCAAGCATATCCAGTAGACATTTGCAATCGGCAAAAACGTCATACGCTCGCTCCAAGTTCATCTAGCATGACGAGCTTTATGCGGATTGGCGACGGCGACCAGCCTTCAATCTCTACCACAGCCGACCAAGCCATTTCGCATATCGATCCTTTACTCTATGGGGGCTTTGCAGAGTATGTTCCAAGACCTCTTCTCAAGATTTATAACAATTAGTTTTGTTTGAAGACACATGGGTCGTTGTATCTACGGCGGTATCTATGACCCTAGTAACAGCAATGGCCTGATCGACGAAAAATGGATTCCGCATTGAGATCTTAGAGGCGATGAAAGAACTCTAGGTACCTATCGGTATGTTTTAAAGTCCGAGATTAAGGATCTAATAGCTAATAGCTAAATGCCAGTGCGGTATCCCGGATGAAACTTCACAGCCACTTACCGATGGCTGGATGGAGTTGGTCCCAAAGAGAAACGCCCCAAGCGTTTAGAAGTCGCATGGAAAGGAGTCGAGACAAATCAGTTTGGAACAGATGAATTTATGAAGTGATGTAGTCTCATCGAGGCAGAGCCTTATTTAGCCCTGAATATGGGCACAGGCATGCTGGAAGAAGGTGGGAAGCTTGAGCTGCCTTTAATACTGACTGAGTTTTGCTAATAGTTTCTTTGAATAGCACTGGCCTGGGTGGAGTATTGTAACCTCGACACTGACACTCACTTTGCCAATCTTCGAAAGCAGAACGAGTGTCAGAAGCCGTATGGGGTGAAATACTGGGCATTGGGAAATGAAGTATGGGGTCCTTGGTAAGTTCAAGTCCATATTTCTGTGTAATTCAATGCTCACGTCAACACCCAGGCAAGTCGAACAATCTTCCAAAGAAGATTATGCTAAAAAAGCATATCAATGGGGCAAGGGTTTATAATACCGTTTCAGATTGTGGAACAATCAACTAATCATATCCAACTGCAGCGTTGAAACTTCTCGATCCAAGCATTAAACTAGTCCTGTGCGGCAAAGACGGACATAGTGACTGGGATCGATATGTGCTGCAAAATTGTCTTAAAGTCATAGACCTGCATAGCATCCATATGTACACGTTCGGCATGCATAAGGATCTTACGACAAATGAAACTATATCTTCATTCACTGATTCATTACCGACACTATCCAAATGCTACTAGCCCCAGAGCTGCTGAAAAAGCCATTGAGATTACAGCAGCATTGATCGATCTTGCCCGCAGCGAGATGGATTATGAAACCTTTCCACATTTTTCGACAAAGCCGAAAACGCCTCATAGGCCCAAGATCTCTTTTGACGAATGGAATATCTGGATTCCGATCCGAGCGCCAGGGGATAAGGGTGCAGAGGAACGTTATGATGTTTCAGATATGCCTGCCGTTGCTTCGTGGCTCAACGTTTTTGTTCAACAAGCAAAACACATTGGACTGGCAACGATAGCCCAAAGTGTCAATGTGATTGCACCCCTAATGACTACAGATCAGGGTATCGTTAAGCAAACCACTTATTGCCCACTTTTGCTATTCTCAAGATATATGAGCGGTCAAAGTCTTGCAGTACACGTACGCTCGCCTGCCTATACCGGACCAACTTCTCCCGAGTGGCTTGCTAGCACGACAGACATTCCCATGCTAGATGTGTCTGCTGCCCTGAGTGACGACGACTATTTGAATCTGGCTGTGGTGGATGTTTCCGATTCCGAGGCAATGGAGACTTCTTTGCCCCTCTTGGAGGGTCGAGTTCAAGTTTTTAGGGTTGGTGGAGACGAGAACAACATACGGGACACCAATTCGTGGGGTTCTACAAAGGTGGTTATCACAGAGTCGGAGTGGAATGGATCGGGGCGGTTTGTGTTCCAGAAGCATAGCTTTACATTGCTCAGATGGAAGGTGAGCCCCTCACGGCCTCACTGGGAGGGTATTGCGAAGGATCTTACAGCCGAGGTTGTCAATTATTTACATGCCCGGCCGGATAATTTAGAGATGAACTAGTTGAATGGAGGATTAAAGGACTCGACTGGCGTAGAGAAAAACACAATCGATTCGTACGGCAGTCTTGAGGGCCTAATTCGCACAGTGCGATATCTTTGACGTCAATTCGATATGGAGGCAGACGAACCTGGAATGTTTATTAGCAATAATGGTTCAGAATTGATATGAAATTATGTTGTGTGCCCGGGCAGCATGCTTTAATGTAGTCAAGGTAATCCGATGCAAGTGATATATATATCAGGAGGGTAGATGGTTTGAGGAGTGTCTATTTGGGGAAAGGGATTTTTCCCGCTACAACGTGGAATATTAATATATTTCCATTCTTATACCTAGGTATCCAATAAGAAATACACATAAGCGCATATAATGACCCTTTCGTGAGAACTGTTTTGCACCAAAACAATGGTAAATCCAAGCTGAGGCTGGATAAATCTTCTTCCGCCGCTTCGCTTGCATTGAATTTACTGTATCTGCAACTGACAGCCTTGGAAGGAATGTTATTTGACGCGCCTCCAGTTCAGACTTCCTGCTTCATTTGTATGTGGTTGATAAAGAGATATTTTAAGCATTCTAAAGGGTAGACACCTGTAAGAGGAGCTTAAGATAATGACATGAGCTTAGCATTTAACCTCGGCCGATTTGCCGGCCGTGACCTTTTCTGTTGATCCATAAATTAAGCATCTGACGCCATCAAATTCCATTTGACAAATCTCACCTGTCAACAACTTCACACGCAAAATGGGATTCTTTACATTCTTTACAAGGCTTCGGCTTAGAATCATTGTATTCTTCATTCGACTATCTCAACGAGGACGTCCTCAAGCCAACCCGGATTTTATCGTCGACATCCCCTCGCGAGAGGCCGGCCGGACGATCAAAGCGTATGGATACCGTCCCAGCAAGGTCCAATCGCCCAGTCCAGTTCTGATCAATTTTCACGGATCTGGCTTTGTGCTGCCTCTCCATGGCAGCGATGATTTCTACTGCCGCTACATCACCACACAAACCCCATTCACAGTGCTCGATATCCAGTATCGACTATCGCCCGAAAAACCCTTCCCAGCTCCGCTCCACGACGTCGAGGACGTTGTTAAATATGTCCAATCAGCTTCCAACAGCGCCATCTACGACACCAGCCGTTTTTGTATCAGTGGATTCAGTGCCGGCGCAAATCTGTCACTTGCTGCATCGTCAATGATTCTACCACCCAAAACTTTCCGAAGTGTTGTTGCATTCTATCCGCCTGCCGATTTGGCGACCCCGCCAGACACAAAAACAGCGCCCGATCCTAGTGGGAAAAACATACCACCGTGGGTAGCCAAGGTGTTTGATGGGTCGTATTTCCATGGGAAAGATCCCTTTGATCCCCGAATCTCGCCTTTCTATGCGCCTGCGGGAAATTTCCCGGATAATGTGCTGATTGTGACACCGGCGCAGGATTATCTAGCTAAGGAGGGGGCCGGTTTGGCTGAAAGAATACAAAGGGAGGCTAGTGATAAGAATGTCGTTGGTATCATGATAGAAGGATGTGGTCACGCTTGGGACAAGAATATTGGAGAAAAAGATACTTTGAGGGCGGAAAAGAGAGACGAGGCTTATGCGGCGGCGGCGGTGATGCTGAACAAGTCAATCGAGTGATTTATACATACTTTAATACAATTTTATTAACACCAGATTCAAATCTATTCACAAACTATCATCAACTTCTATGTACTAATATCTAGGTCTAAGACAAAACAGCTACAATTTAGTATACACGCCATCTGATCTCATCCTTGTCAAATGGGAACTCTTGATATCCGCCAACGAACGACAACCCGCCAGAGCCATGGTATGTTGAAACTCATTCTTCAGAATGGTCAACGCCCTCGACACGCCATCTTCACCATTCACGGCAAGACCCCAAAGTGCGATCCGGCCAACAAGCACCCCATCAGCACCCAATGCCATGCTTTGAACATGTCACTACACTTGTTAATGCCACCGTCTAGCCATATCTGGCATCTTTTCTTGTGTGTGACCGGGCATGTCGCTGCTTCCACACATTCAGGCAGTGAATCCAGAGTCGCCAGGGCTGATTCGAGCTGTCGGCCGCCGTGGTTGGAGACGATTATTCCGGATATTTGCGCTGGAGAACTGAGAGCAAGTTGTATATCCTCGGCCGTGGTGGTTCCTTTCAACCAGATTTCCATGTTGGTCAGGGATCGAAGCCATGGCAAGGTCTCTTCCCATGTGATCGAGTCATCTAGACGATGAATGTTAGAAAGAATCACCAAAAAGAAAGAAGCGTATACCATCCTCATTGCCAGCATCCTTATCCGACTTCTCTGCATCATCACCACCAACAACATTCTGAACTAACGGTCCAACATCTTCACCCTCAAAGTTGGCCGTTTTAAGATGAGGCAGCAACTGGAAATTATTCCTCGTATGGCTATACCGATTCCCCAATCGCGGCGTATCGCACGTCAACAGTAACGCTTTATAGCCCGCCTTCTCGGCGCGCTTGACAAGCTTTTCTGTGGTCTTTCGATTCTTGAAACGTACAACTGCAACATATACGCACCCGCATAATGCTCCATATTGTACGCAGCACGCGCCCCGTCACCGGCCCGCTTGATATTTTCTAGCGTGGTGGTTGCAAACGTCGACACACCCATGCACACGCCTGCCTTTGCGGCTGCTCGGGCCGTTGCTTCTTCGCCGTCTGGATGGGCCATGCATTGCATTCCGGAGGGCGCAATTGCTAGTGGGAAGGAGATAGTCGTACCACACAGAGTTGAGCGAGAGTCGATGCTGGACACATCCCGGAGTAGACGCGGGCGGATTTTGTACTGGTTGTAGGCGTTTTTGTTGGCTTGGAAGGCGACGCCAGACTCGGCTCCGTCGGTGAAGTAGTCTGTTGACAGTTAATATCTTTCTTTTCCCCCATATGTCAAGTGCTCATACCTAGTGTTAGTTTGTTTAGTTTTCCACGAGCGGCATCCTCGAGGTCTTGGATGCAGATTGCGTTTTTGGCCATGATGGTCAATTGTGAAGTTTCCACGTTTTTGGGAGAATTGGCTAAGATTAACCCGTCAGTGCCTGATAAAGGCGAAAGAACGAGAGATTTAATTGGAAATTCTCTTCAACAATAGCAGTAGCATAATTTTGAGGGGAAGTTGCAAGCTCTGCTGGAGCTCCACGCACATCGCTGCAATGATCCCCCGCGTCGGCGTTTTCTCCGGGCATCAGCTACCCACTCTGGATGTCATTGCCCCTCTCATTTTTTTATTTTGTCATATGAATCGATGAGTCTTTACCTCTTGATTTAAAATCCAAAAGTCTCGTTATCAAATTTTATTAATTGAATTATTTGAGAGACAAGTTCAAAATGAACCAGCAAGTCCAGGCTATTTTACCCTTTGACGAGCCCGTTGAAACTGTACAACGAAGGCGAACCAAATATCCTAATCTCGATTTCAAATGGAAGAGGCTACTATTCGGAGCTACAAGTTTTGATGCGGTGGACAAGGTTGAAGATGGTTCGTCAATTACCTATATTTAAACGTTGCTGTGCTAATTCCTCAGACATATACGAGAACGCTACCATTCTGTGTACACTCTCCGTTATACCCCAACCCAGCCTCGCCCCAAGGCTGAAATGGATTCAGCTTCTCCCCGCTGGAGTTGACCACATTCTACAACATCCTATCTTCACAGAGACAGACGTACGAATCACCACGTCATCCGGTATACATACGCTACAAATCGCAGAATGGGTCGTTCTCAACATTCTGGCTACCTTCCACCACGACCGACAGATGATTAACTGGCAACAAGAAAAGCACTGGGGCACTCACCAAGAGCTACGAGAAAAGGTAGGCCCTTCATACGATTCTAGAGGTAGACGAGTCGGAATACTGGGCTATGGCAGCATCGGGAGACAAGTTGCGCGAGTCTGCCAGACTCTGGGTATGGACATATTCGTTTTTACAGCGAGTCCATGACCAACACCAGAAAGCAGAAAATGGACGGATTTACGTTGCCTGGTAGCGGCGACCCCGAGGGCGTCATACCAAGTGCATGGTTCAGCGGTCTAGACAAAAAATCAGTGCACGAGTTTCTGTCTCAAGATCTCGATGTAGTCGTCCTCACAATCCCGTTGACAGCACAGACAAAACACCTATTCGGCAAAGAAGAGTTTGACATACTGGGTCAAAACTCAAAGAAAAAGTCAGGATCAGGAACGCTCTTGCTGAACATATCCCGGGGCCAAATAATCGATCAAACCGCACTCATCGCCGCGCTCAAAAAGCCAGCGAGCGAAGGTGGCCTGAAAGCTGCAGCGCTGGATGTTACAGACCCGGAACCCCTGCCTAGTGACAGCGAATTGTGGTCGGTGCCCAACTTGACGATTACGCCACATATCAGTGGGTTGAGTGGCAGGCAATTGGAGCGGTTTTTGGAGTTGTTTGAGCAGAATTTGGACCGGTGGGTGAGAGGGGATGGGCTTGTAAATGTTGTTGAGAGGGAGAAGGGGTATTGATTTACAGACTTTATAGAATAGTGAGATCAATTCAAGTTTAGTACTTCTGTGCATTCTTTTAGTCTTCTCCTAGAGCGCCAGGCGCCAGATACAGCAGCTTCAAGATCCCCGCCATCGCCAGTTAGTTCAATATAGTCCGCACGTTTCTCTTCTAGATACTGTAGTAGATTTGCTCGCCCAATACGCGTAACACTAGTTGTAATTAGTCCGGTTCGACCATAGTCATAGCGTGACTCTACTGTCCTTGGCTGCAGATAGTTGCCAGATACTGGGGTTAGGTGTGGAGCGCTTGCGTATATCGCGATATCATTATGCCGCGGCTTCATTTTCACACACCCTGTCTTTCCGGGGTAAAGATATCTGGGGTAAACAGTGTCTTGTAAGACGTATATGAGCCTTTTCATATTGGCTACTTAATGATTGGTGTCTTCCAAGCTCGTTTTCACGAAGACAACGGTTGTGGATTGAAAATTTTTTTGCCAAGAATTCAAGCAAACTGGACGACAGGATCAATCATGTGGAAATCAAAACTAAGGGGGAATTATCTGATTGCAGCTCTGACAGGTATCTCTACCAGCCATTCGTATGGGTAATCCCAAGCTTACCAGTTACAGCATGTACTTCTCAAGGATTCATACTTCGGCTACGACCAAGGTGAGCATTCCACAACCTCCTGGATCAACAGGCAGCAATAAACGTTTTAATGGATAAACAGGTATCATGAGCGGCATCATCGGAGCCGATAATCCATTTGGAAGAGACTTCCACAATCCCAACGCGGCTATACAGGGAGACATTACTTCTCTTTACGATGTGAGACTTACATTTACCACACTTCGATGATTACCTGTTAATTTACAGATTGGCTGTGTGGTTGGGTCACTGGCGATCCTTTTCATCGGTGAAACGTTCGGTCGTCGTATGATGGTTATCTTTGGGGGAGTGATTATGATCATCGGAACAATCCTGATTGCGACTTCGGCGACTGTTGCCCAGTTGCTTGTTGGGCGTGATCCTGGGCTTCGTGCGGGGAAGTTCAGTCGCTGTTAGGTACTTTAAATGCAGCTAATGGAATGCAGCTATCTCCATGCAGCTTATGAAATTCCAGCACGCTGCACGACAGCCTGCCTATCCAGCCCCTGCCACTGCTGGCGACATGCTCTCATATTGGCTGAGAAATTTGACATTGAAAACTACTCAAGAAAGACCTGAAAGTCGGAGTTTTCAAATAAAGCCTGAAACTTGATTCTATCAATTTCGACTGCACATATTATTGGCCACCAAATTGTGACGGCATCGTCCCAGGTGCAGATAGCCACCAATTACATTCAGCTTTAGTGCTTGGCCTTCAAACCGCCTGAGCTTTACTATCAAGCTTGGCTCAACTTCATGAACTCAAACAATATTGATGTTTGCCATGAAAATTGCAACTGGACTGGGCTTGTGTAGTAGCTGCTTAGTATGTGCGATGAGTTTGCCTAACCTGCCTCTGATAAAAGACCTGCCATTGTCTAATCGCAAGAAGGGGGAATTTATAATCTCTTTTTCTATCCTTTTTTAACTCTGTTATATCATAGATATATAGCTTAAATTCTGGCTAGATATTCATGAGATTAGTAGGTTGCTGAAAATATATTGTTGTCTTGATAATCATTTGGGCGGTATTATGGTAATTTAATAGCAAAGACCATCCATTACCCAACTACCATGATAACTTTGTAAACTTATAATGAAATTGTCAAGGATTTGGGGTGGTTGTTTACTATCGTTGTTAGACTTCCCTCACAGGCGCTTATTTATGCTTAAATGAGCAACCCTAACCCTAAGCTTATCATTGTCTTTTCGAAGTGCTCATATTTAGGATCGTTATTACGAAGGTATTGCTAAAATATAGGAGTTCTTCACGTCTTCATTAGGCGCCAGGAAAAAAATAGTTTGTTGAGTGCACTGCGCCACTGTTTGAAAGCTCAGCCTCCATGCTAAGTTGATTGGCCGCGACAATGTGATGGGATCGCCTTAGGTGCAGCTATGGCTAAAAATAAATAAATCCTCAGCTCTCGTGTGTTTGACCTTCAATCCGCTCAAGCTTCGTGGTATCAAGCTTGGTTAAACTGCATAAACAATTCAGTTTGGCATTGATGTTTGTCCCGAGTGATTGGCAACTGGATTGCCCAACTTTTTGCTTGCTGCAGCAGCGAAAGCGCCAGGGAATAGAAGGATTGGTTTGATGGCGAATACTGCATTTGTATTGGGTGCTGCAACGCTAGCATAGCGCTTACAAGGGGCTACGTATGTAGTTATTAATTGCGTCACATGAAACAGTAGTTAATGCAGGAGTTCATATGATCAATCAGGCAAATATGACCGGCTGTTGATGACATTTAACTATTTATTCTTATTTATTCCTCTATATACACACCAGGTTGTACATTTTGTCTCAAGTCTGACAGGCCATGTTCAACGCGACCAAGGACGGATGGGTCGACGAACCCAATGGCCGAGGCACTTGGGGCATTCTTTCGACATGTTTAGTTACCATTATCCTCTGCTGCTGGACTTCAATGTGCCCTAATATACCTGCTCCAAAGGAAGGCTTTCTCATACAAATGCGCGACAAGCTACATTTGACCATCCTGGCGCTTTTCTCACCAGAAATTCTACTCATAATCCCTCTAGGAGAATGGACTTCAGCACGAGCATCGGTAAAGGTATTTCTTTAATCTCCGAAAATATGAAGCACGCTCATATATATTTGCCAGGCATTTCACGAATTAGGCTACAATGAATGGAGTATCGTTCATGCGTTCTACGCCGATATGGGCGGCTTCGTTCTAGAAGGGCCTGGCATCAACACCCCGTTTCCGGTCGATGCGCAACAATTACTGTTCCTCGTTGGCAAGGGTTATGTGAACTTCCCAAACATTACAAGACAAGACATATCGGATCGAAATAAGTCCGACGGCTTGGCCCGTTGTATTGCGGTATTCCAGGGACTTTGGATGGTAGTGAACAGCCTGGTGCGAGTGGCGCAGGGTCTTGCCCTTACGACTATAGAGCTGACTACACTGTCATTTGTATTGGTCTTCCTGTTAAGTTCCGTTTGCTGGTACTTTAAGCCACAAGGTATCACCACCCGAACAACAATACGGCTTGGGATGCATCTTGATAAAATCTTGGTAGAGGTGAGCTACATTGCCAATCAGTAGGTTTTGTCGTATTCACTAATCGGGCGTAGAATGACCTCTCTCCGCAGTCGACATGGTACTGTACACCACTAGACTTTATGCATACGGAAAATCGCTACCAAGTCTGCGAGCGTTGGTGGGGATACTACACGAGCATCTTCCAGCGACTGCATTTTCCTATCTTCGCTCGGCCAGTGAAAACCATCCCATATAATCGTATTCCCACCGATCGCTTTCTCGCTCTAGACCTCACCGCAGAACTCATCGGGTACCCGCTCATCTACGTTTTCGGGAGCATCTTCATGTTTGCGTGGAATTTCTCATTCCCTTCAGCCACAGAGAAGATACTTTGGCGTATATCAAGTATCTATACTCTGGGAATATTCACTACTGTTGGAACCATATATGGACTGTACTGCGAAAAGCGATTTTTCCCAAATTGGTTGGCTTCTCGACGCGACGACAGCTTGCTGCCGGATGCAGAGAGAAAGTCTCATGATTTATCGGAACGTCTACGCAATGCTCATCCCGCCAAAAATCCCTTGTATGAAGTTCCTCTGAGAGCTTTAGTGATGGCCACTCTCCTGTGTACAGTGTATGCTTTTTGTCGAGCCTACATATTGATAGAGGACGTGATTGGACTGCGCAGTCTGCCAGAAAGTGCATACCAGACAGTGAATTGGTCCATATATGTGCCTCACTTATAGTTTTAGAAGTTCTGCATATAGCTAGATAGACGATAGATGATAATCAAGGTTCCTTTTCTTGTCGAATTGATACTAATGTTTCTACAACAAATTGGTACAACAAGTTAATGTCAAAGCCATATATTATTTCTTCTTTTGTAGTATTCAAAATGTCCGGGGCCCTAAGGTCAGTCATTTTAGATGAAAATTGAAACAATCAAAACAACAAAAAGAAACGATCCAGACTCGTATCAGAATTGGAATATGCCTCATCAGGAGCCGCTAGTACTATTGCGGCGAATGAGCCGGAGACTAGCCAATCGGAAGGCTTCATTTTAGAGTTCCGGGCCATTCCGTCACGAGTCATCCATAAACTTGAATCAAAGTTACCCTACTCACTCATTTTTTTGCGATGCTAAAGTCCTTATTTCAAAGTCTGGATTACATCATGATGTCGGTGTGTTCAAGTTTCTATGTCGTTATCGACTACAAATCCGACGTTACTATCTAGAACCAGAAGCCTTAATCCGTGCTCTTGCAATTCTACTGCAACCGGCAATGATAGCTATTTCTGCCAGCTTCTGTCAGATTGTATCAGAGCCGAGCAATGAAGGCAATTTTACTTTGGCATGATATCAATATTACCAAGGAAGATCAACTTGATCCTCACAATGGCTAAACTAGCCAATGCGAGGGAGAGAGTGTGAATGGCTAATGTAACTACGTTCGAAAATTTCACACCTCGCCTGGATCCGTGAAGCAGCCCCAGTAATGACGCGACGAATGCAACAGAACATTCGATGAATCAATATTGCGATTGAGTCCATGTCGTATTCTATGACGAATGTATCTATTTGCTACCCGAATGTGAGGATATGGAGTTTGGATACTTCGGGCATTGTTCGTTAGTAGAGTCTTTCGAACGCTCTGGCCAGTGTGTGTCTTCTACCGTATTTGTTAATATAACAATGGCGAAGATGCAAATTAAATGCGTCAATATGACGAGATTGCTCTCGAATGGGGTTCGTCATTGCCGGGTTAGATTCTTTGTGTAACAATGGCAGATACCTTCGTGGGCGGTATGTGCAGTGACAATTCCGTTTTAGTCGAATTTACAGAGGTTTCAATTCACAGACGTAATAATCTTCGTTTTCAGTTTAACCAAGCATATTCCGACGAAATAGAGGAGTGATAGATGCCGAACAAACAGCCGACCGAGGAGCATATAAGTGTCCCATATTTTCCAGGTCTCTGATTCCATGATCTGAGCTCCTTTCTTCCCACACTACAGATAGCGCACTTTCTTTCGATCGCAATCGGAATAACACTGTGCTAGACAACCCCTAAAAGACCTTCGGAGAAACCGAAGTAATGGCTTTGAAAGTGAAACTTCCCCCCCTTCCGGATTTCATCCTGGAGCAGATGGGAGGTGTCGATTTTGGTAAGCGTGTCAACTCCAAAATAACAGTTAGTTGTATTCATCTGCTAACTTCGGTTCATTATTAGTCGAGGTGGCACACCGGATCGGTTTCAGAGGACCGAATTATTGGAATGGCAACTTAGGCGGCGGTGTCGGAGATGATGGGACCAAGACTCCTAGTCAGACCTACTTCACATCTGACTTGAAGTCTCAGATCGCCAGCGGTAATCATGAGGCACTTACAAATGCCCGGAATGCAAACCTCCAGGACCTTCAACCTAATTTGACTACGATCCAAATGCTGCAAGCACAGATGACGCCTTCGTAACCGCCATCAATGAATCCGACGGGACGCATTACAGGTTGTGTGCGAGCGATACTGGTTGGATGTGGACTTTTATCACACAGATCAGCTATACTGCAAGTGGAGACAAAACCAAAACCCAGTGTGTCGTCCAAAGCGGCAGCTACTCCAAGACTGGCAAAATCCTCGGACTTTCCTACCAGACCCTCAATGATGTTCCCACGGAAGTCACTACTGCTGGGATTGTAGGGATAGTGTCCTCCTTCACGTTCTATTTTCTCAGGAAGTACATAATCCGAGGCGTGTTCGAAGAGGCTCTCGCTGATGCGGTCGCTGCTGCGGAAGCAGAAGCTATTGCCGGCGGGTTTATGGTAAGCGAGGCAGCGGTATCCATTATGGCAAGTGTCATGTCGGGTTTGGCGGCTGGGGTGATTGGATTTATTGTTGCTGTCATCATTTATTACCTAGCTGATTTCCTTCACCGGTCGTATGGAGTAACTATCTCCGTGTACAACTGGGACACCGAGTCTACATGGGAAGTCGACGACTGGTACGGAGGCAACGCAGCCGTTAGTCAAGAAACAAAAGCAGATGGGCCTTGGAGGAAAGCAATACTCCTTCCTGTCAAAAGTAAGTCATTGTTCTATGTCCCAGGTACGTAAAAGCTGGGCTAACGAGATTCTATCAGACCATGTACCGGGACCCAATGGTTTCATTCCAACCGCAGAGCCGGTTGCGCAGTATGCAAGTTACTCGTATACTAACGGTTCGTGGATTCACTTCAACACTCTGTCAAATCTGGGTATACCTAACAACAGATATTATAGATAACAAATGGCTTGAGGGCTTGGGTGTTGCCATGTCAGTTAGATCTGGCTATGGTTGTAAGACTTTCCCTAATCCTCTACGTAGTTTTTTTTCTTTTTGTGCTTGTTAACAATCACTGTGTTAGCCTTCTACTTCGGTTACGAGGTCAGACGCTTCTTACACAACATCATCGCCCTGAGCGTGAATCAAAGCAAAACAATCAGCCAATTCTACAATGACACCGGTTCTTGGCGGCCCAGCGGCGACTATACATACTCCTGTCCCATCGATGGCACGAATCTCTCTGTCGCCATCAGCACATCCGCTCTAGATGGTGATCGAGCATATAACTTCGATGTTCACATTGGCATCGACGCACGCCATTGAGGTATGGTAAATCTACAACCAATTCAGTGCCGGTGATCTGCTGCAAGGTGCAGGGAACGTCGAAACTATGATAATTAGAGAAGGGGAATTAACCCTACAAATTCAATGTTAGAAAGAGGCCAGCCTGGGGGTTTGATTGTATAATATTTGTATGCTCCGTCCTGGTTTTTTTTTTCCCTTTTATGGTTTTCCCAAGGTCTTGATGCAAATGCAGGAGTAGATTTTCTTTCATTCAAATTGTTGTCGATTAATGTTTAGCAGTTTATATTTTCTCACTTGTTCGAAAGAATCTTTGGTTTTGAGGGTGAAGGTGGAAGGGTATTACCTATATCTGCAACTTATGCAAGGATATAACTACCGTAGATTTCAAAGTAATAAATACCTGCATCTTGCCGATATAAGTATCTCGGTGTACTTGTTACTGATGCCAAATGCACCTGCTGACTTAATTGTGGACCAGATTCTTTCAAACCCCTCTACCCATTGTACCAGCCCCGGATAAAAGTAGGGGCTGATTATCTAGGTAGCAGAGAACCAGCAGATCTTACCAGGTCGTTATGTCAAGACTTAATAATTTAACAATAAGAATGATCTCTATTGTACTCATAAATCATATGATATGTATGCCCCAGCCATTCTAGGTATCCTATATCAACGCACAACAACTGTATACAAATTCTATCATATCAACGAAACCAAGCCAGCAAAAAGAAAAAAAATTTAAGCACGCTTTCCTTCGAAGCCCTCAGCGGGCCATCCCTGAAGCGAATCTCCATCCTCAACATGGTCCCCAGACAGAACCAGCGTATGCTCTAAAATACAAGCATCCTTACCCATCGAAGCACCGGACATCAACCGCGATCCAGCACGCATGATACTACGATCCCCAACATTCAAAGTATGTAACTCGAATTCCCCGCGGGAATTCAAATGACAAACTAAACTAACATCGTCGACAGCGACACGGTCACCAAGAGTGACAAGATCAGGCTCGGTGAAGTAGACGCTAGGAGTGCCATTTGCATGGATCGCACAATCTTTTCCAATAGTCGCGCCCAGCAGGCGGTAGTACCAGGTAAGATATGCAGAACCCGTGATCATGGGTAGGAGACCGGATCCACCATAGCAGTCCTTGATAACAGTCTCGCAAGAAAGTAAGAATTGCCAGCGCTGGTTGTAGCTGCTCTTGTCCCAGTGGAAAGTGCCTTCCTTACGGCGGCCCATAACCATCCATTTAATACAGACGACGATTCCTAGAGCGAGGAAGGCTTGCAGGGAACTAATAATAGATATGAATGATGCAAGCACACCGTACAGGACAAAGGGTCGCCATGCCTTGAGCTCAAACCCGACGGAGTTGCTATGAGTTAGGACAGCGCGGAGTGCCAGTAGAGCAAACACAACAGTGAGGAGCCAGTAGACAGTAGTGAAGACGACGGACACAACAGAATAGATAATGATCTGCCAGATACGTAGCACATAATAGTTGGCTTCTCGCCGATAGAACGCGCGGCCGAAAGGTTTGCAAGTATCGTTCACCTCGACAACGGACTCGTCCTTGCTGTTGCTACTACCAGCATCGGCAAACTTCTCGTTAAGTGCCTTTTCTCCCAGCTGTTTCTCGTCTTCACTACCCATGTTGGTACTACTGCTGCTACTCCCTACAGCAGTCGGAGCAGTGGAGGTAGTAGTAGACATCGTGAACTGCACGGCATTACCGCCCTTACTACCAGTCCAGACTGTTTTTTCTGGATAGTCACCATTCCGACGAAGCAAAGCACCGGAACCGATCATGGCTTCACGACCGATGGTGACTCCAGGCAAAGCGACGACACGGTCACCAACCATGGTGCCATCACCAATCACGACACGGTCTCGACCGTAGCCATCAGAGGTAATAATGCTCGAGCGAGAGCCAAAGACGACATCATTACCAACCTCAATGAGATCAAAGTCGACAACAACGGGGCCAACACTAGGCCAGTAGACACGCTTGCCAACCTTGCCACCAAGGGCACGGACAGCCATCGAGACCAGTTCGTAGTGCCGACCAGCAAGACGAGTGAGCTCGTGGATGTCGCCAGCAGGCATGATTTGTCCCAACACAGCACTCCGCACCTTTTGGCGAGTACTCTGCTTTGAGAGGGGACCAGGCTTCGGCTTTCCGCATACGAGATCAAGCAAGGCCTTAACTATGAGGATCGAAATGAAAAGCACAATCGGACCGCCAAGAGCACGGCAGATACGGGCGGTAATGTGGAAGCCAATACGGCGACGACTGGTGTACCATTCCAGTGTAGCCATGAACATGTCGGGTGAAGGGGCAGGGAACTGGCGCACCATGGGTATCAGACCGCCCATCCATGTTAGACGGGCAGCGACCCAGACGATGATCCTGAGAGGTTCGACGATTAGAATAGCCAATAGCCAGTGCGGCTGCGGGATACGAGACGTGAGTAAGTTCCGGTTCGACTCGTCGGCGTCTTGTAGCTCCCAGCTCGATGAGTTTGGACCAATACAGGTATTCTCGGGGACATCGGCACCAGGAGCCACAATAGACTTGGTGCCCACAGACGCGTCCTTGCCAATACGGATACTCTTCAAAAGCATAGATGTATTGCGCTCTACGGCAAAAGGCCGACATTGGCAATTATCCAAGACTACGTTGTCGCCGATCTCGATCAGGTCGTACTCACCAAGTTTTGCAGACCTGGCGATGGTGACATTTTTGCCAATTTTGGCACCAAGCAGACGATAAAATAAAACGCGGGACCAGTTGAAGTGACTGAACATTCCCTTTCCACACACCTGCAACGCCTTTTGGGTCAACCACCAGCGCGTATGGTATGATCCCCACATGGGAAAGATGCCTTCTTTATGACGACCGATGACCAGCCATTTGAAGATGATGCCGCACCAGGGGAATATGATTTGTCCACTCACACGAGCAGATAGAACAGCCAGAACAATCAGAAGCAATCGACCCATGAGGTGGTCACGAATGGGGAACCGAATTGAGCACTCGGCAACAACATACGCAAACACAATCCACTGGAAAGCGCGCTTCATGGGGAAGAAGAACATAATCGGGAACAGATGCAGGATCATGACAATTGGGTTCGTGCTGCTGCATGTTTCCTCGCAACCGGGTAATGCGACTTTACCATCGTCACCTTTAGCAGCCTTTGCTTCAAGAGCTTCGGTAATCTTCTGCTCTATTTCACCAACCGTGCTGATTTGGAAGAGAATGTCACCTGCTAGGTAAATGCCGAATTCACGACGAAGCTGCGAGACCAGACGGCCGGCGCTGAGACTATCGCCACCAGCAACAAAGAAATCGGTAAGCCCGGAGATGTCCTCTGCTGAGCAAGATAATGCAGCGGCAAAAATCTCACGCACCCGAGACTGAATAGGCGAGAGATTGCCGTCTGCGTTGCGAGCACGTATGGCCTCGTCAATAGCGGCCTGGTCAGGGTTTCCGAAGATATCTACCGGCATGGGATCTTTGAGGGAGACGATGCGGCTGGGGATGAGGTAGCCATGAAGCTGGTTATGGAGATCGCCAGGTGATACATGGTCATCATCTGGGTCTAGGCCGAACAATACACCCTGCGCAAAGCCGTCGCGCGGGTTTATATGAACGTGCACTTCGGATGTGCTGGCCATGTCGACAAGCACCTCGCGGATGATCTCATGGTCGACGACACAGGACGTCTTCGGGATGGATGCGCTCAATGGAGTGCCGTTGGGCGGGCAGACAGCTTCATAGTGGCGCTCTGCCAAGGGTGTTGTGGGTGTTAGAGTCTCCAAGCCCAACCGTTCAGCGAGCTTAATACGCTGGATCTTGTTGTTAGACTTTGGCACGCGGTCCATATACACCACTACCGCGGGCCACTTGGACTGATGGATAATAGGCTGTAGAGCTTCGTGCAGCTGGCGAAGATCTGGCCTTGTCATTCCCGGTGGTGTGACGATAACCACACCGACGACTTCCTGCAGCACCTCATCGGGAACAGAAAAGGCCAATGTCTCAGTGACTCGACCATATAATGGTGAGTCAGGATGCTTGGCTGTAGTAAGCACGGCATCTTCTACTTCGACAGGAGAAATAATTTCGCCACCACGGTTGATGACTTCCTTGCTGCGGCCGGTGATGTACAGGTAGTTGTCAGAATCAAGGTAGCCCAGATCGCCAGTGTCGAACCAGCCGGATTTATCAAATGCTTTTGTATCAATCTTGCCCTCGGCGGTTAGATATCCCTCGAAAGCTGGCGAGCCACGGATGCAGATATGTCCGAGCATCTCGCTGCGCGGGACGGGCTGGCCATCCTCGCTCATAATTACAACCTCAGGACCAACGATTCGTCCCGATGTCCCTGGGCGATCAAGAGCGTAGTCCCTCGGCGGGGCGGCAATAGGCATACATTCAGTCATGCCGTAACTTGGGAGGATGGTGCAGTGGAAAGTATCACGAAGTTGCACCGCAAGTGTTGGCGGAAGACCACCACCAGCATTGCAGATGAATTGAATTGTGGATTGTGCGACGGCGTCGGGATCATGTTTCGCTTCACCCAGGATCATTTGGTGCATTGTGGGTGTCGCGTAGTACCAGGTTGGAGTCATGTTAGGGCTTCGTACGGCATCCCAGAACATGTTGGGGTCGAACACGGGACAGCATATCGTGGCACCGCCGGCGAGGATGGGAGAGAAGATACTTCGAATGATGCCGCCACTGATATAAGTTAGTATTCGTATAATATGCTTTGGGTATTGGGTGGTCATACACATGGTTCAGCGGCATCATATTGAGGCAAGTGTCTGTTTCGGATAATTCTACCGACTCGATGGTGGCAATGGTTCCTGCGATGAGGTTATAAGTTGTGATGGGCACCAGCTTCTTGTTGCCGCTGGTACCACTAGTGAAGAGAATAATGGCAATATCATCCCCAGCATTCGGGGTAATAGCTTCTGGGGTAGTAGCAGGATACTGTGCAGAAACAACCTTGAAAGTCAAATCTTCTAGCTGCTCGACACCAAACAATGGCCGACCACTATTAGCCAGCTGCAGCTTGCCAATTTCAACATCCAAGGCAACAATAGCATCAGCTTGTGCCTGCTCGATGTCCATGTGCAGCTGCTCTGGCACCGTATTTGATGTCATAGGCAATATGGTGTACCTGTTGGCAAAGGCCAACACCGCAACTGCCATAAGAGGGCCATTGGGTAGGATGACTGCAATGCGAGGCTTCCCATGACGGGAAGGTCCCACGGGTATCTGGAAATTCTGCACAAACCTCCGGATAGCACCATGTGTCAGATGTCGTCCAGTGGTGACATCGAGAAAACCGGGACGGGAGTCTGTCCCTATCAGTTCTTCGATGCTTGGAGTAGCTGCTTTGACTGATGCACGGAGGCGGGCAATTGATTCATTGTTGTCTGACTTTATAGATTCAGGAAGGGACTTGTAGATATCTTGAAAGGTTAGGATTAGGGGGCGGACGGGCCAAGGGCCGGAGTGTGAGGATAGGAGGGAAGAGAGATGGCGAGGAGAGTCTGAGTGAGATGCCTCGCTGCGGAGACATAGAAGCTGTTCCGTGAGGCTGTCCAAGTCAGAATCAAGAAAAAGAAAGAACAGGAGACTAAAGAAAAAGAAAAAAGCATCAACATACGAACTTCCTGGCAACGCCGCCATTGTAAATCATGAATGGAAAATAATCAATAGTCTGATATCCAGCAGAGAGACTAAACAAGTCCGTCTTACAAGTCCACTACTATCGATTCAAGTCGAATGAGAATCAGTTCCCAACTTATATGCCTTCCCTGGCAGCGCAATATCTACACCAGTATCTACACCCCATCATTCCTCGTCTGACACCATTTATCAAAAAATGGTATATTACGGTACAGACCCCATCTCGATTGCATATTCTCCATAATCTATGGTAAAAAATTGGGTCGAGAGCGGCAAATCCATGATCCTCAGCTTGGATCAGCCTTTGGGCACAACTACAATGGGACCTGGGTACCCTGGATGGCACGGAGCAGCCGAAGGGTAGGGAGTACCATGCATTGTCAGCTATCATAGCAGGGTTGCGGGATACCACCCAAAATCTAGAACGTTGATAAGTTGATAGACATTTTTCCGGGAGACCTACACAGTCAGATGGTCGACGCTGATTGCTTAATGGAGTCTGGTCCCTGTTGTATCCAAGGCTAATGGAGTCAGCTGGTTGGCTCTCAGCCCTGTTGGTAAGATGTTCTTTCGGGTTTTCGTTTGACCTAGCCCAATTAGTGCAAAATCCCGACTGTTATGGACAAGGAGTGAAGAGAGCCAAGAGATATTGGATTCCTATAGGGTAAGCACTAGGGGCGATCAGTGAAAGCTTGTCTATCATGATGTGGTATTAGGCTAATGCTCGGGACGAGGACAAGACACTGGAAAAATGCTTGGTAAAGACAGTCGAAGTTTAGGGGAAAGCTTGTCTACCGTAGGGTAACATTGCTTCGATGGTGAAGCGATACAGGATTCGGGCCTGGCAAATCAGGCAGAATGATCGGCGGGAGCGCCGTGGAAGCTTTCGGGATGCGCCCCACTGTCCCACATCGCTTAGTTGTCCTTCCAGCCAATCAGCGCTGCTGCCGACGGAGATCGTCAGGACCCATAGTTACTCGGTTCGGCTTAGGTAAGCGTCGGCTGCCGGTTCGGCTTAGGGCTTTTCTTCCCATCCGATTCTCTTCCAGGTTCCCTTTCAGGTTCTTTTGCACGCGCGTTCCTTGGGTCTGCCATTCTGGGCACGTGCTTGGCACTCGGAATATTGCCTCAATCAGGTCGCGTGCGAGCCTCAAAAAGCTTGGTATGATGTGTTTTTATATCATATCGGACTTGGCTTCGGCAGTTGTCAGTCGGTCTTCTAGGCTTGCCGGGCTAGAATCTATACATTATCGGGAAGGGAAAAGGGACCCAATCCTACTTCCTATCTTGTCCTGCAGAAGGATAGCCATTTATTAGGCAAGCGCTAGATTAGATTGCTTGTTTCGGAATCCCTTCTAATTTTCTAGCGGCGTCACGTCGCGTCGCGTACATACGCTTACACTCGGGAAGAAGGATATACATCCCGTGTAATCTAGTAAGCACGTTAGGGCTGACGCTACTGCATGTCTGTCCTAGGAGCATACCTAGCTACGTATATTATATAAACCGCAGATGCATCCTCGACAACCACCGTTATCCCTTTGCATTTCCGATGCTGGCGATCAGTTCTGCTTTGAGGGTCTGGTCTCGTCCAATCCCACCCACACGCAAATCTCTTCCCGTGGTGGCAACGGATCTGTACAGCTACATGATGTGCATGTCGCAGTAATGCCTGTGAATGCTAGGTGGATACTTGCTGATCTCTGTCTATTGACATCCTTTATCAATCTCCGTTGTAAGTGATTGTAGTTCCTAGCATTGCCGGAAAGTCGCTTTCAAGACTTTAGCAAGACCGCGACATGTAGTATCCAATTATTCGACTGAAACCCGCGGCCAGATCTATAAATCCATCATTCGCCACACCTACACAGTTATGTACGAGCGGCTCAGTCTTAGCTTCGATTGAGATAGATGAGCCGCCTGATGTGACACTGCATGTAGAAGCGGTCTACTGCATGCATCACGAAGGAATAGAGCGCATTGTGTCAATCAGGCAAATCCCGTATTCGAAAGATGCATTGCACATTGCAGCATGAGATGCATCAGCTACGACATCGAAGAGGGCATTGCCACCTGCCTGTAAAGAACTAGGGCAATAAACTGTAAGGCTGATGAATCAATCATACAACAGATGCAGGGATTCTTGAAGAACAGAGATAGGAGAATATACCCACTCTCATGTAGACCTTATCAAAGAGTTACCAACGTATTCCACTAGTAAGATGATCGCCCGACCACCCCTACGAATATGAAGCATTATGAATTGAATCTTGACTCAAAAAATCCCCCCTCTTCATCCTTTGACATCTCGAGAGCATGGGAGAAGTTTGTCTATTATCCGCTATAAGCTAAATATTCCTACGCGCGGCGTATTTTGGTTGTGCTGAGAATCTCCATCCTGGTTGGTCGATAGAGAAGGATTGCTAGCTGGCCCCAATATAAGCTTTTTAACCTCAGTTACTACGTAGTACGTAACACGTCTTCCTTTGGGTTAGTAAAACAACAATAGTGTTTTAGTACTAAGGTTGATCACGAGTTAAGAGCTTACATCATCGCTTTCTTGGCCGAAATGATAGCACTGGGCGTGGGCTGTAAGTTTTATTTAATTGATCGAGACTCTAACTTCTAGTTGCTTCAACTCGTCGATTTGAGGGTCCAGTATAATCAATATTTGGCTAACCTACGCTAACAATGCATTGTGTGTGGATTCAAGTCATTCTTCGTCATTGGTGTTGGCAGATGAGTGAGGACTGCACGTCTAAGGTAGGTGTTTCAAGCCTATGTAATTCCTATATCTTATATTTTACGATATTAGCTAAGAACTTACATCACCCTTTCCAAGCCGAAACAATAGCGTGGGAGTGACTTGTATGTTTGCTTTCATTGATCGAGAGCTGGGCTGCTAAGTGATTTAGTACTCGAGGGTCCAATATAATTACTTCTTGACTAACCTACGTTAAGATTACATTATATGTGTACTTAAGGAATTCTTTGTCTTTGGTGCTGGGAGATGAGCAAGGCCCGGAGGTCCAGGGTAAGTGTTTCAAGCCTAATTCAACTATGTCAACGAAAAGTTTATCTTATCTGATGTAATATGGGTATATAGTTAATTCCATTATAAATATTGAGTAATATTAAGAAAATCATTCTTATTAATATAGACAAACCTAAACTCGGCATCCCCGCTCGCTGCCCTAGGGTCGCTTCAGCAACCCACGTATAGACGTGTAAAGAAATGATCATCACTGGAAGTAAAGATTTCTTTCTTTCCCATCACGCTTGACTTTTCTTCTTATCGCAGCATTCGACAGCCAATACTGTATATTCGCAAATATAGTCAAAAGCAACCCGAACGACACCAAAGCAATGATTACGGTCCATCCAATTGGATACAGAGGCCCATCACTAGACTGGAACAACTGGCTTCCAATGATTCCGGAGGAATTCGCAGACATGATGAAAATTGCCATAGTTATTGATCGTTCGCCGGCCGAGCGGGCGTTGAGGGCCATCCATGATCCGTTTACAGGATCTGCATTTTCAATACTGAATTAGATGTCAATCAAAGATCCAGGATTGGAAAAACTTACGCCAGACGGTGGAAAATGCAATAGAAAGCGTAAGCACAGCATACCGAGTATGCGAGTCGGTAGAATGGATCAAAAGTCGACACGCAAGCTTCACAGACGTTAGCATACTCGGTTCCTTTTATCCGTGTTTCACATCAGAGAGGGAACGCACAGCAAAAGCCCACCATAATGTCATTCCCGCTAGTACAATTGGACCTCGTATGTTCAACTTGTCTGCTGTGTAACCCCAAGCGATATTCATGACAAGTTGAATCCATTGGCCTACTGAAACCATGGCATTCGACCGGAGCTGTCCGTATCCAAGGCCGGCTACTATTGTTGGTGCATATGACCACATGGTGGAAGACGGTGCCAATGAAACGATAGTAAGCAGGACATGTGGAAGAAGGCGCCAATTTGTCAACTAAAAAAAATATCCATCAGTTTATGACTAGTTCTTCGGTCCAAATAGACGTTGAGGGGCATCAAATACCGCACGCAAGATCTCGTCTTTGCTTATATTTCTCCTCGGCTGGGCCTTGCTAGGATCATCCACCAACAGGCGACGCACAAGGATTTCCGTCTCGTGCTCAGAAAAGTATTGGCGACCAAAGATATTGACAGGCGAGGCGACGTCCCTTGGAAAGAATGCAATGAAGATGGCGCCAACAATGATCCCGAAAAGACCTTCAATCTAAACTCAGTTCGTGTCGGTTAGCTAATAGAACAAAATCAAACGATATGAAGCATGTACGATAAATAGCCATTGCCAACCAGTTAGATTGGCTACTCCTCTCATCTGCAAGCTGTAAACAAGTTAGCCCTCATTCTTATAATCAATCAACACCTCCCTAATGGCATACATACATTCCATACGCAGCCAACCCGCTAACAGCTTGAGCAAGCATATTGCCCACAAAGAACCATGAGAACCGCTTCGACGATTCATTACGCTTATACCATCTGGTTATCAGGTACAAACCGGCGGGGATAAATCCGGACTCGCAAAAACTGTGCCTTGTCAACTTAAGTCGGTCATTCGGTCAGAGATAAAATGCGCACCCAAGTAAAAGCCTCGTAACAAGCCACGGACCCAGGCCCTTTTGGAAGGCTTGAAAGGTAGCCACCAAACTCCTATACGATTCATGAGTGTAAGTAGTTAAACCCTGGAGGCAGTGGCTCTACTCACCAGGCGACAATCTGCCCACTGATCCACACTGATGGTCCAATACGATATAGAATGTAGTTGCTTGGAATCTGTAATTTTCTCCCATTAGTTGCGATTCGGAATCGTGATTTGGGACAAGTGGGCCACGACAAACCTCCAAAAGCACAATTCCCACTGATAGGAGCTGCTGGCCAACATTATACTGATTTTGAGTAATGCCAATATCAACTAGGAAGGAGTCTGTAAGTGCGTTGCCACTATTGCTGTTCTATCAGCAAAATTTGTCTCTCGTATGTGAAGAATCAGGCAGCGAGCGTCGTACATATTTCCGCGATCGAGTTGTAGTGCAAAAAATGCCAGCATTAATAGCGGCATGATGAGAAAATCAAGTCTTTCACATATTTATTAGCTAGAGCTATCTTCCTGATTAATTGAGTGCATGTATCATACCGTTTGACGAGTCTCTTTTCCTCATCTTCTGTCCAATCCACCTCGAACTGTTCACCGTCGCTCGTTCCTGACTCATCATAGTTGCGTATGACAGTGCTGGTACCATCGAGGGCCTTGGTCTCGGGAGCCATAACGTCGTAAATACCTATCCTTTCTGGATATTGAACGCGATTCGACACTGCTGAGAATCTGGCCCCAAGTGACCGGTTTTCGTTCCCTCTGATTGATTAACCGATATAATCAACATGTACCGATTTTTCCAACGGGATAAAGCATCAATATTTGAATAAACGAAAACCGAGTTCAAGTCCTAGAAATACACAATCTCATGTAAAACACGTGGGGTTAGCTATCTAGGGGGTGGGATGGCCACATGGCGCCAAATTTCACGCAATATGTGCTAATGTGAGGTTATCTCGGCATAAGCCATTCACAGTCCGCTCTGGACAGCTATTATGCCATCAGGCCGACCGATTGCAGCACGTATTTTCTATATCCGAGAAAGAAACAAGAATATAATCCGGCTTTGTTAACCGAGATTTTTACTCTATATGGTAGTTCTATGTCGGTATGTACGCCGTTATTCTGAGTCGTTGGTGGCTGTCAAAAAGATAAGATTTAGATTTTGAACCCACGTGTAAACGGAAGTGTCAAAGGCTTGACTTATATCCTATCTCTCTTTTGAAAACAAATCACAGCTGAGATAGAATTTATTGTGGCTTATTGTCGCAAAAGCTTCTCAGAAACCGGATATGTACCCAGTGCGGCTACTGTTCGGGATACTGGATCAAACCGAATCATAAAGTCTCTAGTGTTGCTACACGATAAAATATATACTTTAGCTAAATACGAATTTGAAACCAATGACATTTTGATGCGTAACCCTGCTGATTTGGTTTGCGCGCGACCGCCGTTGAAATTGCCGAATCGGGTAACCCTTGGTCTGTAGTCAGAATGCCGCGAGATGATGTGATATAGCGATAGAGGGGAAGTTCCGACAGTGCATTTATAAGGCTATTTACTCCTCCATTGAATTGAAAGGCATTATTGCAAAGGTATCTATATATCTATTATTATTTTCAAACTCATTTACCTCCTTCCTCCGAAAACTCCACAATGGCGCAGCTCGAGTCGCGAAAGCACATTTCCCCGGATTCGGGCTTTCCTTTTACTCTGCATCCTCACTTCAACGCCCGCGTCGCATCTAATGTACCTACCGACCCTATCAGAGAACCCTTCAATCCGCCGAAAGACCGCGCTCATTTCGCCGACCGTGAGAAGAAGGCTCTCTTTGCCGTTGCAAAAAGAGTGGACCTCACCGAGAGCGTCGGCACGCTTTTGGAAAATGTGCAACTGTCACAGCTTGATAAGCAGCAGCTTGATGAGTTGGCTTTACTGGTAACGGAGAGGGGGGTTGTCTTTTTCCGGGATCAGGATTTGACGACGGAGAAGCAGGTGGCATTGTTTGAGCATTATGGTATATCCTATCTACCTCTTTTATAGAGGTGCAGTTGCTGATCAGAAATATAGGTATTCTGGACAAGCACCCTGCTCAAAAGGTATGAAGCAACGTCAATGATGAATCTCTGTCGTTTCGGTCATGTTAACACGAAGTAGGAATCAAAAGTATGAACATAACACCCGTTGATATTATTCCGATCTTCTCTTTTCTAAACGTATGTTCCAGCATAAAGACATTTATGGAAACACCGACGATCATCGTGAAATAGCAAATTTCACCCCTTGGGTAAGCTGTCCTGATCTCGTATAATCGTTATTCAGTTCGAGGAACTTCTAATATGACGAAATGGGACAGCCAATCGCCGAGTGGCATGCAGATACTTCATTTGAGATTAACCGTACGATCTACAATTTTGTGGAGCCCCTTTACCCAAAATAGTATCTTTCTGACATCTATAAAGCTCCGAGTTATTCTCTACTCCGAATGGAGGAACATCCCGAGGTCGGCGGTGATACGGCTTGGGTCAGCCTCTTCTTTCCTTATGGATAGTGGATCTCAATTCTAAGTATATGTATAGGTCTCACAATACGGAACATTCGATGCCTTGAGTGACGCTTACAAAGGATTCCTCGAGGGACTGCATGCAGTACACACCTCTCGCTTGCAATGTTTGTCATCTCTTGACCATGTAAACAAAATCAATTTGTTGCTAATTAAAGTCTGCAATAGACGACACCATATCAGACCTCTGGGGGGTCGCCCCTAACCGCCCTCCGATTGATACTCACCACCCTGCTGTTCGAACTCACCCAGTCACCGGTTTGAAAGCTCTAAATGTGAATCCGGGATTTGTTACGGGATTTGCGGAACTGAAGAAGCTCGAGTCTGGTAAGAGCCTCATATACAAAGCTGTGTTATTTCTTCCAATCTGACTTTATGTGTAGACAAAGTTCTTGATTTCCTATACACCCACATCCACTCGGCAGATGACCACTACGTCCGCTGGAAATGGAATGTGGGCAGCGTCGCATTCTGGGACAACCGGTTAGTTTTCCATCACCTCTTGCTTCTGGGTTATCATTTTCTCACTAGATTTTCTAGATGTGTTGCTCATCGCGTCATACCTGGGTCGTACGAGACGCCTAGACGCGGTGTTCGCACCACAGTGTATGGCGAGAAGCGTCAGTCTCTCATCCTTTTGGTTTATATGACGGGGTTAATTACTAACTTGTGTCAAAAGCATACTTCGACCCGGCAAGCGAAGGCCGTCTACATCGTAAGCTACGACAGGCGAGGGAAGCCAAGACTAACGGCACTGCAGCAAATGGATCTACAACTAAGGAAGAAAATGGTACGAAGGCTTGAGCCTCCACATGTCCCGTTAATAGGTTACCCGTTCGCTATCCATGCTTCTGGTTACTTTAACAAATCTATCGAATGTTAAATCATCTTTTTTTGCAAAAAAGACGGCACGATTTGGCTTTTTATAAATCCCAAGGAAGTCTTATCACATTGTACACTCAATGTAGAGTGACACTGCCAAGTCTGTTAAAACTTAAATTGTGGATCTGCGGCGGTGGAAAACGGAGGTTCCGTTACGCCACCCAAAGGCACATTGCAGCGGAGTGAGGAGTAGCTTTCACTCATATGGCTCTTAGAATTGATATGGTAGTCTGAAATGTCTCTATGCACAGACCGAAGCGATCGGCTCGACCGGTAATGGCACGATACGCGACAAAACTCCGCACGTCCTTTGCTATCCTTTCCCTGTGCACAATGATCACGACCATTCTTAAGTCCGGGGTTAATTTACGGATTGAACCAACAATAGCTAGTAGCTACACTGCTACAGCTTGGTAGGCTGTAGCTAGCCTGAATAGGAGCCTGCGTGCAGCAAAGTTTGGGCCTTGGACACAACTAGTCCAATCCAAGTTATTCGCCAAGCGGCATTCTCCGCTAAAATGAGGAGCCTCCCAACTTCTAAGAGACAGGCACATTTGCGCGGGGAAAGTTAAACACCAAAAAGAGTACGATCTTGCGACCGTCAACCAGATGAGTGAATTTATACGCAATTGCGTTAACTCAGTCAAGGCTAGGTGAAGCCTCTCACAGCCACATGGAGCCAAGCTTTGTCCCCGTTTTAGGGCAAGCCGGGGATAACCGGGATGCGCTCGTTGTGATTGGCTCATATTGAGGGGTCCCCGCATGGACCCACGCTAGGCCAAATGTGGCGCGCGGGGATGCCGTCTCGGGGACTTTGCCGACGCTTCTATCTGTGCAAAGTACACTATGTAGAATGATCTGGCAATGATCTGCCAACCCCAGACTTCACCGGCGGTAAAAGAGTAATCCGGTTGGATCAATTACGACATGTTTCTGTCCGGTCAGTGCGGAAGCTCGTTGCCCGCCATGCGCCGATCGCCATCTGCGAAAAAATTATAAGAGGGGGGCATGGAAGCTCTCCAGGCAGGCAGAGCTTGCCAAGAGTCATCTGCAGAGCCAACTCTCAGCATCTTTAAACCTCCTCGGCTGCTCAAGATCAAAGCACGATGGTCAATTTCCTTGCAGGGGCCTTGGCCTCGGTCCTCTTCGCAGGCAGCGCGCTGTCTACCAGCTCAAACGCCTCTAGCAACCTGGTGGTCAAGACTCGAACTGGGACCTTTGTCGGTGGGCTTAACGACACCTACCCCAATGTCAGGCAGTTCAAATACGTTCCATACGCAAAGGTAAGCTGACAGTATTCCCGTTTTTCTTGTTCTTTTTTGACTCGTCTTCTTGTAGCCTCCGGTAGGAGACTTGCGGTGGATGGCCCCCAATCCTCTTGATAACTCTGATGAAGTTATCGAGTCGACAGTCTTTGGCCCCGTCTGTGCTCAATACGTCTCCCGGATCCCTACAGCCTGGGCCCTCAACATCACCGGAAACCTGGTCCAAGAGTATGGCGAGGGCCTTCTTGCCGGATACAACGCGCAGAACTCGGCCGAGGACTGCCTGAGTCTTGCAATCTGGACTCCAGCCAATGCCACTCGTGAATCTAAGCTTCCTGTAATCTTCTTCACCTCTGGTGGTGGAGACGTTACAGGCGGCATCGATATCCCAACCCAGCTTCCCGCCAACTTCGTCAATTACACACAAGAACACATTGTGGTCACCATCAACTACCGTGTCAACATCTTCGCAAACCCCAATGCTCGGGCTCTACACAACAACACTAACCTCGGTGTTCTCGACCAACGTCTCGCCGTGGAGTGGGTTGCTGAAAACATTGCCCAGTTTGGTGGCGACCCAACTAAGATCACAATGTGGGGACAGTCTGCCGGTGCTGGCCTTACGGACATGTACCTCTTCGCCTGGTACGACAATCCTATCATTGCTGGTTCGGTCTCCAGCACAGGTGTTGCCATTGGAACCGACATCCCCAGTATTGATATCGACGGAGACTTCCACGGTACCAACTTCACGTTCGTGGCCAAGGCTCTTGGCTGCGATTTTGAGGACCCTGAATTCGAGCTTCAGTGTATGCGCCGTGTGCCAGCAACTCGCATCGAGAATTTCGTTGGACAGTACCAAGACAACTCCACCCTGGTGAACACGACACAGCCTACTCTCTCTTTTGACATGTACCGTGAGTTTTCTCTACTTTTATATTCTCAAGCGACACCTTACTAACCTGATCGCTAGCGGATGATGTTTTGATCTTCTCCAACTACACTCAGAGAATCGCCGAGGGCAAGATTGCACGCGTCCCCAAGATCCTAGGCACCACCGCCCGCGAAGCCTCTGCCCTTGTAACATACCCTATCAACGACGTCAACGGCGGACCTAACGAAACAGCCGTCTACGACGACACCTACAGCACCGTCTGCATGGTCCACGAAGACGGCGTCGTCCGCGCAGACTACGACCTGCCCACATGGCGCTACCAATGGGCTGGCAACTTCTCCAACATTTCTCCGCTCTGGTGGCTCGGTGCCTACCACTACTCCGACCTCTACATGTTCTTTGGCTCTTACCTCATTGCGCCTGGCGAGATTACCGATCTCGAGGTTGAGACGAGCAAGACTATGCAGAGCTTTTTGTACAATTTTGCGAAGGACCCCTGGTCTCTGCCGGAGCTTGGGTGGCCTTTGTATTACCCCAACACGACTGATGGGGGTATTGTTGCCCGGTTCGGCGCTGATGGCGAGGCTGTGCAGTATGTGAGCGGTGTTGAGGTTGAGGGTGCTTGCACCAACTCCAGTTTGACTTTGAACCTGAGTCCATGAGACGATGCCGTCTAATGATAATGATTTATGCACATCAAGCATGTATATATTAGTATATTACCAAATCCACTTGTAGCTAGTAATATCTTATATTTATCGTTTTCATACTTACTTGCAGAATCCACTGTTTACGCAACTAGCAACTTCATTGCGACTGTGTATAGGTCATATAATTATCAGAAAGCTTTATGTTAAGACCATGAAGCTGTTTCAGGCAGATATGAACTATAGTCCTTTGCTGCTGGGATCATTTTCGCGTTCTAAAGCGCAAGATTAACTAATCCAGAAAGTATAGCTAGTTTTTACAATCATCATAGTTGTCTTTCTAAACTGCATCCCCCTTTCATCTTTGATATCCGGTGCTCTTTTCTTTAACCGATTTCCAGGGCCACTTCTTTTCACCGTTAGTTAAGCGTAGCCATGACGTCTTCTATATAGAATAAAAGCTAGTACATTTCTACAAAGGAGAGATATATCCACTAACAATTATTGAGTCTGCGTCGCTTATCCGCGGGCATCTTTATGTAGAGCCTGATGGTTTCACAATCCCTCGTTTCCCGGAGCGCCCTAATAATGGCAACGCGAAAACTTCGATCGTTGGGGTTTACTGGACGCGGAGAATCCTTGCTGCTGAAGACGGTCCATGATTCCTTTTGGTTCTCTGTAAAATTTCCATTCTCAAGATCTTCAATCACAAACTGCTTCCATTTAGAGAAAGATATCCGGTCAAGTAGAGCAGGGTTCGGTTGTTCCGACGGCGGATTGGTTAGCAGGTCGCTAAGCATGCATACTGAAGAGAACGCGGTAGGTCCATCTATCATGACCGTCTCGATATTAACAAAGGACAAATCCAAGCCATTAGGTCCGATGAGGCGACTCGATTCTCCTTGACTTTGGGGATTCGGCAGGTTGACCGCTTCTCTTGCCGCTTCTCTTGCCGCTTCTCTTGCCGCTTCTCTTGCCGCTTCTCTTGTCGACTCTCTCGTCAATTCTCTTCTTGATTCACCAATAGCATATTTAGTGGTATATGTGCGAGAATCCTTGGCGTTGCCGAGGCGACGTAACCTCTTTCGTTGCTCGGCGTACATAAGTTGCTTGATGCATGAAGTCACTTCATCGACGTTGTCATCGGCTAAATTTTCAAATAACTGGCCGTTGTAGGCTTTTAGCGTGGGAACAATGTGGTAATGAAAGAGTGCTGCTCCCTGATTTCCGTGAAGGGCTTTCACAGGATGGGCGTCGATAATATTTCTAATCAAAGATATGATTGATTCTAGACCCTGCTCATCAACGGAGAATATTTCGAGCATTTCGGGGCGACCGATGTGACGAGACATATCGAAAAACTTTTTAAGGATCAGCGGGGAAGAAACGAACTTGAGAAAGCACGTCAGAACAGAGAACGACCAGAGTAAAAGAAGTGGCATAAACGTGGAATCTTGCTGAGACGACTATGGGGAGAGTGGGATAGTGTCGGTTGCCCAATTGGGAACCGCTTCATAGCGTCGCAATTGGGTACCGGCCTATAACACGAGAAGCACACCCAAAAGGTTCCTCTTCCTCTTTTACCAGATAGGCCTTTTTATCAATAGCAAGTGATATTGAGGCTTCACCCCTCGCTACCGAAAAGCGTAGCGAATCCATCAGATAGCTAATGTTCTGCACTACAATCGCTCATTCGTGACTCGTCAAAACGACATTAGCCGAAGCTTTCACACGATATATTTGGTCAGGATCGCCATTAACTAGTTGACTCGATTATGGATAAAGTATCAAGCACAATGAAAAAGGAATAAATTCCAACAAAACTAGAGACAGCAATATCATATCCACAACCTCCACCACCTATCGAAAGCTGAGATGGCAATGCTTGCCAGTCAGGTACTGTTACGGTCATTATCTGCCACTATAACGGCAAAACCCAGTCAAGAAAACCAATGAACAAAACAAACTACAATAGAAAACGACCAGTACAAGCATCAATGGCGACAACATCGAGAATTGCCGAACACTCTCAGTCATTACGACTGTCGATAAGTTATACGGACGGCCGTCTACGTACCTAGGTAATGCCAGAATTCTACCTCCCTGAACCACGGTACACAGCACCTGATCACCTTTACTACCTACCTATTTACACGACCCCTAGATCCTCTAGGGTGTGCACATCTTTTTGGCTTAGCGGGATAAGCTTGACAGGTAACAATCGGCTTACAACAGGAGATTTAAGTATATTTAAAAGATGCTAGATACAATACTTTGCAACTATTTTTCTTGTCATGTAGTTAGTTTCTTGATGGGCCTATCCATGTGCCTTAAAAAGCGACCTGCATTTAATGGCCAAAGACGCTCACCGCCACTGTATACTATGTAGCCGCCAACACATCGACGCGCTTTAGACTAGTGACTTGAGTACTTCTCTCCTCAGCTAAGCCACTACTTAAAGCAATATTTTAGAGGCCACTATAGCCAACTGCAGGCCGCCACGGTGGCTCGTATGCTGACTTGTCAACTAGCTAAAGCGACATGTCACCTCCGCTTCCACCAATGCCCCTCCAAGGGTCCAGAAAAAGCTTGGATCTACGTTTGTAGGAATTAGTTTGAAGTTTATTTCAATAATTATTTCCTTTCTTAATGTATATGTCTTCTTTTAGATCAGTATATTCGTATTTAGTTATGGCCTAACAACGCACTCCGGGATTGACAGTAGACAAACTTATTTTTACGTCTACATGGTCATCCATCAGGGCTGCTTCTGTCCGATAACAATTTGCAGCATATGGTTTTGCACCCCGCCCTGCTTCAGTTCATCGGCACACTCTGCGACTAGCTTTCGCAGGCTATCCCCCTTTTCTTTGTTGCCGCTCGCGTCATGCAGAGATGCATGCTCCGTATACAGAACCAGCACCATCTGGCTATATAGCTTTAACAGCTCAGGTGGCGGCCGAGTACGGATACATTTGACGTTTTGGAACCCGTGCGTGGCACAAAAGTCTTTCAATGTTGGAACCCAACCCATTTCCCTCACATTAGTAAATGCTTTCCTCATCGCAGCCATTGAGGTGATTGGTGCCTGGGGTGAGACTTTGAACGCGATTGTGTCCGCCTGGTCATATTCGTCCCATTGCAAAAATCCTCCTGGCTTCAGTAATTTCAAACAGAAATTCAAAACAGGCAGTGGATCGTTGTTCTCCACGACACACATGAATAGACGAATATGCACAATATCGAATTTTCCTTCCAAGTCAACTGGTGGCTCCGCCATGGCATTGGCGGTGCGAAAGGAGACATTCTTGGGAATCGATTCGGGGATGGGGAATTGATCGTCTGATATGTCGAATCCGACGAAACTGCATGATGGTGGTAGTCGTCGGGCGAGGCTCAGAATGAATATTCTGTCAGAAAGCATGGTGTCAGAAAAGAACCGGTGAAACGTATTAGGTCGAATGGTGAACAAACCCGGTGCCTGTGCCGACGTCGGCGATGCGTAGGCCTTCAGAATCCGCATTGGCCCCAGAAAGGGGGTGAATGTCATAACCGAGTGTCTCTTTCCAGAGGTAGTGTTGAAGATTCAATCTGCACACTTCTTGTTTAGAGTGCATTGATACCACCATTTCCGGGGAATCTTACCTTACAGATCCGAGAAAGTCGCGTCCAAGGTCGTACCCCTGGCCATTGCCTAAGCTCTCCATTGTGGTGGAAATAGATGAGTAATAATAAGTATAGAAAATAATGAGATTGGTGATATCTCGAGCAAGAGAAAACTTGAAATTGTTCTCTCTAACAGAAAGACGGCGACCTTCTTATACATTCCCTCACTCTCTAACTCTAATTCCCACACTTAGCAGTAAATAGAGATAGAATTTCGTGGCTTGCGCTGAAGCCCCTCCTCCTTGGCCTGCTAGCCCATTCTATATGCAGCTATTTTCTATTGTAACCTCATGCAGACTTGACGATGCAGATTGCCAAGAGCCGCCGGAAGGAGTGTCCTCCAGTCAAAGCCACGCAACGAACGCAAGGAACGATAGATCGGAAAGAATATGCTCGACTCGGCAAAAAGAACTGATTTTGTTTTCGATCATGCAAGTAGATGGAGCTGGTCTTTGTCCTTTAGGTAATTGACTTAAATAGATGTGTTGGAATTTCTTTGTCTCCAGCTGAACAGTGATCGTTTACAGAAATATATATGCATCCACGGCAAAACTACCTAGCAGCATTCCAATATATATTTTAAAGTCGATAGATACATTTATTTATTTATTTCTATTGTATGCTTGTTCTGGGGTTCCTAGATGGGATGGTAGTGAGAAATCCCGACCCCTAGCACTAAGCTCCGGTTGGTTTTTCTCCATGTGATTTCTCCCACGCTCGATACATGGATTCAATATCGTCTCGATAGAGGTCTTCTACCGCCTTTCGGGATATTGTTCCTTTCAACGTGGATGGGAACGGTCTTTGCGGGTCTGTAACCCGGACCATTTCCTTTGGGATGCGGATCTCATCGGCATCTTTTGCATTCCTCTTGCTGATGACATGATCAAAAAGGGTATTGATAATCTGGTCTTGTTCGTCTAGGGACCGCTCCTTTTGCTCACGGAGCTGCACAAGGATAAAAGGGACCGGTCGGGCCTCTCCGCCTATAAACACCCTCTCTACCAAGGGGTGTTGCTTGATTGCGTCTTCAATGTCCGAGGCATAAAACTTCGCCAGCCAATTCAATTTGATCAAATCGTCCGTGCGGCCACTAAAAACCCATCGAGTAGATCCGTCGGCCTGTCGATGAGGGGACCAGAGCTCCTTCATGGAGATGGTGTTGGTGTTGGCGTCCATAACATCCAAAATTCCTTGCGCCAACTCACCATCCGGTCTTCGGTCTATATACAGCTCGAAGAGGTCGTTAGAGACCGGCTCGAATCGCGCCCCTAGCTCAGGTATGAAGTCGGCGCTCCTCCAAGCGGCAGGGTCAGAGCTCAGGAAGAACAGCTGTGAACCACCTTCTGTTGACCCCGAGGGGTTGCTCAGATTGGTCCATTGTGCAACGACGTCCCCAATCTTTTGATCCAGCGGAGCGCCAGTAACTGACACGAATTTGAGTGATTTCAAGGTCTGCACTCCGCGCTCGTCCGCATACATATCCTCAACTAATCGGGGTGGAGCGAACAGACCTTTGATCATGGGATTCTTCTCCAAGATCTTAATCACCGTCCGGATGTCCAGGGGCATGTGCGCGTCTGCTGGTAGCATGGCTATCTCTACATTATGAAAGGCAGCAAGGAAAAATGCGAACACCCCAGCAATCCATTGTGGCGCATAGGTGCTCAGCGAGCAGATACCGTATGCGTCATCAAATGGAAGTTTCTTCCCACTGTACTTTTTATTCAGCCATCGCAAATTATCATTGATGCTGATGAATCGATTTGTGTGATACAGTGGCTTTGGGCGGCCTGCAAATGTGAGTCAACAGTCCGATTTAGGGTGGAAAGGAAGGGGACGTACCTGTTGTTCCACTGGTATGGATGATCCAGACAATGTCATCTTTCGCATCTGTCCATGTCTTGGAATATGGATACGGCGGGGATGCATTTGCTTGCAGGAAATAGCTTAATGCGGGAATGATAATAATCCTCATGCCCGGTCGCTGGGCTTGGAGACCCTCGGCTGTACTCCGGTTCTCCTCGGTTGTGATCCAGACATTACACTCGGTGTTTTCGAGGAGAGCCAGCGTGCCGTCTCCCCCAATTCGGCCATCGGGAATAAGAATCTGTCTACCAGTTTTGATGGTACCGGTCAAAAGAATAAAATACCTGGGGTCATTTGGCCCAACATATGACACGGTGTGTGCATCTTCGGCGCTATCTAGCTGCTGATCCAGCCAGTGCGCAGCTCTGTCGACGACCTGGGCTAGCTGTTTGCGAGTGATGGTCTCGTAACCATCTGTTTCCCAGGTTGGGCCGGGATACCGCACGACGACTTGGTCAGGGGCATCTTGAGCTGACTCGTCGATCGCGTTGACGAGTAGTCGATTGGAGTATTGCATATTGTCAGCAGCCATGATGAGCAAGATACAAATCAATAGTAGGGAAATTATTGATTCTAGCTTATAGAAATTTCCTGTAGAACCGGGGATCAGTGCCAATTAAATAGTATTCTCTTCTCTATTTGCTCCAAAAATAGCTCTTCAAAATTTATGGAGACACAGCCATGAACCCACGTAAGACCAACCTACAGCGTTTACATCCGCTTGTGATTGGCGGTGCTCCCTGACTGACATGACTACATATCATTAATTAAAAGGCAAGTTGCTGTTAGGTCTGATTGGCCTCGCCGTTAAAAGCATTAACATAACAAAAATAACTGTTGCCTGAAATTCGGGGCTATTATTGGGTGGTTGTACTGTACTTTGTTTTATACTGTACGCGATGGAGCCAATCAGCATCCCCCTAACTGTTACATACAGCTTACGTGGTTGCTCACTACCAACCAACCAACAGTTAACTCACTGGTTACCTGTTACGAAATAAGTCAAGACACTATTGAGAAGATCGTTATATAAATTAATGCCAGGCTTATAGATCGGCCAGGGATCTAATATAGAAAATACAAAGCAAGATGTGACTCATACTACAGTATCGGCTCGGTACTTCGCCTTAGGGTTAGGGTTGTGGGTGCGCCAAGTACCACAAACAATATGAGAAATTTTCCACGGGTTGCCGAGTTGTCATGGCAGAAAATCATCACGATACAGTAATCGACATCTCTCTCAACTCTACCAATGGAGACTACGCATTTGAGACTAGAACAAATTGACCTGTCCCACCTGGAACAATACCACCGCATCTGGACAACCCCCGCTACTACAAAATGGACGTGAGTATTCAACAGCTCCCCGCTTCTCTGTTACACAGTAAGTGACTGACAGACGGCGATAGTTCTCGGGGCTCTTGCAAAAATATCGACGAGACCAGAGCAAAGATGTCCGAGGTTCTACCCAACATTAGCCGACCTCTCGTCGATAATCATGTTATTTTTCTTCGGGATCCCCCGGCCGATGATCCTGAAGGACATTATTTGATCGGCATCGTTGGTGTCCACCATGCCGATCCCGTCCCTGAATTGGGCTATCTTTTTCATCCGTCTGCATGGGGCAAAGGATATGCCACAGAAAGTGTGGCCGCGTTCGTCCGCCATTACTTTGCCATCATGCCGGAAGCTAATATCATCGAGGCCAAGGTGGACTCAGAGAACTTTGGGTCTATTAGGGTGCTCCAGAAGTGTGGCTTTGTTGAAGAAGAAACAATTGTTGGGGGTGCTCAACAGGCTTGGTTAGATCCACCTATTAGAGATCTCAAGATTTTTCGTATGAAGAGAGAAAACTTGAGCACGAATGTAGAATAATCCATTTTAAACCTGCATGATTTAATCATAACTCTTGCTTGAATTCTCGATTGTGAAATATTTTAGGGCTAACTCCAACTAGGATCCTGACCACTTTTTGCGCTAAACATTATGCGTAGGAGATTTTAGTATCCTAAAACAAAAATGATCGTATAGCTAGTTATATTGGTACGCTAACTATTTCTAGGTACATCAATGCTTGGACATGCATATCGTGTCATTCGTGAACATGATAATGGGACAGAAATCGTATTGAACAATAAACGTCTTTCCTCTGGCAGTTATGGTTCCTTGCATCGATTCAACTTCTCTGAAGAAAAAAACAGGTCACTGCTTAAAAGGAACGAACTTTCCTTGACGAAGTTCAGGCGGAGCACGAATCGCTCGAAGCTTTAGTAGCGGTTGAATTGCTCGAGGTACTGGCGGCGGCGGTCGAGTTGGTCGAGGTGGTAGTGGTAGAGGTAGAGTTGGACATTTGCACAGCAAAGACACCACCGAACGGACCGTTGTTATTGTTGTTGGAAACCTTGACTAGGCAGAGGTTGCTGATGCCGTTAATAGTACCGGTGCAAGACGTTCCGGAGGGGATTTCGACAGCGAAGTCCTGGAAAGTATCAGTGTTTGATCTGTTGAATAAGAATGGTCAATCAACTTACATGGTCCTCGTTGATGTTCACGGCACGCTTGTTCAGGTTTCCATAAATGCGGCTGCGCTTGTTGTTGTTGCTGGGTTCAATGTTACCGTTATTGCCTGGGGGCTGGACAGTGACTTTGGCATTCTTTGCCGTGGACCATTTGCCGGAAGCAGACTCGTCAACGAGAGCTTGAAGGGGGCCAGCGCCATCAGAAGTGACGATGTGGTAGGTGCCGTTAACAGAGCCACCGCTGCTGACCTGAGGTAGAGTATCGCCGGCTTGCTTCATGGCCGCGGCGAGGTCGCTGAGCTGGTTGTTACCAGCCTCGTCGGTATAACCAATATCATCATCGGTGTTGATATCCTGGGACCAGAAAACGGTAGTGTCGACCTCGGTCTCGTAGTTGGGACCAGCCCCAGGGACAATAGCGCCTCTAATACCGAGAGCAGTGCCGTTGCCACCGAGGTTGCCAGAAACAACGGCGACTTTGCCATGGGCGGCAGCGAGGGTTGCAATTGCAAGAGTGGAAAGAACAATTTTGGCATACATTTTGGATTGTTTCGTGGAATGAATGTATTCTTTGAAAGATGAATGAAGGTGGTTTGATAATGAATGTTTGAATGGTTGTGCAGAGAATGGAAGACTAGCCAGTAGTCGAATCACGAATCAATCGCAGATGAAAGAATAAAGAGAGAAGCTGAGTTGTTGATGCTGATGATGAAAGAATGAAGTGGACTTTGGGAGGAATTTGAGGTGATATTTATACCATTTTGACCTGTTATTCTTCTCCTACCTTGACTCCCTCTTACAGCAAGGACTTGGCTATGTTTGAAGATATTCACAGGGTTACTTTGCCCAGATACTAGCCAAACTACTCTGTGACAGAATCAAGTTGAGACAACGAGCCTCATGCCGACACTGGTGAAATCGATTGAATTACCAGGATTGTTCCTGCGTGGCCAACAGCCAACTTGAGGCTCTCCTCAGACAGCCAAGTGATCTACACTAGTGCAAAGGCTCTATTTGAACTGCACTAGACGATATTAGGCGGAATCATGCCTCCCTGCGAATCCTAAACTCTTGGTCAGTTCCTCCGATCCATTGATATCGATCGAGCTGAGACCAGCCAACACAGTAAAAGCCTCACTGCCTCGGATTCTCGGAACGAATGGCAGTGGGTTCCACTAATCACGCATTTCTTTTGCAATAATAGTCTGTAGTATAATATAAGAGTAACAAGCCTAGAGTGTAGCGTGAACTGTGAGGCACTAGAGGGTAACCCTACTGTGCGGGATGCATTATTATTGATTGTGGCTTTCAACCTAGTTACTAGTCTGACAGTTCGAGCTTTATGCTTGAGGGTTTTTACTTGCCGCCAATTAAATTAATGACGATGCATAATAATTCCCATTTTCTCGCTAGTATCTAGGTCCATTTTTGGCATGTTAAGATTGCGGCTCTCCTGTCCGGGCCCCTGTTCCATACGTGTATCATCTATATGCATGCACACTCGGATTTTTTTACTTTCTGCGCTAGCCAATAGGTAGGTATCCGAAACTGCATTACTGAATACATTCATTTCTCTCTTAAACTCTGTGGAGACTGGTCTACGGACTTTTGTACGAAATCAAAGGCATCAATAATCAATTGCCGAGGTGCGTATTTCAAACTACACAGTCCAGTAGCGCAGTGAGGAAATGACTATGTAAATAATCGCAATGGCTATTCTTGGCGAGATTTAATTGGATAATAATGCATGGCTAGGTAGAATTTGACGCGGCGCTCACTATCTAACCTGTCCCAGGCGGCGTTCTTATCCGATACTAAGCCTCATGCACAGATGCGAGTGAGACACCGGATTTTCTTTAACGAGTGTCCATTTCAAAGTCGTCCCCCAATAAAATGCATTCTAACTTGACGAAAATCTTCAAAATCTTCAAAATTATTGGACGCAATATTCAGCATCAATGCCAAGGCGCCCGTCCACTTTAGTTGACACGGTGCACATGTTGGCAATGGTCAAATTAGTACCAATTCTCCTCCGGTAAATCCTTGACCGAGTCGACGTTATCAAGCGTGCCTACAGGCACAAACACAAGCCCGTGAAATCCCTCCAAGAGAGACTCGCGAAATAGGACCGACCCGCAACGGCGGCAAAACCGGAGCCGTCCATGGATGTCGCCTTGCACAACGGATTTAAAGGTTCTCACATTCGATAGTATGGGCCAGAAGCCATACGATCGTTTACTTGCTAGGGAGAAGCTTGATTGTGGCAGGACGAGGTTGGTAGTGGTGTAACCGCCACTGATCTTGCGGCAGCGGGCGCAGTGGCACGTTACCTTCCCACAAAGACAGGTACAGTAAGTGGATGAGCGTAAGATTGATGAGAAAAGCCAAAGCTGACCTTCTTCGCAGCAGCCGCCGCATCACTAGAAATAGTGTACTTGTTTACAGCACAGAGACATGAACCAGTCAGCATCTTGTTCGCTCTGAGGTCGTTTGCAGATATGTACCGTCGTACCAGCAAAACACGGCGACCGCTGGTTCGCCGCTTGTACATATAGATAACACATAACAATGCTTCTGCATAGATTGCAGGTCTGGTGACTGTGGTTTGTGGCGTCTTTCTTGCCAGCAGAATTATGTACAGTACATACCGCAAGCGGCCACTTTCCGGAGAAGCGGTCAGCCCTGTGACATAAAAATTACAGCCTTTTCACTTAGTGACGGCCGGAGTCTATTGAACCGAATAATTGCAGAACGGAGTTTGTATCTTATAGATACTATTCAACTACATGTGCCACGGTAGCCAGTAAAGCCAACAAGGGATAACCCGTGGATCCTTCAGTTGAAGAGCAGTACTGTGCGACTTATTCGCTCATCAGCTCTCTCTCGCGACCCAATCCAATGCTATTGACTGATCGACCGTGGCCTAGCTGACAGACAAAGAGGCCACTTTTGAATTTGCGATTCTATACTCCCGGCGTGGTTGTGCTGGTGGTGCCATTCCAACAGTACCGGCTGAAACAGTCTGCACATGTTTTCGGTACCGACGTGTTTGTTCGTTGCAGGCTGCGGCTGATGATTGCGCAACCTACGCATACGCCCCAGTCGGTAGAATTGGCCATGGTTGCCACATTGTGGCCATTGAGTACTAGTGCATTTCGTTCGGTGTCGTTGAACGACAGCGTGAATGTCGATACGTTGGAGTTGTAGGTGTATGGACTGTTTGGAATATAGATGACCAGCGGCGCGGGAGGGTTACCCGTGCTGTTCATTGAATCGCAGCCGAAAAAGGTAGGCTTCCTGTTTAGACCAAGATTGACAAAGGTACCTTGGTCTGGTACAGATGGAAAGGCAGTCCCGTTCGCGATGCTCGACGAGTTGCTGTTGCGCTCGAAAGTCGCTACCATGCTAGTGCCGTTGGGCCAACGATCCGGCGTGTCGGCCGAGCTGTCAATGGCAAATATCGCATCCACCTTTCGATTAGCCTGCAGAAGCGGATAAAAGGGAATATTCTGTAGATCCTCGCCCCCGTCGACGAGAATCATCGCCTGTGCTTGAGCATTCCGGTTGCTAGCGTTGTTGAAGGCAAAAAATGGATTGGGCTCGTAAACCGAAACGTCATTAGACGACTCATTGAAATTCTGCAATAGCCAGGTGGTGATATCCTTCAACGCATTGCTAATCTCGGTATTGTTGATCTGAAGTAAAGCCTGGTTGAATAGAGAGGAGGAGGTACCCATCAAAAATCCGACGTTGTCAAAGCCTGAAACACAGCTGCCATTTGTAAGTTTTCCACCGGTGAAATTCGAACCTAGAACTTCAAGAGGCATAAAGCCATAGGTAGTCGGGTCCCAAGTGCCCATTTCCCATGGGTTCATTTCGTAATCGGTCGAATTTAGATCTAATTTTGTCCGGCAGCGTCAACAAAAGCACCACCAAAGTCACAACGCACTAACAAAGCAATCAGTTTTCTTTACCTATATCCTGCTCGCCTGGTGCTCGTTCAAGCGCAACGATAATTGGCATCGGCATATTCCCGTCGGCAAAGTTCTCTGTTGACGCTATGGATGACCATGTATAAGAAGGGCCGCCTTCAGTGGCATTCACTAACTGATATGAGAGCCCGCGGCCCCTAAGAAACAAAGCGTTAGTTGAGATTTTCCGTGTCACTCGCAAATTCACAATGCTAGGCTCAACTGGCACTACAGCGAGGCAATCAAGAAAGCAGGGTTTTTCTATACCAGTAATCAGTAATTGAGATGGAGAATCCGGCATCGTCCTTGCCATCTACGATATGGAGAAGTTGCCGAGAATAATCCCTGTCGCCTGTAGGTCCCTGCAGGACCGACTGGTTGAAGTCCCAAACGCTGCCGGTGTTGGAGTTCAGCAGTGCTGTCACGGTAGTGAAGTTGTTTGTATAGATCGAGCCCACCAGCCACGAGCCGCCACTGAGTCCAGACACATATGTGGCCGATTGCAACAGCCCGCCCAACTGGCCCGGCTTGGTTGAGTTTTTCGTGCGTTTATCAAAGGCAGAAAACGCTCCGGCCCCATTGAGTAGAGCTCGATAGCCGCCTCCGGAATACGCGATCCCGATGTTGGGCAGGGAAGAGGGATGAGAATTGGTGAAATACTGCGTCGCGTTGAAGCCTGAAATGTTCAGCCTGGTGAGCAGGTCCTCCATATCCTGCAGTCTCTTCCCTTGCCGCTTCTGCAACCACTTTGTTTCATTCTGACTAAGTTTCGTGGCCTCACGCACGCTTGGGTTGGTAAACGGGCATTGCACTATTGCCGGTGTATACCCATCAGGTGCATCTGGAAGAGCTCTAGGCAGAGGTAACCCCGTAAGAGCACTAGCTGTAGACGTCAACGCCAGCAAAATCCCGAGACAAAGACAGACGCGTAACAAAAGAGACATGCGGATTTCCAAGCTCAACATAGTTCGTAGAGTGGTATTTGTAGAACACTTTTCTATTCAAAACGCAGCTCACTGCAGAAAGACCTTCTAATCTCACTAGCAATATCGATGATGTTTCTTATATCTAAAGGGCTGTTAGAGTACCAGGTCAGACATGTGCTATGCAAAAGCATAGAGGAGCAGTTCCAACTACGACATAAATCCAAGACATGTACTATGCGACATGGTTCGTTACCGGTACGTACTGTACCCTAGCCGTCCCAGTAATTTTGTCGAGGACCGCCACCATGAGGTCGGTGGCGCGCAACTCTTTCAGCGTGCTGATGACTAAGGTGGAAAGTCGGGCAGGAGATATTATTGAGGAGGAAAATGCAGCCGGAAGCGCAGAAGCAGAAAATGAAAATTAAAACGATCATGTCATATGATCCTCAATGCAACAACTTGTCTGGGTGAACCTGTACCACGGGCGACCTTCAATGCTCGAATTGTCAACCTGCTTAGCCCATCGATGGCGTTTTGGCTGGCTGCCAACCGAAACCAGAATTCATGATTGTTCGTCCATATTTTGTATTCAGCCAATGGCCTAGGCCTTTGTAGAACTTCACGATTAGCAGACACAGTCACGGGCAGGTGCCATGACCGACCTACCGTCCAATGAGCATTCGCTTTATTCCATGTCGAGACGGTTTCAGAGCCTGTGAGCTTTCTTAGAACTACCCAGACCGGAGCAATTCGATTGATCAAACGATTGTAACTTGATGATATCACGATTCAAACAGCACCGTGGTAGAAGCTTCCCCGTTGGTCTTCTGAATAGTGTCGGTCGGATTCTCTTCGGAGACCTAATATCCATTAGTTAGATGACGGTGCCCTATTTATCTTCTCACCCCGGCCCTTCTACAATCAAGCTACTTCAACTATTGTGCATAAGCAACTGCAACTTGGCAAAAACCTGTCTTATCGAACGAATCCTTGAATACTTCCACGCAACTTTTTCTTAATCATGAGCGGCGCAACTGACACTATTCGGCCCTTTCTCTTCGTCATCCGCCTGTTCTTGTGGATGAGTGCGGTGATTGTCATGGGCCTTACTGCATGGACAGTTACCCATCTCAAAGGATACCGGACTGTTTACACCTTAGTTATCGTATGTATTAAATGCTTTCTGAGTGGGTCCATTCGATAACGTTTACATCTCCTGTCCAGGCGGTTCTCGCAACGGCATTTTACATCCCATCTTTCTTCACTTCCTGGATGAGGAGGAACCGTGGATACATGCTTCCAGTAGACATTATATTTTATGCACTGTACGTTGGATCTGTCGTATCCCTCGCGTTGACTGTTGCTGTGTTATCCTCATTGAAGAAATTGGAAGTTAATATTGAAACGGAACATAGATGGCTCGCGGCTTTTATTTTTGTCGCCCAAACCGACAGTGCATCGAATCTGGATCATACTTGTCATTTGTACGTTTGGAATAGCGCTAGCTGTGTGAGACGAAACGCCATTGAAGCTTTTACTTTCCTGGCGTTGTAAGTTGTTACCGCAACATATCACTCTACCAACCTCTCTTCATGAATGATACGAGCATTTGTCTGACCTCACTCATAGTTTCTGGACACTTTGTGGCTTGTGTCTAGAGATTGCAAATCTCTATCTCCACGGCCGGTCTTCAGGCCCTTCGGCTACTCACCCTGAGAAACCGACGGCAGTCCGCAATGGCGATGTCCCGAATACTCAAGGAAGTAATGGGATAGGAAATGCGCCAGTCGCAACAAACGGTGAGCACACTGCAGTCTAAAACAATCTTTCATTCTCTGCTATAAAAATTGCAATATGTCGAGTTGCGCCCTTTTTTGTATGTCAGTAAAAAGTCGCACTTGCTTCTACATCTTTCTCTCCTTTTCTATCTTCTACTATCCGTCACTGCTTGATAGCCTATTGGCCCTATCCAAATTATGTATGTTGTTTTCTGTATTTCTAAGCTACCTATATGTTATCTACAATCTTAATTTTTTTCAAGGAGATGACTGGATGATTTCTAAGTGCAAGTAGTTCAGATCATTTATATAACGTAACCCACGGGTCAATGGCGCACCTTGTCAAATTTCAACTAAATTTTAATATATATTTTCTTAAGAACTTTAAAATATTAAAAAATACTAACAATGTGTACAAAAATATATTCTTTTTATAAAAGAAAACTTACTCTTGCTATGGACCCAATAGCAAGAGTATACCTCGTAAGATGTAGCTTTATCCAGATCCTCACCGTCACAGACCGACCCCTGGTAGAGTTCCAGTTCGGGAACCCTAGTTCCTGCCTTGATTCCTGATTCCCGAGTCTGCTTTAGAAATGCGAGGGCAGCGTCAAACCTCTAGCTTGACGTTTTGGTCTTTTTTAGTTCAATGTTATGTTCACGCCCCGATACTGTGAGAATATGTCGTCAGCCTTCCTATATCTATCTAGATAGTATATTTGATCGTATACTCGTGCCCATTCACTGTAATATTTGCAACTGCCACAGAAGTTAGCCAAGAGGAGGAGGCTATCTTCGTTATTGATTAGGCCAGTCATGCTGACATTAATGTGGGCGCTACAGTTACAGCTAAGCTGAGGTGCAGATAGCTTGAGTTTGAATACTAAGGAGATGCCATATTCTGCCTAGGTTGTATGCTCGCTGGAGTGTTGGTTTATGGCTTGATGTCCTTGCTGTATGCTGGTTGATGCGCTGGTTTATATCTTGGCGTATGTGCTGGCATGTGCCCAATACCGCGCATTTGGGCGAATTAGGGGCTGCGTATAACCTATTTCACGCAAAGTCATTATCTTGGCTGTGTGAATACTGCTTCATAACATGCAATCGGAGCAGGGTCTTTCCGGATCACATTTATGCCCGGCGATAAGGCCATATCGGCCGACGTCCGAGTCTGTTTTGAGACGCCGACGCAAGGGGGGAGTTAAGGGGCCTTCCTAAACGGGCCGATTTCGACCGTACGAAGTTCCGTTTGTCCTCATTGGCCAGTCCGTGAAACTACCCCAATAAGGGATAGTGCCACAGCACGAGCCTCTTGACCCAGCCCGTCTGACCGGAATAAGTATTGTGATTGGTCCGCTTAGTTGCGCCGAGAGCCGCTCCCGTGTTTGAGATTGCACTAGCCTGCTTCGGTTATCGGTCGGACGAAATCCACCGCCGCTTAGCCCGAACAGGCAAGTGCCTTCGCCACGGAAGGATTCGAAGCGAAGCTTTTTTGCAGATTCGTCCGAAATGTTCAGCTTGCTGCCTGGAACTCCCTGAGGAAAGGGAAAACTCAGTTTGTTTTCTAGAAATTCCCAAACTATGGATGGATGATAAAATAAAGAGGAACCCCCGCGACCTGTGAGCAGAATCAATAAACATTCACACAACGGGCACAGACAGTCGACATTCTGGTCCACACTGGTTCAGGGGAAACTCCATGTCGCTGTTAGACGAGAAGCAGCTCGAGAGTCTCCCGACGGAGGCCTCCAAGGAGCCAACCCCGGAAGATCAATCGAGTCTCCAGACTCTCCACGAGCCAATTGCAGATGATCTCAAGGTATCACAACAGGTTGAAGCCGACGGGCAGGAAACCCCTGTCGAAACTGCCAACGACGATGCGGAGCCGGAATACCCAGCCGCACTGACCCTGACACTAATCACCATTGCTTTGTGTCTGTCGGTATTCTGCATGGCTTTGGTATGACCACACCAATAAATAGAACTCGAGGGCGATGCATGGCTAATATTAGCGATCTAGGACAACACAATTATTGCCACTGCCATTCCTCACATCACTGACCAATTCAATTCCGTGGATGATGTCGGTTGGTACGGTGCCGCCTATCTGTTGACCACTTGCTGCTTGCAGCTGATCTTTGGAAAACTCTACACCTTCTACTCGATCAAATGGGTCTACCTTGTTGCCCTCTTCATTTTTGAATTGGGCTCATTCGTGTGCGGCATCACTCCGAACTCCGTGGGCTTGATTATGGGTCGTGCAGTCGCTGGTATGGGTGCTGCGGGAATATTTTCCGGTGCCTTGCTCATCGTTTCTCGCACTGTGCCCCTGGAAAAGCGTCCGATGTATATGGGTCTGATTGGATCTATGTATGGCATTGCTTCTGTTGCTGGTCCTCTGTAAGTCTGATACATCACACGATCAAAAGAATGGACAAGAGCTGACAGACGTAGTATGGGCGGAGCCTTCACCGACAAAGTCACCTGGCGCTGGTGCTTCTACATTAACCTGCCATTTGGCGCCATAACTGGACTCTTCATCATCATATTTTTCAAGGCACCGGGCAAAAAGAATGATACACGCGCATCATGGAGGGAACGTATTCAGGTTCTTGACTTGGAGGGAACCGCCGCGTTCATCCCCGGTGTCATTTGTCTTTTGCTCGCTCTGCAGTGGGGAGGTACCACATATGCTTGGGGCAACGGACGTATCATTGCATTGTTCGTTCTTTTCGGTGTTTTAATTGCTACATTTGTCGGCATCCAGATTTGGAAACAGGAGCGAGCCACTGTCCCGCCGCGCATTTTCATGAACCGTACCATCTGGGGCTCTGCGATTTTCGCTGCCTTTTTGGGTGCTGCCTTTTTTGTTATGGTCTACTACGTATGTCCCTCTCCTCCGTATGTTTTGGAAGGTAGTTGCTAACGAGCTTAGATTCCAATCTGGTTCCAAGCCGTCAAGGGCGCCTCGGCTGTCAAATCAGGAATCATGAATCTGCCGATGATTCTCGGTCTTGTTATTGTATCCATGGTCACTGGCGGTCTTGTCACCTATCTAGGATACTACACTCCCTTTATGATCATTGGCTCCATCTTGATGGCCATCGGAGCCGGCCTCATGAGTACATTTACAACCGACACACCACATTCGGAATGGATCGGATACCAATTCATCTTCGGTGCCGGCGTCGGATTCGGCATGCAACAAACCATGGTTGCCGTGCAGGTAGCCCTGGAGGGTAATGACATTGCCGTTGGAACAGCCATCGTGATGTTTTCGCAAACACTCGGCGGTGCCCTTTTCATTGCCGTTGCCGAAAACATTTTTGAGAATAAACTGGCCAGCAACGTTGCTGCTGCTAATATTCCTGGTGTCAGCCCCGCTGCTGTTTTGGCTGCGGGCGCGACTGAGCTGAAGAATGTTATCCCGAAAGAGTACTTGCATACGGTTTTGGTTGCGTACAATGATGCTCTGACGAATGCTTACTATGTTGCTGTTGCCATGGCTGCCTTGACTATTGTCGGTGCTCTGAGTGTCAAGTGGATCTCGGTCAAGGGTAAGAAAATCGAGATGGGAGGTGCGGCATAGAATACTGCCCATGAGACTGTCCATTAGATGTTTTTTTTTTTGTTTATATTATACATTCTTTGTAATTGCTTCTATAGATTTGTACTATACATGCTAGAATCTCCACCAATATATTAATTTCACTTCGTCTCCAAACTACTTAACAGGTCGACCCTTGGCAGTTGCTCCTGGAGTAATGCGACTGTTTCGTTCCAGAGTTTAGTCTGTGTCTTCTTGCCCTCTGTAGACAACACAAAAGGAGATGGTCTGAGAAAAAAGCGGGTTAGAATACATGCTTTCTCTGACTTGCAGATAAAATAGACAGCTTACTTCTTGATCTCTTGTTCACTCAAATAGGCACCCTGAGCCTGTGAATGCTGCACAGCCGCGTCCACCAAACAGTGTCCTCCCTGCGCAGCAGTCCAGGCAAATATCTTGTTGAATATGTTGACCCCTGGCGTGGTATCCGAACGATGTAGCGTGCTCGCGCATAAACCGGGATTCACCCCGTTGACGATAACATCTGATCCCGCCTTTGAACTGAGCTCTTGCAACCACAGCAGATTCAGGAGCTTGCTTGTATTGTATCGTTCCATCCCTTTGCCAAAAGAAGATGGTTCGTCTAAGCGAGAGAGAATGTTGGGGGCATCTTTTGCTTCGAATTGGGTCCAGAAATGGACTTCAGATGTGACGATAGTTAGCCGGGTGGGCTGGCTAGGGTTGGCTTTGGCGGTTTTCTGGAGAGGACCCAGGAGAAGTAGAGATAAAAGGGCTGTTCCGATATGGTTGACCTGTTATTGTTTATCGTTAAGTTTTCTTTCTCATCATCGGAACGGAAAGGAGGACAAACCTGAACGTTCATCTCATGTCCCGACGCCTCCGACTTGGTAAAGTCCAGCAATTTCACCCCAGCGCAGAGAATGACAATGTCCAACCGATCTAACTCTCGCGCTGCTCGCTCCCCAAACGCTCGCATACTCTCAAAAGACTCCTGATCCAGCTCCCAGACCTGCACATCACACTTGGGCGATTGACGAAGAATCTCCTCCTTGGCGGCTTCCCCTTTCGACAAGGTACGTACGCTAAGGATGACTCTGGACACGTTATGAGCTGCCAATTCTTTCGCTGCTTCGAGTCCGAGACCAGCGTTTCCGCCCGTTATGATGGCCGTTTTGCCAGTGAGGGAGATGTCTGATGGGAGCGGTTTGGGGGTGAATGTGAGCTGCCGAAGCATGAAGCCTGCCATGCCGCCCATTTTGGCAATTATATTATTGAATTGGATGATGATGAAGAAGAAGTTATGCAAGTACGTAATTAGTTACTGGAAGAATTAACTATCATTGCCTTGAGGAAGTGGCTGTTCTTATAGGTAATATTTCTCGATAACCGTATGAACTGCTGCTCCTCGGGTGTCGGATCTCGTTCTTCGGTGGGCCAATCTATCTGGATCCTTCCTGAACGTTGTATCATTTTATGCAATGTATGGCATGCGATTGTTGTACAGTTACGGCCGAATGGTGGTGCAATCCGTGCTGGGATTGGTGGATCGCGTAAACTCGGCTGCCTAGAGATAGACAGCAACCTAAACTTCACGCCGTCACGGGGCGAAGACTTTTCTATTCACTATTCACCAATTGCAATGGGCTGTTTCTCTGCAGTATATAACTGTTGTTGGGCACAAGACGTCATACAGTGACTAACTGTGGACACTGGCGGGGCTCTGTACATCTAAGCCTAGAGCTTCTTCTACTTTCTTAATATGAAGTGAAAGGTCAAGAGCGCGGATTCTAGAAACATTCGAAGCTTTGTTTATATCGAACACTGCCACTGCCAGTGCCAGCATTCGCCACCAGGAAGTTACCCCAGATACTCTAAATCGAATGTCTCCGCGATGTCTCCGTACCTCGCCACATTTGAGGCTGTGCTGTTTCAAGGCTTCATTTCAACGTGCGTAGCTTCTCCCTCCCCGGCAAACACCTGCTTGCTTTCCATAATGCCCTGACCCGATTCCTTCATCTGTTTCTGGTACCGCTGGGCAACGATACGTGTTGGCGTATCATGATCAGTATAGAGCAGGTTAATCTCCTCAAGCGTGAGGTTGGCGGTCTCCGGGTAAAAGAAGTAGACCGCAGGGATAAACGCAAAGTTGAGGCACATGAAGATAAGGTATGCCTTCCATTTCAAGTGGCTGATGAGAACTGGGGTAATCATGGCAATGAAAAAGTTCTATTTCGGTCAGTCGATTTCATGTATATCTAGTCAAACGGTGAGAAGTACTGACCCAGATCCAATTGGATGAAACGGCGATAGCACTTCCTTTTGCTCGAACATGGAGTGGCAGGATTTCTGGCACATAGACCCACGGGATACATGCCACAGTTGCGCCGTAGATAAGCATGAACTTGAAAAAACGTTAGCATATCTCTCTTCTTCAGAAAAACAAAAAAAACTGACCAGGTAGAAAAAGGCGACACATGCAGAAGATGTGTTATGGGCATGCGGAGTATCCTGGAAGCTTAGAAGGATGGCTACAAGCATCATGTAAACACCGCATCCAAAAGACCCCCATATCATAGGCTTCCGACGCCCAATGCGGTCTGCTGCTATCACCAGGTAAAAACTTCCCAGGAAGAACATAACATTGATTCTATCGCCATCGTTAGAATGGTCGTAGAATATCGAAAAATGGGGCCTACTTACGTTGTGCTAAGTAGAACTGACAAGTTCGTAGATAATCCAACGTTCTTTTCGAGAGCTGTGGGCATATAATAACTATTTCTGTTACCTTGCTAGAGTAATTAAAACAATGGACATTGAAACTCACACTATAAGGTTGATTCCTCCCATCTGATTCATAAATTGCATTCCATAGGCCAAGAGAATGCGTTTTCCAGTTTGAACTCGGTCTTTTTTAAAGATACGGCGCCAGGAATATTCACCGGCAACAGACTCCATCTGCAAGGCCGCTAGAATAACTATCTGTTCTTGCACTACCCTTTCATCATCGGGTTCCTTGTCGTAGAGTTCGCACAGTGCGTGGCGGCCTTCGTCATTCCGGCCCTTGCTGTATAGGTATCGTGGGGATTCTGGCAATCTGAAGACCATAAAGATAACAATATAATTATTCAAAGAGGTATTAGTATCTAAATTTAGAAGAGAAGAAGTTAAACGGCCATACCAAGGCAAAGATGAGTTGACAGGCAACAGGCACTCGCCAACCAATCGGTGAATCAATGTGCACCATGCCGTAGTCGAAGAAGGCCGCTGTACCAAAGTCAGCGGAGATCCCCCAAAAAGAAGCCGAAGAAAAATTCTTACAAACAAAAAGGCCAATGCCAATAAACATAACTTCCGAAGACACCAAGCTGCCTCTTTTCCCTGCATCGCAGACTTCGCTTTGATATACAGGGACGGTGGAAGTTTCAAACCCGGTACCAATACCAGTCACGAAGCGCCCAATCATTAATTGTACGATGCCATGTGAGGATGCTTGCAGCGATGCTCCAACCTAGTTGATGCGTAAAATTAGTTTCAATGTCTTCTCCCACCAGAACAATAAGAGACATACCACGATCCAGGCCATTGCAAACCAGATGGAGCGCCGTCTGCCAAAATAGTCTCCCGGGAAGATATTCAGAATACAGCCAGCGAAACAACCCAAGTTGTATATGCTCATCATGATGCCTTCCAACGAATCATCAGGATAGTTCACGACCGCAAGGAAATTTTTGTTCGTGACCAAGCCACTCATCACTCCCTGGTCATATCCTTTTTCTTGTGAGCCATTTTATACAAGATAAACAGTCGTAATCAAAACTTACCGAAGAATATGAACGCGATCTGACATGTAAACGTGATGGCCCAGCGGAGGCTTCGGCCTCTGCCAAAGATATCGAACTACATGATTGACGTCTGTCTTTGCGAGAATGAACCCCCAAAGCAGAAGAGCTAAGATACTGAAATATAGCTCCTGTTCCCCACTAGGGCGATATCCGTGTCTTATATATGGTCCCTGAGAGGAGAGATCAAGTTGTATATGATATCACTCCACATGGTTAAAGAAAACCCCGTGGAGGCTACTCCAGGTTTTATCCTTGCCGGAACCACACTTTGGAATTGAAAAGTTAGGCGCACCATTGATCTGCATACATACTGCGACTAGTCCTCAAAGAGAAAATTTCGCGGAGTGTCAAAATAGGGTCCAGACAAGTTTAATTTCGTGACTTGATATGATCACGCACTTTAGATATATTAAAGGGATTGTGCAAGCTCACGATCTACTTTTAAAAAAATCCCCCCCCTTTGAGGTCTTTTGATATGTCATGTATCAAGTTCAGTAGAACGCGGTATTCCTTTCCACCTGAGCATTGAAGACATTCTACTGGTTATCCTATGTCCAATCATGATTTCATTTAGTTTCCGGGTCTTCATCCACCTGCGTGGAGACTGTGTGGATTATATACGAGTGCACGTTGCTCGTCGCGGAAAGTCGACGAAACGACATAAATGCATTTTGCCTTCTCAGGAACGAACAGTGCTCACGCTCAGGGCGATTCTGTCATTGGTCTTTCTTCAATCCAAGGGCTTCATACGGAAAATCCCATTCATGGAGTATTATATTCATTCACAATTCCTAAAGAGTCTTATATATCTCTGAGCGTTTCAAGTAGAAGCTACCTAGGTATCTATCGCTATATCTATGACATCACTCCACTATATATCGCTACTACAAACTCCAGCCTATGCAATACAATCATCATATCATTAGCATTTTTAAACTACAGCTAGCGATGGCTAATCCTCAATAGTTATTTTCTTGATATCTTCAAGAACAATCGATGCGTCCTACAAAACTTTGTCTTGCCAATGTTGCAAAATTTGAAGAAAGCTGTCTACACATATATGTCCTACATGAAATAATGTGATGGTAAAACTCTCATCCCTTCCTAGGTACAGAATATCCTAGCATTTGCTCCAGTTATTTCTTTCGGTCAACTTTCCCATAAGAGTATTATTCTCCATCCATGGATCGCCAAAGGGCAAGGCAGGTTTGTGGAGTCGTGGCCGAAAGAGGTAATTTTGGCGATCTGGGTAACATTTACCTTGCCTGTCACCAAATGATGTCATTCACGATTTGTTTGTTGATACTATCAAGTAGTCTTTTAAATGATGGTTTATATTTAATAGCTATAGCAATAGCTATGTTCCTGTGACTCTGAATCGCATCTACATCACTTCTTCTCCGTGTGTTCATTTGATGCACTTGCAGTGAATTACGCGTCAAAATACGTGTTTCAACCGCTAAAGATGACAAGCTTGCTGATCTATTCAGCTTTGTCGCGTGACTGGTCAGTTTGAATCATCAATCAAGCAGATCGAGAAGGAAAATGCGGGGAAAGCTGTGGTGGACCAAAGCGCGGGACGATCCCGGCTATCTTGCCTGTTTTGTTGTCTTAGGGTTAGTTATGGTTGGGCAAGATGAGGGTGTTTTTATGACACATTCAACAGGAAAGGCTGCAACAAATGCCGTGCTTCTGAATAGTACCCACCTGGGGCTCAGAATATGGGAAAGGGAATACGTGGAGATGGGAAAAAAAAGTATGAAAGGAGAAGTGATGTTAGAAACCACTTTGAATATCTATATTGAATTCAATCCTTTCACTTTTGGACAAAAATAGACTAGTAATACAAAATATTCGATCCGCTAGTGTCGAACTATCCAGATACGAAATGAAGAAAACGCGGGAAATATTTGTTTTTGGTAAACATTCACAATAAAGAGAAAGAGAAACGAAAGTGCTTTCCAAGGCTCCAGGAACTCGGGAGGTGAGTCTAATCCGTTGAGCTGACGCACTGGTAGTAGTATGGATTCTGCACTTTGCAAGTCGCGCCTGACACGCAAGCAGTAGCGCCAGTCCAGTTGATACCACCGCATTGGCCGTAAAGACTCTGGGTGGCACCCGCGGAAGAAGATGTCGAGCTCACTGCTCCGGAGGCAGTCTTCGTGGCCCAGATAGTGGATGTTTCCGTCACAACTGTGCTGATGATCACGGATGTTGTGATGGTGGTTGCAGCACCCTCAGGGGTGGATGTCGAGGATGACTCTGCCACTACTACTGATGGGGTGGATGATGCTGCGACAACCACGGCGGGGGTTGTGGAAGTTGCTGCGACGACAGTAGATTCTGGCTGTGTTGCCTCGGCGCTGGAGACCACTTCCACCTGGGTAGTAGATGGCTCGGCAGCAGGTGTTGAGGTCGAGGTCGAAGAGGCGGCAACAACAGTTGAGGTTGAAGATGACGACGATACGGACGAAGTAGCAACAGTTCCAACGCTACCAGCGGCTGTAGTTAATCCAACAGGGGTGACATCGGTATCAGTCTCGCCGTAGCAGATACAGGTTTCCCAATCGGTAGCAGCTTGTCCGGGGCATGCAACAGGCACAAAGTCAACGACTACATTGTCGCCAAAGATTTCACTTTCAGCCATGATGTCGAAATGGTAGCTGTATCCATAGTCGTTGGTGCTGTCGACCTGCGGGCACCACACCTCATTACCGTTGTAGGGGCAGAGGTTGGTGACCATGACGATAATGCTGTCGCCCGCAACACCACCTGTACCACAGTCGCTGCATGGCGAGTCACCGGTGGATGTCAAGTTGTAGCATTTGCCGCAGCCACCTCCGCACCAGGTAGAGTCGTCGGTGTCGAACAAGGCTTGGGATCCGGCAGCGGTGTAGACGTCGGTTGAAATACCGAGCTACTCAAAAGGTAAGTTTTAAACTCTTTTCATGCCACAGATGGCACGAATACAATGAAGTGAAGGAATACTAACCTGCCATGAATCGGGCCCAGAACTGCTACCGCAACCGCAGGCACCCTCCTGACCGTCATAGTAACGCTACAGACATTGTTAGCGACATGAAAACTTTTCCATGAGTATAGAAACACCCACAGTAGTTGTGGCGAGATAAGCAGACGCCGAACCTGCCAGCGCCCATAGTGGAAGATAGTCCAGCTTCATTTTCCCAGCCTGTGGTGATAAGAATAGCAAATAAAATGAATGTGAAGACCGATGTGGTCAAAAAAGAGTGACGAGGAAACGAAAGAACGAATGGAAAAGGTAGAATGTGCCCTGTGAAACGAGAACGAACGAACGATTGCCATGACAGATTCAGATTTATATATGTACTCCCTACCGATATCCGATATTCCGCCGGCTTAATTCAATTAAACATCCCAGTATAGCAGGGAACAATTAAGATGACTCCTATCGAGTTCTATGACAAGAAGAGTTTCAAGACCGCAGAAGCGATATTAAGGTGACCAATAAAACTTGCACAGTGGCGTCTGCCAAATGGCGTTGGCCGGCGATGGTTGGTGGATGCGAGCATCCATGGAGATATTATCTACTATGCAAAGTGGTATCACTCAATTTAATTTTTACTAGGATGTCCCAAGTCAGCGCTTAAGATATTAAGAATAGGGATTGGCTCTATTGACCTAGACTGTTAGTTTTCGCCTCATTTCGTCACTGATTAAAGCCGCTTCTAGATTGTATCGGAGGATTTTCTGCATCCGTAGACTGGTTAAACAGAAAGGTGGAATTAAATGCGAATTTTCTTAGAAATTGCTCGTATAAGCAGTTTTCGACAATGAAAACATGTCATGCTATGAATCAGGTGGGCTGATCATAATACTACTCTGGAGACTCTTCGTACTATATAGTGAGTGAGTCTAGGCTACCCCTGCAGAGGCTAAATTAACGCCGTGTATCATGATAATGAAAGTACCGATTAATCTCCACCCACTTTCTGCCAGCGATTCCGGTTGGTCCTTGGAAAATAGTCGCCGTTTGATTGCTGGAAATTTTAATTGTTAACGCCTTCAAGGGCATCAGCAGCGCCCCCGAAGATTCTAGACAGTGGGCAGATGCTCTGGTGGATGTTTTAGATTGATTATTTTGCCTCGGCCAAACAGGCCGGTTATCAGCGGACTAAACCAATCGCCAGCGCTGTTTTAGCGCTGGGAGCAGGATCTCAAACGAATACGTACATCATTGGAAATGTTGAAGCAAGGTTGTTGTCTGCATGTAGGATTTGATCATCAGAGGCGTGAACTTTAATGGCCGATAGACTGGGCAAGGATGTTCGATTCGGTTGACTCAAGAGTTGGTCGGATGGTTTTATTAAATCCTGTCGTCAGGGCCTAGTGCTTACGCGACGAAATTTGCTGGGTCTGTTAGTACGCGCGCATATTAAATGGCGTAAAGCCTCATACAGGAGGCTCTGGGTGAGGCAGGTTCTTATAAATGGCTAGAGTAGTACATACTGTAGGTACGTACATATTATAGCACGTGCGGCTGCTCAGGAGGATGGGTGGGTTCTCCTGGAATTCTTGGATTGGGCATGTAAATAAATCATTCAGAGTGGCTGTGGTTAAGATTTACTAAAAGGAGAACCAAAAAAATCCCACTCTAACTGGTAGCATGTAACCGAGTTGACCCTACTTCCATCGTCTCTTTTGAATAACTTGCCAACGCATCCTTTGCTGACAGTAGGAAAAATGCCAGTGCTTCATTCTTCTTACTACCTCTATATATGTGTGCATATAGGCGAATCTGGACTGTCGTGGTCCAACCAAATTGTACGCGTCGGGGAAAATATATTCTGAATCAAACATGGGAACTGTGTTACACTAAATAACTTTTCATTACAAACCTAATTACTTGCAGAGAAAAGTGTTTAGCATACAACCCCAAGTTACTCCACAGATTCTTCGGAGCAATCTAGTTCGTATCGCGTTGAAGTGTACGGAATGTTCACTCGGAAATGCGTGTCTGCATAAGGCGATTTAGGGTATGGATGGAGCAATCCATTGCCTTGCCGGATCGTTTCCACGCATTGTGGAGATATGCGAATGGCCATAGCTACGTAATGCAAGGGTTGGCAAGGTCCGAAATTATACTTACTTACCTACCACTTGCCTATTCAGAAACACGGGAAGAGGAATGGATCAGCCAGCTTTATCTCCAACATGAGTCTAGGGCGATCGAGATTCCAAAGTTAAATTGCGCCAGCAACCTATCGCAGAAGCCTATACTTCTACATGTAGATCAGACTAGATCTAACAATGTCCGAGCTCTTCTAAAGCGGCGAACAGCATTCAACGCAATATCTTTCTCGGCCATTCATTCGTCGACGCTGCTGATATTCGCATTCGTTGGGTGTTGTTTCCGCGGTATGCTTGGGCATGGTTGCACGAATGTTCCAATGCAGATAGCGAGGATTGGAGATGGATTTTTGGGTCTATTGACCGTTATCCTCGATAGTAGTGTACAAGTCATTTAAATTCATTCCGTATGTAACGTTAAAACCGTTGGAGAATTCACAGAGGGGAAAAAACTTTCATTTCCCTGAAGAAAAATCCACCTTCTGCGGAGGCTGGAGTACTGCCCATGGCGTTCGGGGATATCTTGGCTAGGGTTCTTTCGTTAGCGGGCTTTGTATTGACTTTGATCGTTGTCTTCGCAGGTTCTCAGTGCGGCGGTGCTTTGGAGGACGTGTATGTGATACTTGTGAGCTGCCAACACCTACCCCGGACCGCTATTAACTTTCGCACACTGATGATCGATCAACTTAGCTTGATGTATCGGCAATAAAAACGAATCCTAGCCCGGATCCCGATGGGAACGTGTTGGCTATAGACCTTGGACTATACGAGTTCTTTACAATACACGTGTTGACATACTGCGCGGGATTCTACAATGATGATGGCAGCCGGAATACGACCATGTGCACTTCGCCCACGGTGCCATTCGCCTTCAATTTGACAACTGCACTGCTGACAAGCCTCGCTGCAGGCGGTAGCGGGCCAGACGATATCGATTGGCCGTATGCTGTCATTTCCGATTTTACTTGGGTTTCTTCTACTTCCAAGACAGTCTCGGTGCTGGTCATACTAATAATCATCATAATGGGCGTGGGCACTTTGATTGATGGACTTATATTCTCTGGAAATCCTCTTTTATATCCCTACATCAGTCGCAGTTTCACCTTGGTATGTTCTTTTCACCTAATGGTGCCGAACGAATAGAAGAGAGGTCTAACAAGCCACTAGGTCAGTCTCGTCATAATGATCATTACAGCCGCGATATCGACATTCATTGCCACCGGGTTTGTGACGCTACTCAACCTTACTGGAGCCCTTTACGATATATCGGCCACGGGAGGCGTTGTATTCCTGGTTTTGACGTGGCTAGCTGTGGCCCTTTGCTTGTTGCGGAATCTGCCATTCCTAATCAATCTCAGAATCTGTCTAGCTACTGATGAAGCAATCAAATCAGCTGACACTGCTGAAGCAATCAGGCTGTTGGAAAACGCAGCTTAGCAGATCCATTACTCAACAAATTATGAGATGCGTTGGGAATGAAGAAGGAGTAGTCAGGGAAGGACCGAGGTTTTCAACAGCCTCAATAATGCAAAATGCGGAGTTTGGGTGATATTATAATAGAACATAGAGCGGCAATGCTTATAACTTTCGGGGGCTTTCGATATTTTTTTTTCTTTTCTGTGTCTCTACTCTTTTCCCTGCCAAAGCTCGGTGCTTGTGAGGGTGTGTATAATAATGTATAATGCATTTAATGTCTACGGCTTCGTGACGGCCGTTCTACTCAGCATTCTGTATTTACATCACAACCAAATAGCTAACGCTGCTGCCAGACCCCCAGCAGCCCAGTGAGTATCCCCGGTTGTCCGCCCAACACCACCTGTACTTGATATAAACGATCCAGTCGCCGATGCGCCAGTGATTTCTGTCTTTGATGCTGTAGATGCAGAAGCCGGCACACCGGTGGAGGCAGCAGAAGTTATAGTGACTGGTAGGAACAATGTCGATACATCTGTGAGAGTCGTAGTTGAAACACCAGTGTATTTCCCAGCCCCTGAGCCGCTAATCGTCGAGGTACAGGTCGCTGTAGCAGAATTGGCGAGGTCGCATGATATGTATGCAGAGATACTATATAGAAGTTGTGATGGTCAGAGCTTCTAGGTCGAGAAATAGTAAAACCATAATCAAGAAGGTATATAAATCATTCTTACTCGTCTGCGGTGTCAATTATGTTCATCATGGCAGTTTGAGGCCCTTCAGTCGCTGTCATGGCGCTATCAATACCGCATTTGTCGGCATTGGTACCAGAAGGACATGCAATAGAATAAGTAGTCGTTGGGCCATTCTATTCAGAAGTTGTTCAAATTAGTGTTTGTAGAAATGCTCTACTTCGGTGCAAGAATTCCATACACTACCAATTACCGACCCAACTAGCGTTTGCGATTCGACTAATGGCAAAAAGAGACTCGTGACGGATTGAGCGAGAGCAGCTCTCATAAAAAGCGCACAACAGACTATTATCGAGAGCATTGTGATTGCATATTTTGTATCGCGGACTTTGGTGTGGATTGCAAAAGTACATGGAGTAGGTTTTAATGATACCCAGGACGTTGGGCGTAAGAGGTAGTTAACTATCCAAAAATCCATCGTAGGCAGAAAAATTTCTTATTCGATAACATTTACGATGCATTATGCACTAGGATTTGAATTTATTCGGGCTTCCAACATACTCCGGACCGCCTGTATGGTTTACCTACTCGTATATGCACGAAATGTTGGGTCGGAGTGTCTGCACGGAGTATCTCGTGACTATTTTGTGGCAGTGTGCAGGCAGTGTGCACTGTTAGGGGCATATCATATGCAGTCAAGTTCAAGAAAATGAGAATTTGAAACGGGTTCAACGTGCTGGAAGAATATGACATGTCGTTTCCTGTGGAGGCTGTGTAGTTACGGCCGATTTCTTCATCACCACCAACTCATATCACCAAAGTAAACACGGGCGTAGCTTAATCAGAAGAAGCTGATACATAAGTCTAAATTGCACTTGCTTTTATTCTATCCGTTTTATGCCCGACCTATATCGTTTTCGGAGTCGCTGGTGGGGAGGAAATATCTGCATTAATTGTGTAACACGAAATCAATATTCACATAACACGCATTAGAATGAGGGTACGTTCTTAACTTACTACTACAGAGAGGAAGAATGCCGGTATTTATCTCCGGTCAAATTGTTTTTGATTATCTTCATCAAATTTATTCCGTGGAGTTGCAATTCTATAAGTTGGGCTACTAGGCTCTAGCACATGCTACAGTTAGTAACTTGAAAATGAAGCAGTTTCTTGGCCTCCATAATGGATCTGCCAGAATACATAACCAGGGAGGACTATCATAAATAGACCAATATGCATTGGTACTGAGATGTGTTTATTATTTTTAGTGTATTACCTAGGGAGCTCTAACCCTAACATAACCCGAAGACCGGAAATTCGCCGTATATTCATACAAAGCGGAAAGAATATCGAAAAAGAAAAAGGAAATGAAGCGCAGTTGTCTGCTACAATAGCGGAATAATCAATGAGCCAAGAAAGCATTCTCTCGCCATGTGTATACCGCCCACCCACTCATCCATATCCATGGATAAGAAACATTCCACTCCACCCGGCAACATCTAGGTTATAAACACGGATACGCCCGCTTTTCCGCTCTCCACAAACCTGGAAATGGAGTGTACGTAAAGTGTTGCAACGTTATTTGACATGGTGAGTGGTAGGCAAGGGCTATCGCTGAACGTTTCCTTTACACATCGAGTCGTGCAGGTAAACACGAGACCAATTCAAAAAGAATTACGATTACCTACAGATCTTTAGTACAGGGATAGCTTCTTGGACTCATGTTCAAACAGTCGAGAAGCCGAGGGTAGGAAGGGTGTAAGGCTAAGCCACCGCCACGAGTGATGATAATCATATATCTATTGTCAACCAGGCGAAAGAGGCGTTGATAATGAAATTTGATACATCGAGTTAATCTACGCCGATTTCACGGATATCCAACCAAGCAGACCTAGATTTGTGAGACATGATTTGCCTGCATTCCACAGGATCGGTACAGAATACATACTGTACAAAGATTTAGAAAAAAGACTGGAGAATTTGCAGCGTTTATTCCAGTCAGATTCTCAGACGCATGCTGCTAGGTACGTATACGTACCTAAGGTATGTCTTACTTCGATAAGGTAAGTGTCCTTGCGCAAGCAAGGGATATGCATATTTGCGGCTTCCCGAACACAACAAAACTCAAATCACTGCTTTGCAAACTCTGAAAAAACAAACAGTCTAACCCTAAGAGCAGTCATTTTCATTTTTGGGACACTTGCAGGTGCTATATCCAAAGCTTATCAGAGAAACTTGTCGAAGCCACGAAATGGGAAAGGAACGAATCAGAGAGCAAGATACCGGCTCTACAACGATGGACGTTACCGACCAAACGAACGAAGTGTCTACTAGGAAAGACGACGAAGATGAGGAGAATCTCCCCAGCGAACAAGAATCGAGCCATGACCAAACAAGGGACGAAGAGGACGACACACTCAAAACCGTCTTGATAATCATAGCGCTTTTTTCCACTCAGTTTCTGGTAGCACTCGATCAGACAATCATTGGCACAGCAATTCCCACAATCACGGACCACTTCCACTCTGTTAATGACGTGGGATGGTATGGAAGTGCGTACTTTTTGACCTCGACAGCTCTGCAGCCTACATATGGTCGCATCTACAAGATTTTTAACGTAACTCCCCTTGTCTGTCTGCCTAGTGGATTTTCTAATGATCATTAATTTTCAGGTAAAATATTCTTTCTTAGCGGCAATTTTTGTGTTTGAACTTGGTTCTTTGATATGTGGCATTGCGCCGAATAGCCAGACCCTAATCGCTGGTCGAGCCGTGGCTGGTTGTGGTGTTGCAGGAATTTTCTCTGGACTGTTGGTGATTCTGAGCTTGATTCGTGAGTGTGGTCCCAAATTTGGAATAAAGGCAATAACTAATATTGGTGCAGTGCCCCTCCATCGTCGTCCTCTTGTATTCGGTCTCTTTGGGGCTATCTGGGGCCTGGCATCTGTTGTTGGGCCGCTCATTGGAGGTGCTTTTACCGATCATATTTCCTGGCGGTGGTGTTTCTATATCAAGTAAGTAGTCTGATTATTCACTGCCCTGAGGTGTTTACTGACCTGTAAAGTTTGCCAATTGCAGGTGTTGCTGCCGCCGTTGTTTTTCTAATTGTACATGTTCCTCAGCAAAAAGACAAAGACGACACACCCTGGACAAAAAAGATATTGGAGCTTGATCTTATCGGTGGAGCACTATTAATTCCCGCCATTGTATGTCTTCTTCTCGCCCTCCAATGGGGTGGGAGTAGATACCCCTGGTCCAACTCTCGCATAATCGGGCTGTTTATTGGGTTTGGCCTGATCATTATTCTCTTCATCTTCTCGCAATGGAAGTTGGGAGATCGAGCTACTCTTCCTCCACGGATCTTAAAAAACCGCACTGTATGGTCAGTTTCGCTTTTTACAATGTGTTTTGGCGGTGCTTTTTTCCTGTTCATGTACTACTTGCCTATTTACTTCCAATCGGTGAAAAATCACTCAGCCACCGAATCCGGCATTGACCTTCTGCCTATCCTCCTTGCGACTGTGGTTTCGTCGGTTGGTTCTGGAGCTCTTGTCACCGCCGTGGGCTTCTATGCCCCATTTCTCATCTTCAGTATCATGCTTTTCTGCATTGGCAGCGGCCTTTTGACCACGTATAATACCACGATGCCCACTGCACAATGGATCGGTTACCAGATTCTAGCCGGCTGTGGTGTAGGCGCTGGATTTCAAGTTCCCCTAACTGCAGTGCAGACCGTTTTATCACAGCAAGATACTGCCATTGGTTCTGCAGCATTTGTGTTTTTTCAGAACCTAGGTGGTTCCATCTTCATCTCTGTTGGTAACTCTGTTTTCCAAAATGGGCTGGCGAACTACCTCGAATCGCATACGAAAGATATTGAGCCAAGTGTCGTTATAGATGCTGGAGCAACTGCTATTAGACGGGTGCTCGCTCAATTGGGCAAGTCGGATGATTTGCCCGTCGTGGTAGATGCTTATATGGCTGGGTTGGTGAATACTTATAGAGTCAGTCTAGCATTGACTTGCGTTGCGTTTGTTGCCAGTCTTTTTGTAGAGTGGAAGAGCGTTAAGAAGCGAGGGCCGGCAAGAGAACCTATAATAGCTGCTTAATCCATGGTCTTGTCGTTTATAATGTTTAATAATGATCATAGAACAATTAAAATTACTCAATACATTGGCATGAATATATACCAATTAAATACAAGTTGTGTTACCTGTAGGCTAAACATCCGTACTCTCGCCCTTATTCTGCTTTTCCTCAACGTATTCAACACCCTGATCTCCATCCGATTCGGGCGCCTTCTTGGTCGGAAACTTGATGGAAAACCAGACAATCACCGGTATACCAATGAGGTATATGCCCCAAAGCGCAGCATTGACCTTGTATCCATACGTGTAGTACGGAGCCTGATTGGCCGGGTAGGCGTAAAGGGGCACCCAGGCATAAAAGACATAGCCCATGGTATTTAGCCAGCCCAGTAGAATGGCTCGCTCCTCCGCACTCTGTCCGCACAGTTCATTGCCCCAAGCAAAAAGTAAAGCGCCAGTTCCGACAGGCGCAAAAGTCATGAACCATGCAAAGTACTTTGCGCCGAAGGAGATGTCCCATACTGATAGCAATATGCCGCCTAGTAGGCCCAGAGATGCGCCGCCCATGATGACGGGCCATCTCATGCCGATGGCATCAGAGGTAACAGCATAGACGAGAGCCATGACGATTTCGATCGCGTATCCTCCTGATGGAATGACGTTGATTTTGGAGACGCTGTAGATATCCAGAGCCTCGAGCCAGAGATTCATGTAAGAGGCGATGTGAAGCGCGAGGACGTATGAACTTTTTCCCCATTAGTTTCTTGCCATGATCAAAGAAGAAGAAGAGAGGACTTACATATATGGGATAACGATCACATATGGAGGCCAATTAGTCAAGGCACTCTTCAGCGCCTTCCACGATATTCCCTTTGGCGCGGCTCTTCCAGCGCGATTCATCCGCTGGATAGCTGTGTCCTTGTCGACTTGCTTAAGATAGAAAGCTCTCGAATTGGACGGCGCATCAGGAATCAACCAAAAGCCACAGATCGCAATGGGGATAGAAATGACACCGTCAAAAATGAAAAGCCATCTCCACCCTTTCAGGCCAGACGTGCCATTCATACCATTGTAGATACCGGCTTGCAGGAACCCACTGAACATCTGAGCAGCGGCCGAACTCTGCTGGAAGATGACGGATCGTTTGCCGAGCTCTTGCGGAGTGTACCAGTTACCGAGCAGGGTCATCATGCCGGGGTAGGCGGAGGCCTCGCAGAGACCGACCAGGAATCGAATGGCGTAGATGGTTTGGTAGTTGGGAGCGGCGGCCATGCACATCACCAGGCCACCCCAGATCAGCTCTAGGGTGGGAAGCCAGCGAGAAGGACGAATGCGCATTTGGATGAATTGGGAGGGGAGGGTACCGATAATGTAGCCTGTTTTGTTAGCATGTCGCACAATGAGACTCATATGACCGGATTGAACATACCAATGGTCCAGCATGTAGTCATCATGTTGAGCTGGTTGCCATACAAGTGAAGATCCTCTTTCATGCCACTGACGTAGGCATTGCTGATGTTGGCTGAGCACGGTCAGTAAAGCTCGTAGCTCAGAACTCATATAGAGCATGGAAACGGCGGACTCACTCGAGTCAAGATACATGACAAAATAGTAGAAACATGCCCAGATCAAGTAGCACGAGTCGAGTCTCCGCACGAGGCGGTGCTCTTCTGCAGGCTTGTCATCGAGCGAATCCCAGAGCACACCGAGAATCTTTTTTCCAATGGATTTCTTCTTCTTGGGAGCGTCATTTTGGACGACGCCCTGGTCGTCATAGTACGTAGTGTCCGCCATTTCAATGTCGACTCAAAGTGCCGAAGAGAGTATCCTTTCAGAATCCTTCCGGGACGATGAAGACGGCACACACCTTCATATATATATCTCAATCTATAAGAGTCTAGCTATAATTTTTTTTCCCTAATGGACCACAACAGCTGGAAGCTTGGACAGCGCCACGCGAGCCGGCTTAATGCTGGCTAACCAAACTGCCGGGAGCGAGAAGCGACTAAATGGCGTGCTTTCGGGGAAATACCAAGAGTATACGCAATCAGATTACGGTGACGGGTGAGGATATTTTATGTATTTGGTCTAGCATCGGCGAGCGAAGGGCGAGAAGTAAAGCAAGCGAGGAAAAGAAACAGGAAAAATGCAGAAAAAAATGCAGAGAAAGTCGAAATGGCGTGATAGTTGAGGGGCACTGCGTTATCGCGGCCGATAGTAAAACTCCACTGGAGAGGCTGACCTGGGGAGATATCACGCCAATAACGGAAGAAATTATACGGAACAGTGACTCCGGCTCTCGTATTTCTGGTTGCATATGGCTAGTTGCAAAGTCTAATCTCAAGAGTCAAACCTGACTCATTGGAGCGTCTTGAAGTCTTCAGCCCTACTGTAATCGACCTGCAACTCATAACTTCTGCTGAGAAACAGAGAGGCCTTGAGCTGTAACGCATTCTGATCGGCGGTGATCGTGCTGTATCAACAGAGACTAAGAACCAGCCAGCCAATGATACATAAAAATGATACAGTATGTATGTATGCCACGCGGGATGCATGTAGCCTAAAGCCTTTAGCAAGGCCGGCACTTTTGACTTAACAACTTGGCGGGACAAACCGCTCGGGCTTCTGCCCGAAAACATTCTAGACAGCCCACTTGGTGAAGCTTGTCTGCCTCAGCAAGAAGACGCTTAAATAAAGTCTTCAACAGCTTGCAACCAATCGGAGTATGCAAGCTCGATGGATAAAAAAATTGCCACGTGCGAGCGATATCGGGTGTTTTTGAGATATACAGACGCCAGAGTCACACTGCGAAGAGAGTCAGACAGGTCCACAAGGCACCGTTAGTCTCTCAGTTTCTCGACATGCAGGTGAAATAAAAATATTCGCAAAGTGGAACGACGTCTCTGCGCGGTGAAGACTAGACAGGCGATCATCACAGGATCATCACACGCCTGGAGAGCCAGGCCATTGAAGCTATGGGTGAAGCTATTCCGGCAGGAAACTTAGGCGGGGTCCGCATATCGATAGGTAGGATGGAGTAAATTCACCGGGATAAAAACCATCTAACATGCGACAGATCGAGGAGGCACATTCTGCGATGTCATCGCGCAAATACCTGGTCGCGGAGACCTTGTGTTCAAGCTGTTGTCCGTCGATCCTCAAAACTACCGTGATGCGCCAACAGAAGCAATTCGGAGGGTATTGCAGGCAGTCGAAGGGCGTCAAATACCCGCAGACGAGAAGCTGAATGCGTCTGCTGTTGGTATGTAATTAATTTTGTTGCGCAATAACTTAGTGCTGAAAACTTGCTAGAATCATGCCGCATCGGGACTACGATTGCTACAAATGCGCTTCTGGAGCACAAGGGGAAGCGGTTTGCTCTCCTTACCACCAAAGGTATTACTAGAAATCGACAGCGAGATGAACACCGTTGACAATTACTAGGATTCAGAGATCTGTCCGAACTGGGCGACGGCTCTCGCCCAAAACTCTTCGACTTGAACATCCGCAAACCTGGAGTCCTATTCGACCAAGTCGTAGAAGTCGAAGAACGAGTGACGATAGAGAACTATGAGTTGGATCCATTTCCTCATCCGCCGTTTGACGAAACCGATTCCGCATTAGTGAAGACGAGCAGTGGTGAAATTATTCGTGTCTTAGAGCCTATAGATGTCGACGCAACTCGTCGGCAACTTAGAACGCTTCGCGATGCGGGCTTTACGTCGGTTGCGGTTTGCTTTATGCATTCACATATTTTCCCAGGTATGTATACTTGGTTTCTGAAAATACCGACACATCTAATGCATTTCTAGACCACGAGAACATTGCCGGCGATATTGCCAAAGAAGAAGGCTTCGAGTCCATCTCCCTATCATCCGAAATCAGTCCACGAATTAAAATGCTTCAGCGAACAACCGCAGTCTGCACAGACGCGTATCTCTCCCCCATTGTGCACACATATGTAGAAGACTTTCTGGGTGGATTTGCAGTGCCTCCCCAGCGAGTCGAATTCATGTCCTCGGATGGTGGATTGCGTCCAGCACAGAAATATACCGGAAATGCGGCTTTGCTGAGTGGTCCTGCTGGCGGTGTTGTGGGTGTTGCCAAGTCGTGCTATGATTTGAAAGATCCTAGGGCGTTGATTGGATTTGATATGGTAAGTTCTTGCATTCTATTTGCGTGAACTCCATCTAACGGTCAAGTAAGGGTGGCACAAGTACCGATGTCTGCCGTTACGACGGCAAATTTGACCACATTAGCGATACGACAATCTCGGACCGCAAGGTTTACGCCCCAATGCTGAACTTGGACACAGTGGCAGCAGGCGGAGGATCGAAGCTGTTTGTGAGAAATGGATTGTTGGCAGTTGGTCCCGAGGTAAACTTTCCAGTCAGAAACCTGAACTCGCCGTTGCTAATATTGCATAGAGTGCCGGCGCACATCCAGGCCCTGCATGCTATCGAAAAGGAGGACCACTCACCATCACCGATGCAAATCTGTTCCTCGGTCGATTGGTCGTGTCGTCCTTCCCAGCCATATTTGGCGAACACGCAAACGAACCGTTGGACACTGAAATTGTGGCAACGAAATTCGCCGAGTTGACTGAAGCTGTTAATGCGGATTCCTCAATCAAGTTCAACCCTGAGCAGGTAGCACTGGGTTTCATCAAGGTTGCTAACGAGAGTATGTGTCGGCCCATACGGAATGCGACTGAAGCGAGAGGCTTTGCGACGTTTGATCATAATCTTGTTAGTTTTGGAGGAGCCGGAGGACGTAAGTCTTTCTTTACTATGACCGATTTCCAAAATGCCTAGGTACTGATATTGAATAGAACACGCTTGTGCGATTGCATCAAACCTCGGCATTCGCAGAATCCTCATCCACCGCTTCTCGTCTCTGCTGTCGGCATACGGAATCAGTCTGGCTGAGATTACCGCAGAGGCCAGCGAGTCACTGTCAGTCACATTATCCGAGACAAGTTTCTCTCGCGTAGAGGAACGAGAGGCCGCCATCAAGACAAAACTAGAGGCAGAACTGCGCAGCCAAGATATCATCGGCGACACAATCGAGTTTGAAGTGTTCCTAAATCTGCAGTACAAGGGAATGGACACCAGTCTGAGCGTCGAGAAGCCAGCTGATGGTGACTATGGCGCAGCATTCACTCGCTTGCATCTTCGGGAGTTTGCATTCACAACCGCCCGCGAAATCGTTGTGGACAGTATCCGGGTGAGAGCAACAGCGAAGAATTTCAATGAACGGGAAAGCCAGTCTGTATCAGATGAATTGGAGGCTGCAAAGGCGTCTGGAAAGGATGCTCCATCTCCCAAAACGCGCCAGAAGATATTCATCAATGACGAGTGGATATCGACTCCTATATATGAGCTTGACAGCTTAGCGATTGGCTCACGTGCCACTGGTCCAGCTATAATCACAGACCAGACTCAGACCATTCTTATTGAGCCAGATTACGAATGCCATATTACAGGACGTCACATTATAATCGACAAAGTCGAGGGGAAAGACTCCTCTGCTGCACCACAGATCAGCACAGAAACCATCAACCCCGTTCAACTCTCCTGCTTCGCTAACCGGTTCATGTCCATTGCAGAACAAATGGGTAATACCCTGCAGCGAACATCGATCAGCACTAGTATCAAAGAACGCCTGGACTTTTCGTGTGCTATATTCTCACCTGATGGAGGTCTAGTGGCTAATGCACCACATATCCCCGTCCATCTGGGTAGCATGCAATTCGCCATCCAGTACCAGCACAAAATCTGGGGCCACAAACTAAAGCCTGGCGATGTGCTTCTCACCAACCACCCAGAAGCCGGTGGAACACATTTGCCTGATCTAACTATCGTCACTCCTGCATTCTACGACAACCAGCTCATCTTCTACGTCGCCTCTCGTGGTCATCACACGGACATTGGCGGAATCGGCATCACTAGTATGGTCCCCGACTCCAAGGAACTATGGCAAGAAGGCATGATGGTGAAATCAATGAAGATCGTCAGCGAAGGAAACTTCCTAGAAAACGAAGTTCGCGACCTCTTCAACAAAGTCGCAGAATACCCCGGTTGCAGCGCAACGCGTCGTCTTAATGACAACATCTCAGACATCAAAGCCAAGATATCGGCGAATCAGCGCGGTATTTTGCTCATAAAGCGTCTTTGTGAGGAGTTTACGCTACCTATTGTGCATTTGTATATGGGCGGAATCCAAAGCAATGCAGAGCACGCGATCAAGAAGTTGTTTAGAGAGTTATACGTCAAGACTGGCGGCAAACCACTCAAAGCCGTGGACTGGCTTGATGATGGTACCGCAGTGCAAGTCGAAATTACCCTCGACGGTGAGCGCGGAACAGCCGTATTCGACTTTGCAGGCACAGGTGCCCAGACGTATGGAAACATGAATATGCCAGTCTCCATCACTCATTCCGCCATCATATACGTTCTCCGCTGCATGGTCGATATGGATATCCCCCTGAACCAAGGGTGTTTGTACCCTTGCGAAATCCGTATTCCAGAAGGCACAGTTCTCAACCCATCATCTACCGTTGCAATCTGCGGCTCGACTATTTCCAGTCAACGAGTAACCGATGTGATTCTACAAGCCTTTGGCGCGGCGGCAGGTAGTCAGGGCTGCGCAAATAGTTTGGGATGGGGAATGGGTGGCAAGGACCCCCTGACCGGCGTCGTCACGCCCGGATGGAATTACGGCGAGACTGTAGGCGGAGGAAGCGGTGCAGGACCAACATGGCACGGCACACACGGCGTAAACGTGCATTCCACAAACACCAAAGCCACGGATCCCGAGGTCATCGAGAAGCGAACACCAGTAATCGTACGTCGAGACATTATCAACCGTGGCACGGGAGGCAGAGGCCTATACAACGGCGGCGACGGTGTGACGCGTGAAGTGGAGGCTCGTCTTCCCATGAAATTCAGCATTCTTTCCGAACGGAGAGTGTATAGTCCCTATGCTCTCGAAGGGGGAGAGCCGGGCAGTGTGGGCGTGAATTTCATTTTTAAGAAGAATCCAGAGGGAACGATAGAAAAGATTAATATTGGGGCAAAGGCGGTTGTGAAGCTGGAGAAGGGGGATTGGATTCAGATTAATTCGCCGGGTAAGTCTCTCGTCCTTTAAAGATCAATGAGTCGTATGCTGATACATCATAATAGGTGGCGGTGGCTGGGGAAAGCCCGAGACTGCGTTTAGCGATGGTGTTCGTCCGACGCCGCGGGTGGTTAATTGAAGCCTTTGAAGGTGAAATTGATTTATGGTTGGCGATGTGAAGATGAATATTTGAGGGCATTCCATGGAGTTACTATTTTGATAGAGAATACGGTTGTTGATCAAAGCAACTTTGATAGATTCGCTAGTCTTTCGACTACATTAATAAAAGCATTGAAGATCAGCCAGACCTTCCATGAGTGGCTGCCTCAAGGCATCTGCCGCGAAGTCCCCTTCTGAATAAAGACATGTCGTCCAAATAAGCTTAATTCAACGTCACATATGTTTGAGCTTAAAATAACGACAGTCCTAGCCGTCTATCAAGCAACCGGCCAAAAGATGTGCTCGATGATGGTGCGGTATTACGCTTCCAAAGGTGATGTGAATTTGCGGAGGGAGCAATCACGAGCTATCGTAGACACAGAAAAATAATAAGAAACATAGTATAGCTAGACATTAACCGAAATTTATGGATAATTCTCAAACACCATCATTGAACGCATAGTAATTCGTCCATCGCTAAATAACACGTCAGTTCACGGAACATCACGTTACGATTATAGAGACTAGAGCTTACAGTATCATACGGCTTGGACTCATTCACGAATCTCAAATCTGTCGCCAGTCGGATCACATTGTGCGGGTCATTGTTCACCGTTGAGGCGTGTATGGCATGCGGTTTGTGCAAAACTACGTCTCCGGCCTCATATGCTGACACCAGCCATGGCCGGTTGTATTTCTGGCCAAATTCCGCGGGGTGCTCTGATAGCAATCCGGTGGACATCATGTTTTGATTGAATGCATTTCTTGCTTGTTCTTCCGTTAAGCCGGATTCGAGCGCCTTGCGCGTAAAGTCTTGTTCGATCTGGGTTCCGACGGCGTCGCCTGTGACCAAGTCAGTGACCTATGATCCCTTTTGTATTCTCTTACTTTCATACCATCCTGAAGATAGATCAGTCCCCCTCCTGTCAAACTGATATCACCCATCGGCACCCATGCAGTAACGCTAGTAGGTTCCCCATATCTCAGGAATATCTGATCATAATGAACGCCAATAGGCTTTGTGCCCGGAATATTATTCCTCAGCAACGACCGCTTCAGCTCCAGTGTATTCTCATTCCAGCCTGTAAACTTGGCCACAAAATCCACAAGGGCGGGATGCCTGGCCAAATCCTCCTTGTACCAATCCTCATAATGTGCTTGGATAGCCAGATCAACAAATGCTTGGGCACTTTCACCACCAGGGCGACCGTTGGCGCCCGCTGCACCAGCCCCGATGCCCGGGAAATCATCCTTTGAGCGAGTTGAGTTGAATATTCCTTGTACTGGCTCCGTGTTTTGTTCCAGCACACCGGATGGAGCCATCATTTCAAAGTATTTTGTGCGCGCGGTAAGCACGTCTTCGCGCGGGATGAGGCCTTTGAGGAGGAGCATGCCATCGTTTTCGTAGCGGGCCCGGAGAACGTCGAGGGGGTCTGAAGGCGAGGATTGGGCGAGAAAGGCAATGTTTTCGGGGAGGAGAGGGCCGTCGTTTACGGCGAGGCCGGGGGGGTGGGGGTCGATGCCGGGCATGTTTCTAGTTAGTGCAAGAAAGAGTAGATAAACCCGAAAGAAAAGAAGATATGGATACGAAAACGAGAGAAGATTTTATATCCCTCAAAGCTTACGATCACCGCGGGACTGATTGGAAACTTTATTCCGACGTCTTCTCCAGAGGGTCCAAGCCACGAGAGATCCAGACTGGAGGGCCATGCGAGGATGGTGAGGGGAACTCCACTGCATTGGACCAGATCATCGATATCAACCGGAAAATATTCCACAGTTCGTGCATTTCCGAATTCTCGACGGATTCCAGATTCCGTTTATGAATAGATTTCTCTTGAGCTGTATCTATCGTGCAAGAAATATATCCTGCACCTTATCCCTCGTCCACGGGGTTTCTGTTATTCCCATTCTCGCCGACACAACATGCCCTTGGTCCTTATTTTAATAGATTTCCTACAAGAAAGATCTCTTAAGTAAGATCTCGCCTGGGATAGGTCTTTCCCAAGCAGGAAGTCTCCTAAGACAGGGAAAAGCCATTGTAAACAAGCAGAAAGCAACCCCTCTAGAGATTGCCATCACGAGTATAGCAGGTGAGTCCCGAGTTTCTTCCCAGCAGAGATTTACTGCCCTTGGATTTAGCATACACGTAGCATTTTCATTGCCTTGGAGCTTTAATATGCACTGTAAACTGTTGAATACATTATTCTAATTTCAATAGTGCCGGTGGGGGCCAGGATACATCGACTATGATTGGTTTCAGGCACAGCTACGTGGACTAGTGGCGGTTTTACAGCCTTCAGTGTCTACATTGAGGCTTTGTTGAGGCTTTGTGAGTGGATTATTGCGGGGATGCCTGCGCCCCTGGGATCAGCACTACGGGGAACTATGTAGCTGTCTTGTTTTCCTTTCGCCGGCTTTCTCTCTGCGTGAGATAGACTCCTGTCACTTCGCCTTTTACTTCGATTTCACAATACGCCCGACCGTTCATTTTGTAGACTGCATTAAGGACCCGACTCGTTCATACAATCACAGCAACAAAGTCCATCAAACACAGCCAGAAAATGGTAATAGAGAATCAATAATGATGGATGAGATTCCTACAACAAAGACGCGACCGCCAATAGAACCCGAGGGCGATTGCGAGCCTCATTTGGGATGGCAAAGAGATACCCCGGATGGGGAATCAGTCAGTCGCTTTTTTGAAGCAGAGACCTCGTCGCAGCAGAATCTCCCACGATCCAAAGATACAACCTACAAGTCAAGCCCCTCTATAACCTTGAGGCGCTCCTTCTACATCGTGCTTTTGGTTCTGCTATATAGCGGCGCAGCCATCTATGCATGGGTAGTTATCTGTATCCTCAAAGATCGCCCTATAGGAGGAACAGGATATGGGACTGAGGCATATGACAAGGTCCAAAATCATCCAACCGACGCTATGATGATATCGTATCCAAATGCACACACCTATCTCGCCGCTTTGTTTGCAAAGAGCGAGAGATACCTAAGAGGGGCACGAATTATACAGTCTCTGGTATCAGTTCTCACTATCCCATTGACCTCCGCTGTCTGCTCTCAGGCAGCCGTTGCTTATATACAAAGGCAACGTGGCGTTGGACGTCCGACTTTGAGGCAAACCATGGCCCTCGCAGATAAAGGATGGACAGACATTGGTCTCCTGATTAAACTATTTTTCGGAGGTTGGAACAAATACAGAACCTCACTTCTCCTTTTGGCTCTTTTTTTGAATATTTTGGGTTAGTTAATGGAAAGCATTTGGCCTTGAGCACCGGAACAAGATGCTAATACTACATGCTTACAGGTGCTGCTATATCGCCAGTGCAGCATATTTTCCTTTCATACAAAACAATTAAGCGTTTCGTATACCCAATCGACCTTCCCAGTATCACAGACTATAGAGATCTCTTCCCCCTTCTTATGACTCCGAGTCCGACGGTGACGGTGGGCTTATATCTACCCAATTGAGAGCAATTTTGGCTGCAGCTAGCAACACCGAAGTGCAGCCGAGACTCTGGTCTATGGATAATGCCACAGACTCAATGAACGAGCTCCAGAGTGAAACCGGGCTGTCAACGCCGTTTCAAACAAAAGCACAAAACACACTCGCCAATATCACATCTATAGATGGCCCATTTTGGGCTCAAGTTCCATCAGGTACGAATACAAGCTTACAGCAACGACAATATGCTCCGCGGATTAATTCCACTGTCACTTGGGCAAACGACACAGCCCCAGACCTCCCGGCTGATTGTAACTTTTCATCTGATGCATATTATATCCGCTGGGAGTACAACGATATCTTTCAGTATGTTTTCGAGATATGTATGCCAGGAAATGCATCCCAATCCCCTTGGCAAGATATCAGGGGTCGACAAGATCTTCACGAAGAGCTCTATGTAAAGATGAACTTTTCCGGGAATTACAAAGTGGATTTTCCTCCGGGTGAAACGCCTATCGAGACAGGAATATACTCGAAGAAACTGACAATTGACACCACGGCGGCATACTTTGAGCTCCCCAACCATAAAAATGGCCAAGTTCCAGGACCGCTGATTTCAAACAATCCATGGGACAGCAATAGTACACTTGTGGAGAACTATGAGAGATCAAGCTCAAACTCGTCATCTCAAGACGCCTACCTCTTCGACTCCGATCTTAATACTACCTATGCTGTCAACAATTTGTACAACAAAGGCCCACTTCTGAACATTGCGATGGCGGTATTCGGACAAGATTCTCTGGCAGATATCGAGCACACAACCTTGGCAGCGTACGCGAAATCGGATACCATCAATGATGACTGCATTAGCATTGCCCCATTGATTCCCCTTCTGACGACGCCAAACGCTGTTAATGAACCATTGTCATACTTCCAAAATTGCTGACGTGGGTATGGATTATCATCCATCCTTGAATATCAAGCCAGCATCAATGACAACCTGACGCTGCATGCAACAGTTGCATGGTATTTCTGGCTTTTCACGGGACAAGATACAGCGCCAAGTACAGATCGCGTACAGAACGCGTTTGCCTCTGCAGCATTCCTGGCGATTGACACAATGATGATGAATCCTTACTCGTCTACTAGCATTTATCTATTCTATGATATGGGGGCCGACTTACAGATTCCAAGTGTATCCCGCCCTGCAGTCGTTTTTATCTCGGTCCTTTTAGGGCTCGATTTATTGTGCCTCTTGGCCTTGGCTCTTTACAGTAGCTGGAGACCGCGATGGACGGAGAAATTGGATTCGTTTGCCATGTTGCGTATCGGGGCTTCTATTTCTGAAAAGGTTCCTTTACTTGCAACACAGCATACTGAGCGTATCAAGGCTCTGGATATCACGCCTGGTTGGATGGGTAATTCATCTCAGAATAATGATGTTGGCGAGTTATGTTTAGGTGGAGAACGGCCACTTGCGAAAACAAAGTCTTATCTTGCTTACAGTACTGATGAAAGGATCACCAGGAGGGGACCTTACTCTTTAGCACGAACTGGATGTCGATAGGACAGCGGTCGAAATACGACATCTTGAATCTGGTCGGCATTTGTGACGTATCTGGTATTTCATTCCAATCTACATTGCCACGAGCCATGGTCAAACCACCAGCATGCTAAACCCTGCCAATCATCGGAAAGCAGCTTTTCAATTTACTGTTCTTAGATAGCCGCCGACACACCGCTCACATACTTACTACAGGCCATCTGTATTTGGCTAGTAGTAGGCCTCATGGAACGTAGCCATGGGCTTGGATCAGGTACAACTAGCGCTGCAAACTTTCATTCTGCTTCGCTCGTGTATTGATCTTCCTGCCCTCTTCAGTCATTTGGTGTTTTCCGTTGAGGGACGGGATAGTACGAATCCTCCCCGAAGATGCTCTTATTTAGAAGGCAGCTCTATTCTAATATGGGATTATGAGTTCTATCAACAGCTTAAAACATTTTGTGCATCAATATTAAATTGTTCTCCTGGGTGGTAGCCGTGTATTTGGATATAGAAATTAGCTGTTGGATGACATCCTTCAACTAGGTTATTGTTTCTTCTTCGGTCCTGTATCCGGGGGGCAGGAATCGGTTGAAGCCTTTTAAGAGATCGGGTGCACCATGGAACAAGTCAGTGACCTGATCCCACACGTCCTGGGTATCTAGCCCCAAGGCTTTGGAATCTTTCATAATATCGAGGAAGCGGTTATAGAATTCAGGATTGGTAGGATAGTGGCTCTGCATAACGATAGGCAAGGTTGTGTTAGTGTTCTAATTCACTACAAATGATTGAATTAACTAACCTTGACATCATCCAAGTAGGCGAGTGCCTCGTTGAGGGTGGAGCCTTCATTGTTATTCAGAGATCCGGGAAGTTCAGGAGCCGCAGTGTTCATAGAATGCAGCTTCTCTGCAGCAACCCCCAAAGCCCAGAGTTCATCATGGCGATCTCGTAGAGCACCCAGGAAGTACTCTTCAGATAGACCAAAAGATTTTGCCAGGTGCTCAGCGAGATGTCCCAAGTCCTCAAGATGTTGTGCGTTGATCCTTACCAAGGGTGCTGAGCCCTTTCCGTCCAAATTTTGATGAACTACACGAAAGTCCACGTCGACCATTTGCACCCTGGTATACATGTGTATATTATCGTCGTCATCCTCCTGTGGTGCTCGTTGCGGCGGTCGTGGGTAGATCACGTGAAATGCCCGCTTCTTCTTCTTTAGTGGTGATGTTGCTACTTGGGAATCTTGTTCTTGAAGACCAATCTCGTTTACTTCCTCGATACATCGATACCTTCCAGAGCATTTTTGACTGATATTGCAGACACTTGTCAGTACTTGGTGGCACTAAATTCCGCATCGGTAGCAATAACTAACCATTCAACATGTTGCTCGTCAGAGAAAATTTCATTCTTAGTATTGCACCAAGGACACAGTATAGATAGGGAATGCCGCTTTCGCTTCCTGAATATCATACTCATATCGAGAGTTTGACCTGGCTGAGGCACGAGTCAACGTCGTATATCAGCTTGCGGGGGGGATCCTAAGTGTTTTCAAACCTTGACTGCTGCTTTCCAACGCGTAAGATTCAGAACATGGCCAGTGTAGCTATTCTGGAGCATCCATTCGCCACGCTCGATTTTGCCCAAGCCCACATGTTCGAACTTACGTCGTAAAATCATAACAAAAAGCTACAGAAGACATGATTGAATCTCAGTCAGTTCACACTTCAGGAAGACCACTGTGTGAGATCACAAACCTCTAAAGAGTCAATGAAGTTCAAGGAAAAGCTGTAGGTTTCCCCTAATGCGTCATTGACCGCTACCAAATTCCGACAGGGGACTTGAAGAGGCAGTTGATATTTTTGAGCTTGAAGCTCCTTCACCGTCTTTTCCAGGTTCCGGATTGTTTGTTGAAGCTTGACCACATCCTGCGGTGATTCTCCAGGAGCTTGTCTTAATCGTCGATCCGCACACTTCAACACAGTCTTCATCACACACGCCGCAGTAACAGCAGCGTAGTCTTGTCATTTTTTATTCTTGTGGCTGTCGGCATAGTCACATACCCCCTTTACAATCGGACAGGGAAGACTTCTGAACACCCCAGCTGCCTCCATTTCAAACGCAATAACATTGTGGGACTGTGCAATTTCATCCCGGTCAAAGGCAGACTTCATGACAGAATCGCCTGAAGCCATGACGCCAAAGTGGACAAAAAGGTGTGGCAGTATGTCTTGGGAAGAATGATTCCCTGTGTTCTCTCTGTCCAGCCGTTTTCGATATTCAAGCTGATGCTCTTCACACTTCAAGTCTTCACATGTAGAGGTGAGGGCAGCGTCACAAGTTGGATGTGACCTCTGCGTGCATCGGTTGCAAATATCACATCCTGAAGATGACTGGTGCTTATGTCGATATGTTGATCGAAATAGCTTATCCTCACTTGCTCCTGGATAGTCGTACTTTTTTGGATGCCTCTCTTGGCTTGATGTCAGATACTGTGATGCCAGTTTTGGAAGATGCTCGCGATAACGGTCTGTCTTTATAGTCGTAAGGAAGCGATCTATGCCACTAGAAATCTGTTGTGTATAATCCTCTGCGTGTTTTGGTCTGAATCCGTCAGAGTACCGTCTTCCAAAGTCATACTGAACTAATCGCTGGCTGATAACCACATCACCAAGCAAGATCTCTGTCCCATCGCCTGTTTTCGGTACGCCTCCGCAAATACCAACGAGCAGAGCAAGCTGAACCCTAGTGTAGCTCAAGCTAAAACTTGTTGCTACACTTGTGGCACTGGCCTTTCCCCTTTCCGAGAGAATTGCGAGAACCACGTTGTGTTTCCCGATCCAACCTGTTGTAGAGGTATTCTGGTCCCCATCAACCTTTCCATATTGATCTCCATCATCGTCCCAGTAACCGTCGAAGAGGTTGGATACGGCGTTGTATTCGAGCGGTAAGGCGCAGATGATGGCGATCTCGAAATCGTCACGGCATAAAGGGCGGGGAGGATGCGAAGAACTCTCCATCCATGAAGCGGTGCATCCAAGCCAGGTATTTGAGTGGATTAAATTAAGAAAATGATTGATTCAGGGCAAACTTGATGGCTTTGGAGTTGATCAACTCGTAAATAAAGAGCCAAGGCGTTTTTGGATGGATCATGAGGTGGGGAAGTTCACAGCCTCACTGACAGCAAGACCCCTGTCCATTGTAAAACACGGCCTATCTTGCTGACAATCAAGCCACTGTATTTACACTGCTAGCTGTATTGCTGGGCGTTTACCTGTGCGGTTTGATAGGTCGCTGTCGGTTAGGGTTAGGGTTGGTATATATGGCGGCTACCTACCGAGACATGGATCTCTGACAGTGACAAATTCTGGCAGATAATGTACACTATATCTGAAAATTATACGCGCAGCGATTTGTACGTACAATCTCGCGACAGGCACCTGATTTGAGGGCGAAACAACACATCCACACAAGCTGATTGGCTGGAATTTGTACCTCGGCTGTGCTCGTCTCGTATTCATCTGGGATGGGATCTACGCTCATGACATCAGCTCTTTGGTTTTCCATCCAGGATGTGATAAACTTACATATTGCTATTATTTGCCCGGCGGTGGCAGTTGAGCACCCTGTATCACATCAAATCCATGGCGAACGCGAGAGAAACCACGTCGTTCGCCGATGCGACGCGCGTGACGCGAGTGCCGGGCTCAGACAGCCAGTTCGAAGCAACAGTTCCCTGGGACTGGTGTGGCAGCTCGTCAGTCGTCCCCATTCTAGTGAAGAAGATGCAAGCTAACAACTCGTGAAAGACAGACAGGCTCACGGCGGCTTCACAGTCAGTCTCATCTTCTCCACCGTCCGCGCATTCTTCCTCTCCAAATACCCCGCGACTCCCCAACCTGATCCCATCAGCAGCGACGTGCACTTTGTGAAGCCTGCTCCGCAAGGCCGTGTTTTTCTTACTGTCACCGAACTCAGCCACGGCAAACGACACTCCACCGTCGAAGTCAAACTGCGCGATCCGGCCGGCGCAATATGCACCACCGCAACCGTGATTCAGGGCAACCTTGCGACGGAACATGGGCCCTCAATCAAGGTGCCACCCGTGATGGAGCTGCATGAGATACCCAGCAGAGACAACTGCGATGAACCAGAGTCTGACGCGCTGTTGACCAAACTCATGCCGGTTATAGTCAAGATGCGTGTTCTCACACGAAAGGAGCGTAAAAGGCAGGCCTGGAGCAGGAAGGGCGAGGACGGGCTGAACGTGAGGGAGATATGGATGCAGTGGCATGACCCTAATCAAAAACTGGATGTGATTAGTCTGGGGAATGTGTGCGATACTGTCAGTTTACCCTCCACTCTATTCATTATTTCTGTGGCTAATGACCGAGAATAGTTCCTCCCAGCTCCTCTCAATTTCGATCCCACCATGTCCGCTCTCAGCAAATACGTGTTTCCAACAATGGCCATGTCGGTCGAGATAAAGAAGGACCCTCAAAATGCTGAGTGGCTCTTTACGGAAATCGTGAGCCACAAAATCCAGAATGGGCGGTGGGATACCGATGTGCGTGTGCTCGATGAGACGGGCGATTTGGTTGCCTTGAGTAAGCACGTTTCTATCATGGTAGAGATCAAAGGCAGGAAGGCGAGTAAAATTACTACTGGGGATGAATCTTCGAAGCTGTAGACTTTTATTCCTCTAGATAGATGGTTTAGACCAACACATTAGACATGGAGACACGCCATGACTGTTCTGTAGCGGCTCTTCGTTCCAATCAACCACATGGCCGCTTTCATACATGATTACCATGACATCCCCCTAGCTTTCAATAATGCTACCCCCGGGAAGCTGGGTCTTCAACCAAGTCACCCGTTCGATGTCATTCGCAATTGCTGTGATGGACGTAAAATAAACCGGCCCCCCGTTCAAGTGACCGCCAAAGATCATCCCCATCACATTAGCAGTATCCTTTTCTAGCACAAGCGACCCAGAATCCCCTTCGCGGGCAAACGGGTCCCGATCTTCAGAAACAATGCACCACTCGGCAGTGACACTGCGGTTCCCATCAGCGTCATACGTTGCAACATAGCTCTGGATTGGGTTGACTACTCCAACGGTCATCCCAGTCTTGATACCTTGTTTGTAAACTCTAGCGTTCCTTTGCGGCTTCGTTGAATGAAGAATCTGGCGTGAGCCTACCTGGCCCTTGTTGGGTCGATCACTAGGCAGGCGGTCATTATTGACTTGGACCAGTGCCCAGTCGAGACGGTGACCGTGACGGGAGAATCCGTATCCTGAAGATGCATATAGCGTACCCAGGGTTCTGTCACTGGTCAACTTTTTAGCAGTGTCCTTTCGTTTATGGGCTCGTCTGAGCTTTAGTGATCGGAGCTCTTTTGGCGGAAACGTTTCCTCGTCCTGACTATGTTTGTGTGCTTGTATTTCCGCTTCTAGCTGTACGAGTAGTCTTTTGTCGCGAGGTATTTCTTCTTCCAAGTGCCAGAAAAGACTTGGACTGACACAGGACGTAGGTGGCTGTTCCTCAGAAACATCGATGGTGCATAAATACTCGTCTATAGAGAAGTTTGAATTGTTAGAAAATTGTGATTCCAAAACTTGAAAGAAGACTTGAATAACTACCTGAAAAGGCTTCCGTAGGTCGCTCCATTTCCTTGCCATCTGCTGCAGCAACATAGGGTCTGATTACATGGTCGCACGTAAGAGCACATTCAGCGACAACATGTCCTTCTGAGTCGATAAGGTTTACAAAGCCACCAAGAGTGCCATTGGAAGTTGGGTGCCCATTGAGTCCAAGACTGGATCCGACTGAAGGAGAGTAGGAAGCAAAAAGACCGACTGCACCAGAGCGTACCTCGACTATGAGTCCGCCTACAGAACCGATGTCGTGTCAGCCACTTTTCCACATACACACAGGATAAAAGATTCAAGGAGCGAGGGACATACCTGACATCTCGTAGATATGCTGCATGATTGAACGGAGATGAGGTTCGTCATGTGTCAACTTCTTTCTCACCGTAATGACCACGAAATGATCATCAGGACGAAAGAAAGACATATTACTGAGTATCGAAAACGCTCGTGGTCTACGGAGACAGTCGACAGCATCGAAATGGAAGTCATGCTCTTTTAGTAAATCAATAATCGCTTGGCCAACGCCATCTCGCCAAGACTGCACAATACGGTGGCATGGCTCTGCGGAGAGAAACGCCGGATCCCAAGAGTCCCCGTCGAAGTCTTCTCGTGACGAGAAAGAATTGAATATTCCCTGAACGAGGAAGAAACGAGTCTCCTCAGGGTCAGGATTTGATACATCCATTGTATGTAGTCACCTGGGGAGGGTTAGGTAGGCGTTGCCATGTTGACAGTATGAGGGTGGTGATTATGTTTCAAGGTTGGTTGCTTGGGAAAGATGGAAGAAGAAGAAAACAGGCTTGGCTTTGCCCAGTGATAAGGGAATGATGGACCATGTGATTGAAAAATTTTCAGTGTTTGACAAGATGGTCCGGACCTATGTGTCGTCTTCCATGCACAAAGGGCATGCTTTACGTGATGGTGAGTGCACATTTGCATAGTTCCTTCTGTTTCTTTTTAGAACAATGTACTACCTACTGTGGAGTATCTTTATGGGTGGTTTGATACAAAGATCAGTCATTATCGAAGAGAGTTAATATATGATTTACATAGATAATGTTCCAAGATCCAATACCTGATAGCTTGTAGCGACAAGCCTCTAGGGAAAGCACTAATCCTGGAAGATACAGAGGTTAAAAGATGTCAATATCATAATAAAGGAGGAGAAAGTATCTCTTGCACGAATACTTGTTGGATTTCATTGGACAAGTATATTATTTTCCATTGCAAACGGTGAGTCGATTGCTTAAAACAGTCCTTGTCTCCTGTCTCAGGTAGGACTATACAATGCAAAACAAGAATGATTTTGATGTTTATTTCCCCCATTATGATTATTTCGGTTTTTACCTTCAATTTTACTTTGGATTACAGGGTCTCTAAACATGCTTAGCAATTTATTGACCATGCGGAGTCGTCTTCAAGTAAAATACATTCAAAAGATTGAATTTTCTTTGCATTTTCTACAGCCAAAGTCACACTAGTGCTTATATGGTTAATTAACTATGCTACTAATGTTGACTCGATTCGATAGCTAGATGTGGCACTAGTCGAGGATTTACTACCCTGCAAGGCTGATTTGCGGCGCAGCTCCAGCCACCTGATTTACTCGCTGCTACCCAGGCACAAAACAAAAACGATTGATTATCTATCTATCTTTTGAACACTTTCTGCAATTGATTTTTTTATTCTGGCAGCGTGGGGGGAAAATGGCAGACCCATTATCAATCAGCGCCGGCATCCTGGCGGTTACAGGCGCTTGTCTGCAAAGCGCGCAGTTCTTGAAAAAGCTGCGCGATATCTACAAGGACAGCGAAATGACCATATCTGTTATGTGTTCCGAGTGCACTGTAATGAGTGCATCTCTGGCTCAGATTCAGACAATGATTCTTCGAGGACCGCCGCAGGATCATCAGTCTGCCCAGTTTCAGCCAGTCCATGACACATTTGAAACGGCCTTGACGGGGTGTATGGTTATAATTTCAGCACTGGAGAAAGAGTTGCGGGAGTTGCTGCCACCAGAAGAAGGAGGAGAAGAAATTGGATATAGAACCAAGGTTAAACTAGTGTGGCAGGAAGGCCGTATGAAGGATCTCTTGGGACAGATGCGTGGTCAGCACACTGGTCTCTCGCTGTTAATACAGCTGCTTGAAATGTAAGTCACCCAACCATAAATTGATAAGATTGGGGCTAACGGGACTCAGGGAATCATTGGCCACAATGCAGCAAACAGTCAATGAAAATGCCGATACTCTCGAAGAGATCAAGAAGCGCACTATGTCAATTCGAAGCGCCTATCCAGACATATCAACACCGGAATCCATATTTAATGTAGACATTGACGTTAGAACCATCACCAGCAACAATAGGACAGGGCCAGAAAATGAGTCTTTGATAGGGTCGTCCACATTTGCCTTTGACGATCAAATATTGAACTCTTTCGCTTACCGCAAAGCACTGGTTTCTCTCCAACTGCGCGCCAAAACCAGAAGCGAGCCTGTATCAGATTCCGTCTCGGAATCGCCAAAACCTCCCCAAGGTCATCAAGAGCAGCCCGATCCCGAGGCCATCATGAAATCGAAAATGGATCTGCGTGCTAGGGTACAGCAGCTGATATCAGAAGAAAGGTATAACGAACTAGGACAAGTCTGGCTAACAAAAGAGTCGCTTAATCTTATCGGTCTGAATTCCCCCGACATGGCAGATGACCCAGAAATCACCGCCATTAAGGGATCACTACTTCACCAGGCCGCATTTCAAGGAAATACTACACTAATCCAATGGCTTCTCCTCAATGGGGCCAATCCATACCAGAAGGATGTACACGGCAAACCCCCCGAACAAATGACAACCGACAAACGGCTGCAGGCGTTCATACGAGAATCTCCAGCTGCAATTGTAGCGAAGACCATGCACGAGAAGCGACGTTTTTATGATCCACAGTTTCGGACGTATAGCGGTAATTTGAGTAAATGGGAGGTTTATCACTGGGAAGTAAGATGGTTTGTCTTGGACGAGAAGTTTTTGAGTTATTATTTACGTCAAAGTAAGCGTTGATTCGATAACTCCTGCAAAAAAAAAAAAAAAGGAAACTGAAGCACTAATGTGTAACATGCAGGTGATGAAAATGTCATTTGTTGCGGTGCAATAAGTCTGAGCATTGTGCAAGTCGCTTCTGACTCGACGGATAATACCAAACTACAAGTGAAGGCACGACGTCCTGGTGGGGATGAGAAACAAGAGACAATATGGGACCTTAAGGCATATGATTCTGTCAAATGCTCTCTCTGGCACCGTGCATTGTCAAATTCCATAGAGTACTTGAAGAAACAATCTGCCTGAGATTATCCCGTGAACTAGGCTATCAGCAACTGGTGCTCTAATGGATCGGATTAGTGGCAAGACCAGAAAAAGACACAGCATAGCCTCTCATTATACGCGGGATGTATAGAATTGGCATGAAAATCGTGTCTATTGCATACTGCTAGACAACCACAATCGATGAAACTATACTAATCAACAAAGTTTGTACAAGTAACTAGTCAGCGCCTAACACCTGCCAATATGCCCAAACCAACTTTTATTTCACCCCCCTGGTTCTTTTTTCTAATCTTCGTACTTCCTCTTAAACCTGGACGCCTGCTTCGGCTGACTTCCATACGCCCGTCGTCCCTGAACCTTCTTATCCCGGCTCATGCTAGCACCGAGAGTGATGTCGACGCGTGGCGGAGTCGAGAACCCAAAACTCTTTGCAATTTTGACGAGATCGAGTTTATTGATGTCGAAGACGGAGCGGAGGGAGTGGGATGCGTAAGCATTCAGGTAAGAACGGTAACCTTCCTTGGCGGATTTGTTGAGGTAGTAGTTTTGTGAGATTAGTTTCTCGACTATGGCAGCATGTTAGTAAATGAGATCTATTATCGAAGTTTTCGCAATGGAACTTACGTTGTGATTGAACGTTGATAATCTTCTTCTGAGGAAACTCAAATTCCACAACGGGCACTTTAGCCTCTTTCAAGTGCGTGAGGAAGCCCATCTCGGATGGCTGCAGGAACATCAAACTGCGACCTTTAGCCTTGGCACCACGAGCGGTACGACCGACGCGATGGATGTAATCTCTCGGATCCTAGACAAAAGTTAGCCGGATTATCGTACAGAGAGTAAGATGGGAAGCTTACATCAGGAGGATCATATTGGACCACATAATCAATCTCCGGAATATCGAGACCTCTGGCGGCAACGTCTGTGCAGATGAGAATGCCTCGTTCACTATTCACGAATTCGAAAAATGTGGACGTCCGCTTTTGCTGCTTCTGTTTTCCATGGATTGACAATACTGGTAGATCAATATAGTTAAGTAATTCGGACTATCATTTGTTAGCAACGAGTCATCAGCAACTCAAATCTGAAAACTCACATAGTAGTTGACCGAATTGCAACTGGACAGAAACACGATAATCTTTTTCTTAAGGTTTCGTTTAAGGAACGAGAAAAGAAGGAGGAACCGTTTATCCGAATCGCAGACCACATATCCTTGCTCCAGCCGATCGACCGTCGCGTTTTCCATTCGTGGGACGACGTTGATATATAGAGGACCGGGTTTCAAGGAAATTCGAGCCAAATCCTCGACCTTGGTGGTTTGTGTGGCCGAGAAAAGGGATGTCTGACGTTCTCCGTTGCCGAGAATCTTCATGATTTGCTTCATTTCATCCTCGAAACCGATCTCCAGAATTCTGTCTGCCTCACTGCGATGGGTTAGTACATGAACCGCTAGCAGGAAGGGAATTGAGCTTACTCGATGACGAGCTGACGCAAGTTCTTGAACACGAAGCCCTTGGTATTCTGTAGGTGATCAAGCAAACGTCCAGCTAATAAAAGGTTAGCATAGCTCTGTACACAGGCGAAAAACCGAGCATACGTGTTGCGACCAACAGGTTGACACCCTTCTCTAATTTTTCGGCCTCGGCCCTGCGGTTGGCGCCTCCCATAACAATTCCGTGTGTTTGCGAGTGTTTTTCCAACAATTGGCGGGCGACTCCCCAAATCTGCAATGCAAGTTCTCTGCCGTCTGCTGTCAGCGCAAATCTCCATAGCGAATCGGCATGCGCTAATCTTACCTCGTGGGCGACAAGATGAGTACACCGGTACCGTTCCTGGGCTTGAACTTCAAGCTGTGCAACAATTCGATGGCGGGGATGAGCTATTGTGTTTGTTAGCAGAGGCGGATCACAGTTCGACGAAGGATGGCTCTTACGAAGGCCAAGGTCTTTCCGGAACCAGTTTTTGCAGCACCCAACACATCACGACCAGCCATCAGCGGCGGGATAGCTCTTTGCTGGATCTCGGTCATTGTCTCGAATCCCATCTCCTTAATTGCCTCCAAACTCCGCTCCGACAGGTTTAGCTCTGTGAACTTGGTGGGTAATGTTTCGCCGGTCGTAGGTAGCGAGACGGCATTGACAGAGGGCAGGTCCTCCAGCTCGCCGCTTTCTTCTTGGGCAGCGTCCTCGGCCGTCTCTTCGGCGTTGTCGTCTTCTTGCTCGACCACATCTTGAACTTCGCTTTCAACCGGTTCCTCTGAAGCAACCTTGGTCTTCCGCTTCTTCGATTTCTCTGGAGTCTCGTTCACTTCGGGCTGTGCTGACTTGACAGCTTCATCGGAGGAATTGTGCTGGCGCTTGGCCTTCTTTGAATGTCTTTCTTTGGTGGCCATCTTGTCGCTCGACATGATGTCGTGGAAATGTGGTTGTCGAGAATCGCACCTTCCGCCGGAGGTGTTTATCTTTTTTTTTTTTTTTTACTTTTCCCGCCTTCATTTTTTTGTCGGGAAAATGGTCACGTGCATGCTCACCGCCTGATTCAAGCTGCCAATGAGAAGCTGTGTAGTCCTTACCGCTCACGTGACATGGGCTGTCCAATAAGAGGCCCCGGAAGTATAATTTGGTGCCTTGGTGCCTTGATGCCTCGGTGTCCAGGCATGGATCCACGTGCCGTGGCTAGCCCTGCGCCCAAAAGCAAATTAAAATAAAGCTGAAAGGTCCACACTTCTTCAGCCCCGAAACATCCCCACTATTACGGACGAAGTATGTATGGTGACGACCATGTTGGCGCGCATCGCCATCTGCCAGAGCCAACATTCAACTATGTACTGTCTAGCTCCTAGCCAATCCTTGCTGTGACGTGTACGTATAGCCGTATACACCAACACCAACTGTTTCAGTGACGAATCTTATTCCAAGCCGCGGCACAGCCCGAGAAGCAACAAAGGAATAGGAACGAGTAGAAACGCGCTGAGTAATCAGAAGAGCGCTATGAGGTAGTCGTATAGAGTATACGAAATAAGCACAAAGTAGCCGACCAATGCATATTAATAATTAACCAACTATGCAGTGAGGTATAAATTGCCATGCGATAATACCTGCGATACTAAGACTTGGTGGTGTTGTCATTGGCCAAGATACCGGCTAAGGATTGCGCGAGAGATTAGCGGAGCATTAGGGGAGGAGGAATGCAAATTGACAAGCCTGCCGCTCACAATCTCTCTGGGATTGTGGTTAATGGGTGCATTATTGGCGTCAGTATGCCATGTCGTATTTCGTATTTGATTTGATGCTGAATAAAGAGCCTGCAAGTTCGCCGAATTGTGCACACCGAGGGCCTAGCGTTCCGCCGGCGCGTAGTACTCCACACACTTCACGCAGCGATCATCAAACATCGAGATAAAGATCAAGATCAAGATCAAACCCTTTAGCAGCATTTAAGCATAAGGTATCCAGCGTGCTAGGACGGGATGCCCCGTGTTCCGAGCGTTCCTGTCAAGGCTATCGGGCCTATCGAGCCTCCTGCTGGAGAGTTGGTTGTTTGAGCGCGGACAGCCCGGCGGCTTGGCATAGGCACCGGCCCGCCGCGCCAAGCCTGGAAGGGCTAGAGTCGCTTGGCAGGCCGCCTGTCGGGTCCTTCCTTGGTTGCATCCTTGGCTGCCTCCTTGGCAATTGCGACGACATCGAAACAATCCATCCTGCAAACCTCGGGTTGTCGCCCCTGTTCATCCCACGCAGCTGACGGTTGAAACATCTTCCGCTTGGCGATCGCATCCTGAATCCAGCTTCAAATCGAATATAATATCCTCTGATTGCATCCCATCCCACGCAGATCATCCCGCGCAATTATCCCCCGCTTGCGCTCACGTTGCACTGCCTCGCTGCTATCACTGGATAACCAGCCAGACAAGCCTTTTGTGCAGCGCCTAGCGGAAGACGGAGCTCTCCGGACCTAAGATGCAGACCAAGAACCCTGGCTAGTGCCTGGTCACTTTCTAAGCACGCTTTGCTTCGGCCTGCCAATGCAGGGGCTGATAAATCTCCATTCGTCGGCTGTCAAAAACGTGTAACCTACTCAACCCCTCCACAGACAGTCTCCAGCCCTGAGCGTTATGGCGACGACAGGACCGCCAGCAGGCGACGGTGATAGCACCAAGTTATATGCCTGTACGACATGCGTCCAACGTAAAGTGAAATGCGATAAACGGCAGCCGTGTTTCTCATGTTTCCGCTCTTCGCTGCCTTGCAAATACCGGGCAACGCCGCCGTCCCAGCGGCGCAAGAGAAAAGCCTTCACTGCTGCTGAAGAGAGAATTCCACGCCCTGCAAAACAGGTTTTGCTGTTGGAAAAATTGCGGTCCCACGAGACCGCTCTGCGCAATGCTGGCGTTGCATTTGATAGTTTTCTAGACGACTGGAATGGCAATGACACATCCGATGATCCCGAGGACGAGGACAAGGACGAGGACAGTGGCCTGGAGCCACCCGAAAAAAATCATGTTCACACCCTGCCCATAGTCAATAACAAAGTTCCGCATCCACTACAAACGAGTCAGAGGCCAGCGAGCCCTCATAGGAATAGTCGCGGTGCTTTGCTCCCGGAATATGGCGGGAAACGATATTATGACCACGGATTCATGGGAGTCATGGGTCAAGAGTATAGACAAGGTCCCGTTAAATCGTCGGGAAACTCGACAGGTATCTGCCGGTTCCAGCCTGCAGAAGCCGCCGCAGACATCATGGCAGCAGCGGTGCTCACAGATATGCCATTGTCAGTACCGCTACAGGCAAACCAGCAATACCAACCACACCCGCCGGCTGCAACCCGAATTAAATATTTGACCATTTTCTTGGATAATGTACATCCACTGACAAAGGTGGTACACGCACCTAACATACAGCAGCTCCTGAGCGATAGTAAAATAAGTGTCACCACCACCAAAAATGCGCTGATGTTTGCAATCTACGCCTCTGCCGTGGCATCCTTGACTGATACAGAATGTCAGACCATGTTTGGGGTCGGCCAGTCAGGCTTGCTAGAGGCCTTTCAAAGCGCCACGCGATATGCCTTATTGGAAGCTTCATTTCTCAAGGTTCCCGATTTGGATTTACTACGTGCACATGTCTTGCTTTTAGTGAGTTTCACGCTATATCTAGTTTTCAAGCCAATGGCTAACTTGATAGACTTCAATGTTTAACAATTCAGATCATTATCCGTCATGGATACTCATGGGATCAACTATACGGATAGCTCAATCACAAGGCCTACATCGTGACGGTGCCAGCTTAGGCTTACCTCCGTTTGAAGTCGAAATGCGCCGCCGTCTTTGGTGGTATATTGTAACCCTGGATGCGCGACTAACAGAAATAATTGGCGCCGAGAGCTCTTTGATAAAAAATACGGACACCCAACTACCGTTAAATGTCAATGATGCAGATCTGAAACCAGACATGACAGCATTTCCAAAGAATAGGACAGGTGCTACTGAAATGACCTTCTGTCTGGCCAGATATCAGATAGCTGCCTTTGTGCAGGAGCGTGCAAACTCTTCCCGACAAGAGGGACAACCTTTGCCGGGCAAAGGTGGCAGACCCGACGAGAAGCGTGGTCTTCCAGCACTGGAGTCGCTCTTGGAAGAAAAATATCTTCGCTTCTGTGATCCGGTGATCCCAGTGCAGTTCCTCACCACGACATTTATTCGATCCAATTTGTGCAAATTGAAGCAAATGGCGCTTCACAAATTAGGCCGACAAACTCCGGAGGAGGGCTATGCACAGCAACAAGGGCAGCCAGATCAGCATTCTATAAATCTCGAGAAGAAACGCCAACGGACGTTTAGTCTCGCAGCACGAAATGTCCAGTACGACAATTTCATACACGCAAACAAGTCATTACACGGCTACCTCTGGTTTGTCGACTTCCACATCCCCTGGGGTGGGACAATCTACATTCTTAAGAGTCTCGCACACCGGCCCGATTGGGACGAGAGCATGCAGGCTGCATGGCGACAAATCGAAGAATTCTACGAACACCATCCGGAATATCTGGAATCCGAAAAGATTCTACATTCGATTATTAACGGGTTGGCGCTGCAAGCATGGGCGGCAAGGGAGGTAGCGTTGACAGCAAAAGGGTTGAGTTTCCAACCACCGCCTCTGATTATTGCGCTTCAAGCTAGAAACGTGCATAGATCAATGTCAATGCATGTGTTGAAGAGTCAAGGTCAAGACCCAATGAATCAGTCGGGTATGCATCATCTGTCTGATATGGGTGGTTTAGATGCTATTGCTTCGTCAGAGTTTGATCTGGTTGATTCTTTTTTGGCTGCGGGAGATTGGGCTAATTGGAGCCCACAATAGAGGAGGCATATAAATACACATGGTCAGTGGCCATTGAATGTACATACAAGCATGCGATCGCGATGTAGACATTTGGTATATACGTATTCATCTGCACATGAAATTGATGAGCCTTTTGAACAGCAACAGCCATGCCTACCTAAGATCTAGTATATATAAAAGTATTCTGTTGTTGGATTAAGCTTGTTTAGACGACATGCTATTACTCTAGAAAAGGCAGCGACTGGTAGGCAGGCGCCTGCCTTGTCAAGAAGCGGCAGCTTGCCTCTATTTAGAGTAATTCAGCTTAAATATATGCGTCGTTGAAGTAAGCTTATTTAAACAGCATCACCTATAACGGAAATGACTGATTAAAGAAATTACAACATTGAAATAATGAATTCAACAATCCCATTCCAGCTATAAACGGACAATCTTGAGATCATGATACAAACCTCAATATTATATTTTAGACTCAACTCGTAAAACCTCTCTCATATCTGTCGCCCAAATTTCAGCAAATTGCCTTTCCATTGCCTTCAAAGCGCGTGTATCGCCGGTCTTCAGAGCCCTAAAAAACCAGTCATCCTCTGTAGCTTTGTCGATATCCACAGATGTTACTCGCAGAAGATTGACCGTAGACATTGGGTCAACGAGCATCTGGAAAGATTTTCTTCTTTCATCGGAATAAGTGTCAAGAATCAAGTCTCGGTCCGAATGACCCTCTTTTATGATCATTGTCAGACTGTCGTGCAATGCAATGGCGTCGAGAACGCCAGTATTGAGACCTAGACCTCCGACTGGCTGAGGACAGGTCAGTATGGAAATAACGCTACAAGATTAGGATAATATAAACCTACGTTACAGACATGAGCTGCGTCTCCTGCAAGTAGAATTCGACCCCGTCTCATAGTTGAAGCGAGGCGCTGATGGATGGAGTAGACACTCTTGTTTGTAACCTCGTACTCCAGCGGCCTTGGACCAGCCATGAATTGCTCGTAGAGGGATTCAATGTTTTCAGAGGCTAGCAGCTCATCGTTTGTACGCGAATCATCGGGAGGCAACCCGGTTGTGCATCTCCACAAACTCCTGGCGGCTTTTTGGGGTTTTGTGAGTGGAGTAATGACACAGAAATAAGGAGGATCCATAACGAAAGACGTCGGATGGAGAGTTTCTTCATCATGGTTGTGGATCCATACATCAGTGGCGAGTAGCTTTCTGTCCCAAGTATGACCCGCGAAGGGGATTTTGAGCAATTTTCTGGTCTTTGATGTCGCTCCATCTGCTCCAACCAAATAAGCGCCAGAAAGACTGAATGACGAGCCTGTAAGTAGATCCTTCACAATAATAGTGATAGCACGGTCGTTGTTGTTGTCTTGGATACTCTCGAGCTCGGTATTAAAGTGCACATCAACACGACTAGTCTGCACTGCTTCTTTCCAGAGTATCTCCGAGAGCCGAGCCTGTGGGAAATGAAGAGTCCCCGAACCGGGAGGCATTGATGGGTCGTTGGTTTGGTATCTCTTGAACGCAGCAATCAACTCCCCTTTATCTTTACCTCCGCGTCCATTATCGACGGGGGCCTTTCGCCAGCATGGACCTGCTGAGATGAAGCCGCCAGCTTCTTTGATTTTGTCATAGACTCCAACTTTTGCGAACTCATGCTGTACGGGTACAGCGTAGCCACAGGCTCGTGGAAGCTTACTGGTGCTTTCTCCTTTCTCGATCACGGTCACGCTGATTCCGGACTGCGCCAGCTTGAGAGCCAGAAACAAACCAACGGGGCCTGCGCCGACAATGAGGACTCTTTTCGAATGGCCATCATTCACATCTAGCGGTGGGTTTGAATACGGTCGGTCCACTCCAGATGCTGGGGTTGCTGCTGCTGCGGCATCCGGGAGGAAACTTTGTGCGGCTGTCATGCTGTAAAGAGATTGTATGGTCGATGTTGCTATCAATTTTTTTTCTCTGAATATAGAGCTCAACACGCGATATTTAACCAGCTTGCCGATGCCGTCTGACAATCTTCGGACATGCCCGGCTTAAGTGCGCATTCTGAAGTAGTACAACGGGCAGAGGACGTTACACATATTTCCATCCTGTCTCGGGCCACCGAGCGAATCAGTCTCTGGGGATATTGCTTTTTTTATGTATATTTCTGCACGGCGTACTGTATGCCCGCCATAGCTCTTCGAACCAATGGACATCGCGCTCATTTTACCGATATAAATTCAGTCAGAGCATTCACTGGGATGGCCCTTGGGGAACATGGCCACAACATCACAGATGTGGTTTCCCTATTCCAAAATCTAGACATTCAAATTGACTGAGATTATCCATCTTATGAGCAACATTTTTCTCAATACGACGGATGGCAGCCAGAACGATCGGGTCATCAATAGCCGAATTTCATATGTCTGAGAGACAAACTGAGGACTACTCGGCATATACCAGGCCGACAGTGGCAAGGGAGTCGATCATTTCAAGGCTGATCGCCGGCATCTTACTCGATACGGAAAGTGATGCACCTCAAAAAGAAACCCCCTGTAGCAATGTCTTCCCCGCAAATCTGTCTGGGGACACTATACGAAGCACCAAGCCAAGCGGGGAAACCCATATTTCACAAGAACAGGCTACATAGACTGCATACATGCGTTGCATTGCGTGTACGGGGCATCTCATGGCCGAATTGAGACTTTTAAGAAGGAAGAAAATCCTCGTTTTGAATGGGCTTCTGTTCTACGCCTCAGAGTCTGAAAGCTGAAAGATCTCTACAAAATGGTCAGGCCATCGCTTCTTTCTGGTAGTATGCTCCTGCAAATAGCAGCTGCAATCCCCCATTCTGAGTACATATTAGCCCCCTCAGAGAGGATCATCTCGCCCGTTTCCGTATACAATATCAACGGCACAGTCGATAATGCCAATGCATTAACGACGTCAGGTAGTGGAGTGGCTACCTTTGCTGCAAACTCAAACATCACCTATGATCACGGTAAAAACATAGGCGGTCTTGCATCGTTTACCGTCAGCAATGTATCCAGCAGCATTGATGAATTCATCGGCATCAGCTTCACCGAGTCTTCTCTCTGGATATCATCCAACGGCTCGGACGCAACTAATAATGTCGCCATTGATGAGATCATTTGGTTCTCAATAACCGGGCCTGGAAACTACGCCCTTGACTTCCAGCATAATCGCGGCGCATTTCGATACTTGAATCTATACCACAATTCGAGTGGTACTGTCACTCTAAGTAATCTCACTACATATCTCAATAGTGCTCCGAGCTTGCAGAAATACACAGGTTACTTTCATGCGGATGATGACAAGTTAAATCGCGTCTGGTATGCATCGGCATGGACAGATCAACTATGCACAATCCCCTCGGATCAGGGAAACAGTCTCGCCGATCCAGGCGCCACAAATCCAGACGTTCCAACATATTGGTTCGCAAATAGCACCCTAACCAATGGCTCATATGCCTTAGTCGACGGTGCAAAACGTGACAAACTGCTATGGCCCGGAGATTATGGCATTTCAGTTCCAGCCATTTTCCTTTCCACGAATGAAGTTGACACTATCAAGGTATCTATTGAGCAGCTTTTTGCACAACAAAATGCGACATCGGGGCAGATGCCGTATGCTGCTGCACCTCTCTATATGGATCCGTACAATGACGAGGTTGCTGCGCTTGCTGATACGTTCTCTTTTACGTATGGGTTGCATGGACTTCTTTCGTTGTACTATTATTACAAGTATACCGGAGACATTGTATTTTTGGAGGAACAATGGCATAGGTTCAAACTTGGCTTGACGTTTAGTCTCAGCTATGTTGATAGCTCTGGTCTTGCGTATATTCCCGTTGATAATGCGGATTGGCTACGGAGTGACATGGGGTATTACAACATTGAAGTATACCTTTCTTTTCTTCCTATCTTTCTTTTAGCCATGCTAAAATTATATGACAGGCAAATTCAATCCTCGCCTACGCGCTAAAAGCAGGTCTAGCACTCGCCGAAGTTGTATCCGACTATTCTGACACGGCAAACTGGACATCCACCGTCAACGGAATCGAGACAGCCGCAAACGAAATCCTCTGGAACTCAACAGAGGGCCTCTTCCAGGACAATGAGAACAACGACACCTTATTTCCCCAAGATGGAAATGTCTGGTCCATCATCTCGGGAGTAGCCAATAGCACTCGCGCCGCGACAATATCCAACAACCTCCGGGCTCGCTGGGGCACTTATGGCGCACCCGCACCAGAAGCAGGCGATACAATCTCCCCCTTTATCAGCGGCTACGAGCTTCAAGCACACTTTCTAGCGGGACAACCGCAGAACGCAATCGATCTCATCCGATTCATGTGGGCGGATTTCATGCTCGATGATCCCCGAATGACAAACTCGACTTTTATCGAAGGGTACGACACTGATGGAGCATTACATTATCCGGCTTATTCAGATGATGCTCGTATTAGCCATGCACACGGCTGGTCGACGGGGCCACTCCTGGCTCTGAGTAGTTATGTGGGTGGGTTGCAGGTGCTTAATTCTACGAACTGGATCGCGTATCCGAGACCGGGGAATTTGTCCGGTGTTGAGGCTGGGTTTGAGTTGGACTATGGGAGTTATGCTGCCTCATTGAAAGTCAATAATAGCACGACTGATTCGTCGTCGTTGTCGTACTACCTATCTACGCCAACGGGTACTACGGGGAGCATAATTTTGGATATTCCAGAGTACAACGCTAATATCACTATTCTGTCGACGGCTGGCTATGAATGGAGTGAGACGGTGGATGCGTGGACTGGAGGCGCAAATCCGAGAGGTGTTTCTTTCTGGGGTCCGCAGGATTCAACAAATGGGACTGTGGAGGTTGATGGATTGGAAGGCGGGGAGTATAATGTGACCATCACGGAGATATAAATCTTCGACCTCCCTTGAATGTGAATGAGTCTCTGCTATACAAAATGATTGATGTCGATGGTTCATCGATTAGGCATACATTGGAAGAACATCAAATCTGACATGCGATTCTTCGCACTGGTCTGAAATTTCTGTCTTGCATGGTGATAACGTTCTTTCAATAGCTCTCATAATCCAAATACATACATTACATCGGTTAATGCCCTTCATGCCCCTGCCTTCTATTCCTTTGCCCAGTTGCCCATTGGTCCCGCCATTTCAGAAAACGCTGGAAACCGGAATGCTTATCTGCGTCTGAAACATCCCATAGCTTCGTAATGTTTCCTGTCATTTCCATCTGATAAATTTCACCCCCATCAGACTCACCCGCACCAAAACCCTGGAACAGTTCCTTATGTTCCCGGTCTACGTCGTTGAAGCACCAATTTCCAGTTTCATGGCAAAACCACCATCCAATGTGTTCAAGAAAACCTTTGTGTATAACCTCTGCGTACGTTGGCATGTTTCCTTTAACTCGCAGTCGGAGAAAGGTGGGGCCATAAGTATCCTCATTGAAGCCCGGGAGGTCGATGACCCAAGGAGGAACTTCGGTTAGCTGTACATACTTTTCATCTTCTCTGAAGAGTGGGCTTCTAGTTGTTCGAATGTACTCGAGCATGGAATCGTAAGTTTCACACCTGGTGGTACCAGGTCTCGTGCCAGATGGTACCGAGTTCCTCAAATCGGCCATTTGCCGTCGCCGCGTACCTGGAGAAGGATAATGCGTCATCTCTTCTTTGAGAAAAGTCAGAGCTTGTTGCATCGATCGATGACGACGCTCTTCACCATCATCATAAACCATGGCAGATGGCCTGTTTGAAGCCTCCGCATAATGCGAGGAAGGGGGGGCTGGCCGTTTTTCTCTCTTGGTTGTTGGAACAACGTCATCATCGTCAGGGCCGCCATAACGGTTGCGGCGTCTGCGATCATCGCCTGAATCCGAGTCACTGTTATAACCTCCATTGTTTGAACCGTTTGGTCGATGTTGTCTCCGAGAAGAGTCATTCGTAGGATTTTCGCTGCCCGATTGTCCTTCCCGGTGGAGGCAGGGGGGCATTTTGCCGACCTGTCCTTCTTCGCACCTCCCCAGCATGGTTTTTGCCGTACGGTGGGCTCTGAGACTCTGGTGAAGAAGGCCATGGGCGGTTGAGCTTTGAGAGGCTAGGAGAGTAGGTGAAAGCATCTAAGATTTGATTCTCTCCCTCATCTTTGGGTGAATCCTCGTTCGAAACATTCACAACCTGAGAGTCTGGGGAAGATGTGGAGGAAGATGTGGGTGATGATTTATGATTGAGAGGCTTGGAGGGAGGATGGAAGCATCTAAGACTTGTTTCTTCTTTCCCCCGTTTTGGAGCGAATCCGCGTTTGACACAGTCACAATCTGGGGATAAGGCGCCATCTAGATCATGGAAATTGGTGACAGTAAAGTTCTGATAATAGAGCAGCTCTGGATCAGGGTAAACGAAAAAGAACTTTGAATAAATGTGAAGACGAGGGAGGGGGAGACCGCAAGGCTGTGGCCGTGCTCATGCATGATCTCGTGCCCAAGGCATAGTCCATGCTAGGCTCTCGAAGCGCAAAGAATGCGTATGTGGCTGTGATCTGGAACCGGTCAGAATTGAAATAGGCCTTTACTAGGCTTGCAGCTCCACCTCCTGCAATAATGTTGCGGTCATCGGAGATTGTTATGACTAAAATCAGCGCTTCTCCGGATTAACTAGAGAAAAAATATCGGTGATATGTCATCTAATTCATCGATATCCCTGGTCGAATTACCCCAACCGCAGGAAGGCGGGGGATCGCCATCTCTCTCAAGCGGCTCAAGCTCACCTCAATCCACCCTACCGACAGCTACGGAATCGAAAGAAGAAATTACTCAAGATGAACTTGATGCTAAGCCATGGAAATATATTGGTCAACTATCTCGACCCAGAACAGTGAAATGAAGGAAAGCTGACGCCCGCGTGAAGGTTATCATGGATACTCTGCATTTCTCGCCTCGCATAACGATTTCTGCAGCTTTCGTCGATTTGATAAACTAAGTCTTCGAGTTGTCCTAGCCTTGCAGGATAAAATTACCTGCCTTGAAGAAGAACTCGAAGATATCGATCGTCTATGTAGCAGAAAAAATATTCCGGACGAGAACAACGGATCGTTCAGATATGATACACGCAAAGAAAGAGTGGAGTGCTTATGGAAGATTAAAGATGCACTGGAAGAATATAGTGTGCAATACCCATCCAGTATTCCTTTTGGTGGGCAAAATTAATTCCTAATTTACAGATAGCTTCGTTCTTCAATACATAAGCATCAAAACACGCGCCACCGCTGCAGACAGAGATATCAACAGCCTCAAAAACTGGTTCTATAATCACGACGGTGCTATATTTGAAAAAGAGCAAAACTATATAAATAAAGGTGACTTATTCCCTCTAATCTCAAAGGAGAGAAGCCCCTTGCGACGACTTTTCGAAACATCATCACGATTCCGAATGTCTCATTTCTGGAAAACAGAGTCGTCGTCTACATCTGACCTACCGCTCTACTCTGATAAATACGTACAATTATACTCTGACAAACGAATTGACACATTCGTCACTTTTACAACTGTCGCTATCGGATTCGTGATGCTGATTGCGCCAATTTGGATCTTGGCTTATACGCATCCAGTGGGGGCGAAACTGGGAATAATCACGGCGTTTCTTTTATTGTTTCTTGCCTTGGTGGCATTTGGGACAAATGCGAATCCTTTTGAATCTTTAGGGGCAACTGCAGCGTACGTACCCAAAAGTCCTCATCTATGGGCAGCACTGATGAAAATATTACAGGTATTCGGCTATTCTTATGGTGTTTTTACAGCTTGGAGGTCAGCAATAAGCTTGTACCATACCGATGTCAATAAAAAATTCTAGTTAGTGAATTATGGCAAGTTACCGAATGTTTGGATTCTGTATAGGTTTCAGGTATAAGACCTTTGGATAGATATCAAGTGTACTGTACAATACCACGTGCATGGCAAATTAAGGTTGCCACGGAGGTCATATAGAGGAAGTTTAACCGGTGTAGGTGTAGTGATTGAAGATTACAAATGACAATCAAATTATCATTACATTTGAGAAATATCTAATCTACCAGGCAACACATGACATGACGCCGTTTTCATACTCCCAGAACCCAGGGTCATATCGGCCGCTTTCGCTAACTGCTAGTTCAACGATAACCTTAGCCCCGTCCATAGGGTCCTTCTTACCTCTATAATTGTTGAAAGCTGTACATAAATGACCGGGGGAGGCACAGTAAAAGCGAATAGTCTCGTGGAGCTTTGCCAGCTCCAATGTGAGAATGTTAAGCCCGGTCTTTGAAATAGAGTAGGGTATAGATGCAGTCGGAGGCAGTTTTCCAGATGTCTGAAGGGCGACCGAAGCTCGAGCCGAGGATACATTGATGACGCGGGGGTCAGCTGAGGCGCTCAGCAACGGTAGAAAAAGAGAAGTGACGAGGCCAACTGAAGTTATGTTGGTATCCAGCACCGAAGCGTAAACGGTACGAAAATCGCTCAAATCGGGCTTTGGATTGCCAGCAACAGCAGCGTTGTTAATCAACACTTGAAGTAAACAGGACATTAGCTTTCTGTCTGTGAAAGTCACGCCGAAAAGAAAATCGCAGGGCTCACCGTCAATTCTCCCATATTTCTGACTGAGATATTTTGCCGCAGACTGGATGCTGCTATCCTTGGTAACATCCAATTCAACCACCTCGATATCAGAATCAATCCCTTGATCGCGAAGCTCTCGCACAGCTTGAGCACCAGCGTCGATTGTCCTACTTGCCAAGCAAAGGACGGATTTAGGTGCCTTGGTAGCAAGGGCATGAACAATGGCGAGGCCGAGACCTAGCAGCCAGTTAGATATAGACCTTTCTATATGAGCACGAGACTACTTATTTACCTCTATTAGCTCCGGTAACTAGAATAACGGGAGAATCAGACATGTTCGATATCGTATGTAGAAATCCGATGTACAAAGCTGACCGTGCGTGTGATTGAACTTATATATATCCACTATACACGAGGAGATAGGTAATTTAACTCCGTGAGGTTTTCGGTGACTGCGGACTTAAGCCCAATCCAGCTGAGGCAATATGCGCCAAAGTCTTGCCCTTTTCAGCAGGTGCTATATTTTTTACTCATCTACACGGTGATCATAGCAAGTCTCTAACCCATATTCCAAATCCGGTAGTAAAAAGTTGGATAAGAATCTCGGGACCCACCTCATGATCTTGAAATTCCCCCGGCCGTTCTGGGCGATTTTCGGCGTCGACTCTTCAGATTTCTTGTTAACGAGGCCACTGCTTACATTACTAGGTAACCTAAAGTAGGGTCATTGAAGAACGACTTAGTCGGGCATATTTTACAAAAAAAAATCTCGATTTTGGCTGCGTAATCCACAAAAAAACGAATGCAGAGTCCGTGAATCGAACACGGGCTACTTCGGTAATTGATTGGAGCAACCACCTGTTGGAATGTTAGTTATTGTTGTGAGGAATTGTTAGGAGCAGAAATACTGACAACGAAGCGTCATACCACTAGACCAACCCTGCTTGTTGGTTGAGGGTGATCAGTATGGCAGAAGAATCGCCCGGAGATTAGTATTTAGGGCTATTTAGCGTTGAAGAGCGCTGTTCTACTTTACTCTACGTCTCTATGCATGGTTTATACCTTACAAAATGATTCCGAATGTCTTCCGCTTCAATCATACGGAGCTCTGTCAAGTATTTACTACGCTCCAGCTGGTGTTTGATATCATCAAGACATGCGTACCTCGGAATTTGACCATATGCTGAGGTCACCGTCAGTTCTCTCATACCTCTAATGAGAAATTTGCCGCAGACTAGATACTATTATTCTTCTTAGTAATGTAGATAAAGTCTGTATCTATTCGCGATCGAGGTCAAGCAAGTATGCAATACGGCAATCACAGTATGATAGTACTTTCACTTGATTAACAGCACATAACGTAAAAAATACGAGAAAGATTCGATAACAATGCTTCGATGTACGCTTCTGCATGCTCTATTGAGATTGGCCTGTGATGCAAACCCCTCACTCAAATGGTTCTCTACCTGCATACTGAAATGGGTATATCTTCGTATAGAATGCAATGCCACATCGAAGTTGCATTACATGGAATTGTTCAGAGATCGGCATCCGATTTTGCATTGGATTTGGGATAACTCTCTTGGCTTTTAAATCAGTTACACTGATTCAGTTGCTATCAGATAATGAATATAATCTTCATCGGGTTGGATGTTCCACTTTGTCTTATCTAAGTGGGTAGTCATATTTAGGTATCCATTAGAGCACCATTTATTGGAGTTACCAGGGCAATACTACCGAGTGATACTGTCACTGCTGTCAAAATTCCTAAGTTTATATGCCTTTATATACGTATCAAACACCAGGTATATTTCGTTTACACTTGGATAATCTCGCAACGAAGCTGCAGAGCAGTTGGCAGTGGCACAGAATCCCTGTTCGGGAAAGCCGTGAAACAATAAACAATTACTATTTATACTCTTAAGATCAATGCTGTATAGCCGTAGCTAATTCTCGGTAAATAGTCCGAAGAATTGTGAAGCATAAAAAACGGTTGTCCAGGTACCTATATTTTGTTAAGGAACCGACTTCCGTTAGTAGAAGAAATCCCCGTTCTGCTTACCATTGTTTCATAATTGTTTCACAACGACGAACACTATAGAAATTAAGTGGCATATATCCATGACTCGTCTTTATCTCTATGGTTTTACACTATCGAAAAGGACTGCAGCAATTCATGTTGATTAGTTGATATTACTCGCTCTGTGCCAGTTTTGCCCGCGGCACAATGATGTCGAGTAGTTAGGGCTTAACTGTAGGTGACTACCACCCAACATGCTGCTAACAGCGCTAAGCAAGCGGGGTATGTATCAACGAGCTCTCAACCTCAAAATAGAGACCAACACTGCGTGCGTGCGTAGTATGAGTAGGTACTCCACGCCTGCGAAAGAGTCTCCAGCGCAGGCCAAGGATGGTGGCTTGCCCGGCTCCGGCTCCATGGATTTTAGTTAGCCAATGCAACACCACAAACGAGGTTTCTACGGTGCCCTAATATAGTGTCTTTAGGCTTCCAAGGTTAACGCGCAGAATATAAGTAACTATTCCGCGCTATGTACCCCGGCCTATGTAGTATGTAGCAATGTACTGTATACAGCCAGTCGCGGACCGAATTAAAGCCCGAGACATTCGACATGGAACAGCCACCTCGTTCCTTGCAGGGGTTCGGCGCTTCTATTTTATTTCCTGACCATGGCATTTAATTACTTGCATATGGGGACGGATATGGCGCGTGGCTTGCGTGGGTGAGCCCTGAATAGAATATCGATCGAGGCGTGGCGTGGCAGCTAAGCAGCCCCCTGCCGCGCAGCCCTTAATTTCCGGGGTCATCCTGTGCATTTTGCGAGTCATTCGGCTGCCGTGTCACCTGTGTAACAATACCTTTGTGTAGCACAAATGAGGTCAGCAGTATTTATGGTGTTCGCTTCAGCTGATGCAGGTACATGATAAATTCATGATAAATATACGAACTCGAGATACCGGATGGTTGCGACCCGGTCGGACCTCTTTTACTTGCGCACTGAGTAGACCACTCAAAAGTCTGGGTTGAATAGAACTTTTAACTACTTTTAAAAAATCCCGTACAACGTTGCAGCAAGACGTCTTGGTGCAGTATTTAGCTCGTGTGCGTGACCCATGCAGATAGTGACTGCCGAATTCCTCGTGCTGATAGCCTGATAAGCTGTATGCTGATCGAGAATTGTGTCCGAGACTACTTAACAATTAAGAGGCTGATAGGAAGTTGAGAATGATAGACCCGAGTATCTACCGGATCGCTATGATCCTCGTGTCCATATGATCATCAGGCTTGTATAAGGTTATTGCAGTACCGCTCCGTAGTCATTTAGCATTCTCCTCCGGGGTCCGTACTGCTCGTGATATGGCTAAGACTCTTTATCGTCCAGTACTAATTCTTAGTAGCTTGCTGATCGACAAGCGCGGTGCTACTCTGCCACCGTGGCGCCGGACTGATCCTTCATAAACAACGGTCATTTATCAAAAACAAAGCCGGGTTTTAAGTAGGCACCAGCGCCGAATGAGTTAGGCGTCAGCACCTTGTCAGCTCGAAATTAAGGAACCCCTCTAACGTCGAGTCTAATGTCGCATTCTGATATGGCCCCCCCTCCCTTAAAAGGCTTGGGGCAACCACATGAAGCAGATCCTTTCCTAAAGAGTTTCTTTTCGCTCAGGCTAGATCTGTTCCTCTCAAATGTCAGGGATCTCTAGATTAATTGTTACTCCGTTGCGTTAGTGGGACCAGATCGGTTGACACCACCATAATGTCTTTTAGGGAAGGTCATTCAAGGTCAGATAAGTATAAAGACAGGGCTATGACTCTTTCCCATTATGAGGATATCCAGCCATTAAAAAGATAACATCCCACTTCCACTCCTCTTTGACCTCCAGCCAATATGAAGTTCTCTACTATTGCCGGCACTCTTCTTCTGTCCGGCGCTGCGCTGGCCGTTCCTCTCTCCGAGGAAAACCTTGCTCGCCGTGAGACCAACCGCGTCGCTCGTCGTTCTCGTGCCCAGAAGCAGACGCACGTGAACCAGCGCGTTGAGAAGGCCGGCGCTGACATCTCAGCCGAGACCTACTCAAGCAACTGGGCCGGTGCCGTCCTTATTGGATCTGGCTACACCGAGGTTACAGGCACATTCGTCGTCCCCTCTGTCAGTGTACCCAGCGGAGGCTCCTCCAGCACACAATACTGTGCCGCCGCCTGGGTCGGTATTGACGGCGACACCTGCGGCACCGCCATCCTTCAAACCGGTGTCAACATGTGCATTGAGAACGGCGAAATCACCAACACTGCCTGGTACGAATGGTACCCTGCTGCGCAGGAGTACTGGTCCAGCGGAGACATCAGCATCAGCACTGGCGACACTATCACCGCCACTGTTTCCGCCAGCAGCGACAGCGGCGGTACCGCCACCGTCACCAACGAGTCCACTGGCGAGACTGCCACTTACACTTTCTCTGGCCAGACCAGCGAGCTCTGCGAGACCAACGCTGAGTGGATCATGGAGGATCTCTCCTCTGGCGGTGGCCTTTTGGGCTTCGCTGACTTTGGCACCGGTTTCGAGTTCACTGATGCCTCTGCTGTTTCTAGTGGTACCACCGTTGACACCTCTGGTGCTACCATCATGGACATTGAGCAGGATAGCACCGTGCTCACTTCTAGCAGTGCTTCCGGCAACACTGTTACCATCTCGTACATCTAAATATGTCCCGGACAGCCTTTCGAGTCTAGGTTCAAGTGTGGGTGCCATTATGGGATGAAATGTATATAAAGAAAGTGGCAATCTGGGATCGTGAATTGTACATAGATTATTCATTTAAATCTAATGCTAGTCTAATCTGCATTTAAAAACCCTTTCTTCGTAAATCGAACCAACAATCATAAACATATACGCAATGCAAAACAGGAGGACGAATCATGCACATCTCTGGAGTTATTCAAAGTGATGACAGCTTAGGTAGGTGGACTTGTGGTACCGTTTCAATGCATCAACTTCCAGTGAAATATAACGAAAATATGGAGTGGAGTTCTTATCAGACATTATGCTAATCATGTTTGGCTAACCAAATCACTTTTGCTGAAGGAATATGAAGCAAACAATGCCGACAACAGCGCATATTGTTCCTGCAACCATAAGTCAGTAAAAACGGTATTAAATAGAGCAAACCGTGCTTATAATAGGAAGGTATTGCATACCGAAAGTGAGATTCATATAGTAGTACCCAGCCGTCTCTGCGAGGGAACCTGACAGAAGAGGCCCAACCAGCAAACCGATGTTCCAGCTCAGATTGGTTAGCGAATAACCTCGAGAATATCCCCCATTGGAGCCAAATATGCCAGGTTTGGCCGTCTGGATCTCTCTGATGACACCTGTAGAGATAAAACGATAAGATTTCAATCACTTAGAGAATTGAAATGAAAACATACTTGTTATCTCAAGAACGCCAGTTCCAATCGTTAGACTTCTCCCCAAACCCAGAGCTAATAATGTGCTCGAATAAATAACCCGACCTCTATGACCGGATCCAACAAAAGATAGCCCATCCTTTCCAGCAGTGCCCAAAAGCCAGAGCAGACTTCCTGTTAACACGTATCCAACACCAGTCAAGATCTTAGTGCCGTGAATATCTTTGAGCCAGCCAGTAAAGCCTCCTAGGATCAGCTGTGGTACCTGGACTAGAGCAAACATTACGCTCATCTGTGCCGTGTTCCAGCCAAAGTCTCGGATTACATGTAGTGGGAGGGTAGTGTCGAGGCTGGTCACGATGAGAGCGCTGGTCATGTGGCATGCCATGGCGGTTAGGGCACGGGGGTGGGCAAGAACAATTCGGTAGAAGTTTGGAAGTTGTTCCTCCACATCTGTATTGTTAGATACAGAAGCATCCTGTATATCCTGAGATGATGATTGGAGAAGGGGGGAATTCTCATCGGTTGAGCTGTCGCTGGTATCTTCCCCAATTGCTTCTACATCTGTAGATGAAACCACGGCGTCTTGCTTGGTACTATCATTTTTATCTCTAGGAGTTTCGATGATAGCCAATCGCACAGCCATATCAATAATAAGAATGCCTATTGCAGTAGACCATGTTGCCCAGTAACCCGCGAGTGGCAACAGCCATCCGGAAACCATGGGACCAACAAGTAGACCGGACGCAAAGACGGAAGAGACAGCTCCTAATGTCTTTGCTGTGTTGTCTTGCCCGACTGTATCGGCGATGGTTGCCAGTCCGACAATCCATACTGCATTGCCGCCGACGGCTAGGATGATTCGACCGATGAACAAAATTGTGACTTGAATTTGTCTTGTTAGTTTTGTCCACATTCGATATTTACTCTACGAGCAAAAAAAAAAAAGAAATAGAATGGGTGAATACCAGATTTTGCCGCCGCAACAATAACAGTCCCGACAAGCTCGAATGCCAGCGAAATCAACAACGCGCCTTTTCGCGATGGTATTTTATCTGCTACATGACCTGTGAGTGGCCCTACAATCACACACGCAAAGGCATTGACGGAGAGCACAGCTGATATGACATATTGGGCATTGGATGGGTCAACACCAAGACGCTCTTCTAGCATGAAGTCCAGAATTGGGACGATGAATGCGAATAGAAAATTCTCTGGTCGCATACATAGTCGTTAGTATATTAATTGGATAGACTAGATCTGGGAGGTGATAGAAACCTGTGAATAGAGCAACCGCAACACATGCGATGATGAGAAACTTTGATGATCGCCATCTGTATCCTATCGGATGTTTATGCTCGGTGGCTATTGGCATTTTTCTGCCCAATGCGTTTTGGTTTGTTATTTAAAGAATAAGAGAGGAAAATTTAGAGCAGGCATCATGAGTTGTTTTTATAAACAAACAATGAAAAACGAAAAAAAGAGTCATGAGTTTTTCAGATAACAAAAAAAACAAACAGGCGGGGTCGACGATAGCACGGCGTAACTGCATGCACTCCGAGGGTCCAGAGTCTAATGATTATTATTAATTAACTCGTATTAAAGACACTTGCATATTTGGCCCCTCCATCTACCCCATTTGTGTATGCAAGTTTGCTTGGCTCGTAAGCTTACTCTCAACGACTAGCTAGCTAGCTATGTAATTGTGAGTCAGAGAGAGCTGAGATGTCGTTTGCGTCTTACTACTCGGTTGTCCAGGATCCGGAGCCAGCAACGGAATCCGCGGATTCCGTCGACATTTCGCTATGTAATCTGACTTATTTATTCGTTTATGTTTTCCGACTGCTGTGTTCCCCCATAAAATGCAGTATGAAGACAAGCCGGAGATCAACAGACAATCAATTGATGAGTCACATTTTCCCCAGAAGAACCAACTCTTTTACATGCTACGCGATATTATGTCTTGTGCATGTTAAATCTGATGAGAGTGAATGAAACTAATACAAAATAAGTGATTTGCACTGGCCTACATAGTACTCAAAAAGTGCTAAATGTAGATCATTATAGAGGCGTGGGTTAAGGTTAGATGGATCTTCCTAAGAGGAAGATCACCAGTGAATCTTACACCAACGGTCTGTTGGAAATCTGAAACTTCCCGATACAAAGATACGGCTGTTTCATATTGAACAAAGGGCATGGAATGTCAGGGAAAGGACTAGAAGAACAATTTGCTAGATAAATAGCAGACCAACGTTCCACTGTTGCATGTGTTTAGATCGACAGGCCTTCAGTGGCCTCGTTCTCTATATTCTCTATACATGGCATTTCGTTACAGCCAACAAGTATTTGGACATCCTCCCATATATTTAGCTCACCCCAAATTGTGACGGGAATGCTCGGTCATCTGATACCGTGCCTCAGGCAGCATGGGCGGTTTCCTAATCGGGCAGCGCCCTCCTTCCCGTTGTCGGGCGTAGCGACTTCCCACAACGCAGAGACTTCTTCCTTCTTTCCCTCCCGCACACTCGCGAGAACTTCATACGATCCATCTGTTGTCACACATTACCAACCCGACACAGATGTCTTGGAGCGTCAGATTGTGCTGCAGTTCGACAAATTGCTCCATCTTCTTAGATGGCATTGTTTTCTTTGTTTTAACATGCAAGACATGAGTGGTGTACTCCTCAAAGGACGCGATGTGTCGTTTGAATGGATACAGGCACGAGACAAGAAAGTTTGGTAAGAGATTGGTCTGTTGTATTATTTTGTCAAGCGAATACTGAATGGCGCAGGCCAGTTAGCGATTTACATGGATACGTACTCGGTACGGTACGGACTTTTTAGTCGAAGGCTGCCAACGAGAGAAGAATTTGTGCCGGGCCCTGGGCCCGATTATCAAGGCTCGCATGCAGCCTTGTTGGATGAAAAACACACCGTTGTCTACCAGATCACTTATGGTTCTTGGCTATCCTCCAGGAACTATCAGCAAGCAGATCCTGTAGCATTTCCTCTGGATTCCGCTCCGGCTGCCTCAAGGGCAATCCGAAAGACCTAATCATCGCCCGGCTCGTTGTGTCTGTCATATGCCTACGGCTTGGCAATAAATCTACCCATAAGAGATATAATTGACGATTTGCTGGTTCCCTGCGCACCCCCAAAAAATATCGTTTCACAGAAGTGTAGCAGATGCTCCCTCCAGGCACGCAGATCCTCTGGCATCTCCACAGAATCGAACATCCCATATGTAGTTGTCACAACATTGTTTGCGCCCACGCTATGATAAGGGCCAAACAAAGATTGATCATCGCATTATGGCAGCACTTCATGCACACCCTGGCAGTACGTACACAGGTCTCCAACACACCATTGGTGGTCTGCTCGGTTAATGACTGTCTGAAACCGATATGGCGCAACATGGCGGTTAGTCCTCGTCTGGAGGTCCCTTAGGACCCCACGATGGAAAAAGTGTTGGCTTGCATCGTGACCGATTTAGACAGCTACTTGCACTAGCTCTTGATGGCAAAAATATCCCGACTATTCAAGCACTGTTAGTCATGGGACACTCGCTTTTCATGACAGGTGATTCAAGGGGTGTTGGCTGGACTTATCTTGGCACTGCGATTCGCATTATCAACAACAAGGATATGAATTTAGACAAGTTAAAATCGCCAAAGCCTGGAAAGTTCACACACGAGGACCTCGAGAGGACCTCGAGGTACGCAGACGGGTTTTCTGGAGTGCTTTCGGTATGTTATCTATCCCCAATGAAGAAGCATGCTAGTCAGTGGCTAATACAATATCGACAAGTGCTTGACAAAATCGTGGGTTTATTCCAAGACAAGAAAATATTGCATTGCATCTCTACAACAATGCAGTCGAGGTACACCAGAAATTGAATTGGATTCGGTGGACTCACGTTTCCTATCGATGAACGAATCACTTCCATGACAGCAGCCAATATGTCGAGAATGGCGGAACTTTGAAGACAATGTTTTCTGTTTATAGTTAATTTGTGTTGTTTTCGTTTTCATTCTTGTCTGATTTTCCAATATGACGAGAGGCCTTTTCCTAATCGCAGAAGTTTAGCCATTATCCTCAAAATCTGTCTTGGCCGTATGATTAAGATAAATCTCATCATCAATGTTGTCTCCACAGCATCTTAGAACTGGCATTATTATTGCGGAGCACCGCGGGATGCGACGTTCTAGTGCGGCAAAAAATGAGTGAAAATCTTCATATCCCTGCTCGGCCTGGGCCTCTTCAAGCAGTAGTATCCGTGTATATTAAGGCCTTCAAAGTGGCTAATATTGGCGGGTGGTCTAGATTCAGACACGAATCATTAATATAGAATCGAGGTCTGCTACTCTACACTTATTCCCCTCGATAGCCGGAAACACAAACATCGGATTTGAATCGGCATGGCTCTGAAATTGCTGGCCCATATACCTGTTTCGACCTGAGTAGTGACCGCAGTAATCGCCATACTGGTGATCATCTTGAAAAGGCGGTATGCCTCATCAATTAGCGACATACCAGGACCTTTCCTGGCGTCGTTTTCGACGTTTTGGCAGGTTTATCAACTGATCAAGGGACATACGGAGGAAGAGATGATCAAATTACACCGAGAGATGGGTATGTTTAGCGCCTACACTGGAAGATAATTATACTCATTTATCATAGGAAGCTTTGTACGTATTGGTACGAATGAGGTCAGCGTTTCTCATCCCGACGCGGTGAAATTATTGCTGCATGGAAATCTTCAAAAGGTATATACATCATGCGTTGTCTGTCTCCAACCCACGTCAACTTATTAGTCTCCAGGGCTCCTGGTATTCGATTTTCAGTTTGCCAGACTATCGTTACGTCAATCTCATGTCCGAGGTGGACCACAAACGCCATCTTCAAAAATCGCGAAATGTCGCAGCTGGCTACGCACTATCCAACATCATCAAATCAGAGCGCTATGTGGACGCAATTCTGGAAAAACTAGAGTCAAAATTCGACCAATTATCAAGCTCAAACTCACCAATTGAATTCGACCGCTGGTTCAATTTTTTCGCCTTTGATGTCGTCGGCGAAGTCAGCTTCTCCAAAGCCTTTGGATTCGTGGAGACAGGCACTGATATCCGAAATGCAATCGCAACCACTCGTGCTTTGGCCCTCTACATTGCCATCATGGGGCATTATGTCTGGCTACACAATCTGACTCTGGGCCATCCGTTCCTCAGCCGTATTGGGCTGCAACCTTCGTCTCATATTTTTGATACCTGCTTAGCTGCACTTGATGAACGGAAACACAATCCCGAGACTAGAAATGACATGACGGAACGCTGGCTGAGTGTTCGTCGCGAATATCCAGATCGCATGGAAGAGTCGGAGGTGTTTGGGGCTGCTGTTGCCAATATCGGTGCCGGAGCAGATACGACCAGCGCTACGCTGCAGGCGTTTTTTTATTATTTGCTACGCAATCCAAAGCATTTGCAGAAGGTTCGCGCGGAAATTGACGCTGCGTTTGGGCCGGGACCTCATTCGACTGTTGTTTCGTACGCGGATGCCTCGAAGCTGCCTTATCTTCAAGCTTCTGTAGGCATAATCCTCTCTATTATCTATCAACTCAACTAACTGGCCATTTCAGATCAAAGAGTCATATCGATATCACAGCGCAACTGGAACTGGACTTCCTCGGGTTGTTCCAGCAGGGGGTCTATCCATTGGTGACCATTATTTCACAGAGGGGGTACACAACTCTCATCTACAATGTAGATATACACTTTGCTAACTTTTGTAGACTGTCTTGAGCATAAATACTTGGGTCTTCCACCGCAACCCTGCTCTCTTCGGTCCAGACTGCGACGATTTCAATCCAGAGCGCTGGCTTGATGCGGAGCGAGCTCACAAAATGGATCCTTATCTGTTACACGTAAGTTTTGTCTCCGAGACACTAGATACATGATAGTCTAACTTGAACAGTGGGGAGCAGGCTCCAGGCAATGTCCTGGCCGAAACCTGGCGCATTTTGAGATTTGCAAAATCACTGCGACACTGCTGCGTGATTACTGTATCGAGCAGATTGATCCGGAAAAGGAGTGGAAGTTCGAGACGCATTTCACTGCTGTTCCGTATGGTTGGCCGTGTCGGCTACGAAGGCGTTGAATATGAAATTTATAACAAGGCATGACCTCATACCTAGCACTTGGACAAGAAATAAAGAAGCTTTTGCCAAAATCTACAACACCCCATATTGGATAACAAAAGAGATTGACTGAGGAATACAGTAGATATCACTGTGCAAAAATGAAAGAGCGGCGAAATAATCGCATTCTATATTGAATAGTTACATACTATTCTTTAAGAGAATATGAAATACCTGGCTAAATAATGTCCTTAGGGTTAGATCAAGCAGTATTGCTACAAGTCCAGGCCCCCTTGCCAGAATCGTCATGAATAGCCTTGCCGCTGACATACAGTCCTAGGCCGCAGAGAGTCGCTCCCATGATAATAATACCAGCATTGACAATAGTCAACGCAATCTTGCGAGGCGAAGAGAACAACCGCCCCCAGTTGAGATGGATCCAGTAGACGCCTCCAAGACCATAGCTGAACCAAGACGCAAAAAGCGAACTGATCAAACTCAGCAAGTCAGAAAATACAGGGATAGATTCGGCGATGATAAAGGCAATGACCCAGCAGACGACGCCAATGGTAATCCAGGCGCCTACAGCTTTAGCATCGCGACGGTGCATTAGCCCTGTCTTGTGGAAAAGCCGGTAGTAGACGTATTTGAGTCCGATGTGGCCATTGACAACACCTGCACCGACGATGGTTGGGATGGCGATGCCATAAGCAACCTTTTTCAGGACGGGGCCTGCAGAACCCAGGGCTGGCGAGTCAACGTCAGGCCCAACATAGTGATAGATGACCATAGCAGCGATACAGTAAAAAACCATCTCGAAAGATTGTAACATGAACAAAGCCTTCGGGAACTCTCGGGGGTCTTTCATTTCCGAAATCAGCCCGAAGAAGGCGACATGGGCGCAGTATGCGAAGACGATGTTGGTGACACCGGTGAAGGCCGTGACAATATCAGTCTTGACAGTGAGCTGCGCTATAGAAGCCTTGCCATGGGCCCGAACGCCAACACCGATCATGGTGACCATCACGGCGGAGAATATGCTGAGGAAAGACAATATTGAAATCCAAGTCATGTTCTTCATTGTGCGGGGCAGCGAACAGACCAAGCAGACCACCATACCAACGACAGAGAACACAATTGAGCAGGTCCCATGGTCAGTAAGCGTGTTCATCATCACGGCAAACGTGAGGATGTGGCTTCCCATGATGAAGATTGAAAACAGGATCTGACCGAATCCAAACAGCTCACGGCCGAACGGACCAAAGAGAATCTCGCCGGCATCTGCGAGGTTCTGGATGTGCGGATATCGTATGCGAAATTGTCCTATCACATAGCCTGTATAGGTTGCTATGATGCCGAGGCCAATGATTAGGATTATCGCCCTGGCTGTCGTTAGACTGAAAAGTTGAAACAGAATGAAAAGGAAGAACCGTACGGAATAATCCCCAGCGAGGCTACCGCAGCCGGCAACGACAACACTCCCAGAGACACAGTCTCGGAGATCATCACTGAAAATCAAACTATTAATTTCACATTGTTGCAGGATATGCAAGTCATAACTCACGCAGTCCACATTGCCTACCACATGATTAGCAAACATGACGACAGCCAGAAAGGAGACCGAAAACATACCACCACTTGAGCGTCTTGTATTTGACTTCAGCCGCGTGCTCATCGCCAAAAGCATCCATCACCTCCTGGCCGTTCTTAGCCTCAGCGATATCATCCTCGATATCATCGGGATACGCCGGGGCGGCTTTATTAATGACATCTGCAACCATTGTGAGGTAAACTTCAAGTGACCTTGGAACAGACCTTGCAAGAAGAACTGATTATGCAAAAGAAAAGAAAAAGAACAGCCCAGTCTTTGCAGCAAAATATAATGTGGGCAGTAAAAAAGTCTGATGTGGGTCTTTCGGTCAAGGGTTGAGGTGAAAACTCGGTTTGCCATGACATATAAATATCCAGTATGGATGCCGATCCCGAGCTGTGTTTTTTCTCACCGGGGGTTCCTGGCAACATGATAGGCCTGTATTCACAATCGGTTTTCTATTATTCAGATATATTATTCAGAGAGAGCAGCAGTAATTATGTATATGCGAGTCCTTCGGGAAAGGGTCGAGGATCTCGCTGAAAACTCGGTTTGCCATTATATACCATACCGATCCCGAAAGCGTCCAGAAGGATGGCACACTGAGGTTAGGGCTAACTCTGTCATTCAGCTGTCAATATCGAGGTAGACAATATATAAATTTAAGCGAAGCGTATCTCATAGAATTTTTTTTTAGAATCTATCCATAAGGGTGTGCCTTCTCAGTACGTCCCATGATAAGCTAGTCAAGGATTGGAGATGTGGAGAAGTCCAAGACGTCTAGGATCTCATTGATTCCAACTTCAAGTGACTGAAAATTCAATGGCATTAAACAGCCCAGCAATAATCTGGAAAGCATAGACTTGCCACCGCCTATGAGTGAGGATTTTTTATGTTGAGCGGCACCTTCTAGCATCACAATAAGACATAAAAATGATGATCTTACATCCTGGCCCGTTGGCCCAATGGTAAGGCGTCTGACTACGAATCAGGAGATTGCAGGTTCGAGACCTGCACGGGTCATTTTTTTTCTTCTTATTTTTTTTCGTACTGGTCTGTATTTTTTGTGGGTGGATAGGCGGGCTGCGGAAGCGACGGCGGGTAGAAATCAATCACCATCAAATCGTCCACTATATCCAGGGACAGTCACACCATAGAACCATGAGACATAAACATGGATTATGCAGGGATTCTATAGGTGTTCGTCTTAGCCTGATTCCTCCCCCAATTAACACGATACTCGGGTTCGGTTTCAGCCTCGTCTACTTCCAACCCACTTATTCGGCGGAAGGGTCAACTCAAAAATCTTCTCTGCTGTTTAATTTTAGAAATTTGTTTGCTGTCTTCCAAACCTTATATTGTACCAAAAATATGTATACTATTATTGTTTATGGTCTGACTGAATGCACTGCGGCATCTTTCATGGCTTGGCTCGAACACATTGTATCCATTGGAATTCACTTATCCTTGAAAAGACAAAACGCCTAGAGAAGCAGTTTATGGTATGTGCTTTGACGTGGCTGGCTTTGAGAGCTGGTAGCTAGCATCCATGGGATCCTGCGATCCTGAGACACTTGGGAGGAACCTGAAACTTGGCTGCGAGAAGCACCATCATAAGATATAAATGGGTTTGTAGATTCCATGAAGCCTCGAATATACTTATAAGAGATCAATCGAACAATTCCAAGTCACTGGAAGAAAATGAAAACTAAACCACAGCCAGCAACTGTCCATGACGTGGACAAGGACGACGCCGCCATCCTCCACAGCAAACGATCAGCTACTCGCATTGCAAAAGCAGCGTCTACTTCACCTTCTTCACGGAAGGAAAAGCAGGCTAGTTCTCATAAAATGTCAGAGACCAATTGCACATTTGGAAGATCCATCTGTAGGGGGACGATCGAGCAGATGATAGGAGAGTATTATGCAACGAACCCAAACACCTTGACGATATTTACTAGAAGTCAGGATCAAATCGAGGAGAAGAATGAGATCCCTGGATATAGGTTTCGCAAGATCCTTTTTAACGGTAGCGTGCACAGCACATAGGACGATGAGTCTTGAGGCTAACTTGGATCATCATAGATGACACCGAAGTCGTGAACCATGATGCAGTCCTTGAACGGAGCAGATTCATTCGACTGACAGCTGTCATTCCCGAGACAGATCAAGCTCACCCTGACCCGAGGCTATATGTGGAACAACGAGTCTACGAACGTGGACATGCAAAATTTCTGGTTCACGAACTCCTATTCGGCGAACAGATTCAAATTGGGATGGAGTACGTATTTCCGGGGTGTGGTGATGAGGATATCAGACTTGGGAAGCGAGACTTGCGACTTCAAATTAAATGTGTAAGTATTTGCGATTTTGTATTTCTCGAAATTTAGACAAAAACCCATGCTAATCTCAGTTATCACTCAAGGTGGATCAAGGATTATTCCAAAACTATGTCACGAAGAAGGCAACATACTACGGCTACAACCGAACAGAAGACGCGGTGGTAAATAAATACATGCTTACCAATGGCCTGACATATGGCGTGACGAATCCTGAAAATAAAAACATGCCACCTTGCCAGATTACCTTTGACCATCATGATCTCCAAGCCATGTTAGAGGCAAAGCAGAAGAAACGGAGTTTGCCATATACTAAGGGCAACGATATCTCACCTGGTGGGTTGGAGTTATTAAAATTACGCTTTCATGGGCTCGGAGGGCTTAGCCAGGATGGACTGTCAGTCGGTTATCTTGACCTTCGTGTTGTTTACAAGCCTTGATTATGGAAGGCTTGGTCTGTGTCGCAGGTTACGTTTGGACTGTGTACGCACCGTAAGGCTTGAATTATGTATCTAGGAGTTCTTCGGTAATGCTTTCATGATTATGACATTCTAAATATTCGTATGTACTGGAAATATGGGGTACATGCATTGATCATTTACATTCTGTGAAGCTATCTAATTGACGGTTTTCATAATATCAGTCATTCACTCAAGTAGTGACGGATCCTCCTTCACAACCTGGTCATAATATGGCTGGAACGCCAACCACATCTTGCTCGAATTTCCGCTCTTCTTGTGTGTCATCTCTGCCTCTGCTTGGCCGATATAAATCTTCTCCCATCCTGGGCCAGCAGCCGCATTCGCCATCAGCTGCGCATGGCAGCATCTATCCAGCGCAATAAACAAAAATGCAGCTTCGTCGACCGTCTTTCCGCATGTGATCATGCCGTGGTTTTGGAGGATGACACTTCGGCAGGTAGGACCAAGAGCTTTGGCGATGCGTGCACCTTCCTCGTTGGAGAGAACTGTTCCGCCGTAGTTGGGGTAAACTGCGAGGTCGTTGTAGAATCGCAGAGCATCCTGGTATAGCATCTCGATGGGGCGAGCGAAGCATGAAAAGGCTTTGCCGTACACAGAGTGTGCGTGGCAAGCAGCATTTAGATCTGGCCGAGCCTTGTGGATTTCACTATGGATGGCAAAGGCAGGGCCGTTAATGGGCTGCTGTGCGCCCCCCTCGATGACCTCGCCATTCTCGTTGACCAGCACTAAATCAGAGACCTTGATCATGGAGAAGTGTGTGCTCAGTGGGTTGATCCAGAAATGGTCTGCGAACTTGTTAGCCTTGGTCCCTTTGGTCTGTACTCTTTGATGCGAGAAGGGGGTGTTACGAGGATTAATGGGATCCCGAAGAGAAATGTGTCCAGCAACACCCTCATCAAATCCCTGCTTTGCAAACACTCGGAATGCCGCTGCCAAATGCTGCTTCTGGTACTTGACTTCGTCCTGTGGATTGGCAAACTTTGGTGGTGAGCGAATCACGATTTTGCCGTCAGCATCTCCAAGGAAGTGAACCTCCTCGAAGAAGTCATCTTTCTTATTTTCGACTGGCTTATCGGCGTGGCCATTGGCCGCTATGGTGGCTGTAGCTGTGGTGGTTGTTGTCGACATTTTTGTGTGTATGTTTTCAAGATCGATTTCGATGGACAAGATCAATCTTCAACCGTTCATGTACGCTGCTAAATACTGCCCAGACATTATTCCTGCAAGTGGCGCACCCCGCATTTCTATGTTTCTGATTTGCCATGCTGCCTGCACTCAAGGAAAAATGTCCGAGGTGGTCGGTTTCATTCCGTCTGTGGTTACTGAGATCATTGGCAGTGACGGCGGACTTCACGCCGGGGCCGATGCACGGCGCGGTGTGAAGCCCTCCGAACGCTCCCCACGAGAGTGCCCACCACTGCAAGGGCGAGGTGATCCACATGTATGCATGTATGCGGTTTTCAATGTCTTTGCCTTCTTACTGTACAGCGAAATTATCGGGCACGGCGTGAAGTCCTCCATTCCCCCCTCAGTTCCCCACCGGAGCGAGAATGCCCGCCGCTGCGCAACCGAGCCACCCGCGTTGCTCAGGAACCAACCATTTTCTGATCAAGTGAGCTTACTATCAGACCTACCAGGCTGACCTATTGCTAACCCCGCATGAGGTATTTGCGTTTCGCATGTGTTGGTATTTCGATTCGTTAACTGAAGCTGCCGATGTAGGAAAGGTTTTATCACGATTCTCTAGAAGCAACCTTGGAACTATATAATATAATTATCGGATACGTACCAGTAAAGTTACTTTTCGCCAACCTTACAAGCGATTGCACACAAGATCTTACGACAAGGGAAAAGTAAACGCAACTATACTACAATGCGCGCGGTTTCAGTACAGAACGGCCATGGACCGGCTTCGGCCATGTTCATCGACGACACAATCCCAGACCCAGTCGCCAAAGGTGACCGCATTGTCGTTCGGATCAAAGCCTTTGGGCTCAACCGTATGGATATCTGGCAGCGACAGCAGGCCTATCCGTACAAGCTTCCGGAGGAAACACATGGGAATATCATGGGAGTGGAGTTCAGTGGTATTGTCGAACAACTGGGACCGGAGTGTAAGCTTGTCATGCAAAAAGAAAATAATGAAATCCCAATTGACTGTATGAGTAGGCACGGAAAACAGTTTCAAGCCTGGCGATAGGGTCTTTGGACTTGTTTATGGTGGTGCTGTAAGCCTTTTGAACCCGACAGGACTGTGAGCGTGGATTAACAACATTTCTCTAGTACGCGGAAAAGGTATCCATATCGGAGAAGATGCTTATGCATCTCCCCAGCGAACTGTCTTTCGAAGAAGGAGCTGGCATTCCCGAGGTACGTTAGCAAGTGCAGTTGATCTAGGTTGAAATAGCTGCTAAACAAAAGAACAGACATTTTTCACTGCTAGTCAAGCAATCCACCTAGTCGGCGAAATCCCTCCCAATGCGAACGTCCTGATCCATGCCGGTGCATCTGGCGTTGGCCAATCTGCTATTCAAGTCGCTCGTCTAGCAGGCGCGAAGAAAATATTCACCACTGCCGGCACAGCAGAGAAATGTGAACTCGTCAAGTCACTCGGCGCGGACTTCGCCGTCAATTACAAAGCCGGAGAGAATTTCGCTGAAGTCGTAGCTCGCGAGACAAATGGCGAGGGAGTTAATCTCATTGTCGACCTTGTTGGCGCCAACTACTGGGCGCAAAACGTTGCGTCTGCGGCTACCGATTCCAGAATTGTGATCATCGCTATGATGAGCGGTGGCAAGATTCCAGAATTCGACATGCGGCCGTTGTTGACGAAGAGGATGTGGATATGTAACACGACTCTCAGAGTGAGGTCACCGGAGTATCAAATAGGGGTCCGAAATTTCTTCCACAAGAATATTCTACCTGGGCTGGTTGAGAGGAAAATCAAAGTGACAGTTGACAAAGTGTTCAGCTGGAAACAGATTGGAGAGGCGCATGAAAGAATGGAGAATAATGTGAGTGCTGGAAAGATTATATGTGTAGTTGACTAGTTAGATTATGTACGGATGTGAATAGAGCAATAGATTGAATATTTGAATATTCAAGGTGCAAGTTGATTTCTTTTTATACCTAGGTAACTGCATATACTTGCTATCCTAGAGTTTATACATGTGTCAAAAACAATCATACCGGTTAAAAGACTACATGTATTTGTAAATTAAAGGCATGGCACTTATATACCTGTGTACGGCCTGCAAGTGTGATCAACTATGTCTATAGACTCAGGAATTCAGTTTTACGATGATAGCTGTAATAGCCATTATAATTTGGAGGTTATGCTCTTGATATGACGTGCACATTTCTATATATCTAGGTATAATAGCCTAGTTGAACAGCCTTTCAGGGTTCTTCACCCACAACTTCTGCCAGACCTCCTCATCGGTAATCCACTCCCTTAACTTCCTTATATGCCAAGCGTCAGGGACCTCTCTGAAGCCCTCGATATCATTAAGTCTCTGCTCATCGGACTTTCCCTTTCGGCTTACACCCAACTGTGTATGTGGCCAATCCGTACCGAACACAATCTGATCAGGTCCTGCCGCAATAATGGCCTTTGCGATAGGCTCGACACGATCGATCTTATCATCATAACCCTCGTAAAGTCGCTCAAAGCCAGACACTTTCACGAAGACTTTCTTCTCTCGGACAAGCTCGAGGAACACCTTGAAGTTTTCCGTATTCTCCTCTCCAGGGAAGGTGCCTCCCAAATGGTCAGCAACCATCTTAATTCTGGGGTCTATCTCATTGCGGATCAAATCTGCCATTGCAGCCCAGGCGCTAATCGGGCAGAAGATGCCAATCACCCAGCCCAAGCGCGCCAGGCGCGAGGCAAGTCCTCGGACCTTTTTGATGATATCGCTATCCCCGCTTTGCTTGCCATGGCCCCAGGACATTTCATGCAAACGGGCACCACGGACACCGGCGGCATGCAATGCGTCAAGCTCGGCGTCGGTGATGGTGTTCACGTCGATGGTGGCAAGACCACGGAGTTTGTAGCCCTGGAGAGAGCTCTCCTTTGAGAGGGTATCGACGAGGGCTGCGGGGGAGGAGCCTTGCACGGAGGCATGAACGACCACGATGTTCTTGACTCCTGTAATGGATGTGGGATATTCGGTGATTTGGGCTGCTTTGGGTGTATAGGAGCGAGGAACCGCGTAGGGGAAATTGGCGGGGTCGAAGACGTGTGTGTGAGTATCCCACGCGCCTGCTGGAACGAGTTCGGCCATGATGATAGCTAATAAACAAGGTCCTTAAGTCAAGGTTGTGATTTTAAGAGACAAAGCGGTGGTTTAGGGTATGCTTCCAAGATGAGGGTTTTTTGTGTAAATGCAGCAATTGGATCGCGAACAGCTCGACCATACCATAACTTTATAATTACACACTCGTTTATTAATTTCTAATTAATTTCCAAAGCTGTTTACGTCGGCCTTTTCCCCGCAACTGTCCATGGAGATCCGGCCGGCGCGTCAGCATCATCAACGGAAGCCCCCATTCCGCCTTGCTATGACCAACGATCATCCGGGCCCAGATAGCCCGCATACTAAGAATGCTCGCGGATCTTCATTCCTTGCCTCTTCACACCCCGGTTTTTATGATACAAACGAGGCGAAAGCTGGGGGAAGTCGGGACGATTGGCGCATTTACCCCGCAAACTCGCTCCGCTTTGGATAGAGCTGAGGAAGCTTATATGCAGGATGCTTTATCCAGTACGCAGTTAGTAGGTGTTCGACACGAGGTCAGACTCAACGTCAGATTGGCTTCCAATCTTCAGGGTGCATGGACGCATCCCCCTGCCTTTCGGTAATACAGTTACCCCAACTTCCAAGAAATGTACTCCATACCAAGACGTTTCATTGCCTGTGGTTAGATAGTCCTCCGTGCAGTTGTCCTCCGTCGGGCCATAGCTATCAAAACGTATCTCTATTATTATAAATTCCACTCCTCCTATTGCTGCCACGAATCCTTCCTGCTTCTAAACGTGGTTTCTGAATCACACCTCCCCTCCAATTTCTCTGTTGTTTATTGAGATCCGTCAGCATGGCGCTCCAGTCCATAACTTCCCTACCAAGAACCATGCTGGACTCCGTCCGCATGAAGCCCATCCAATTCATGGTCTGGATGCTGGGATGGGCCATCTGGACTCTCGGGTCACTGCAATACTACGTCCTGCCATTCACCCTCAGCAGTGTGGCCACGTACTTGGATGTACCGCAGACGAAAATCTCCGAAGCTAATACTACGACCATGATTTCGAGGTTGCTGGGTGCGATCATTTTTGGAATTATTGCGGATCAATATGGACGAAAAATTCCGCTTCTGATTGATTTGGTGCTCATGGGAGTGTTTTCCATGTGTACGGGGTTCACCAAGACATATGGGCAGTTGATTGGTGTTCGATTTCTGTTTGGTAAGTTCCTACTCCAGTTGATATCTACAACACGTCACCGAAGATAAAATCTGATTGGCGATGGGTTTTAGGTGTTGCTTACGGTGGAACCTATGGTATGACCATGGCCATGGTCATGGAGGCTGTTCCTCGGCATTCTCGTGGTATAGTGGCAGGTTTCACCCAGCAAGGGTTCTCGGCTGGCTATCTGTTCGCTTCAGGATTGCATCTTGCAATGAGTGAGTCCATTCACCAATAAAAAGGAAATTCGGTATTTGCCTGTTTGCTAACTATCATAGGCCAATATGGGTGGCGGTCGCTATTCTGGCTAGCAGCTGGTCTCACAGTCCCCTTTTTCATAATCGGAATCTTTGCGCCAACCTACTCGATAACAGCCCAGGCCGTGGAGGAAAATGAAGGCGCGGAATACGTCGATCCGCGCTCAGCTGTAGGCGGGAACTTGTCCTTCCTCGCAAAGCTGAAATACCTGGTGCTCCATCATCCCAAGGGCTTTATCTATGCTGCCTGTCTTTCCGCTTGTTTGGCCACCATGGGTCACGGAACGATGGATCTTTATCCTACATTCCTGGTAACCCAACGCAAACTCAATGTATTGCATGAGACCTGGGTGACGATCATTCTGCAGATTGGTGGTATATTGGGTGGTGTTATGGGTGGGTATCTTTCGCACAAGTACAGCCCCAGATATGTTGCAGCTGCGAGCGCAATTCTCGTCGCGCCATTCCTACCACTTTGGGTACTGCCCTCAAAATGGAATGAGCTCGCTGTTGGGGCATTCTTTCTCGAGTTCTTTTATGGTGCTACGATTGGCAATTTGGGCAACTTGATGCAACAACTCTGTCCGCATCCCGGTATGCGAGCTGCTTTCACTGGTGTCTCTTATAATATTGGAAATGCTATCTCGTCAGTAGCACCAACGATAGAGACTGCCCTCGGAGAGCGGTTCCCTACAGCAGACGGAACTCCGGATTATGCTCGCACACAGATGATTCTGGTGGGAATTGTAAGTGACCTTTTTTTCAAATCTGATAACTACCTTGATAAACTAACTGTTAATTATAGGTCATTGCTCTATTGGTAACAACACTCGTGAGCATGCCGCTGAAGACTCTCAACGAGGAGTGGGACGAGGAAGATCCAAACATGGCCATTCCTACAGTTCCTCATCCCAAGGACTTGGACGTTGAGATGGGCCCGCAGGACGCTTCTGGATCTGGAAAGTCTGAGACACAGGCTGTTCATATTGAGCAGGCTAAAGGGAATGACGATTCCATCACAACGAAGCCATAAGAATCTTTGTATATAAGAACATGTCTACACAAGTCCGAATAGGGAATAGTTTATGAATATATGACAAGGGATTGATTTATCGTCTAGCCATTTTCAGTAGATGCGCCGTCAAAGTCACGCATAAACCCGAACAAAGAGTCCAAGTCCTCGATAAACGGTTGTAGTTCGGCAATATTCTGGTACTGATCAATATCACTGGGACTTAGCAGTGTTTCGGGAAACATTTGTTGACTCAAGTTGATATCGAGTGGGAGCACGTCCTCAATATTCAATTCAGGGCCTAGTCATGTTAGCATATATAGACACCGGAGAGAGCGTAAAGGACTACCTGACACGTCTGGAATATCATTGGCGCGCATTAATTTTCTGATAATCTTGGCTGGCACCGATACGCCACAGTTAGGCACAGCCAACTCGTCCAAACATCGAAGGCACACTGTCAATGGGGAAGAGAGATCGCCACGCCTTGTGCTTTCCCTGACCACCCGGTTGCGCGCATGGATCGTGCAAGCAACATAGAGAGCATAACTCAGCATATAATTTGCACGACGGAGAGAATATCCCGACTGATAGGTTAGAGCCAAGCTTGTAATGTTTCGGGCCGCCATCACACACCGCTCCCAGGAGTGACTTGTTGAGCTGTTGGCAGTCCAGAGATGGCCGTTTTTAATAAAAGGACGATGCAGAAGAATCATGAGTGCCCAATATATCGTGAGGAGAATGATTATAGTAGGCGCCGGTATATGTGTGGAGCCTTTCCACGGCTCAAAACATAACTCTGCAGGCAGATTTCGATACCAAGCGAGTAACTTCTCATCAACAATGCCTAGATATTGTCGAGCGCTGTCTGGGTTTGCACCGACAAAGTAAAAATGATCAATTATACTAGTCATTATTCGTGAAAGAGAAGCCAGTTGCTGAAATGTTGTTATTGAATATAATCGGATGGCATGCTGTTGTTTCGTGGAGTCATCATAGTGGACGGTGGATTTGGGATCAACATATGGAGTCCACATTTCATTCTCCTCAAGGGTATCCATCAAATCCAAGGATACATGTGCATCTCGCAGTGGAATCATAAATGGCCTGCCGAAGTATAGACTCTGCAGTTTGTCGCATATAAACGCGCCCCAGAATACGCGCCGACGGATTTCGACCTCTTCGGCATTTCCGGAGACCTCTTTGCAGTCCAGATGAAGGCCTAGATCATATACCATGCGCAATGCATATCCAACATAAAGCCACCCTTTTGATGTGCGACCTTTTGCATTGAAAGTAGCACCAAGCAGAAGAAGACCTGTGATGGTTGGAATGGTTGATGTCTCCAACAACGACTGTTGCGCTATCAGCTCATCACAACGGTCGAAAAATATTTTGCCAGCCGTTTCTGGTAGTTGGGGATCTGCCCTGACTTCAAGACGCTCAGAAAACTTGCTGCAACAGGCAAATACAGCATTCAACAGAAACTCGGAGCAATATGGGCCACCGTCGGCAAGATCTCGCATCAAGGCAGGGCGATAGGTGAGGTGGTATGTGTGGTGCTGTCGATTCCAGTGTAAATCTAAAAGATGCATGGCTAGCTCGCCTGGTATGCCTCCTATAACCTCTCGTCTACGCAGATCATGCTCTCTTTGTCTCTGGAGAGCAGCGCTGGCAATCAGTTGATAGCGATCCGGCGAGTTGATCCTGGCTCCAGACTGCTGGGAGCCGTCTAGAAGGTTGTTGTCTCCTGGGCTTTCAATATGTAGATTTGATGTTGGCCCGAAGATGCGAATAGCACCGGATTCATCACGGGATATAAAAGTGGCAATGTGCTTTTCATCAGCAGTTGTGCTGGTTGTGTCGTATGTCCGATGGTGGTTATCTGCAGATATGTCATTGATCGGATGTGATCCTGTAGACAATGATTCATGTCCGTTATTGCCTTGAGATGAAGTCAAGGCAGGACTTGGCAGCACCACCGAACTATCATCATCAAGATTGAGTGAGTTGAGGATCTTGCTGCGGGTGTCGTCATCTGCATTCTTTAGAGATAGCAGAACCTCTTGGAGGGCTCTTTTCTCTTCTTGGGCTGCATCTATCAGAGCGCGAGAGGGTCTGCTCATGAGTTAGCTCTGAACTAACCGAAAGGAATGTTAGCATGGGATAGTGTCACCTTTGCTTCGGAGGATCCCTGGTGTAGATGCATTGCCGATTGTGGTTAACACACGAGCCGCATTGCGGCCGCTCATTGTCGCATTTGATTTTGCGTGCGCGACAGAATTGGCACGCGCGAGACACTGACGCGCCAGACTGTCTGCTTGGGGTAGTCATGTTCGTGATCGCATGCCTTTTTCTATGTACATGAGTTGCGACCTTGGTGGTGGTGGTGGTAGTGGTGGTGGTAGTCTTGGCTGAGATGCTCAGTGTTTGCTTGGCGACCGTGCCATAGGGAAGCCCGGAACGTGCCTAGCCCCACATCCCCACGCCGCGCTTTGTCTTATTCGAGGCTAGCGTCAAGCCGAGTCACCTGACTGACCCTACAAATTATGCCCTACTTCTGAGGTGTCTACGACATTGCTAGCTGCCAAGTCGATCCTACTGATTCTCGAGATTGCTGTGGCTCTGTGGACGTATGTAGAGTGTACGTACACCTCTGGGAGCACCTTGCATAGGTGGCTTATAGTCTGCTTGCATTCTAGCTTACGGTGATTGGATATCGCTATCCATACTTGTGGACCGGATTACATTTCAACGACTACTACTGGAGGGGACCTAATCCTCAATTGCAAATCATTTGTCTTGGATAAGTCAATAAATACGTAATGCTGTAGGAAAGCAGAAAGAAACATTGAAAAACACATACACATGCAGAGAGGCCTGCAGGTAACAGCGCTAACGGAGGGTGAATGTCCGTTGTTCCCCGCAGGCCCCGCAAAATATGCAGAGAGACCTGCGGGTAACGGCGCTAACAGAGCAGAAATGCCCATCGTACAAGCATTCTCGGCTCATCACTCTCCGTCCCAGCCGGACCAACAGGTTTTTTGCTTTGCTTTCTCGTGCATTTTACTCGGTTTGCATGTTTGATCATGAGACCTCGGGGACTTAAGCCGATAACGCAAAAACAAAGTACCGATCGGATACTGACGAAGTTCGGATGGATAGCTCCCTCGGCGACAAGTGCGACTCTTATAATAGTAACTAGCTAGCCACTTGCGACTTTGTTTTTTTTGCATTTTATTTTTCATTCTCTCAGCATTGAATCATTGAATCATTGATTCGCTCAATTGGCATAAACATCACCTCCAAAATTTAAATATGGCCCTCCCATCAAACTGCAGTGTGCTGGTAGCTGGAAGCGGCAATGCCGGCTTCAGCGCAGCAGTAGCAGCCAAACAAGCTGGCGCAAAACATGTCGTCTTAATCGACAAGGCCCCCGAAGAATGGGCTGGCGGTAATTCATTCTTCACAGCTGGAGCTTATCGTACTGCTCACAATGGTGCTAAGGACTTGCTGCCCTTGGTCAATAACGTGGACGCAGCTACCGCCAAAAAGATCGACATGGAACCCTACACAACGAAACATTTTGCCGCTGACATGCAACGTATATGCAAAGGCCGGTCCGATCCTGTGTTGAGCAAGATTCTAGTCGAGGAATCGTTCCCGACTATTCAATGGCTGAAACAAAACGGAGTTCGGTTCCAGCTTTCATTCAACCGACAAGCTTACGAAGTCGATGGACGTCTCAAATTCTGGGGAGGATTGGCGCTGAAGACACAAGATGGCGGCGCAGGGTTGATAGAAGACCACAAGGCGAATGCGCGTCGCCATGGAATCGAGACCTATTACTCCACTGCCTTGGAGCGTCTGCTTACAAACCCGGAAACGGGTGCTGTTGAAGGTGTATTGGTGCGACACCAGGGCAAGGCAGTTACTATCAAAGCCGGTGCAGTCATTCTAGCCGCTGGTGGCTTTGAAGCCAACTCTCGTATGCGAACTCAGTACTTGGGACCTGGTTGGGATCTCGCAAAGGTGCGCGGCACCCCTTACAACTCGGGGGATGCGCTGGAAACCGCCATCCGGGATGTCAAGGCCAAACAGGTCGGAAACTGGTCCGGTTGCCACTCCGTTGCTTGGGATGCCAATGCCCCAGCCGATACAGGTGACCGAGTCGCCTCGAACGAGTTCACCAAGTCCGGATACCCACTTGGTCTCATGTTCAACAACAACGGTGAACGCTTCGTCGACGAAGGTATCGACCTGCGAAACTACACTTATGCCAAATTCGGTCGTGCTATTCTCGGGCAGCCCAACCAAAGCGCCTTCCAAATCTGGGACCAGCGCGCGATTCCTCTCCTTCGATCTGAAGAATACCGACCAGAACGTGTGCGCCAGATTATTGCCAACACGATTCCTGAGTTGGCCGATAAACTGGTGGAACTGGGTCTTGAGAATAAACAGGCATTCATTGACAACCTCGAGCGCTACAACCAGGCAGTCTACGCTTTCCAGAAAGAAAACCCAAACCAGAAATGGGATCCTTCGATTCGTGATGGCGTCTCTACCCAATCCAGCTCAATCAAGCTGCCACTAGGCAAGACTAACTGGGCTCTGCCTTTGGACAAGGGTCCGTTCATGGCTGTGCATGTGACATGCGGAGTTACATTTACATTTGGAGGACTGGCTGTTAACCCCGACAAGGCGCAGGTTATTTCAGCAGCAACAGACAGGGAAGTTGAGAACCTGTTTGTTTGCGGTGAAATGCTTGGTGGTCTCTTCTACGACAACTACCCTGGCGGCAGTGGTCTGACATCGGGTGCCGTGTTTGGTAGGAGAGCAGGTACAGCTGCAGCGAAAGCGGCGGCTGAGAACGCCAGGAAGGAGACTATTGATGGACGAGCAAGGCTCTAAAAAGCAAATAGACACTGATCGTGCTGCAATGTCTTTGTGTTCTATGTTTGTGGTTGTAAATTAGACTATACCAATCCATGGTATGATACCAGATATTTTTATTGCATACTATTCACTCAATTGAAGTATTTTAGCTGGCTGATAAAGGATTTGTTTGGACTTTGATTTGCATTCAGGGTATAACTAGGTAGTTGAACTGTCCAGTAAATAAAGATATTCTCGTGAAATCTGCCACCGCTTGCTCGTGTACTGCAAAAGGGCGCGAAGATCTGTTATTTCCCTCTCAAACGCGTACTCGGACTCCCTTTCGATTGTATGCATCCCAGGCGGCAACTGAGAGGGATAACGGCGTTCTTGCATTTCAAGCAACAACACATAGATCATATGAATAAAGTAGGGAAATGTGTCGGTAAATATGCCACTATTCATTTCATGGCTGATGTTAGTGGTACTATGAATGTCGATATGGGGATTGTTAAGTTTAAAGTTGTCAAAGAAATCTGATAGAACACGGAGCATTGTTTCGATGGCTTTGGATGATTCGAGTTTGTCTTGTTCGCTGAAGAGAAAGGGGCTTTTTATTTCGAGCCGGCTTTTATGGAGGTGGATGAAGGCACTATAAATTGTTAGCGTCGGTCAATAGAGATATAGAAATGGAGTTGCTTACTTCAAAGTGATGGATATTGCCTCGCAGCAGGTTCCCATACCCAGGTCAAGTAAGAGGGTCAAAAACTGCAGCAGTCCTTGATCAACAGCCCTAAAACGAAGGCGGCCTTCGGGGGTTGTTATTATGGGGCTGCGGACAAGGTGAAGTACCAGATCCAGCCAAATAGCAGCTCTAGCCTGGAGATGAAAGGAAACGTAGTGCTTGTCAAAAGCCAGTTGTGGGTTGACGTGTTGAATTTCCATTTCAAGGCGACGGTTATCCATGATATCCGCCTCATCAATATGTAGCGGCGTAATAGCGAGTCCAGTTTTCAGACTGATCATTCTATAAGTGCGGATAAATATTAGAATGAATATTCGGTTCTGATGATAGATAGAAACAGACCTTTCATGTATTTTGATACTCCACCATAGTTTCAAGGCATTTTCTTCAACTGGGTGTGATCCAAATGGCGGTAAACTGGGACAGTCATACTCGACCCCTCCTAGGCGTGTCACCTGTGCCATGCTCGAGCACATTGAAACTGTCATGAAGGAGGCATTCAAGAGTCCGTGTCCGTATTCATATACTGAGAGCAGCAATCCTGCTTTAATTATGGTAGTCGTCGGCTTCTCTATAGTAGCGGGGTCCCAGAACAACCGTTTGACAGTAAGATACATATTCTCACGCAACGCATCAAGCTGGTCATGTTCGTTCATCAACGGGCGCGTAACCATACACATACTTAGAAGGAACACCATGGACTCTCGAGACATAATCTGCCGCTGCAGTGTCTCCTCAAAGCTCTCGTGGTGAAAAACAGGCATCCACTTTTGGCACGATAACAGAAAGGAGTCGGCGATTTTCTCCAACAGCTGTATGTGCTTGGCAATTATGCCACTCAGATGCGACATAAAGAGCGACGAGTCTTGTGAATTATGTAAGTGTGCAAGGTCTTCGCTGAGTATCCTCTCGGCACTTTCCACGTAGTAGCGCGAGACCGAGACGCTGGCAGAGTTGACTAGCGTTGCAGTTCGGTAGTGGCATTGCAAAAGCAGTCTGCTTGAATGATTAGCATGTGGACTATCAGATATCAAGGCCAATTGCATACCGCTCGCATCGCCCGCAAGTGGGAAATGCTTTGTCACACTTTTTCTTGCGCGAGCTGCATGATAGGCAGGCTGATTGGGCAGTCATCTCCACTAGAAGACCAACAGCTAGGATCTTTTGACTATGGAGCGACGATTGGAAATGATGATGAAGAGAGGCAGAAGAAGACGGAAGGAAAGAAGCTTAAAGCACGAGCGGGGTGGAGCTTCCGCCCCTTGCTCTTGGCGGCCCCGCCCCGATCCCTGTCGCTTTTACAGCTGATGAGTGGCCAGCATCAAACTAGAGCCCACTTAGTCCGGATCTTTACCCATTTAAGGGTAGACTTAGGGCTATTTACTTAGGGTTACCCAGGATTCCAATTTCGAAGAAAATAACAATGACTAGACTAATGCTATAACTGCATTATACTATAGCTAAGAGGAGTTATATTACCACAAAGACTCCGGCGTCGTAGGCAGAATCACCTGGCAGTGCTCCTGATCTGGCAACCCGCCGATAAAAGCATCAGGAAACTGCAAATGCGCTGTCAGCTGGTCCATAGCCGTGAATTGCGGCCATGTGAATTGATCAAAAAAGTCCTTGCTGCTTGTATACCCTCTTGCCTTGAGATAGTCCGAGGATGGGTTCGGATTGCCAGTCCGCGCAAACGATGCCCACATGTCCTGCATTGCGTTGTCGTAGTACACATCATAGGCGTCCCGAATCGGCAGGTCGAATAGGTAAGCCGTTCCCCATACCTCGTACAGATCACTCGCGTGGCATCTGTAGTATGGCGTGTCGGGCTTGCCCACGGGAAATGTGCAGAGTCCGTACGGATCCGAGTAGTTGAGGCCATATCCGCGCAGATTCTTGTAGATGTACATAGAATCATAGGCGTTGACAGCAGCGCCGATGCGCGTGTATTCAACACCCATACAGGTCAAGGCGCCATCCGTGACGGCGTTGACTGTCGCGTTGTATGCGCTCGTGTATCCAATCGTGCCGTTGGTGTAGGTCTCGTTGGAGACTGCCCACAGCCCGGAGGCCAAGATCGAATCGGCTTGTGCTTGAGTAATGTAGCTGGCGTTAACCGTGGTCTGTAGGGTCTCCGCGAAGCCAGTGTCATTCGGTGCAATCGTGGTGCCCAGTAGGGACTGCAATTCGTCGGCCATGAAGCCGGCCAACATATGCATCTTGTTGATGTGGAATTTGCCCTTGGCCACTTGCGAATAGGGCAGGTCAGTGATGTAAATGTGATCCACGACGGATTTCCATGTTTTTGCAGAGTTGGTGATATTCAGCAAAGTCTCAGTTGGGAGCTTCTGTAAACACTTGAGTCGCTCGGTGCCAGTACTGTTGCACAGCGGTTCGATATACGGAAGCACCTCATCGGCCAACTGACGAGCGTAAGAGGTATGACCTTTTCCTGCTGATTGTACAATACCGCCCGAGAACAGACCAGCAGCCTTGGGAGAGACACTTAGATCAATAACGGATGCCGCGCCGGAAGACTGGCCAAAGATGGTGACATTAGTTGGATCCCCGCCGAATGCTGTAATGTATTTCTGCACCCATTGCAGCGCCAGGATCTTATCTGACAGCGCCTGGTTGCCGGTGATCACGCCATCATTCAGCGTCAGACCACCAAGAATATTCAAGCGGTAATTGGTCGTGACTATCACCACGTCTGACCGACTGACCAGACTTGCACCGTCAAATGTTGAATCAGCCGCTGAACCCGTCACTGACGCACCCCCGTAGATCCAGAACATGACTGGTTTGAGTTTGCCCGTTGTGTCATCACTGCCGGGTAGCGACGAGGCATACACGTTTAGATACAGACAGTCTTCGCTGTTGCCCCACGGGTTCAGCCCATTGCTGTCCCCGTCAAAGTCGCCGTACTGTGGACAGGCGGGCTTATAGCGAGTCGCGTTGATGTTTGATGACCCGTTATATGCCACTGACGGGACGAGGCGCAGGTCATCAACGGGCGGTTGGCCAAAGGGGATACCCATGAACCGGAAGGCCATGTGGTCACGAAGACCCTGGAAGGTTGATCCATTGGAAGAAGTAACATTGATGGTCGGGAAGTTTGAATAATCCGTATTCACGGTGCCGACAAAGGGGGCAGTATTGATGCATAGAAATGGGAGAGACGAGTTGTTGTTGTTCGAGCTACTGTTACCAGCAACAGAGCCAGTGGAAGAAACAGGACCCGAACAAGATGACCAGTATTCTTGGTCTGACTTGAGATTGCCGAGATATTCTTGGTAGCCGAACTGGTCTGGGAAGTCGGAAAAGGCAGAGCAATTCAACAGAGTCTCGTCGTAAGCAGCGCAGATAGAGGCAGCTTCGTTATAGCTTGCAGGCTCATTGACGAGTAATGCGCTGGGTTTGGTGCCGTGGGTTGTCCAGTTGCCATCGTTGTTGAAGAAGACTGTCACATTGTTGCACACCAGCCCGGGACGGCCAGCAGCAAGAAGAGGGGAGAATAGCGAAGCATCTTGTTCATCCCAATATGAATCTTCAACATTGATAGACAGGAGAAACCTCCCTACCTAGGTGCAAGTTCTCAGTTACTTATAGCTACGCGGTCTACGCCTGCTGCCATCATTTACATCGCTTCCCCGCATTTATTATTCAGCAAGATGGAGAACGAAGGAACAAGCCGATAGTTAATTACTGCATCGAGTTTGTGGTCAAGAAATTATGTACTTCAGGTAGGATTGCATCAGGCAGAATATGGTAGAGATACGTATTCCGGAGATATTCCGGATCTACAAGCATACAACTTGAGCGTGGGGGATCACCCAACACTTGCCATGAGGTGTGAACTAGGGACCAAGCCTCAAAGGTATATGCAAAAGATGGGGAAGTTCATAGACATACGCCACTTACGTCAATGTCTACCACGTTATAATAAGAGTGAGTAATTTCATTTGTTGAAGGCAAGACGAAAAGATATGGTTTCGAAAAAGAATCACCAGTAAATCTGTCTGTCGACCGAGATTCATGGTTTGTAGTCGGGGAGATGTGCCCGGAAAAACAAAATAGGCAACCCCACAATGCAAGTATCGTCCTCAGGCGTGGGGGGATTGTGGGGAGAACGCGGGATACGGCTCCGTTGATCATCCCAATTCACAGTGATCTTGGTGCGATTTTGCATAAAAAGGGGTCTTAGGAATCATGCAACTGTATTACAAGCTAAAGAAGTGCACAGTTCTTTGACAAGAAGCTGGTCTCATGTGAACGAGAAGTAATGACATTGTGGACGGCTATCTACAACTATTTACGAAGGCCTCACTTGCGGCGATCTACATTGACGATATCCATTTAAATAGGCGAGAATTCTCGCCACTCGCCTGTATAGCAAACAGCTTCTGTAGGCCTTATGGCGGTACCATATTGGTAATGACCAGATAGGCGAAAATTCCAGTCAATCGCCTAGACAACAGCAACTTCTTTTTCAATATGACGTGGATCAGAAATGGCAAAGTTAACGTCATGCAACCGGATAAGACATCTGAGAAGTACGCAGTAGCAACTGCCATATAGCCGCCGCTGTGTGTAGTTCAGCAACTTGAAGCTGAAAAGACAAGCTCAGAGAACTGGGCTAGGGCAGGGAGGGATTTTAATCTTCACCTTTTTGCTATTTTCTTCTTCTATCCTTTGCTCTAAGTCATAGTCCCGCTTGCCTGCACATCTTAATTATCTGCTCATATTGACCATGGACTAACGGCAGCTTACAGCCCCTTTTTATCTTCATCGAGTACTACGTATACCTTGTATATGCCTATTCTCATCAAAGAATGTTTGATCAGATTTACTCGCTTAAATCGCTTATACACATTTCGCATACGTAGCTGCATTTCCAGTGGTGTTGGTCATGTACGCGCAACATCATTGCATAAAATTTCCACCTAGCTAGTGAGGTACTTCGTATAGGTATCAACTAACGATCAACCTCGGGAATATTGAGATAGTTGCTCTGACAGTCACGGGATTTGTCGTACCCTAGTTACCTTCCTGTTCTCAACTTGCCTCTTTATAAAAAGTTAAACAGAGTAAGAGCGGACCCACGCCGCCCCAGCGATTTTAGCGCCCGATCCCTGTCAGTCTCTCCACACCGCGGCCTGTGAATGGACAGCCTCGGCGGACGACCCGCTTGTTCTGGATTTGTATGGAGAACTGCCAATCAGAAGCAAGCGGTCATTCTGCTTCACGAACATACGGCGATATCAACTCGTTTTCCTTCTGCTTTCTGCTGGCCCTGCTGATAAATCAAAGCAGTTTAAGGGTACTTTAAAAGGCCAAATGCTCTCGTAAAGATTTACTTCTGTCTCCTAATAGTAGAAATATCTTCTAAGAACAGCCGCCGCCATGCCCTCGAGACAACCACCTATTCCCCCCGTTCCGGCCGGCACAAGCCTTAAAGGCAAGACCGTGATAATCACCGGCGCAAACAGCGGCATAGGACTTGAGACTGCCCGTCAGATGCTCACCCTCAAAGCTTCCCGGGTCATCATCACAGTTCGCAGTCCATCCAAAGGTGCTGAAGCTATCCAAATTCTTCGTCGAGATCCAGAGGTTGTTCGATCCAATCCCAATGCCAAGATTGAGCTTTTCCCGCTAGATCTGGATGACTATGGCTCTGGGGTGAAGTTTTGTGAACAAGTCAAAAAGGAAGTTCCTCGGTTGGATATCCTCGTATGCAATGGGGGAGTAAACTTGATGCAGTACGAGAGCAGCAGCAGCAAGCATGAGAGAGTTATGCAAGGTAAGCAATTGACTCTTTGAGTAGAGGCAACTTAACCTTATTTCTAACACTGGCAGTGAACTGCTACACTCACTTCCTGATCGCGCTTGAATTGTTACCGCTTCTACAAGCCACAGCAGCAAAGACCGGGCAGCCCTCTCGTCTCACATTCAACGGCTCCACCACTCAATATCAACATAGCCTCAGCGCAAAGCCTATCCCTCCCTCCGAGAACATCCTAAGGTACTTTGACGACACCAAAATCTACAACAAGCTCAGGCGGTATCCGGATAGCAAGCTCGTCATAAACGCATTCGTCCGTCACATAAACAGTATTGTTCCGAGTTCAGAGGTTATCATCAACAACGTCTGTCCCGGGATGGTGGCAACAGGGTTTGATAAGGAATTGCCTTTGTGGTTGAAGCCCATCATGACCGTCTGGAGAGCGCTTGCAGCGAGAACAGTTGAGGAAGGCAGTCGAACGCTTATCCATGCAGCATGTGTCAAGGGGGCGGAGACTCATGCTAAGTTCATACGCAACAATGAAATCGATCCGTAAGTATAAATTATTCCAGACTCTTCTACTTCACCTTTATTATCAACCCTTTGCTTTTGCAAACTACAATTTGCTAACTTTGCACCAGTGGAGCGCCATTTTTTGAACAGGAATCAGGCATCAACTTCCCGAAAAGGCTGTGGGCCGATCTTGTGGAAGATTTGAAAAGGGTTGATCCAACTCTGGAAAGGTTTGCGGTGTAATGCTTGTTCTTGGCTTGGCTGTGGAGAGATGTAATGATTTTTATTGTGTATACGTTCGTCAATCTGGGGGATAGTCTTTGTATTGATTTTGATTAAATGAGGATGTACTTTTCACTTTCGTTCAATATGTTTATCAATATGTTTATCAATATGGGCTGATCCTAATCATGTAGAGTTTGACAAAAAGCCTCTGTATTTCTTGTCCAGGTACTACCTAGGAGTCCATCGATTTCATATATTCAACACCTAGGGTTCGTACCTAGGTAGCCTAAACCATGTATTTCATCTAGATTCTCTTAAATTGGCACTATGTATAATGTGGCATTTATTTCTCTTGTTATATAAATATTATCTTGAGTAGCATATCTTGTCACCCCCTGTTTAACCAGATGGCTCACATGATCTTTCCAAGGACAGAGTGGCACCGGTTCCTGTAGGTGCCGATTGGAAGAACGGTCTGGTGGTGTGACCTGCAGTGAAGTGCTCGCGTTTTGTTGATTATTGGTTTCATCTCTTTGTGATTTGTACGACGCTGTAGGAGGGGTCTAATATAAACCGTTCTTACTAAACTACGCAGTAAATCTAGCCCTTTTCAACATTTATCCTCGGAACAGTCAAATAGTCTCTCACACCAACTCGAACTTTTTGCCCACCATGCTTCAATCTCTCTTGCAAAGCCTGTTCTGGGTGGCAACGCAACGTGGCTCTGCCCCTGGTATCGACGTCCTTACTGCTGATGTGGAGACTCTGCATAGTCTGCTCGCAACCAGAAGAATGAGCTGCCGGTCGCTCCTGGAATTGTACATGTTGCAAATCCAAAAGCACGATGGCCGACTACATGCTATGATTCAAACAGCTCCTCGAAGTATCCTTATCTCGCGCGCCGATGAGCTGGACAAAGAACTGCAGGCGGGCCAGATCCGCGGCCCCCTACACGGGATTCCGATAATCATCAAGGTATCCGTATATATCCAATTAATCAGCAGTGTATTTATCCATCATGTTCCTTAGGACAGCGTGGCTACTCACCCCAGTCTCGGTCTAGCAACTACCGCCGGCAGCCTTGCGCTCCTAGGCTCGAAGCCTCGCGAAAATGCGAGAATTGTTGATATGGTAGAGGAATCCCCCAGCACATCTCTTCATATCGTGACCAAGCTAAGCCAGCGCATTAGTTACTCGCAAGTGGCGCAATAATACTGGGCAAATCCAATCTAAGTGTATGTGCTCAACCTCCTCAACATGCCGACTCGAATCAGCTAACTGGCAAGTAGGAGTTTTCAAATGCTCGGTAAGTGCGTGGCCATACCTCTGTAGACTCTATTTGATTGACACCATGCAGCGGCTCGATGATGCCCAGTGGCTGGTCAGCCATAGGGGGCCAGGCGCAGTCTGCCTATGTCCGGGGTGGTCTCCAGCCTGATGACACTAAGGATGGACACAGTGTGAGTACTTCCATAGCTCCCTGTCGCACGCGCTGATATGCAATTCATCCAGAGTCCGTCAGGCTCATCCTCAGGCTCGGCTGTGGCGGTATCTGCTGGCTACGCTCCTGTGTCTATCGGCGCAGAGATGGACGGATCCCTGATCATTCCAGCGAGCAGAGCCTCGTTGTACACTATCAAGCCTACCATCGGCCTAGTTCCACAGGATGGAATTATTCCGGTTTCAAGGAATTTTGACTCAGCCGGTCCAATGACAAAGACAGTTTACGACCTAGCGGTTGTATTGGACTCAATCAGCGGACATGACGGGTCCAATTCATACACGTCTTATTTATCTGGAACGTGGTCAGACATCTCGGTGGCCGTACTGGATCCAAAAAAATGGCAGTTCCCTGACAATATTGTGAGGCCTGTGCCAGAAGCGACTGCGCAAATAGTAAGTCACAGAGAGATGCTGGCGTTGAATACGTAGCAAAACGCTGATCAATGGCAGCTACGGGACATAAATGAGGCATACGGTACCATTAAATCCCAGGCAAAGAAATTTGTTCCCGACGTTCCACTCGTTACACCGGACAAATATGAGCTGGATGGTGAAAACAGCGAAGCTGTGGTGACAAGTGCGTTTAGCCAACTCTCTGCAACTGGGTAGAGTACTTATATCTAATCCGCAAAATGCAGACGTTGACCTCAAGCAAGGACTAAATACTTATCTGGCGGGACTCGACGATACCAGAGTCAGTAATCTGTAGGATGTCATTAATTTCAATAAGAAACACAAGGAACAAGAACTCCCAGCTCGTGCGTGTGATCCCTTTCCCAGAAAAGACCAGCCGGCTAACTCTAATTACGCAGACCACCCGAGGCAGGATATCTTTGAGGCTGTACAAGAGTTGATCATTTCCGAGCAAGAGTATCACAAACACCTACACCACCTCAGGCATGTTTCCCGAGAGTTGGGTATTAATTATATCTTGCGTAGCTACGATGTGGACGTTATTATAGGCCCAGCTGATAGTTTCATCACGAGTTTGGCAACAGGAAGTGGTTCGTTCACCTAACCCATGTTTGTCGTAACTCAGAATCATAGCTAACATGATTTCCACCTGTACAGGATATCCAATTGCCGGCATGCCACTCTCCTATTTAGACTACAATGGCCGAGCCTTTGGACTTGCTGCACTTGCTGCAAAGGGTCAGGAAGGATTATTAATCAAGGTATTAAGTGCCTGGGAGACTACCTTTCCTCGCCGGCAGCCACCGCCAGCTCTGAGGGCCTAAAATACGCCTCGCATACGGTTAACGGAACTCGAGAGAGATCAAAAAGTCCCATTTGAGACACTCGTCGTCTGATGTAGTGTTTTCCTACGTCGTCACAAGACTCGGCGTTCTCTCTCACCTTCTGTACCTGGCTAGCATTGCTACTGGCTTGATGAGTTTGTTGATCACCTGGGCAGACTCCTTTTTCTGTTTTTTTCTTTTTCGTTCAGTTCGCAAATCGTTCGGGCTCGAGTGAGATGATCACCATTCTTGCAGTTAATATAATATTACTATTTTTTGTTTATAGAATGGATGTGATTTATTCTCACATGGTTTGTTTTGGACTTGCTTAGGCCAGACTAATGGGCGCCAAATGGAAGATAGCTGTTGCTGCTTGATGTCGATCCACCAATATTAGGTAGTTGTCTATTGTATTTGGTGCCATATGGAGCCGTGCCACATATGCAGGCTCAGTGCTAAGTCTCAATCAGTCTCAAAAGTCAAATCTTCCTTGAAAGAATGCTCAAGCCATATCAGCGTCAAAATGCTGCCTGCCCAGGTCTTCCGTCTCGAGCGTTAAACTCTCAGTTAATAACGACGCCACGAATGCAAATCCACCAAACCCTGCCAAAATATACCATATTACCTGCATAGTATCCTTGTACACATTTCGTATAGCAAGAAGCTCTGCGGGCGATACCTCATTCTGCAATTTTCGTAAATAAGGGATGAACCCTACAGCTTCGTTTGAATTCTTGAGAACCGCCATGGCTGCTGGCAAACTCGACTCAAGGCCCGCAATCTTATGTCCAAAGGTACTGCTAAACGCCGTTGATCCAATTGACAGTCCAATAAGCGCACCAAACAGCCGGACCGAAACCAAAACTCCAACTGCAAGTCCATGATCTTCTGCCGATGGCGCACTGGCCTGCATGGGAATGGAGAGAACAGTGAACAGGGCGCCCATTCCAATGCCACCAATAACCTGGAACCCGGCTTTCATTGCGGTAGAAGTATCCGTATCCCACAAGGCAAAGAGTCCGGTGCCAACAGTCAGAAACACCCAGCCTGCCCAAATCTCCCATCGATAGTGACGGAATACTTCAACCAGCCAAGCCGCCAGACCACTAGAGAATGTCACTATGATCATAAGCGGTAGCATTGAAACTGCAGCCTCCAGAGGACGTTCGAGAAGAACAGACTGGAAGAATAGCGGCATGTAAAACATTAGAGGGTATATAACCAAACCGTGTACAAAGCTGCCTATCAAGGTAATCTGGGCTGTTCGTGAGCGGAAAATGCGATATGGAAAAACGGCTTGTGCTGGACGCGACTCGTAGACTCCGAAGATAACGAGAATGACGAAGCCGATAAACAGGGGGACTATTGTTCGCCATGACGACCAGGCATACATCGAACCACCCCAACTTAAGGGAAGAGAAAATACGGTGATACCAACAGCAAAAAGCAGCAGACCCGTCCAGTCAAGACTCTTTAGACGCGACCAAAAAGACTTGTCGATTGGTTTGAGATGCAAGAAAAACACAGCCATCGGCGCAGAGACAGCAATGATAGGCAGATTAAGCCATCCAATCCACCTCCACGTAACGTATTCGCTGAAAATTGCCCCTAGTATAGGACCCAGCGCAGTTCCGAGTGCCATTGGAATAGCAATTAAACCGAGATATAACGGGCGTTCTTTCAAGGTGGTGATATCAGCGACGATAATTTCGTTGAGCACATCGAGTCCTCCTCCGCCGAGACCTTGTATGACGCGCCCCAGGATCAGAACAGCCATTGAACGAGCAACGGCGAAGATAATCGAGCCGATGGCAAACAGTAAGAATGCGGTGTAGAGAGCTATCTTCCGGCCTAGGACGTCTGATACGTTGGTGTAAATGGGTTGCACGATGACAACGGCAAGCATGAAGGAAATACTGGCCCAGAAGGCGCTGAGGGATGTGCCATTTAGGTCGCTGGCGATGGTCTAGTTGATACAATGTAAGCTCGCTTTCAAGAAAAGAGGAAAAGGAAGAACGGTCGTACAGGAATTGCAACTGAAAGTGCGGTTGCGTCCAGAGATACAATGAGGACTAGTAACATCAAAGAGAGAAAGGCGAGATAAAACGACAAACTCTTTCGCTTTTTATTCGTTTCAGATGTTCCTTGAATAACCTCTTCATTTACAGACAATTGCTGGTTCAATTTCTCGTCCAGCAATTTTTCGTTTCGGATGCCTTCGCTATGAGCACCCGGGGGATGGAATTCATCCTGCCGGACGGAACTTTCTCCGGTGGATGACATTGCTCTATGCTGTTGAATGGGCAGCGAATTCTTCAATCAGCCACAATCTTTTTCGGGAAATGTTGTTTTTTAATAACCGAGTCGCAGAACGGAATGCCGCAAAAGACAATGGCGATGGATCATTTATAGGCATAACATCTCCGTAAGATTTTAGCGTACACTTGCAATAACTGGTAAGCCTTCATCTTCTATCATTACAAATCAAACAGAGAAAAATAATAGAGAGTATGGTAAGCATTAAGATTAAATGTTGTTATCGACAGTATATCCACCCCGTATTCCGTACTCCGAATCCGTATAGCTGCCACCCCGGCTTAGTGCATACCTTAGGTAGGTAGCAATGGGTCCAGCCCAACAGCAACCAAAAATAAATAGACTATAAACGCCAGCAAATCAAACCGAATAGTCCTGCGCTATTACTATAGGGCTGTCATTGTTTCGGGGCTATATGGTTCATAACTGCCGAAATAATAGTTAGATTCCAAATTGGTATAGAATGGGAACCGCCACTCTCGCTATGAATGAGAACATATATATTATAGGTAACTTCATCTTTCTCTCTCTCTCTCTCCAAATAAACCTGAATATTATCTATTGTAAAATAATAAGGACTCCACCATGTCTATGTAGAATCATAGTTATGCCCAGACTGATCAAGTATGGACACAGCTACATTTCGACATAGACATGGTGGAGTCCTTATTATCTTATAATAAATAATATTGAGGCTTATCCAGAGAGAGAGAGAGAGAGAGAGAGAGATAAAGCTGTAATATATAGCAAGAGCCGCGGCGGTATTAGGAACGCGTGAAGCGGTCCTGACAAGGTCCCCCCAATAATGGAACAAAGATGGTATTGACTTACTGTCGATTATCGACCGTAACCTCGACTTCTTGTGAGGAATCTCTCGTAGAGTTTCGGCATCACTGACGAAGGATGCAGATGAGCTATTGGCTTGTTTTCCGGACGGTTTGTTGACCATATCGGGTTTTGGTCTCTGATAGACTTCGGGCATGGAGCGGAAGTTGGGGAATCCGTTGGGCATTTTGATAAGATATAGGTAATTGAAAGTCTTTGAATATGAAATGAATTTCTTGCCTGGATGGCTTGTATATCTGGTAGAGATATGCTTGTTTCGTGGATACCAACACAAGGGTTAAGATTGGCCTGATGCGAGATCTATGAGTGATTCCAAGTTCTCTGAGAGCAGCCTCTACCCTCATTTATATTCACCATCCCAGATCTTTGCCTCATACATGTACCTCATGGCGGGCTCCCAATCCGATATTCCGATATGTCTGGGAAGAATAGGGCTGCGGAGTACTAGTCCAGATCGGGCATACTTGTAGTTGTAGCCAAGAACGGAAACTGCTGTAAGACCCACGCCGAACCCCGACCCCGACTCCGACGTTGGGTTATCACCGCAAATCAATTCATCTCACTCCGAGCGCCTTGTCCGTCTGCAATTATCCAATTTTCATTTCTTATCATCTCAGCTTGCATCGGATAGAATCATCATGTCCGCACCTCGTCGGAATGGCCTGCCAAGTTCGTGCGAGCCGTGCAGGAAATCCAAACTCCGATGCGACCATGCCACCCCGTGCAGCAGATGCCGGCGCAGGAAGAGGCCCGCCATGTGCGTCTATCATCCTGCGCCCATGACCAAGCTGCTGTCTCCAGATCGGTCGCGTCCTGCCCAGACATTAGACAGGCCCGTGGTGCGAAATGCTCCTCCTTCACCAAATAGCTCGTGGGCGGGCAGTACGCCCCAACAGAATGTATCCACTGAATGCAACCTGCGCGCCAAATTCATCGCCGACTGGAGCAAGAAGACTGCATCATCCCCAGGCACCGGAGTGCTTGGTCCAACTAGCTATTCGGCTGTTTATGACGAGAACGAAGACGTGATCAAATCATCGCCCGCCATGGCTGCTAGTACTTCTCTTGAAGATTCCTCCAAATCGCTGAGGAAGAACTTGACGACGGTCGATCATGCGCAGATCCAGCTGGGTGCCGAGCTTCTACTTTTCCTCTTTGAGGATTTCAATCTTTATGAGCGAATGGCAATATCTAAATTCGCCCATTGCGAGGGCTATGTCTTTGCTCCTTCTCTTCTTCGGCTTCTGTTCGCTTCAGTGCGGCATATGCTGAATGCTGCGATTGAGGATCGATCCAACCCTCTTCCTGATTTATTCAAGTTGTCCAAGCATATTTTTGAGAGTTTCTCAAAGCCTATTCGTGTCGATGCGCATATGACGCCGCAGGATTACTTCATCTCAATGCCTAATAGATGGGAGATTATTTCGGTGATATTTTCGACCCTTGGTGCGAGCTCATATCTTCTTCCTGCAAGTGAGATTGCGCGGTTGCAAACCAATGGGGAGAATGTAGACTGCACCGGTCTCGCACTTGTAAGCATCGCTGCAGGAGACAAATGTCTTAGTTTTTGTGATAATGCGGGAGTCATGACCGAGCCGCTTTCTTGGGCTTTGCTTGCTCATTCTTCACTGCTCACTCATGTTTATGGGGATCACGGTAAGCCATATCTCTAACCTCTGTACTTCTGCTGCCAGTGTCTCACATCATGTCCAGACTATCGCCCTTGGAAGGTCCTCGGCGATCTGAGCACACTTGTATTCGCTCTTGGTTATCACCAAAGGGAAAATAGTTCGAGCCTACCTTTCTTCCTAGTCGAGCATAGAAAACGACTCTTACTCGGAGCATATTCAGTAGACAAGGAACTCGCAACATTTATCGGACGCCCCCCGCGGATCAGCTGGCGACATATCGACGTTGACCTCCCTCTTGATATTACCTATGACCAACTTCTCGCTGAACCTGAGATACGAGACGCAGCAATCGAACAGCTGGATAAGGATGGATGGAACAAGCACGGTATTGTTTCAAAAACATCATTTGCCCGTTCGCTTTATGTGATGGGCCGGGTTAGAGAGCTCGTTCTTGAGTTGTCGCTCAATTCCCGAATAGATGATCTGGAGGGCAAGATTAGAGAGATTTCGGAGCTTGCGCGTGAGAAGCGCAGCAAGTTGCCAGCTCGTTTTCAAGAAGTTATCTGGCTTGATAGTCGGACTGTGGAAGAGTCGGAAGCGAACCAATTGGCGCTGTGCATTCATCTTGATTGTCTTTACAATGAGTTGATTATGCAACGAATTCTTGTGAAGAGAACCGGTCATGAATCAAGCACTCTAAAGAAGATTGCCCATGAGATGCTGGGCACTCTACTGGCGATTACGGGAAATAGGGCTGATGACCGGGATCATAACCACATAGCTTGGATTGTAAGTTCCATTTTATTCTGCTCATTCCCTTCCATCCCCAGTTTACTAATAAACTCAGGTGTCCTTCTACGGCCTACCTTCCGCCGGCGTCCTAGCTATTGACCTTCTTTGCCAATGTAACAACGCCACCGCTGACGTGGGCTTCCCTCGCTCAGAGGTTATTCAGAACCTCAGTCGGTTCGCGGCAGATCTGGAATATGCGATTCCCCGACATGCCGGTAACTATGGAATCTGCCAGAAAGCTCGGAAAGTGATTCGCAGTATTCTGGATCGCGTCCTTTCGGCTCCCCCGGCACCATTGACACCCATTAGCGCAGAAGTTAGCTCGGTGCCCGTCGACTGGCTGACGAGTGATGACCTTTGGTTAAATCAAGATTCTGAGTTTATGAGATGGATTAATAATTTTGATTGGAATCAGGAGTTACCTATGGTGGAGTAGATTTGAGGGCTGGCATAGTTAACAAATAATGAACAATATTAACGTAGTGCTAAATAGGATGACATATTATTTCGATTTTAATTAATTAACCCCGAGCGTCAACTAGCTATTTTTTCAAAAGCTGCAGCTAAAATATGTGCCCAAAGCTAGTGCATTTCGCAAATTGTACTATCCGCCAGAGGAACAAATCTGCCCAAAGTCCCGGCGGCCATCGCTGGACATCTCGATTCAACAGTTCATTATCCAAAGTCTCCATAATTTTTCCTCTTTTTGTGGTTGTATTGGTGTGCCTGTATACCGGGTTAGGGCCAGGGCTATGTATCCAAATTGCATACAGGGATCTACCACGGCTAATGTACGTCTCAGTTTAATGCATTTAGTAAACACCAATAAAGGTATATACAATGGACGGCACGTAGGCAGCAGCTCCGCCCATGAAATATGTCGGCTAGTTTTTCATTGGCCATGTATTCCAGTCCTAACAATAATAGCAAGGCTGAGCTGCCAAAACACGCCCTGTCGGATATTAAGCTGCATCAAAAAGCTTGAAATCCCTATAACAATCCAACACGCCCAACCTAGCCCCATGCATGTCTGTCGCTTGCAATTTTCCCCTCTGTTTAGCAAGGCTGAGCGGCTGAACATAACACCATGTGCAGCAATGCTTTTTATTTAGACCATATCCAACTTGTGGATTCTTGTTCTGTTTCCTCATTTCTCCCGACTTTCTTTGACCGGGGAAACTGTTCGACAAATCAATAAAATGTCACCCGAAGACAGCTCTTTACTTACAGGTCTCCGAGCAGAAGAAAACAAACCGAAAAGCATAACAAAGACTAAAAGCAATGGATTTTTTACTTGGTTACTGGAGTTTACCGCCATTCTCATTGGATTAATCGCCCTCTTCGCAATCGTCGCAACTCTTTATCCGCACCAGGGCAAACCACTACCACAATGGCCCTTTGGTATATCCATTAATACCATGTTGTCCATCTACAGCTTTGTATTGAAGGCTGCCATACCGGTGGTCGTGGGCTCATGCCTCTGTCAGCTTCAGTGGAACAGTTGGTTCACCATTGAAAGACCGCTGATAGACGTGGTACGGTACGACTCTGCGGGAAAGGGGCCTTTGGGAGCAATCTATTGGCTGTGGACAAATAATATCTCTCAACCCCTGACGGCTCTTGGGGCATTTATCACGATCCTCTCCGTTATCATCGACCCGTTTGTACAGCAACTCATTCTCTATCAAGACTGCTATACCTCGCTAGGGATGAACGCCTCCCTACCGCGTACGAATTATATCGAATACCAAGGTGTTGATGTGGGTATCACTTCAATAATACTTGCGCCTGAGTTTGAATCTGTCATTGAAGAGGGTATCTCTGGATCACCGGAAGTTATCGACGCAGTTTGTTCCACTGGGAATTGCACATTTCCGCAGCAGTATACATCTCTTGGATACTGTAGTGCGTGTCAGGATATCTCCGACCTTGTGGAAGTCGACGTCTACTATACCACTCTAGACAACGACACGTTCATTGGCAATATTACCTCGACCCTACCTTCAGGGCTTTTCAGTGTCTGGGGAGAAGCTGACGGGACAGTATTTGCCGGCACCATGACCAATGTTTCGGACATAGTCAATTATTCGGAATTGCAGTTCCTACAAGGAGGAACAACTTGGTCATATTACGGACTAGATCCAGCAACTGGGCAGAAGCTTGTCGGTTGCGACAGCGCAGAGGCGAATGCGACATTATGGAAGTGTCGTCAGGCGAACGCTGTTAGTTGCAAGGTTCAACCTTGTGTTCGCGTATATAATGCTTCCATTACAGCGGGCAAACTAACCGAGACGGTGGTGGATTCGTCACCCATAGACCAGGAATGGGGTGATATATTAGGCTATATTTACAGTGTTGTCGACACGCAATGCACATCCTCCCAGGAAAATGCTAGCCTGGCTCAACTGGGCTATGATCTTAACGGCAGCGGCCGCTGGATCGCCTATAACAGCACCATAGCTGAGGAGAATTATACCCGGATTTACCCTCTCGACGCCCCGTTTCCCTACTCGCTCTATGCACACCAATGCGTTTATTCTATAAATTCCATGTTCGTGGGGAATTTGGGGCTAGATGAAATACCCTATTTATTTACTGGAAACCTTACAGCTGCAATGACCGAAATCGACACCGTAGACGACTTTGTAGGTCTACAGTCCCTACAAAATCTATATAATTACAGCAATACAAACTTATCATTCATCCAAGGCACCTTCCAAAACATGTCTGACTCGCTCACAAATTATCTCCGGATCAATGGAGCACCAAATCACAGCACACCCGCCACTGGCCAGGTTCTACACTATGCCACTTGTTTGGAGGTCCGATGGCCCTGGATTGCGCTTCCAGCCTCCGTGATGATGGGGACTTGTGTTTTGTTGGTTCTCACTATCATCAAAGTGTACCGCGATACACTGCCGATTTGGAAGACGACCATTCTTCCTATTCTCTTCAACGGGCCAGCAATAAAACTAGAGAGTCCATTGACGACCGAGGCAAGCATGGCGAAGGAGGCGGCCAAGATCAATGTTATTCTTGAGCGCGATGCTGAAGGTTTAAAACTGGTGCAAACCTGATGGCCTGGCATCTCTGTTTATTTTTGTATAGATATGACTAGATATGACTAGATATGACATTATGATATGCTAAGCATTTTCTGGGAGTGCTGTCTTAGGTAATTACTGCAAGAATGCGATATCTATTTTTCGTTAGAATGTTCTCTCGGTTAGTTTAGATTATAGGTGAATGCAGGGGAGTAACAACACGTAGTATGATACATAGGATATCAAATTTGACTTGCAACAGGTAGATAAATACTGATGGTCGCCTATTGGGCGTATGAAAATAGAAGTGATCGTCCTATCGAGCAAATTATAGAGGACAACGGCTGAATAATGGTACTACATTCATGTCAGATTCCGGGGATATGTGCGAGCAAAGAATTTTACAACAGGTAGACGTCCAGCTCGGTGACTAAGACATTCGTCTGGATGGTCGAGTCCTCGTTTCAGTTACACAAAATGCCTTATTTTCCCCGTCCGATAGAGTCAGTGTAGTACGACATCGGGCGAACAGAGGGTGAGTTCAAAACATGTCGATCCCTCCAATTCAGTCTTGCAGCACACCTGGATACAAATACAAAAGCTGCAGCAGAGACCATACAATGTCATTCCACTACAGCTTTCCAGGCCTTTAACTTGTCCTCGGCCAAGTACTGCGGCTGATTGAGCAACCATGGCGTCCACAGGCCCAAATGAAACGATTCAATCATATCCTAACAAAATGTATAAATAAAGCCTTGCCTGAATAATTCCTGATTTCAAGAGAAACGCTTGATACTTTAAACGGATTTATACGGGTTATTTGTCTTACCATGTCTAATTCACTTGCTCCGTCGCCAGAGTACCTGGCGCAGGATATTAGCGCGAGACTTTTCAACACATGTATTGCCTTCATCGTGCTCACGACTTGTTCTATTTATTATTTGGTATTTCTCAAATCTTCTTTGTAGATCGCCGAGGCTGGGACATGTGGACGCTGTACCCGATAGCCTATCTATTCTCGTTGGGACTTGCAATCCTCGGCTTCTGTGGGTGTCAAAATAGCAACGACTTAGGGGGAAAAATATTTATTAACTGCTTTTGATTCTAGTTTATGTCACAATGGGAGGCGCCGGTCGACACGTGGAATACTGGCTGATCAACGATTCAAGCGTTCTTGTGACGCATGTGAAGCTAGATTTAGTGATCGAATTCCTTTATATGGCCGGAATTACAGTCCCTAAGGTTGCCATCCTGGTTCTCTATCTCAAAATCTTTATCAATCGGAGCGTTCGCGTTTACTACCTGGGCTGTTATGGTAGTAGTTGTTGGTCACTTTGTCGCCTCTGGCATCGTTCTCATATTTGTTTTCTGCCATCCGATTTCTTACAGATGGGACAAGTCAATCCCTGGCGGTCATTGCGGAGATACGATGGCTGCGTACAAATTTGTCAATATCCCCAACATCCTCAGTGACTTGGCGATCCTCGTCCTGTCTTATTCGACCATCCGCCAGCTGCAGACAGGCAAGACACAAAAACTCGCCATCTTTGTTACATTCCTGGCAGGAGGGTTGTGAGTACTAAGTCTCTACGCGCCTATAAGATGTATTTCTGACAAGCAGTGAATATAGGGGCATAATCACTTCCGTTGTCCGTTTCGTCGGTTTCTGGATTTTAGACCTAATGTCGGACCTCACATATCGTGGCACCAACACTTTGATCTACACCATGGTCGAGCCTGTGACTTACTTCATCTGCTCTTGCCTCCCGGGCACCCGGCCCCTGTTTGTTGCCGTGCTCAAGAAGCTGCGGCTCGACGCTGTAACCGGCAAATATTGCGGTAGTCTGAACACCTGGAAATCACAACGGCGGGGCCCCTACGAGTTTTCTAATTTCAGTAACAGAGAAAATGACCACTATATCTCTACATCGGCAACTAAAAGTCTGAGCAATCGAAGCAATAATGATGATGAGGCTGGGTTTATTCGTCTGCACGAAACGATCCATGTGGACTCTAAGCCGTTCTCGTCGCGGGTCTGAAGATGCGCGGTATGGGCTTGATAATTGTAGCTTGGGTATTCATGTAGCTAGCAATTATTTCTTAGAGTATTAGCTCCAGCTTGACATGCGTGTAGGAAAACAATGTCCTGCCGTGGCCTTCAAAGCATGAATAATGAATAATGAATAATGAATGAATGACCTGAACCTGAAATAGAGTATTGATTACAAGGACACTTGATAGAAAAAAAAACTTGATACAATAACAAGGTCTAACTACGTCACGAATTGGCTGGTGGTGTACAACGGCATGCCATTGATATTTACCTAGGTAGGGTTAGGGTTATAAATTGCATACAACAACCACCCAGAGGTACGTTGAACGGGAATAATACGTGCATAGGTACCTAGGTGCATATATATGTATATGAGAAGGCCAGATTTTTGATTGCTATCTCTGTGACTGGTGTGTTGCATGCATAAAACCCAGGTCCGTTCCTGGAGATTGCCAATAAATGTCGTATCGCATGCAGGTCGTTGGTTCCGAGCTCGATGCAAGATTATGCATGAAACGTATCTGGCTAGGCATCGATCAGTCAATAAGAAATAAGAACATTAATAAGTACCTCGCTAGTCGTGTGCCATCTCTTGGTAGAATAATGGCCGGTCTCTCATTGGCGCGTGGGGCATTTTAGACGATGCTACTCTGTGATCACCCTGGCCCCTCGTCGGATGACCGGGCGATAACAGTGCTGGATTCCCATGAGAAATGTCCAGCTTGCATGTTCAGATTATCCCGGATGGACAGAGAAATAAAATAAACGGAAAATATGTCGAGTATGGAGTGTTCATGTTGAAAGGCTCATTATTTTGCATGAACTATACACATCTCGGCGATTACTTGGGAATACGAGAAGACCCCAAACTCCGGAATCGACAAGCATGCTAAACAGACTAAAACAAGCTAAACCCCATAACTTAACCTATATTCCGTGTCCTTAAATACAAAACTGCCCAGTCAGATGGCGAGCCCCCTGACCAAAATGCGCACTATTTATCTTGCGTCGTATCCACTACCATGCCCTGGCCAGCACTCTACAGTCGGTCAGTCAGCAGCCGCCATAGTCATGCCGTGTTTGAGCCTTACTTTGTTACACGAACGCCCCTTGGCTTGTTTATCAAGTCTCCGCCAGATGGATAAAATTAGAGGGGGTTCTCCGGCCCCAGTTTTTTGTATAGGTACTAGCCAGAGGCTGAGCGGCGTCCTGAGGCGGCTTTTTGGTCCGACCAGTCTAGATGGATATATTCGGGTGTGGTGAAGGGCTTCATACGGCCTATATGTAGAGATATAACGGGGTTTAATCGTATATAAATCAAGGTCTACACTCGAGAACTACCATATCAGCCACCACGTTTGGCGTGTAACTTGCCTATGTCATCGCGCACATGGCAGCAGAAGCTCCTTGGCATCACGTTTCAACATTATCAGCATCAAACAGGTGAACTAGGCACGCCACACATGCTACCTTACCGTGTCAGTTGTAGATGACATAGGCATGGCATCCCATCTCCCCACGCGCAGGCCGCTGGGAAAGCCCTACTTAGGTCGACTAACTAGCGGGGGGAATTGATCCCCATCTCAAGGCCGAAGGTAACATGAGCGATTCATCCGGTCACTTTACCTACTTATCTAGTTAGACGATGTGCAGATCACCTGGATTATTCTTCCTTTTTGATCCTTCTTAACCGCTCTCAACTAGAGCCCCTTTTCGCACCATACCTAATATGTAAAGAGCTTATAGCCTCAATACCTACACAAGCAGTTAGTCAGCCATTCTAGTCAAAGGAACGTTGCATCTTGCTTGTCAGACCGAGCCTCTGTCAGTAGCTATCTGCCGCTGGTATCTCCTACCTTATAGACCCAGATCGTCCGTTTCATTTTGCCGGTGAATGATCTCAGTGGCCCTCGAACGACGAAACGGTCACAGTCATTTGACATTTGACCGGCATACGTACCTAAAACCAACATGCCAATTGGCGATTACAACCTCACAAGAGCTATAGCTACTGTATCATATGTCTGGTTGCATTCCTATTACCCAATGCCCAGCATCTAGTACTTACCAAGTTAGGATTTTGTATGCATTGGATTGCCAACGATCCACTTCAGCAACGACGTTCCCTTTCAGAAGTATATGTCAGGATGTATATATTTATATCTTGTTCTTCCCCACGCTTTTCCTTTCTCTTTCTTCAACCGAGCCAGCACTCGCACAATCAGACACTCCTTCTGAATAACTTAGGTGGTCCTTGACGGATCTTCCAGCCCCTCCTTCTCTACTTCTAGCAAGTGGTCTTCATTGTACATATTTGAAAGCCATCCTTCCTTATATATATCATTACATATTATTTTTACAACATGCATTCCTTCACCACTCTTGCCGGCCTCGGCCTGATGTCCAGCGCCGTCTTGGCCAGCCCCATCGATCTTCCCAAGCGCACAACTGCAACTGGTCAAAATGTGGTTTACTGGGGACAGAACGGCGGTGGAACTATAGAGAACAATGACCCTTCTACCTACTGCAACGGTACATCTGGTATCGACATCCTCGTCTTCTCTTTCTTGTATGAGTTTGGAAATGGCAACACCGTCCCCGGAGGTAGCTTCGGCCAAACCTGTGCCGTCCTGGCCACCTCTGGCGAGGCCCAGAGCTGCGATGATGTAGCTGCTGCCGTCACCACTTGCCAGGATGCTGGTATCAAGGTTCTGATCTCTCTTGGAGGTGGCAACGGTGGCTACTCTCTCACTTCTGTCGCGGAGGCCGAAGCCATCGGTGAATACCTGTGGGATGCCTACGGCAACAGTGCCAACTCCAGTGTTACGCGTCCCTTCGGCGACGCCATTGTTAACGGTTTCGACTTTGATATTGAGAACGCAGATGGCAGCGAATACTACCCCTACATGATTTCGACACTGCGCGAAAAGTTTGCTACTGACACCGAGAACACCTACTACATCTCTGGTGCGCCTCAGTGCCCTATCCCAGAGCCTAACATGGGTACGATTATCCAGGACTCTGTCTTTGACTACCTCTGGATCCAATTCTACAACAACAACAACTACACATATCCCTGCGCTCTCGGCATCAACGGTGACGCTGCATTCAACTACGCCGACTGGGAGACCTTCATTGCCACCACCAACTCCTCTGACGCTGACCTCTTCGTTGGTGTTCCTGCCGGTCCAGATGGAGCCAACGGCGGTGAATCCGGTGCAGTCTACTATGCTACACCCGACCAGCTCCTCACCATTGTCGAGTCCGTTTCGAACTACACCAACTTCGGTGGCGTCATGCTGTGGAGTGCAGGTTTCTCTGACGCCAACGTCAACGACGGCTGCACTTACGCTCAGGAGGTTGAGAGCATCCTCTACGACGGAGAAATTTGCTCCGGATCATACACCGTCACTCCATCATTGACTCCTGTTGCGCCAACCCCGACTTCCGGCCTGGTCGCTACAGGAACTGCTTCTTCAACTGGAACTCCAGTTGCTGCTTGGGGACAGGTATAACCAGATACATTTCTTTGCTTCTGATTGATTGATATATAATCATGTTTGTTCCGGTTTTTATGTTACTAAATTGTCTGTGTGGTGTTCTATGATGTATTTTGTTTTTGGCAAAAGATTGAACTTGAATGTGTATACTACAAGAAGGGTCGATTTCTAATCATCGTCAAATAGTGCGGAGGCGAAGGTTACACCGGATCTACGACATGCGTGTCAGGATACACCTGTGTCGCCGAGGGCTCATATTGGTCATCATGCGAGCCATCATCGTAAGTTTATAGGATTGTTTTTATCTAAAGGCGAAGGTAGCTACTACGTTTGGGGCAAGGGGCTCCATTGACACATCTTTCCCAATACAAAAGCGAGCATAATCCTGGTGATATCGATCGCTACTACTACTACAACCAACCAATATTCATTCATGCATCCATTCATTACCTAGGTTCAAGTATTTATGATTGTGTTTGATGTGAGCTTCGGAGGGAAGTGATCTACAATGTAGTCTATTTTAGGACTACTTCGTTTGCTATTTGGCAACGATCAGCGAGATTCATGTTCGATTTTATCGGTTCAGTTGTTGCTGGCGAATCAGCCCAATTCATGTGAACTACTACATGTCAGCTTTTGTACGTTTTAGGATATGATATGCAATGTGACATTCGTTGAACCTCGAAGAGATCTACAACTCTAACCCTATTGTTTAACCACAGCCTCCAGTATTCGGTAAAATCTAGATATATTCTGTTCTACTTGTAACGGTTGTCAAACTGCTTGGAAGCTACCTAGCCAACTACTAGACATGGTGTATCAGAATATCAACCATGAAGAAGCAGAGGAAAATAAGAGCCCCTCACATCGTGTGGGAGAGCCTTTTATACCCCACTTGCTTAGCTGGGCAACCTTGAAGCTATTCCCAAACTTGTACCGTGGCTAATGGGCCCGTAACCTTATCTTGACCGCAGGCGTGCTGCCTGAGGCTGCGGCTCGTCTGCTAGGCTGCCATCACATCAGTATAGAGAAAAGTATAAGACAACTGATGCTGGAAGTCCTGTGTAATTACCTGCTTAAAAAATCGGGTCTTTAGTTAGATGAGATGGCCGTCTTTCTTGGGATGAACTTACTATCCTTGAAGGATGGTCTAAAAAACAGTTCGATAGAAAGCCAAATAGGAAAGTCTCATTTAGGAGAGCTCTGACTTTATAATCTGTTGGATCACCTAGTAGTGTACGTTGGTGGGGTTGGTTTTAAACGGACACTTCCTTTCTTCCCCTCCTTGTTTCCTTATTATTTACTCATCTAACGACATTTGTTAATAGTGAAGAAAAATATCACCATTCAACCTCACTCCGTTATCCCCAGAATCCCTTTCCTCAACAGCCCAAACTTTCTATGAATCATGGAAAAGTTTGCCTGTCGAGATTCCATCAACTCCCCTCAACACCTTGACCGGCTGTCGGGAACGGCTCAAGCAGATGCTGTCACAACCCGATACCTACGAGGTCACAATCGCCAACGACAATTCTTCCAATGGTTCTAACGATACAGTGCTAGGCTTCTTATCACTCAACAAAAAAGAAAAAGCCCTGGACCAGCTCTTCGTTCACCCTGACGCACAAAGTCTAGGACTTGGTGGGGTATTGCTCGAGCTGGCGAAAGCGAGGCTACCACGAGAGAATGGAGGGTTCTGGCTGAGAACTGCTGAAGGAAATTTGCCGGCTTGCAGGTTCTATGAGAAGAAGGGCCTACGCTTTGTACGGAGAGAGAGACACCCTACTTTGGGCCATTGGACTTGTATTTATGCTTGGCGATGATGTATCGTTCTTGACAGGATCGCTTTGGATAGGTTAGACTGGCATATTGGAGGAAGTCGTTCTCGGTAACGGGATAAGACTGTCGTTATTTTAAGCTCTAATATATGTGACGTTGAATCAAGCTTACTTGGACGACATGTCATTATTCTGGAAAGGAAGTCGCGACGGATACCCCTGCCTCAGGCACCTGCCTCGTGAACGAACAATCCCTTGGCAGAGTGATTCAAAGTGTCCTTGTGAACATAAGCAAGGAACTTTCAATACTATCCAGTCAGTATGCTAGCATTGCCAGAGGGTGTATTAAGGCTATTTACAAGAAACTTCATATGGAAACATGCCCCGTCCAACCCCTTGATCCATTCACCCCATCACTAACATCCGCACTCAACCCACGAGCGACAAGATAATTATGTGTGTATTAACCGCTATATAACCAAGCAGAGTCCCTCGTTAAAGGCGCGGGCTAAAAGACAAGAGCTCCGACAAACATCATGATTGCTATCGGGATGTTGATTGCATTTAACGAAGAGGGACCTGAATGCAAGACGAAATTCGTTAGCGATAGTCCATTATTCACCAGGATAGAATGCAATAAGAGACTCTCACCCGTTACCCGATTCGCCTTATTCGGAATGGGGCTTTGACACATCTGGTACACTTGAACAAATCAACACCCAATTTCTCAATAGAATACCAAATGCATAGATCTACTCACCATTATTAACAGCAATCTGAAACGCACCCAAATCATTCTTAGTCGTACACTGCGCCAGCACACAATTCGCCATCTGAGTCTCTGGCGCAATAAGATCGGAATTCTCAAGATCTTGACATAGGCATCTCAAATCCGAACTTTTGGTGCTATTTTTGGCGCCTGTGCCGCAATACGGCGCGAATTGGGTGGTGTAATATCCGTCCATGCATGATTGGGCGCAGGTAGGGAATAGAGATTCCCATTGTTGGAACGATATATTTGCTGAGATGGTTTTGGCGAAGAGGGTGGTGATGATCAAGAGGAGATGCATGATTTTACTAGTGTATGAGATTTCTTGGGAGTAGGTATGTAGCTGTGAGATGATCACTACTGGGTGAGGATAGACTTGACCTCATGTGGAACATCTATTAAGTTATATATGAATGGAATATCTGTCTCGTACCACGAGGTGATGCCTGGGAAGCACAAGCGTACTGTGTCACCAATACACCAAGTAGCCTATCCCCCTTATTCATTAGCACTGTTGTGTGGTATTTGCATATGCATCATTCCAAAGCATCTGGCCTAAAGGTATCACAAATGGAAACACGACCAATAGGAATTGATGAGTTGATGGAATAGTGTCCACGAATATTCCTTATCCGTTATTGGAGGTACAAGGGTGTCACAAGTCAACCTTTGTGATGAACATGAGACAGGGATTATCCCGATATTTCAATCAATGGAAAACAAGGGGTTCGACTATGTAGATCAATAAGAAGTTCATTACCTAGGTATGAGAGTATATATTAACAAAACAAAAACGCTGTCGAGATCATCTATATACTTTTAGGATAGATTTAAATCAAACCACCATTAGCCCTAACCGTCTGCCCGGCCACCCACGGCGTTCCAGCCAGATAAACAACAGTCTCGGCAACTTCCTCTGGAGTCCCCAGCCTGTTAAAAGGAGATTGCTTCTTAATCATCTCAATCAGCGCATCCGGCTTCCCCTTCAAAAACAGCTCTGTGGCCGTTGGTCCGGGAGCAATAGTATTCACGATAATACCCTTTGGTGCCAGATCCTTGGACAAAGTACGAGTGATTTGCTCAATGGCTCCCTTGGTGGAGCAGTAGGCGACGTGAGCTGGCAGGACGGTGTTGGAGTGGTTGAGGGTTGTGCTGAAGAAGACGATGTGTGAGCCTGGTGGCATGTGTGGGACGGCAGCCTATCTCGTCGTTAGTTACTGTCCTTTCTTCTTGTCGTGGTGGTGAGCATACCTTTGCCAAAAACAACGGCCCCTTGACATTAACCTGATACGTTCTATCAAACACCTCTTCCGTCAACGCCTCGAGATTAGCCATGGGCATAACACCAGCACTGGCGATCAGGATATCAATTTTTCCAAATTTGGCGACAGTCTGCTCGACAATGATCTTGATATCGCTGGTCGACCCCGCATCGGCCTTGATTGCAATCGCATTGTCAGCACCCAGTTTGGCGATGACTTCGTTGGCGGCGGCTTCGTCAGAAGAGTAGTTGATGGCGACTTTGGCACCGAGAGCAACTAGTTGTTCGGCGGTGGAGCGGCCAATGCCCTTGGAGCCGCCTGTGATAAGGGCTACTTTGCCGGCGTAGGAGGGCATCTTGATGTTTTGAGATGATTATGTAGAGATGATGGGTTGATGAGGCAATTGAGTGCTACCGAGCAAGTTGTTTCTCGTGTGATTAATGGCTTTCAATTGTAGATTTACACAACCCATGCAGGGACGAGGCTGTATTTATACATGTATAGATATCTATACGAAGGCATTCACGATAAATCCGATGACGACTCGCGGGGTTTGCATCGGCTTTTCGGACGTGGGGGAAGGTTTGCATTGCATGTTTGCACCGGCTGCAAACAGCAAAACCGTATATCCGATGCAAACACCAAGATGTTATATCCGCTCCACGTCGGTGTTTCTTTTTCCTGCGCAAGACACATCACAAGATCGTCGGCTTTGCGATGAAAGCCCGAGTCAAATGCTTGCTTGCTTGCGGACCATGACTTAAAGCCGTGCATTATCAGCGACATGAGGCAATGTACGAGTACGGTTGTATTTAACGACACTATTGCAAAACTATTTGACATTTAAACAAAGTGGGTCCTCCCACCCGGCAGAACCACTCTCACCGCCTTCTTATAGGCCTTTGTGCCTATAAGGCCCACACTTTAAGCGCCTAACACCGTCCTAATTATAAGGCCTCTAGGGTGTAGGGGATTATATAATGTTTCAGAATTTGTGAGCTGGTCCTCCTGGTGGGCGTTCTGGGAGCCAGACCAATCCAAATCAATGGGACTGTTGAAACTAATAATCCATTTCTTTCTATAGCAACCACCGTCGACGACATCAACCGACTTTGTCTGCGCGCTCTACAATGCCCTGATTCATTGGCTGTCAAAAATCAGCTGAAGGAGCACGAGGATAAATTCCTCTACGAATCAATTGAATGGATCATTCACGACCCGCAGTATGTCAGATGGAAAGACGAGGACAAACTCTCTCTCATCTGGGTTAAGGGTGGCGCAGGGAAAGGAAAGACCATGGTGTCGGTTGGGCTGATTGAGAAACTTTTGAGTGCCCAGGCCCAGGACAATTCCACTGCAGTGGCGTATTTCTTTTGTCAAAATGCGGACTATAAGCTCAATACACTCGAAGCGATCATCAAAGGCCTGATTTTTCGATTAGTAAATCAGCAAGAGGAGCTCAAAGAGTCTTTACAAAGCCGCTGGGACACCGCCAACAATCGTTTTGAAGAGGATGTTACCTCCTGGCGCACGCTCTGGAACATATTTTTGGAGATGCTAGATCGGTGCAAGTGCCGGACAGTGTATATAATCGTGGACGCCCTCGATGAATGCGAAGATGAGCGCATGGCTGATTTTCTAAGGCTTACTGTCCGAACAGGGCTTGATTCCTCAAAAATCAAATGGTTATTAACAAGTCGCCCATTCGACAGCGCCGAGCAAGAATTATTGGCTGGGCCTGAGCAGATGCAGATCAACCTGGAGATCAACTCGAAGCAGATCTCTGACGCTGTCAAATTTCATATCACTTCCAAGGTTAATGAACTCGACCGACGTCACCGCTATGGAGATATGCTGCGGCAGGAAGTAGAGATTGAGCTTACCAAAAAAGCAGAAGGCACGTATTTATGGGTGAGCTTGGTATGCAAGCAGCTTGATAATGTACGCCGTGACGATGTCTTGACTACAATCCAAAATCTGCCGCCAGATTTGCATACTCTTTACGACCGGCTGTTCAAAGAACTTAATAACGGCGAGCCGGCTGACGTGAAGAGATGTATGCGATTGCTTACAGTGATGATGCTAGCCTATCGCCCTTTAAACGTGGAGGAAGTGGGCACCGTCACAGGCCTGGTTGATGAAGAGGTGGTTATTAGGACGCTGGTTGATAATCATCAACAAATCCGTTGATTTGACGTTTTCGGAGACTTATGTCTCTCCATCCTCGCTGTCAAACATTGGGGTCAGAGTAGATATTGACTTTGTTTATATATTAAGGTAAAGAGGTGTATAAGTGATACGAATTTGCTCATGCGCATGGAGAGCAAGATGACAGCGGGGTCTTTCTAATTCTCAATACCTAGCTATTGATTGACAATAGGATTTTATATACTGTTTCAGAGGAATCTCTGTCGGCCCCCTTGGCGTGAGGTCAGTATAAAGAAATCGAAATGTGAGAAATGGGCAGTTCGGCGTTTGCAGAGATGGAAGCGGTGAGCCATAAAAATTGCTATCGCGTGGCTGTTTTTGCAAACAGAAAATGCATTTGGATATTAGCCTTTATATTAATATAGAGGTCCGGCATGAGTTATCGCGATATCACGATATCGTCCAGTTATTAAGAGCGTACGCGGTGCGGCGATTAAACACTGGAACCCACTCTGTATAGAGGACAACCCTATTGTAGCAAAGATAAGCCTGCTAAATTATGGAAATAAGCACTCTATTTGAGGCTATCTCCAAGCATTGGCATTACGTGGACGCAGGCTGTTTGCACGTCACATGCCATGTCGTTTGTATAGCTCGCCTTGCATAATATATTATATCGCGGGATAAATCAGATAATCTTGCGAACAGATAGGTATTGGGTAAAGACAGGGGATGTGATAGGAGCTGCAGTTCCTGCAGGATAAAGGAGCAAACAACCTGCCTAAAAAAGAAGACACTAAAACGCAACAAGGTTACATATGCTCCGCAGTAATCAATTTGGCTCCATACAAATCCCGAGCTTATATTAAGGTAAAATGCAATGCCGAGTGTTGGTGGCTGTAGGATCGCTCCTGATGGCTGATGCGGGGATGCTCTAGATAACTTTGAATTAGATAGAATTAAATAATAAATACTAATAAATAGGGATACGCAAGCCTGCGCTAATCTGGTGTGATCTGTCGCTAGTTAATTGACGCATCCGATGTTTCTGTCTCTGTTTATTCGGTGTTTCTTTGACTTTGCTCTGCGCAATTGTCGGTGTGCTGGCAATTGGGGACACATTGACAAAAAATAAGAATCAGAACAAGGACAAAATAAAAAACTGATCGACGAGATAAAAAAAGAAACACAAACAGAAAGAAAAAAGACAGAAGAGGTTGAGTCGGCGGATTTGGGGCGCTCCTTCCAGCTTATCGGGCCCCCACCGGGTGTAACGTGCTTTGCTGACCACCTGCCTGTTTCGACCCAAGCCATCACCAACATCCTGCACTCTGAGGTCTCCATCTATTCGCCGTCGCTTGACACAATGCAGTCATCTCTCCTGCCGATCACTCGATCTATCGCGATAGTCGACAGATACATAAATACATCGCCATGGCCGCGCCGACCTTGCTTGTCCAGTCCAGTGTCAACCGCTTAAGCGCGCAACACCCTCTCCTTCTCAAGCACTCTCTCGAGCCTCCAATATGAGTCGCATTCTCGCTGGCGCCGGCTTGCTGGCCCAACTGGCCGTTCCTGCTCTGGCTGCCTCTGCTCTCGTGGCCCACGAATCGCTCGCTAACCTGCCCTCGGGATGGAGCGAGGTCAGCACCCCGGACGCCGACAGCACCATCCAGCTGTCCGTCGCCCTGGCCTTGCAGAACATCGACCAGCTCGAGAGCAAGCTGCAGTCTGTCTCGACCCCTGGTAACGCCGCCTACGGCCAGTACTTGGATGTTGACGACATTACCTCTCAATTCGGCCCTGCCAACGCGTCTGCCGACGCCGTGACCAGCTGGCTCCAGGAGGCCGGCGTCACTGAGATCTACAACGCAGGCCAATCAATCAACTTTGCCACCACCGTCAGCAAGGTACGATCTTAAAAGACAACGGTATTGAGGAACGAGCTACTGACATCTCACAGGCAAACAGCCTTCTCGGTGCCAACTTCACCTACTACTCCGATGGTGGTGTTGCCAAGCTGCGTACCTTGTCATACTCCATCCCAAGTGACCTCCAGTCGGACATCGATCTCGTTTCGCCAACAACCTACTTCGGCAAGACAAGTGCTTCGCGCTCCATTCGCTCGCACAAGAGCAAGCGCTCGACGTCGACTACCTCGGCCGCAAGCTCTTCTGTCTCTATCGCCGCTTCTTGCCAGACGATCGTTACACCTGCTTGCCTGAAGGAGATGTACAATATCCAAGACTATACCCCCGATCCCAAGCACGGTAGCCGCGTCGGCTTTGGCAGCTTCCTCAACCAGTCCGCCATTTTTGACGATCTGTTCGACTATGAGGATGCGAACGGAATCGCATTCCAAAACTGGACCAAGGTGTTCATTGACAACGGAGAGAACGACCAGAACCCAGACGACGGTAATGATGGAGAGGCCAATCTTGATGTTCAGAACATTGTCGGTGTCTCTCACCCGCTCCCTGTGACTGAGTTCCTTACTGGAGGATCGCCGTGAGTTTCCTTCCCCTCTATTTTAACGACAGTGAACCAAACTAACTTTTTGCAGTCCCTTCATTCCCAGTCTTGATACCGAAACCGACGACAACGAGCCCTACCTCCCGTATTATGAATATCTCTTGTCCCAGAGCAACGCCGACCTGCCCCAGGTCATTTCCAACTCCTACGGTGATGATGAACAGTCTGTGCCGTATAAATATGCCGTTCGCGTGTGCAACTTGATTGGATTGACTGGATTGAGGTAAGAACGGAATTTCGCTGATTCGTGTTTGAATTGAAACTAATTCTTGTATAGAGGTATCTCGGTCTTGGAATCAAGCGGTGACCTTGGCGTCGGCAGCGGATGCAAGAGCAACAACGGCCAGAACAAGACTGAATTCGAGCCCATCTTCCCTGCCACCTGCCCCTATGTTACTGCTGTCGGTGGTACTCAGGCTCTCACTCCCGAGGTCGCCTGGACTTCCAGCTCTGGTGGCTTCAGCAACTACTTCCCACGTGCCTGGTTCCAAGAGTCAGCTGTCGAGACCTACTTGAGCAAGTACATCAGTGCCGCGACAAAGGAGTACTACACTGCATACACCAACTTCTCCGGCCGTGGCTTCCCCGATATTTCCGCACTCAGTGTCGACCCCTACTATGCCATTTACTACGGCGGTGAAGTCGAGGAGACTGGTGGTACCTCAGCTGCCTCTCCTGTCTGGGCTGGTGTCATTGCCCTGTTGAACGACGCCCGGCTCGCCGCTGGCAAGCCTGCTCTCGGATACTTGAATCCATTCTTCTATGCTCTTGGATACAAGGGTCTCAACGACATCACTGGTGGCGGCTCTGTTGGCTGCAACGGTGTTGACGGCCAGGATGGCGAGGGCGTCTCTGGTGGTGGCGTTATCGCATGGGCTTCCTGGAACGCTACCGTGGGCTGGGACCCAGTTACCGGTCTGGGTACTCCTGACTTCCAGAAGTTGAAGGAGATTGTGCTCAGTATTTAAGTACAGTCAAGATTGTAAATAACTACATCTACGCAGCTTATATATCATGCAGAATTGTTAGTTGGTAATCATAGACTTTTTCTTCTGATGTGTTCTTTCGTCGGATCCATAAGCCCTAGCCCTAAACCCTAATGAATTGCTTGCAACCTGAGGCACATCAGGCAGGTACCGTCACATGCTAAGTCCTTCATTCAAAATTCGGACAGTCTGACAAAGACAAAAAGTTATATTTATAGAATCCTACTCCTCCTACTTATCACTGTTGTAGTATACAAATCATACAAAGTCATTTCCTGCCGGGTGGCTGTATACACCCCGCGGCGGTGCCGTATCAAGAACCGCGTCGTACATACCTAAGGTTCGTAGGCATATAGCCGGGCACAATGGGCTAGTCCTTTGATTACTTCAATATAACTCCCTCATATTGAGATCAAAGCTCCTTCTTTACTTTGTAAAATCCGGATAGTCAACAGCCAGACAGAATATCAAAGAAATGTCAAAAAAGGAGCCAGCCCTGAAAATGTTACTCGATTAGGGATGTCAGAGACCCTAAAAAATTGAGCCATTGACTCGCTCAAAATTGAGTCATGTACTGTTAGTCTCGGGACTAAAATTAGATCGGTCATTCATTCATTCATACCTTGACCGCAAAGTAGAGAGGGCACTCTTTGTTAGACAACACCGCCTACACAAGGCAATATATGCCGTTCATCTGTCGAACTTCGCAATACACTCGGTCGTCATCAATGGCTCTATCTCGTGACAAAATCTAACTTGACTTGGAATTTATCTTATAAAGATCTCTTCCTGCGAAAGCCTGTCTTCTTGGTGATACAACGCCTGGGGGTGGAGTTGAATTATCTCCTTTATGGAAATGGCTCTCTTTGTTCGTGTCATTGTTCAGATGAACATGAGTTATTCATAGCAAATTGCAGAGCATTAAGCTCATATATATTTCACTCTCCAACTTTATAAACTGCTCTAAGAGAATGTTGATTTCGAAGAGACTGTCATTCGTGCACATCCTTCCCACTCACACACCCTCAATTATCCGATGATATCTTTCGCCCAAGCCCGGCTTCTCACACGCATTAGCCGTCCGCTATGGTGGATAATTGCTCCTTCAATCTATTTCGCTGGCTGGATCCATGCCGGATCGTATCCACATAGTATTCCTGCGCTTCTGGTTGGAATAGGCTTGACCTTTCCTACATGTCTGGGTATGTCACCACCCCCTTTACCTAAGTTGATAACCTATTCTGACGCATTCAAGTGACATTCGGCGTAAACGACGTCTACGACTACCCTTCGGACAGACGCAATCCACGGAAAACCAGCCACTGGATGGACGGCACCTCTTTGCATGAACATGATCATCCGCTTGTCCTAGTCGCATCGAAAACGGCAACCTTGGCAACTGTTGTGTTCAGCATGCCCGCTGCGATTCACCACCATAATCCCTATCTTATAGTCTACACCATCTCCTACCTTGCGGTATTATGGACCTATTCATCCCCGCCACTCAGAATCAAGGAGCGGGTGGTTCTAGACTCGTTGTCGAATGGGTTGATATGCTGGCTCTTCTGGGCGTGTGGTTATACCCTCGGCGACAATAATCATGGAGCTGGTATTATTGGCGTTCATACTGGATGGGTCGTTTTCTTCTATGGATCTGCTTGCCACAGTCTCGGCGCCGCTGTAGATGCCATTCCGGATAATGGGGCGGGTTATCGGACTACCGCTGTGGTGTACGGAGAGAAGGCTGCTATTTGGCTTGCTATGCTGTACTTGTAAGTGTATTATATTCCTTTGGTATGAAAATATTGACTGACTATGGCTAGCTTTTGCGCTGCAATGATAGCTGGAATCGCCACAGAATTTGGCCTGGCGGCTTCTGCAGGAGTCATTACCTCCATGCTGATATTGTTAGTGGCACGCCCGCTTCTGACTTCTGTTCTCGTGCGGTTGGCTATGTGGGGATCATATTTTGGAGTTCCAATATGGGTGTTTCGGCGGGTTTTCTGTATTGCGACAGGGCAGGGTGTGAAAAGGGGTTGGTGAGCTGTGCTCGCTACAATTTTTCAAGTTGAGGTACAGATTGAAGCTCATTCAACTCTTTCAATACCTGGACGGTCGCGGTTAAGTCTTTCGTGAGATAGAAATGCATTCGGGGCTGCTATCTACACGCCTGTAGTAAGGCCTCACGGCAGTGCCATATAGGGAATGGTCGTCGACGCGTGGTGCTGTCTTTGGTTTATAGTATTCTACTCCGGCAGTAGACGGGTTTACATTGGACCTCGACAGCGTCATTTTCGTGTCATGGAACAAAGATTAAATAATGGATGTAGTGCATTTCTGGGTTTCTTGAGATACTTGTAAAACTTGCAGACAAGCTTTCCGTCAGTCTCCGGGGATTTGATGATAGCGTTTTGTCCGTCGGTTTTCTTGGTTATGACTAAACTATCTGATATATCGGCATATCTATGCTCTTGTTAGTTAGCCAGAGATAAATTACTGACTGTCTAGTACTTCTTATAACTCTACCTGACATCCGGTTCAACGGCACCTCCATATATCAAGAACAATGCACACAACCATGCCGGAGCTTTAAGGAAAATAACAGCTACCGGACAAACCCCGGGAAGCTATCGAAAATATATGGGATGCCTAATTATTAAATGTTTTATATCCGTGTAGTGTTTCATCTGGATTGTCAGATTCCATTAAGCTATGACCCTACTGGCGCCACAACTCATACGAGGCAATGCAATTGATCTTAATATTTATGAATTTGCGAAGCGCTGCTGGCAAAAATGCATATTAATCTCGGTATCTATGCGCCATGAAACTTCTTCCCCTTGTTCATACTAGGGTTTGGTCTGTGGATGATCTACGATGAGCAATGCATGTTGGAACTGCTAAGAACGGGCCATGGGGGCTTGTTTTTATTTGCTAATAGCTTGATATTTGACTGACTTCGTATAATTTTAGCCAATTGAAATTCACCTTTCAAAAATATTGATCGACTTGAAACATGCCTTTCCCTAGCGTTGGGGCGATTGCCCTGAAACTATCGCGAAATTGGCGATCCGGCAAACGAGGACTCCACGCTGTGACCTTTTAATTTTCTATCGTTTATCCTCATGCTACATCATGGATAATGCCGGCCGAGGTCCTAGGAGCTATTAATACATGCTTGATGGCTGCCTGCTGATAAAGGCTGGAGATTGCCAGGTTGAGGCTTTCTTTTTTCGTCTTCTTAGAAAAGGAGAGAATATGTCTTTTTCTCCGCTGGTGGTTTTTTCGTCTGTCGCCCTGCTTGGAAGCGTCCAAGTTAGAGCTGACTTCATCCCAACAGTCTCTGGCACACCACAGCTGTTTGGTAACGTGTCAGATCCTACAATCAATCGAGATTCCTGCGGGTCAGCAAGATTTGGCACTCGAGAACTATGGACATGTCGCGACTCGCAACCGTTTGCAGACGGTGTCCCGACGCTGCCTATTTATTCGAGCTCAGCATCATGGACTGAGTTCGCCTCTGATGGCACACCCCTTATCCAAACATGGACCGACGCTGCCGGTCTCACCGAAACAGGCGTTTTGTGCTCTGGCGACAACTATGAAGAACCTTTCTTCCCCCTCCAGGCAGATGAATGTAACACAAGCACAGCTGGGGAATGTTCGGATGGTACTCGCTATGCCATTTGGCCTAATAGTCCACCGCTGGTGACCAGCGACGATACGACTACAGGCGTTATCGAGGCTTATTCCTGGGTTACTGAAGCACATATAACTAGTGACCTCGTGGATCTCAACCCTGATCCTGGCACGACTCTGTACCAGATCACGTACGATCCGTCTGTGAATGGGGACTCGACAGGTCTTCCGAACGTGACAACCATCCAGGAAAACTTCTGGACAACGGATCAAATGCCCTACGGCTCATACGGTGGCGTGATAGTCGACGATGTCGCATATTTATACGGACAGAACGCCGCTGGTACAGTTGCCCTGGCACAGGTAGCTGTGGGATCGGTCACGGACCAATCTGCATATCAGTACTATGTGGATGGCGCATGGACAAGCACCATCCCGGGAGTCAACGATACCGATATCGCGATCACGAATGCCGGTGCGGGTGCGCAGGGCACGTTTTACTACTCGAGTGTTTGGGATCTGTATGTTTGGATTGGGCAGGCAAGTTTGAGTATTGCTCCGGATTTCTATATTACGACTGCCTCTGCGCCGGAGGGGCCTTGGGCCGAGCCTAGTAATTTCTACTCAGCGGAGTATGTTGACGAGTCGTACACGCTCCAGGCTCATCCGGGTCTTTTGGCGAATGCGTCGGAGAATGCTATTTGGTTGACATATACTGTTACTTCGGGGGATGTGTATTACACGCCGTTGGTTTATGTGGCATGGGAATCGTGAGTTTGTATACATAGCTTTCTTTCTCTGGATCCATCCCACACTATATTGTATAGATTCATGCATAGCTATGTCCCAAGTACAGGCTTCAATCTTTCATAGGTACCTTTACTCGGTGGTTCATATGATTTCTTTTTAACAGAGCTGTAGTAAGAATACGGTATAAATTTCTATATTACTTTAGGTAAGCGGTATAGTGTTACGTACGCTTCGAGATGAAAAGGCCCTGACCTCGTCAGAGGGGGCATTCGTAATTTTTTTACTTCACAAAAATGCTACAGGTAAGTCCCCGGGTCTTTTTTTTAATTTTTTAAAAGACATTTCCTATAAATAATGCACGAGAGTCGCTGTATTATATCGTCATCTTGGTTCTAGATCTCCAGTAGGTTTTGCTTTACCACGGGACGGCATTTCCCAGAAGCAAGGCATCGATCGTGATCTTGTGAATAAACCTGTATTCTCATCGGTTGTTTTTATTAATTCGAGATTCCTCGAACAACAAACAGCGAGAGAAGATATTTATATTCGATCACTTCATGCCGGATAGCCCTAATCCAGGTTCCAATGTCGTTTCAACTTCGTGTGAGACATAAATAAAGAGGATTTGCGCTAGTATTACTGATTTCCTTGGTTGCAATGAAGATGACGAAGAGGATACAATACATATTTCAGATGGGACATTCTCGAAAGAGGGCTGCTATCTATCGAATCGGCTCTTTCCGGTAAACGGCAAGGCTACAGGATAATAACTATAGAGTAGTGTAAGACAAATATTTCCTAGCAGAGGAGACTAATCAAATAGTCATATTATATTAATTCCATCCATGTAAAAGACAGGATAAATAGTCCGTGCTACTGCTATAGTATTGCTGCGCTGTCAGATGCGGGGTGGTGCATACAGTACCAGGTTCAAACTTCAAGGAATGAATAAACAATTCTCCGACAGGCCAACCAGCATCCCTCCTGTTATCTTGTCCGCCTGTCATAGTCCTTAAGATCTCGCTAACCTATTTAATCTATGTATTCAGCCATGCCATCATAGGCGCACGAGCGTTTGCTTGCCTGAGTAAGCAACGCTGGTTCTGCGCTAAGCGGACATGTCTCACCTTCTGGCTGGGATGATATCACCTCGATCAATTCCATTGTGAGTTCCAAGGAAAGACCTGCAAGCCCATTCGTCTTGTTTTGCGCCTTTCCAGTGCCATCCGGCAGCCAAGCCATTAGCAGTCAACGTCCTGTGCGTACAAATTGGTGTTTACCTATCCAATTGTGCCTTGGCGATTTCTAGGGCCATCTTGTAGGTTCCATGCTTCTGGCACGATTCAACGGCTCGAGCTAAAGGTAGACAGCCTTCAAAGCCAACGAGATAACCGGCCATACACACACCGTCCATGGATCGAGAGGAGCATCCTAGACCCTTGTCAGCGAGAGAGCCGCGGTGACCCAATCGGACGGTGCAGGATGTCTCACCAGCTAGAGGAAAGGAGGGGTTTTTGGGCTAGGGCTCAATTCGCAATGCCATGATTTGGTAAACTTGCGCCTGACTTTCCAGATCCTTCATGCTGGATGGCTGGGATTTTTATCACCGGCCCCGGTAGGGTTTGGTTTTGTGAACTTAGGCTTGGTGCGGCTGCAATATATAATATAATGATGAGAGGGTGACGCGGTGCGTAAAAGTCATAAGCAATAAATCTCACGAGACAGAAAATTGCTCTTTGGTTGTCGAACCTGCCACTCGTTCTAAAGCCATCGTCGCTCAATGGTTTACTGTTGACGATAGCCTCACTCGTTCCTGCATTGGATCTGTCATTATCTCTAGGAAAAGGAAAAGAAAACAATGAAGCTTTACCATAACGTCCTGCTGGCCTTGGGCCTTACTGCACTGGTTGGTGCTAACCCAGGGGTTCGCATTGCCTACCCTCGAGGATGGAACACGACTGTCATAGCTTCTACTACAACAGCTACAAAGCCTTGCATTAACAGCACGAGTCTGCCTCCTCCGCCGCCGCCTCCAGCTAATACAACTTCGACCTCAGTAGAGACTGCTACTACAACAGTGTGCACTGAGTCTAAGTGTATTGCTTCATCTACCTCAGTTACTACCCCAGCCAGCAGTGTCCCAGTCAGCAGCCCCCCGGCGAGCAGTATCCCAGTCAGCATTCCCACGTGCAGCACCATCACCACCACAGTTACTGTCACGGCTGCTTGCGTTCCTAGTGAAAGTGTGACCGAGAGTGCTACTGCTACGCCAACAGCCCCATCTGCTACCGAAACCACGCCGGCTGCTGAAACTACCCCTGCTACTAAAACCACGCCTCCTACCGAAACTTCTACCACCGGCCCATCACCGCCAGGAGGAGCCTCGCCTGGCGGTAGTTCTTCACAGGCTGCGACCAGCTCTCATGGAGCAACTAGCACGGCACCGCCTATATTTACCGGGGCTGCGTCGGCTACATCTGCAAGTCCTGGAAGCGCAGTCGTTGCTGCGATTGTGGCTGCTCTTGCTGTCTTCTAATAGGCATGCACTTAGTTTGATAAGAAGTGGCCAGTCAATGATTGTCAAACAACGATTAGTACGATTGAGTATAAAACAGGCTGTCGATGTGGTCCATTTATATGTCATGGATTGAACAAACAAACGAACAAAACTTGAACTGATGGATGATAATAATGTTGATGTGATTTATGTTATATCTGTCTTTATATTTAGCAAAAAGGGCCAGTGATGAACATGAAGCGTGCTGAATAGGTGGTAATGGTGGATGGAAAGGTATTGCCCATGTTAGGAATTTATTTTGATTTATTTCTTGCAATGCTCCCAGATAATCTGAACGTCTTAATGTAGCTGTGTTGAACAGTGTGCAGGCCTGTTTATATCGGATCTATTCTTATCGACGGTGCTTTTCATGGAAAATACTAGGAGCTCCATGACAGAAATAATAGATAATCTTCGGCTAGTTCTACAAGTCTACTACTTGTATGCAATCTAGAATCGACGGTTAATTATGTAATGGAGCTTGATATCTAAGCTCTGCGATCAATGTTAAACAAGGCCAAAATATCAAGAAATCGGAACGACAAGCTTCTGCCCCGAGACATTACCAGACTTTAGCAAATTTAACCCTTCAACAACCGTCTCAAAGCCTGGTGACAGTACTCTCACTGGATGAGCCTTTAATTTCCCCTCGTCTAAAAGCCTCTGAAACATCTTAAACAGACGCACCGCCGCCAAGTGCTTTTTCTTACTTGCTGGCCTCTCGTACCCGCGAGAGAGCTCAAGCTCCTTGCCAAAAACCTCGAGAGCCATTGGGAATGCCACCTCTATAGTTCGCCGCTTTTGCAGCAGCTCTTCAGAGCACAGTTCCAGGCATGTATAGTTTCCCCCAAACCTAGAAATTGACCCATAACAACACGTCACTGAATCCGAGTCTGAGATGATGTCAAGCGCATACTCTAGATCCCCACCTGTCTCATTTTTAATCTTGGCTGGAGTCTCCGGGTCGGCATAGTCAAAGACAACTTTTGCACCATAGCTTCGCACGAGGTCAAAATTATGAGGTGAACACGTCACAATAGGCTCAAGTCCAGATAATTTGAGTAGTTGCAGAGCCATTGTGCCCGTTGATGTGCTGGCACCGTAAACGAGCACGGGAAATGACTCCTTAGCTGGGTTTTCAGGATTGACTTCGAGCCCCAGTCCGCCTTCCCACAGGGAGACTATGGATGTCGAAGTCGCCAAACCAAGTGCAGCAGCATCCTCTATCTTGAATTCTTGCGGAACCCGAAGTACAAGGTCCGCGGAAACTCGGACGTATTCCGTAAAGGCGCCATTCGAACGATCGGCCGGGTTGGAGCCATGAACAGGACCGCAAACTGTGTCGCCGATGCTAATATCGGATCTTGTTGAAGTCTCCTCGCTGATCAGCACCACCGTGCCAACGAAATCATTCCCGATCACTGCCCCTGGGCTAGGGAAGGAAGCACCCATTTTGTAATCGCATGGATTGAGAGCGACCATCATTGTCTTTACCAGTATATCACCGGGCGAGAGCTTTGGAACGGGCGAATTGTTGGTGATTTTGGGGTTTCCTTGCTCATCTTGTACAAGAGCTTTCTGGAAGCTAGGAATGATCGGTATGTTGGGTAGAGTTGATGGCATTGTGTATGTTCGTGGTCATGAAATAGACGCACGGAAGAAAAAGTTTGGTACTTGATGATTGTTCCTTCAACCATTGAATCTCAGTTGGGTAGTTTATATAATTCCCCAAACTGATCTACGTTGCAAGCTGATATAGGTAATCCGACTCCGAGAAGTCGGACTTGCGCATTCCGATCGAGATCGGCCTCGGACACCATGGAATTAAGATCAAAGCCCTTTGGGCCAAAATGAAATAACATTAATTAACAACTATGCACTATAATACGCCTTATGATAGGAGTGTAGCTTGTTTCCTGAAAATAACCAATCTTACGGAGTAAAAATTTGATCCGGAGTAACATCGAAAAAGAAAACATCGTAACAAAGAAAGCTCCCTAAAGAAAAACCAAATCCACAGCATACCTCTAAATATTTAGGGGTTTAGTTTTCAGAACTAAGACCCTGTTCAGAGTCTAGCTGTGTAGTATCTTTCTGCTTCTCGAGTCCATACTCAGTCTCAAGCTGCTGTCTTAAGGGAACCTCTTTCTCCACGAGGACTAAGAGACATGCCACACCAGCAAAGATAGCACCAATCCAAAAAGCACGATCCAGTGCCGATGTGTATAGCTTGCGAACTTCAAGTTGCACTTCCGGAGAAAACTGTTTCACAAAGGTAGCCGAAGCCTGCTGATAGGCACCACCGCCGCTGAGCAGTGAACGAGCCCTTGCATCTGACACGATATATAGTTTCTCCTCGATGCGATTGTTGAAAATAACAGCCGGGATAGAAACGCCCCATATGCTGCCAAATGCACGGAAGAATCCCCAGGTTGTCGTTGCCATAGCCTGGTCTTGTTCGGAGGCTGGTGCTTGAAAGGCCGGCAGCAGTGTGTCGATTACGATGCCGATACCGAGGGCGGTGATGATTTGGAAAACAGCCCAATCGGCAACTGAAGTCTGTAGCCCAAGCATTGATAACAGACCCATCCCAATGGTTGTGCATGCGAACCCGACGAAGTGGATTGGCTTGAATTTGCCCCAGCGACTCAGTGAGATAGCGGCAAGCATAGCACCTGGGACGCCGGCGATGGCTTGTGGGACTAGAGAGTAGCCTGCACGACTGGAAGAGTAGAGAGAAACGGCCTGGAAATAAACAGGGAGGTAGTACAGGTACCACAAGTAAACCACGGAGTTGAGAAATGTGTCGATGAGAACGACGATGGATGTGCGGTGCTTCAGCAGCCGCATGGGCATGACAGGTTCCGGAGGGAAGCCACTGGCCTCATACGCAGCGAATAATGCATATGCAAAGAAGCCCAGCAACAACGGGACCAATGTATGCCATGACGACCACGAGTAGATTGTCCCAGCATAGGTAAGTGAGTAGAGAATGGCCACAGTGCCTAGCATGAGAATAGCGTTCCCCACGAAGTCGATGCGCTTGAGCTTTTCCGTGAGAGATCGATCGTCGTGATAGCTCACTCGCAGGAGAAGAAACATTATAAAGAGCGAAACACCGCCAATGGGAAGGTTGATCCAGAAAATCCAACGCCATGTTGTCGAGTCTGCGATGACACCCCCAATGAATGGGCCGAGAGCTACTCCAATGCAGAATACACCTAGGATCACAGCCATGTATTGACCGCGTTTTCGTAGAGGACATAAATCGGAGACGATTATATCTAGGTTGAAGAAAACGTGTGAGACCCTTCTCTCAAGGATTGAAATACGGAAGGGGATCTTATATACGTACTCACTGTAAGGACTATGCCACCAGAACCGGCACCCTGAATGGCGCGGCCTGCAATGAGCATGCTGCCACTAGTCGCACCACCACAAATCCCACTCCCCAGTGTGAATAAAGCCAAGATTGTCAGAAACACCCATCTGCGTCCGAAGATGTTGCATAGCTGCCCGAATAAAGGGGTCAATGCCGTGCTAGGAGGAGTATTCCCGTTGGTTAGCCAAAGCTTCGCCAGAGATAGAATGGTCAGACACACGCGCAAATGAAGAACGAATTCGTAATCCAGATAAATTTCTCTTCCATATCAAGGTCTTGCAGAATATGTGGTGCCGCAGTAGTTACGACTGTTTGTTCCAGCGAAGCTAGCAGTGTTGAAATAGCAAGGCCGACGATAATCGCCCAAAAACGAAAGCCGCGTTCAAAGTCTTCTGGTTCTTCTTTAGAGTCGGCAGCAACTTCTGTTGACGGTGAAGAAGGTTGGGATTGGCTGTTTGTCTCGTGTTCCTGGTCCTTCTCGGACTGAGACTGGGGCCTATGAAGGGCCTCTTCAGTCGCTGGAGTCGCCATTGCTGGGAGTCAAGATGTGAAATGTTGCGATCACGAGAGAGGAACAAACACGATAAGAACGAAGAAAGAAGTCTTTCAATGCCAACTATCAAAAGCTCTAGGAAGGAGCTTTATGAAGGAAGCTCGACACAAAGAGATCGACGTAACCCTGGCCGATGTCCCAATTCGGCAAACCGGCGCCGAATAAGTCGGAGCTCCTTTTCCGAAACCGGTTAGCGCTTCACGCCCTAGCCCTAATCACAATTATTCGATGCATAAAAAATAAAAACGAGGACTGTTTTTCTTTTGATTGGTGAGTTCGCGTGAGTTTACTTAATGTTGGATTTAACGATATGTTTTCATTTGAATTGGCATTTAGACAAAAAGTAGAACAACTATCACGGTTCTTTGCAAACAATGCTATACCTAAATTAGTAGTGTTTTTCTACTATTACTATTACGAGGCAGCGTATGAGGGAGCGGGAGCCAGCCCCAGAGTTACGAGGAAGCTCTTAGATAAGCCTAGAGCGTACGAGTCAGCTTATATATATGTAAGGTCTAGATCTGCTATGCGAGGCTACGAGGTAGCACACCAGTTAGTGTGCCAGCTAGCGTGTTAGCTGTCTTGGGCAAGGTGTGGGATGGACTGAAGGAATACTCTTGATTATACGTAGGCATAGTCTACAGAATGTTCTTTGAATTGAATTGTAACAGTGTCAATTTCTACCATAACCGGATGGATAACTGTATAGCGTGATGGATAGCTCTCAAGGAGCGGCATGTTTGAATATCAGATGGAATGATTGTTGCCTCTGGGCGGTTATTCTTTCATGCAAGATTCAAATCATTCATATAGTCTGACCATTAGCGGCGTGACCATTGGCACCGAAAGTTGGAACCTTGACGCCCTTGACAGGCATGAATCGCACATACAACTGCGGTCGGTTCCACATTACATGAACACTAAAGTCCTTGTCGTATGATTGCTCATGTCCGCGTACACCTTCTACATCAAAGGCGAATAGAAGTTTACCCAGGAACAATCTGGTCTGTGACCACGCAATTTCCCTGCCAGTGCACTGTCTGGGTCCAAGGCTGAATGGGAAGAAAGCCTTCAAATTGTCATTGATGTACTTGTCGTCATAAAGGGGATGATTGTGTGGCAACCAGCGTTCCGGACGAAATTCCAGGGGATCCTGGAAGTAACGCTCATGGCGCATCGCAGTAAATGCACTAAGTTGACAGACGACCTAAACAGATAATAAATGTGAGCTTAAGAAATATTTTTCCACGGAAAGAAAAGTAATAGGCCACTTACCCCCTTGGGAACGTAGACACCATCAACCATGGCACCAGGACTAATGCGAGGCATACCAGTAGGCGTGGTCAAGTGTACACGAAGACTTTCATGTATGAAAGAGTTTAGATACTTCAGGTTGACCAAGGTTCCCGGAGTAATTTCTTCATAGCTCTGGAACGAGTCTCGGATTTCCTTGGTGAGAATGGCGTGAGTCTTTGGGAACTTGAGAAGGAAAAACATCACGGCGTAAAAGTTGATCTGAATAGGATCAAAGCCCGCAACAAACATTTGGAAAGCAACCTGTTCAATGTGCGTAAGTTCCTTCTTGGTAGCTGGCTCGGGGTCCTTTGGTGAGATCATGTAGTCCATGTAATCAGGATGCTTTGCCTTGCCTCTGTTGTCGATACGTGCTTTGACTTCTGCCTTATTGGCGTTGAAAACATTTCCAATGTTACGCACGACTCGGAGCGGCACAAACAAAGGTGTCAGTGGTGCGATAATGGGAAGTTTCTTTGAGAGTTGGAAGAGCGTTCCGGCAAAGCTCGTACCGCGGAGCATCTCGACGAAGTCGGATGTTTTCGCTAGGGACAATCAACAACTGAATAGCACAACTTTTAGGGGAATTTCTTACCTTGTTTCATATGCTGGAATTCACGGTTGTAGGCTAGATCCGCAGCCATGTCCACTCCAAGCCAAAGAAGCCACTATTTTGACATTAGCATCAAATACTGGGAAAGTCTGTAAAAGGAGGGCATACATCATTCATGCAGAGACCATCTGTGTTGCTCCCCAGATCGCTCATTTTAGACATGAAGAGATCCAAGTACATGTGCAAAATGGGTTCCTTTTCTTTGATAGCCTTGGAGCTAAAAGCTGGGAGAATTTTCTTTGCCACCGCTTTGCGCTTCGCGGGATCCGATTCCCAGATGAAACCCAAGTCGCCGTTACCAAAGTCCATCAAGTCTGTCTTGATAAAGGTCTCTTGATTCCTGACCGCAGGACCATATATATCTATTGTGATTCATGTGAGTTTAGTGGAGGTCATTGAGGTGGTCTAATACAACTAACCCATTGCTGCTTGTGGAGTGAAGAAAAGAAGTTCGTTCGGTGCAACGCGGACAACATCGCCTGTGTGAGTTGAGTCGTGTCAGCCCAGTTCAGATGTTCAACATGATATAGATTTTGTTGCATGCCGTATTTGCGAAGCATTTCTTCTTGAAACCATGGATAACGACCACGGATCCTGTGACTATCAGTAGGCGTTCTGGATTTGAGCGAGTATGCTGCTCACCAATGATAGCAGTACATAACATATGAGATGGCCGCGAGTTTAGGACCCGGAAATTTGGAGGCAGGATGGAAGTAGAGAAGATATATCGAGTTTGCTATAAAGTAAATAATTGCCTAGAAACCGATTAGCGGTGTATCCTTGCGGTTTCTTATGGAAGTCTGTGTAAACATGCGCTTGTCACCGCTAATATAAGCCATGACGGCCATGTGATGCCGATAAAGCCAATTAAAGCCATTTTTACTCAATGTAGGCTGAAAATAGCAAATTCTTTTGATTATTTTGCAACCAATGCTTCGAGAATCTTTCAGTGTTTACCCAGTGAAGTGTCCGACAGACGTGGGCAACTGACCTAAGATAAACAACCAGACATACGAGCAAAGAAGGCACGCCATCGTATCGATGTCATCTATTTGTACGTACTTGTCATATCGGACCTTCTTGGCCGTGTCTTCTTTTGCAAACTGTAAATTTCGTGTCTGGGATGCAAAGGTCTCTTTCTTCGGCTTCGGAGCCGTATAACTTGAAATGGCAAAGGTCGATTTCGGCATCACGAATGCACACGAGTCATTTTTCGGACCGATCAGTTCAATATGGAATTCCAAATGAAGAAAATGTAGTCCTATTATACGGCCCAGACTTGCCAAAGTAGGTACGTAGTTATGTTGCAGTTGGCTACAGAATGGAGAGTGGGTTTGGCGCTCATAACCCTAAAACCTTATTCTGTCGTCTATCTACTCTATGTACTCTATCTGAATGCCATCCACTTGTGATTCTGTGCTTGAATATATTTTTGTTACTGAAAGTTCTCGGATGCGGAAAATATCATATGCTATACACCGTGTACCCTGTGTTTCTCGACCCGTACTTGTCTCTACGTGGTAACCAGTTCATAGACCAAGTCAGGTTGGCCCTGTCAACCTCACACAGACTACTGCGAGGCTAGCACATATTCAAATCCTAAAGGTTGGAAGACTCGATGGTAAAATCTTCTAGAAAGACTCGGCGTCGTAAAAGATCGACTTTGACCCACGCGTATCTCGCATAATATACCTAAAAACGCCCCCAAATCTGATCTACCAATTGACACCTACAGCCTTGGGATGCCCGACCCCTGACTGAGGCCCCTAACTAGTTCATACCACCTTGAGCGCTTCGGAATGTTAAATACATTACTAGTAAAAGTGCCTCGCGCTTGCACGTCAACCAATCTCAAGGTAGACTGCAAGCCACACTGCACTATAAATATAGAATTACGTTGTGGCCTTCATGCTGAAGAAGGCCTTATGACAATAATTCTACCAGATAATGGCCGGCATTTAGCACAACCCCAGTATATACAGCTCTAGGCCCTCTTCATTGCTATAGCACGTTCGATCATTGCCATATTGAGAGCTTAGTAGCTGAGACAGAGCCGAAGAAACTGGTTTGGCATGTCTTATTATTGGTGAACACCAAGAGCTAGTCTGCCAACGACAATGTGATCAGTGATGCGCCGAGTCTGAGCAATCGTGAGCCTGTTGATGGAGTGTAAGTACTGGAGGATAGTGTTGTAATGGAAATGTTTGTGGTGAAAATTATTTCATGTCAACCACTAGCCTGATATCTATAAGTTCTCTGTGTGGTAGACAAGCGCAAGCAATAACAAAGATAATATCACCCCTGCAGCTGCCACCGGGAATAATTCTCAGACTCGTGGCGTGACATAGGTGCGAATAATTTGCGATTGCAGATTTGTGTCTAATCGGGCGTCAAAAATGAGATCTTAGAGGCTGCTGTCCGGATAACACGAAATCTATGCAGCTTCACTGGCCGAGATGATCTGATTTGTCGGAGAAGTATTCTTTGTCTCTTGTCCATGTACATGAGTAGCTGTGCTTTGTTACACAGCCCACGAGATATTAGCGCAGGGGCCGATTAGGCTTAAGAGGACAGCCTGCCTCGTAACTACGCAGCGACAATAATAGCATGCATTTTATTACAGACGGTCCAACGACTGCGGAGTCCCCCACAGGGTTATTTTCGCATGGATTGCCTAAAAATGCCCGGGTTTTGGATGCTTGCCAATGCCTGAAGAGTGGCTGCCCCCAACTATCAGTGAGTTTGCTGCAATCTACACTGGCTCATAGCTACACCGCTGGGTATAATAACACATGCCATTGGCCTGTATGTATTAACTATGCTTTACATAACTATATTCCACCAGTTTCACCTCGATGCTGCCTGCAAGGGTTAATACGATTTGTGCCACAGAGGCTCACCCCGCCCGCCGTACATCTAACATCGCGTCCCGCGCTGACTGTCCATGATATATTCGACCCTTCCCCCTCTTCCTACTCATCGTCGCTCTTGCTCTCTCACAGACGAAACATAAAATGCAGAACGCACAGACACCGACGCCAGGCGTGTCATTGCGGCGCTCTGCCTGTGATCGCTGCCGTGGCCAGAAACTGCGATGCCTATATACGGGAGCACGCGGATCCGGAAGGTCGCTGCGACAGATGCGCCAAGGCCGACGCTCAATGCCTTACAAGCCCTATATACCGTATGCGCAACTATTCTGCCAAAGACCATAGCTTGGCTGGTGCCTCGCACAAGCGCCCCCGGCCAGGGCCAGAGAGCAGTACCCAGCCACCGCAATCCCTTGGCCTGCAAACTCCATCTACAGCCTCGGGGTCTACTCCTTTCGAGTGGCCATCCATGGATGCGTTTGCCAAGCCAAATGACACTTCGAGGCCTCCCAGCTTAGTCTCACTCACTTATGATTCTTTGGTTGATTTCACGGGACCGTCATTGTTCGGTTCGGCCTCGCTTTCCGACGCGGTCAACGCTTGGGATAATGGCGACCCGAGCAGCTTGCTGTCTGCCAAGTCTCCATTAACGATGGCGGAAAAGACTGCCTCTAAACCGGACATTGCAGCGCCTTCCGCCCAGCCAGAGGCTCAGTCGCAAGATGTTCCGTGGCTACCATATCGCGAAGGAGTTTCCGGTCACTCTTCGCAAGAAAATTTAAGCCTTCTGAACGGTGACACCAGTTATGATACGCAGGACTATATGGTGGAACTGTCCAGTCTCAATTTAAGTCTGGTTTCCCAACTGAAGCGAATGACGAAGGGGTTGCCTTTCGTCGATATCAAGAGTCTCATATCCCTAGAATGTGCAAGCCCAAACCCAAACTCAACCTCAACCTCAAACTCGGTGCAATTGACGACACCACTAGAGGACATATTGAACAGCACACGCCGCTACTTGGATATTCTGAGTCTTGTCGCTGGCTCACGACCACCTCGAACCATCTCCACATATCATATACCCAGAGTGCCTGCAAGCGACGGCAGCAATAAAATGAGTTCCGAAAGAAGTTCATTATCTTTTAACAATAGCACAGACTCGTCTGTTTCCTCTTCTCCTACTTCCACACAACCCCAACATACCCCTCAACCTGATAGCACAACACTCATTTTACTTATTACCTGTTACATTCACATTTTACGGCTCAATGTAGCCCTCTTTTTGCATATACAGCAATACCTGCAGGCTCTTTCCGAAACAGACGAGCCTACAATAAATCCATTACCAGGTCTTTATGGGTTTAGCGATTTTCCTCTTCGTACGTCGCCAGTGTTCTCGTTATTTTTCTATCAGTTCCACTAACTTCCATAACAACCCACAGAATCTGGTAATTTGCAGGCCACGATGGTAATACCGCTTGCTACCAACATGTTTGAAAGAATAGAGACTTTATTGGGGCTGCCGCGAGAGTTTCGAATTGGTACACGTGAAGATGGACATGATGGTTTATTAAAGACTACAGGCTTTATTGAGATTGCAAAGATGCTTCTTCACAGAGAAGACGAGGGTCCGCCAGAGCTAGGCAAAGGAGGTATTAAATCGCTCAAGAAAGACATGAAAAGGGCAAAACGCTTGCTACGTGGCCGTATAGCTCCGTGAGTTTTGGGGGCTGAGGTTGTTAGACATTTCATGTACTCACTATTGCGATTGAGCAAGTTCGGAATGCAGGTTCCTTCTTTAGTGAAACACCCATCGTGCTTAACCTGGGTTGAATGAATGTCTTTGATCAAGTAGAAAGTTTCATTCTACTCTCTTGTACATCGTCCCAACAGTTTCGGCTCAATACAATATAATAGTTATACCACGGTGATATAATGCCATGACATCATCCATTTCTACGTAGCATTCATGTAAATTTCATATAACGACTGCGACAGACAGTCTTCCATCGCGCCCCATCCACGACATGACCTTATGTAGGGTCAAGTTCTATGCGTTTTCACTTTTCAGCCGCAAACATATTCCCAAGAAGTGAACGACCATTATCGTGTGAGCATTTCCACGTGCCTCAGCCCTCGTGTTGGACATGCCCACGCCGATTAGAGCTGACCGATTCCGATGCACGAATAGAACAGCCAGCATCCTTTTCGCAGCTTTCTATCAGTTTTTGGTGGCCAATCGGACTGTCTTTACAAATTAGAGACTGTGGATGTCTTCCAGATCGTTTTTGTTTTGGCCCTAAATATCATTTTATACTAGGTCCGATTTTTCCTCTTTCAGAAATTTCAAACCGAAGGCGTTTTAACACGTAAGTCAACCTAGCCTGATGCTTTTAGAGAATATAGTTGACAAGAAGTGCTGTGGTTGAAGGATATCAGGTACCAAGCATACTATAGACCACCATACTATAGACATCGCTCTTTCAAAAGCATTTCAACCATGTTCACCATTCCAGAGCCTATCGCCATTATTGGAACAGGCTGTCGCTTTCCTGGCGACTCTAACACGCCAGCTAAACTATGGAGTCTCTTGAAAGACCCAAAAGACCTACTTAGCGTCATCCCGAATGACCGATTCAACGCGGACGGATTCTATCATGATGATGGACAGTATCATGGCCACGGAAATACCAAATATGCCTACCTGCTGGCAGGGGAAGGCACCTGCAAACGTTTCGATGCACGGTTCTTTGGAATGAACGCCGGAGAGGCCAATGTTCTCGATCCACAGATTCGTCTCCTTCTCGAGACTGTCTACGAAGCGCTCGAGGAAGCAGGCCAAACACTGGAGGCTCTACAGGGTTCCGATACAGCTATGTATGCGGGCACAATGCTTTCAGAATACGAGCGTCTCATGTTGCGCGATGAGCAAACTCTTGGAATGTACCATGGCACTGGTACAGCTCGCTCCCTGGTATCCAACAGAGTTTCGTATTTTTTCGACTGGCATGGCCCATCCATGACTATCGACACGGCGTGTAGCTCTAGTCTAATTGCTGTTCATCAAGCTGCACAACAGCTTCGTTCAGGACAATCCCGCGTTGCAATAGCTGCCGGTGCCAACCTCATCCTTGACCCTCAGTCATTGATCAGCTTTAGTAAGCTGAAAATGCTTTCACCCGAGGGTCGCTCGCGTATGTGGGACGCAGATGTGAATGGATATGCTCGGGGAGAAGGCATCGCAGCAGTTGTTCTCAAGACTTTGAGTGCGGCCGAAGCGGATGGAGACCATATCGAATGCATCATTCGTGAAGTTGGGGTCAACCAAGATGGAAGGACCCCGGGATTGACAATGTACGTCTATTTCCCCTATAATTATTGAAGATATTTCATCATTGCTCACAATAGCTTGTAGGCCGAGTGCCTCTGCGCAAGCAAGCCTTATCCGGGCCTGCTATTCGCGAGCTGGGCTGGACCTGGCTAACCCAGATGATCGCCCTCAATATTTTGAAGCCCATGGCACTGGAACGCCTGCTGGTAAGTATTAAAAATGAGGGCTATCGGTAATTGGATAGTTCGGTTGCTGACAACAGGTTTATAGGTGATCCCGTGGAGGCTGAGGCAATTCATACTGCATTTTTCCCTGGTCGAACAAGTGCAAAAAAATACCCGGCCGGTAAGCTCTATGTGGGTAGCATAAAAACAGTTATGGGTCATACCGAAGGCACAGCCGGATTGGCAGCTCTTTTAAAGGGTTCATTGGCGCTTCAACATGAGACTATTCCACCAAATCTACTTTTCAACAGCCTGAATCCCAAGATCGAACGGTTTTATACGAATTTAAAAGTCCCAACTTCTCCTCTCCCATGGCCGGAAGGTTCCAGCATTCGACGAGTGAGCGTAAACAGGTGTGGATTTCAAGTTTTACATCTCCTTACACGTACACTTTGAACGATGCTAATGATTTGGACTATCAGCTTTGGTTTTGGCGGAACCAATGCCCACGCCATTTTAGAAAACTATACGAAACCAAAAGAATCCACTAATCAAAGCCCAAAATCAACTGCTTTCACTCCTTTCGTCTTCTCTGCAGCTTCCGAAATGTCGTTGATTTCGTACATGCGCGCCTTCCTCGAGTATCTACGGGAGCCCAGTGCCTCTTCCCTAAACGTGAAAGATCTGGCATACAGCCTGCATTCACGAAGGTCACATCTACAAATCAGCACTGCTATTACAGCATCAAACCTTGCCGAGCTTCGAAGCAAACTTGAAGAGAAATTGGAGCTTGTAGGCACCAATCAAAAACAGGAAATAGGGACGAGGTCGTTGCTTCAAAGCTCGGATACTAGGAAACCATTAATTCTTGGCGTGTTCACTGGCCAAGGCGCCCAATGGGCTCAGATGGCAGCTGAATTAATTGCAAAGTCGGCCACAGCTCGTCGGTTAATTGAATCTCTTGATCAAAGACTTTCGCAACTTCCGGCCGAAAGTCGCCCTTCTTGGACCTTGATAGAGGAACTTCAGAAAGATGATTCTTGCTCGCGATCTGCCCAAGCCGAATTCTCCCAGCCACTATGTACTGCAGTCCAAATATTGCAGGTCGACATGCTCTATGCAGCGGGTATTGAGTTCTCTGCAGTGGTTGGACATTCATCAGGTGAAATTGGGGCTGCATACGCTGCGGGTTTTATTTCTGCTGAGGACGCTATCTGTATTGCATACTACCGCGGTCTCTACTCTTATTTGGCGGAAGGAAAGAATGGCGAGAAAGGTTGTATGATGGCCGTGAATAGTACTGTTGAAGACATACAAGAGCTTTGCAATTCCCGCCACTTCAGAGGACGCATCGGAATTGCAGCCATCAACTCTCCGTCCAGCCTGACTGTTTCTGGAGACAAAGATGCAATCGAAAGACTGCAAGTCATACTTCAGGATGAGAACAAATTTGCCAGAATCCTCAAGGTTGACAAGGCCTATCATTCGCACCATATGCTTGCGTGTTCCAAAAAGTACTTGGATGCTCTCTCAGCGATGAATATCAAGGTTGGCACAGTGGAAAAGTGCTCTTGGTTTTCTAGTGTTGAACAGGGCAAAGAAGGGAAACACATTCTCGAGTCACTTCAAGGGAACTACTGGAATGACAATCTAGTTAATCCTGTGCTCTTCATGCAAGCGGTAAGATCTGCTTGGGTATCCAAGGGTTCTTTCGACTTGGCCATTGAAGTTGGCCCCCATCCAGCTCTTCGAAGCCCTGCATTACAGACAATAAAGCAAGTTTCAACTGATCAACTTCCATACACGGGGCTACTTCGTCGAGGTAAAAACGCGATCGAAACTGTCGCTGATGGGCTTGGGTTTATGTGGGCAAATCTTGGAAGGGGTCACGTCAACATGCAAGCATACGAGGCATTCATGACTGGAGCCAGTGCTCCTCCATGTAGTTTGGTCAAGGGGCTTCCAGCATACTCCTGGGATCACGAAACTGAGTACTGGCATGAGTCACGGTACGCCACAGCAGAACGCAGTCGCTCTGCTCCGGTCCACCAGCTTCTCGGCCACGTTACGCCGGACAGCACCGAGGAAAATACTCGCTGGCGAAATATACTGCGATCAAAGGAGATTCCATGGATGAAAGGTCACCGTTTACAAGAACAAGTTGTCTTTCCAGCTGCTGGATATGTTGTTTTGGCTTTGGAGGCTTCTTTGCAGATTTGCAATGGTGCGCCTGTATCCCTCATTGAAATTTTGAATGTGGAAATCGGCAAAGCCCTCACATTCGACGATGACGACTCGAATGTTGAGGCCGTTTTCTCTCTCACCAATATCTCCAGGAGAGGCGTGAAAGATATTGAAGCAAGCTTCACATACAATGCTGCAGAAAAGAGTAGTGACTCCCTTGCCCTACGGGCTAGCGGTCGTGTACGAATATTGCTTGGAGAACATCTCACTACTGCTTTGCCACCGAGGAGCTCACAACCCTCCGGCCTTCTCAAAGTACAGCCTGAAGATTTCTACGGCTCACTAGAGGACATGAACTATGGATATTCTGGTCCTTTCAAAGCATTGACAAATTTACAAAGGAGGCTAGGATATTCTACAGGACTTATCTCGAATCTCGAGACAACAACAATGGTGCTTCACCCTGCGATTCTAGATGCTGCTTTCCAATCTACATTCTTGGCGCGCTCTGTTCCATATGATGGAGGAATATGGGCCTTGCATGTCCCAAAGACCATTCGAAGTGTAAGGATTAATCCAGTATTGTGTGCTTCGGAGACGGCCAAAGGGGAGACATTATTGTTCGACTCAGTGCAGCCAGTAAATTCGTCCAAGTTTGAGGGAGACGTGGATATATATTCTGCATCTTTTGAACATTCAATAGTACAAGTTCAAGGACTTACGGTGAGTTTACTCTGCGAGGATGCTTCAGGATATATTGCTGACTGGACAATCTAGTGTGTCCCGTTTGCTGCACAGAGCGCTGCAGATGACAAAGAGCCATTCTCAACAACTGTTTGGGGAGTTGCAAAGCCGGATGCCGAGAAAGTTTCTCGTGATTTTGTTGTGACAAAGGAACAGAGAGCGCTGTCCTATCTGCTTGAACGAGTTTCGATGTTCTATTTTCGCAACCTGGATAGCAAAGTTCCAAGCAATCACCCTGCTAGATTGAATGGATCTTTATCTCACCTATTCACATACGTATCTCACTGCATTTCCCTTGCTGAAAGCGGAAAATGGTCGTTTTGGAAGCCGGAATGGAATCGAGATACATATCAACAAATAGCTTTGGCATGTGAACCATATGCTGATGTTATTGATATCAAGTTGCTGCGGGAAATTGGAGATGAGTTGGTGGCCATTGCAACAGATGAAAAGCAGGCAATTAAAGTCGGAATGAAGGACAACTTGTTGGCAGAGTACTACCAACACTCACTCGGCACTGATCAATATACCGAATTTCTGGGCAGAGTAGTTAAGCAGATCACCCACCGGTATCCTCACCTCGATGTCCTCGAAATCGGTGCCGGCACAGGCGGGGCAACCAAGTATGTTTTCCAGAACATTGGCCAAGCCTACGCTTCTTACACTTTCACCGATATATCTTCTGGCTTCTTTGGAACAGCGCAGGGGGTATTTGATGCTCAACACGGAATGGTGTTCAAGGTGCTCGACATTAACAAGGATCCTCGTGCCCAGGGCTTTGAAGAGGGATCCTACGATCTGATAGTTGCGTCTATGGTCTTACACGCGACTGAAACCTTGGAGACGACTTTGCAGAATGTTCGCCGTCTTCTCAAGCCAGGAGGTTACCTTGTAATGCTTGAGGGATTGCCGGAAACCAATGTTCGCTATGGAGCCATCTTTGGTGCATTCCCTGGCTGGTGGGCTGGTGCTAGCGATGGAAGACTGTTATCTCCTTTGATGGATGTATCAGGATGGGACAAAGCTCTTCGCAAGTGTGGATTTTCTGGTTCTGACACTGTAACGCCAAACCCCGAGCCATTAATCGCTCCATTGACCGTGATTGTCTCACAGGCCGTCGACGACCGTGTTGCACTCCTGCGTGATCCTCTATCCAATACGCATCAAGATTTCACTACTCGCAAGTTGATGGACGAACTTGTAATTGTTGAAGGTTCCAGTCTCCACATATCTCGATTTGCTGGTCACATAGAGAAAATCATAAGCGATAATTGTGTGACGGTGAAAAGAGTGCAATCCTTTACTGACATACCTGCCCTGAAAATATCTGACACGACAACTGTTCTCAGTCTAAACGATTTGGATGCCCCATTTTTCAGTGGCTTTACTGAAGCTTCGTGGGAAGCCTTAAAAGGGACATTGCTACAGGCGAGAACCCTTCTTTGGGTCACACATTCTCGCATGTCAGGAAATCCTCATGCCAACATGACTGTTGGCTTGTTACGACCTGCACATCGTGAAATTCCTACTCTCGACGTACAATTCATGGACTTCGAAGATAGCCGCAAAGTCGACCCACGCATCATTTCTGAAACTCTTCTGCGCCTGCGAGCGACAACTGTCTGGCAAAGGGAGGGTGTCCATGAATCTTTGCTCACTTCCTTTGAACCTGAAATTATGATAGACAAGAAAAACCAGGCCAGTATTCCTCGGCTAATTCTTAGTCAGGAAATGAACAACCGCTACAACTGTTTAAGACGACCAGTCTTCACGAGCGTTAACGAAAATAACCAGTCGATAAGCATGCACCGTACAGAAGCTGGGTATTCTCTTCAACATGGGTCACCTTTAGCTTCTATTGATCAAATCAGTTGTTTGGACGTCTCTCACTCTCTCCTGTCAACAGTAAAAGTTGCCGAATCCGGCTATATGTTTCTCATGCTTGCTCAAGACCGCGATTCCGACGACCAGGTTCTTGCTCTCTCCAGTGAACTTGTATCAGTTTTCAATCCGTGGGAGAAATTTACAATCCCAATAGAGATTGGGCCCGGATTTGAGGCTGACTTCCTCTCCCATGTCACTCACCACATACTTGCATCTGTAATTATTAGTGGGTTGACCAAGGGGGATAGAGTCCTTGTTTTCAACGCAAGCCCAGAGTTCGACGCAGTTATAACTTGGCGCGCTAGAAATATCGGTGTTTATGTATCATTCATCACATACGATACAACTTTGACCGGCCCGAACTGGTTGAACATTCATCCAAACGCCGCCGAGCGTGAGATACGAGATCTTCTCCCCACAGGCATTTCAGTGTTGGTGGATCTGTCAGAGCCATATGGTGGCCAGACTGGTAGTGACTGGATTCTCTCACAGCTGCCAAATTATTGCCGGTCTGAAAGTCTAGCCACACTCTTCAGAACGGAGTCACAAATACCTTGGGCCTCTCATTCTGGGGAAATTGAAAGCCGCATTCATGATGCAGTCAACTACGCTCACTACTCCATGGCCGAGACCGAAGTTGATAGACTCGATGTGGCTGTAGTTGGTGTTGGCGCTTTATCCCAAGGCAGGGAAGGACTAACACAACGCTCAATCATTGACTGGACTGTGAGGCCAGAGGTTCCTGTCAAAGTCCGACCCATCGATTACGGGAAGTTATTCCATGAGTCCAAGACGTACTGGCTTGCCGGTCTGAGTCACGGGCTTGGGCTTTCGCTTGCTGAATGGATGATCCGTCATGGAGCGAAGAATATTGTGCTTTCTAGTAGACGGCCCGATATTGACCGGCGCTGGTTGAAAAAGATGGCCACGGCAGGATGTACTGTTCAAGCATATTCATGGTAAGTTTATGTTCACATTTTCTGTTATTCCAACCTGACTGAAGGGACGATGGGCTAACATCATTTTCAGCGATATCACGGACGAAAGCGACGTGGTGAATACACATGCCGACATTTGCTCCAGCATGCCTCCTATCGGCGGTGTTACTCAGGGTGCAAGTAAGTCATATCACTGTAAAGTTTCCCCTGCTAGTCTGTATACTAATATTGCTCTTCATCAATGTCAAGTGGTCTTGGATGACACCTCCATAAGTGACATGACGATTGACCAAGTTCTGAAGGTGACCCGGCCCAAGGTCGAGGGGTCTATTCACCTTCACAATCTGTTCAAGAATAATACATTGGACTTCTTTATATTCTTCTCTTCTGCCTCCGCGATAATTGGGTATTCCGGTCAAGCAAACTACTCCGCGGCAAACTTGTTCATGTCAGGATTGGCAGAAGAACGTCACCAGCGAGGTCTGGCCGCATCTGTCATTAATATCGGCCCAGTTCTTGGAGTTGGTTACCTTTCCCAGCATGACCTTGACATGAGGAGTCATATGAAGGCTATAGAAGGTATGTTCCTCTCGGAACAGGACTTCCATCAACTCTTTGCAGAGGCAGTCGTGGCCGGAAGACCCGGAGGACCAGGTCCCATAGAAATCACGTCCGGATTAGCCAGAGTCGGTTTACAGGATGCGGTGAAGCCAGCATGGACTTCAAATCCAATCATGAGTCATTACATCAAGAACGATGGTGCGACAGTAATAGCTACAAGCGGCACGAAGACTAATGTCCCCATCAAGACCAAGCTCTCACAAGCAGTTAGAAGAGACGAAGTCTACAGAATTATTCACGAGGCTTTCATTATCAAACTTGGTGCGCTATACCAGCGGTCTGTTTCTGAACTCGCCAAGGAAGATCCGTCAAATCTTCATCTAAATGAAATGGGAACTGACTCGCTCATGGCTACGGAAATTCGCGGATGGTTTATGAAAACACTTCAAGTCAACATACCGGTCTTGAAGATCTTGAGCGGAACAACAGTCCGTGAACTACTTAAAGTCGCAACAGAAACCATTCCACTATCCTGGATTCCTGGTGTACCATTGGACGATGTGACTGCCTCAGCCAATCCCGCCCCTCTGCCTCGTATACCTCCTCCAGTCACGCAAAATAAGGAACCAGAAAATGAATCCGACGAATTGGACTCTTCCGAAAATGACGAACAGGCTCCTGGCACACCCCAAAACTATGATATTCAAAACGTTACCCAGCCCTCTTCCGTTACCTCGGAAGTTGATATTGCCAACTTGGATGATAATATTAAGCACGAAGAAGATTCAATCTCAACCAGTGAGAAGATTTCCCAGCTATCATATAGCCAGGAGATGTTTTGGTTTGTCTTGGCATTCTTACAAGACAAGTCGAGCTTGAACCATACTGCATCATTCCGGCCATCTGGGAAAATACGACAGGAAGATTTTGAGTATGCTCTACAGTCTATGAGCAAACAGCATGAGATTCTCAGGACGTGTTTTTTCGAGAAGAATGGTCAGCCAATGCAGAGTGTCCTCGAGACAAGTGCCATACGCGGAGAATACAGACAGATACAAGACGAGCATGAAGTAGCCAATGTTGTAAATGAGCTGGAAAACCATTGTTTCGACATAGCCAGTGGAGAGACAACAAAGGCAGTGCTCCTTTCAACGTCGCCGGTCACCCACTTTTTGGTTTTGTGCTCTCATAGCTTGGTGGTAGATGGTCTGTCCTTTAGGGTTTTCTTGAGAGACCTGGAGCAGCATTACCAAAAGCTCCATCGCGAACATGAAACGCCCCAGTATTTGGATTATGCCGCGAAGCAACGTCTAGAGTATAATGCTGGCCATTATGATCAGGAGCTTCGTTTCTGGAAGAACGAGTTTGCCGATTTTCCAGAGCCTTTGCCTATTATGAGTCTAGGAAAAGTTCCTATCAGGCCTGCATTAACGACTTACAATAATGAGCGAGCTGACATTAGACTCGGTGTTCAGACAAAATCTCGCATCCAGGCTCTTTGCCGCAAGTGCGGCGTTACTCCCTTCCATTTCCATTTGACTGTGTTCACGGCCTTGCTCGTGAGGTATACAGATGCAGAGGACATCTCAATTGGAATTGCCGATGCGAATCGTACTGATGAAGCTACTATGGATAGCATTGGGTCATTTGTGAACTTGCTTCCTTTACGTTTCCGTACAAACGGTACTGCCATTTTTGAGAAGCTGCTTCTAGAGACACGATCCAAATTCTTGGCTGCCCTGGCAAATTCCAAGATTCCGTTTCAGGTCTTGTTAAATGAGTAAGTCCTCTCTCCCCCATGTTTTTTGGGGGGATAGTGTTAATCAAGGCAGACTCGGAGCCCCAAGATCCGCAACCACGACACCAATCTTCCAATCCTTCGTCGACTATCGTTTAGGCCAACGGGAGAAGATGGCTTGGGGCGACTGTCAACTTGAAATGACTTCATTCCAAGCTTCGAAAATTGCCTACGATGTTGCCTTGGATATCATTGACGATTTAGAAGGTGATTGTCTCGTTATGCTCATTACACGGAAAGATCTTTACAGCCAGCAAGACGCAGAGAGCCTTGTAAAGACATATGAGCGCTTGGTGGAGGCCTTCACTGCATATCCTGGCTTGTCTTTGGATGAACCAGACATTTTCGGACCTGCTGAAATCAACAAAGCCATTGAATTTAGTCACGGTCCGTCTATCCAGACTCTCCGTTTTGAAACGAAGCTGATGTTCTATAGGTCGCTCCGAGAGACGCGTGTGGCCAGAAACTATGATCCACAAGATCGACGAAGTATTCGAAACTAGGCCAAATGAACCAGCTGTAAAATGGGATAAGAATAATATGATGACATATTCACAGTTACAGAAACAGGTAGATGCGGTTGCTGATGCCTTGATAGCCTCCAATGTTGCGGCTGGTTCTCACGTGGCTGTTCTGCAAGAGCCAACAGCTAATTGGATATCGTCTATTCTAGCAATTATGCGCATCGGTGCTGTCTACGTACCTCTGGACCTGGGCAATACATGGAATCGGCTGGCGGCCATGACAAAAGATTGCCAACCTAGTCTTGTGCTAGTTGACCATAGCACAGAACAGGATGCAGAGAAAAGATACCGTTTGATCAGTGGAACGCGAGAGCTGCAGAAAAGGGCATGCATCCAGCTCTTGTAGCGTTTATGCAGACATTTGTGGTTCAAGGAGGACTTGTATTTCCCAATCTTGTCAAATAGTTAGAAGTATCGTTGTATAGACTGAACAATGAAGATTAATTTTTGAACCAAATTGCTGCCATTCATTTTTCTGTGTTTCGGTCCAGTAGTAGCCTTCAATCAGTGGAAATTTGCTGCTTGATGGGAAAAAAAAAAAGAATGACAAGAGTGGGATTCGACTGTTTGATGTGTCAGTGGTGAAATAGAATTTCTAGGAATTCTAGTTAGACTTACACCCACGCCCTTTCGGAACAGAAAGCTTGTACGTAGTACAGCCTGGATCTGCCGCCTTAGACCTGGAGAATTATTAGATGCTGGTGTGAGAGGTAGTTTTCCAAGGTAAACATACCGCTCGGCCATCTTGCCTGGTTTGTTGTTTGATAACAATTGGCAGCGGCGCATCAGTTATAAAAACGCCTGAGAGACTTTGGATCAGCGGAATTTGAAGGCCTATCCTGGACTTTGAGACTTGTCGAAGGAAAATTTGCTTAATTCTGGCAGTGTCTCGGGGCAGAAGCTTGTAGTCCCGGTTTCTGGGCGAGTTGCGATTGTTTAGCGTAAATATAAACCCTCAAATGCTAGTCTGGAAGTATCGTCGGCTCTGATGTAACTACATAGATAGATGTACTCCATAGACTTGTATCCCATCCCTCTATTGACGCGGCATCCAAACACGGTTAGAGGGCGATCCTGATCCAAGATGCAACCGTCCAGGTTAGGCAAGGCTCAAAGAGATAAGACGATACAGCCAATCATGTCATCAGAAAGCGAAGCGGCTTGTGGGCCGTCTAGTTCAAGCCTAGCGTGGTAGATCACTGTCCCCAATAGGAAAGCGGTCCTTTGTTTGAATGACACTCAGTGTAAACCAGAACAACAGCATCGCTGAACTTGTACGAGAGAAATGATAGAAAAAAAGACCAGTTGATATGCATATATGATTATACGCTGCTGTATATTGCCACCACAAGGCAAAGCAGCCGTCTCTCAATCCCGACCAACAGATCGGCATGTAACACAGAGCCCGCCTGGCTAGACACGAGCACATCATCCGTGCTTCTTCCTTCGTGTTCGCCCTTGACGCTAAATGGGACTAATTGATGATCAGTGATCACCGCATTTTTTATTTTTCTTTTTTTATTCCTCCATACGGAAATTTCGTTTGGAAGTTCTTCTTCGCTTTCTAGAATATTGCGCTGTTTGGCCAAGCTTGATCTCAATCTTGATGCCGATGAGCACTATGCAATAATCAATTGAAGACGTGGCAGCAAGAGAGGCCGATACAAAAATAACAATAATGGCAGACTATGAAGAAAACAAAAAGGCCCCCTCGGCCAGGACAGCCCCCGCCATCGACAATGACATTGTCGAAAGCGACAAAAAGACACGATACAACCGTCGTCGAGTATTCGGTATAGGACTGCCATCATATTTTGATTCGGATGCAGAGTCTGGCTTCAAACGGAAATTAGACCTTATTCTTTTGTGAGTGATCCCACGTCTACGATAGGCTGGGAGTCTGACTAACTGGCGCTTAGGAGCTACACGGCGTTGTCGATATTCATTAAGAACTTGGACAATACCAACATTTCGTACGTCCTTTATCTTCTGACTCTTGTTAATACTGGGGAATATAGCTAATGCTGTATGCAGAAACGCATATGTCTCTGGAATGCAAACCGATGTTTGTCCTTCTTTCTTTCTTATTCTATAGAAAAAAGCTGACATGGCATACAGCTCCATCTCTATGGCAATCAATTAAACCTCTTCAGCACCTTTTTCAACTGCGGCATCATCGTCGGAGCAGTCCCTCTCATCCTCCTATCCACCCACATCCGCCCCTCCATTCTCATGCCAGTCTGCGAACTCTGCTGGTCCGTGCTCGTCATGGGCATCGCAGGCGCCAAAAACTACGAAACAATTTACGGGCTACGGTTTTTCATTGGCTTTTTCGCTGCCATCGCATTTCCGGGGTTTGCGTCGCTGCTTGCTGCGTGGTATACGCCGACGGAGCTCGGGAAGAGGATGGCGCTGTATGAGGTGTCGCAGAATATTGCGGGCATGTTTAGTGGGTATATTCAGGCGGGGTTGTATGCGCATATGAATGGGAAAGGGATGGCGAGTTGGCGGTATATACTTTTTCCTCCGTTCGCTATTTCAATAGGTTGCTGATGAGGTTTTTTTAGGTGGTTGTTCATTTTTGACGGGATCATCTCCTTGCCAATTGCGCTCTGGGGATTTTATGCCATTCCAGATCAACCCAGGGATACTAAAGCAAGCTGGTTGAAAGCAGAGGTATGCATTCTTAACCTTTCTACTAAAAATACTTGCTAATGATGATGCAGGAGCGTGAACTCGCCATCGAACGTATGGACCGTATCGGCCGTAAACCGGTCAAAAAGGTCAACTGGACGCGCTTCAAGAGGATATGGAAGACATGGCATGTCTATCTTTTCGTCGTTTGTTATGTGTACGTTCCCTCCATCTATCTGTAACTCAAAACACAAGACTCACTAGGAGGTGTAAAGCTTCTACGGCGCCTTTTCATGGGGCGATAGCTACTTTGCGCTCTGGCTGGAGTCTCTGAACAAATACAGTGTTGAGAATATCAACAATATCCCAACAGCTGGACAGGGGGCGGCTGTGGTCAATTCGCTTGTTAGTGGTGTTTTGTCGGACTGGTTGGAGAATCGCCCGCTTATGATTGTTATCAACATGGTAATTCTCCTCGCCTAATCTGTATTTCTTTTGAGCCTAATATTCATGCCTATCAGATAATATGTCTCCTCGGAAACGCCTTTCTAGCCGTCTGGTCAGCGCCAACCGCACTCAAATTCGTCGGCTACATCTTCATCACCACAGGCCTGCCTGCCCAGTCTCTGACAATGACATGGTTGAGCGAGGTGTGCCAGGGTAACGCCACTTTGCGTGGCCTGATTGTGTCTATCGGAAACACATTTATCTACGCCATTAATGCATGGGCATTGGTGTTACTGTTCCCGGCTGAGGATGCGCCGCATTACAAATATGGATACCAGATTTGTGCGGGGTTTATTGGGATTGGGGTGGTTAGTGTGTTCGTGATTTTGTGGGCTATTTTGCATGATGTCAAGACGGGGAGGGCGTGGAGGAATCAACTTGGGTTGTTGGAGTATGAGAGGTGGATTAGAGAAGAGGAATGGGATGATAGGCATGATGCCGCGTTACGGACACATGTATAAAACGGGGTCATTTTGGAATGCTGATACATGCGCTTTTTTCAAACTAGAGTTCATAGACTGGATCAAAAATAATGAAGATATGAGACATGATGACTATCTGTAGAAGTACTCTGGTTGAATTCGATTACAGCAAGCCAGCGTTAACAGCTTCGTTAATAGCCCTGATAGCTTCCACAACACTTTCAGGCAACGGACCCAACGCAATATCCTTGACATTGTCCCTCACCTGCTCAATCTTACTCGCGCCAAGAATAATCCCATCTCCTTCGCCAAGCAAAGAATGATACGCCAGCCATCTCAACGCAGCTCCCGTGGGACTAATACCGAGCGGCTCAATGATCTGCTGCAACTGCCGGATCGTATTGTGGAATCTTGGTTGATCATACACTTTTCTGAAGCCCTCTGCTAGTGGACCTGCGAGGCGAGTCCCCTCGGCATTGCCGGCTGTGAGCTTGCCAGTTAAAAATCCAGCAGCGAGTGGGGAGTAGGCGACAAATTTCATGTTGTGTTTGCGTAGAAGCGGGATTAGGGTTGTCTCAACGTTGCGGAAGATGAGGTTGTATTGGCCTTGGTATACAGAGGGCTTTGTGTAGCCTTTTTCTTCGCAGATGGTAAGGAACTTTTCGAGCATTTCGGGTGGGAAGTTGGAGACTCCAATCTTTTCTAACGATTAGTATATCGTTATATAGGTAAGGGGGAAGGCTATCTTACAGCCTCGCAGTAACCCTTCTGGTACTGCTCACTCAACGCTTCCGCCTGCTCCTCCAACGGCGTCACATTATCAGGCGCATGGGCATACAGAACTCCAATCTTCTTACCCAGCACTTTCACGCTATTGGCGACACTAGCGCGCACGGCATCCCTGCTTAGAGTACCATCACCAGTACTACCAGCCAGAAGCACTTTGGTGTTGATGATAAAGTCCGTTTTCGATGCGCCAATGTGTCGCTCAGAAGCACCGGTGTTGTCTGGTGGGTAGCGCGCGGCAGTGTCAAGTTCAGTGATTCCCAGGGTATTGACTTCGTTGAGCAGGGTTGATACTGCTTCTTGCGTGGTGAGCGCGGGGACATGCGATGAGCCGAAGATGGCCGTGCCGAAGATGAGAGTTGGATGAGGTGCCATTGTCGGGCTTCTTGTTATCTTCTGTTTTTCTATGTTAGTATGATTTCCAAGTGGCATTTATGTATCAGACTAATTTGTAAGAAAATTGAAATCAGTCAGCTTTAAAAATGGATTACAAAGGACGGACGAAACTGATTCCGGTCCGATAGAAGCTATAGTGGTCGTATTTGGAACCATTTTCTTTGTTCGTTTTAGTCAAAAAAAAAAACTAGGGCTTATTGTGGACCGAAAAAATCTATACGAGTTATGACTTTACGTACATTGGCTAGTATGTAGGCTAGTTTAGAAATTAATCTATATAAAAAAGTTGACGTATGCATACGAATCTGTAGGTCCAGATACCTACAAGTACTGTGTATAAGCGAGGCTGATCGCATATGTTATTGGATATGATATTTAAGATAACTTCAGACCGCTTGTTGAAATATAGCTAGATAATATACAATTGCCCTGCAATGCCTCATGGCAGCATAATGCATAAACTCATAATATACATATATTGCATTAAACTTCGTAAAAATCGCCGATCAAAAGTTGAAAAAAGCCCACAATATCCATCACCTAAATCAATCTTAGCATTCTAGCCACTTGATAAATACAGGCACAATCATACATACCCTCGTGTTTGCATATCCATTAAATTGAGGGTCGGGTATCTATGAGGACCGCCACTGCCCTGCATTCTCAACGCCCTTGGCGACATTATGTGCTCCGCCTTCAACGCCCGTACCCAGGTTCCCCAAAGCATCGCCCACAGGTCTGCCAGCGCTGCCCGTTGCGCTGTTGATGGTATCGCCGACACCGCGTGTAGCTGCACCGGTCACGTTTCCGGCGGTGCGAGTGACGCCGCCGACGGTGTTGCCCAGGGTTGAGGTTACGAATTTGGCGGCGCCAGTTACGCCGGTGTTATCGTTGGTTGGCATTTTGTTTTTCTTTTTGGGTTTTGTTTTAGGAGTGTAAGTGATGGATAGAGCAAGCGAGAGGGGATGTTTATATAGGCATATGATATGACGTCAAGTGGCTGCTACCTATCAAACAAGATGATGGCGGTGGCGGGTGAAGATCAACGTTTAGCCACTTGACCGTTTACATTTCCTTAATGAATTGATTAATATAATATAATATATATAGATATTATAATTGTTACGAGACGATAGCAAGAATATAGGAAACGTGGATATATTGCAAACAAGGCGAAAGCGTTGCTTATAGGGGCCCGCGGGGAGGCTGCATGCCTAATAATAGGCCGACGTGCCTATTTTCGGGGCGGTCGCCGGATGGAAGAAAAAATAACCGGGCTACAAACCCTAGAACGAAGCCCGGATAACAGTAGGGGCCGGTTAATCCTCAAGCCTTCCAGTTACAAGAAAATTTGACTAGCAAGATTCGCTGTCTCTAATTACATGCATCTAACGTACGTATGTGACAGGTGGTGTGGGATGGAGGCCTCTGATTAGCTGCCTGCTTGTGAATCCGGTCTCTGGTTGGTTGAAAGTGTTTCTCCGAGCCACGTCGACATCGACAACTACGTACCCATGTACATATCGGAAGCTGCAGTCTACATTACTCAAAATCTCCATTTAAAATCTATAAATCAGAATCAGGCATGCTCATTGGCCTTGAAACGTAACTGGTAACTTTATACATTGCAAACCCACATATATTGGGATTAATCTATAGTATATTTACTTTACAGAAATGCTCTATACCTAATTCTAAGTGAAGATAGAGTGAACGCCTGATCGGCGATGCTCATTAGCTGCATCACTTGTACCTCAAGATTGGACAGCACTGCTCCTTACACAGCCGTGTTGGGCATATGCCAAATGCACTTTTGTTTTTCTTTTCTTTTTCTGATTCCTACCCAAATGCCTTCCAGGTCAGCCTCGTCTTCTGAAAGTAGAACCAGATGCGCATTCCCGTCTAACTCCCAGGTTATATGAGCTGCTGCGTCCCATTCCCTAGCCACAAAACTACCAAGAATACAACAACTTACTGGCCTGCCGGCGGTATTTTCTGTGACTAGCTGACACTCCTCTAGCGTTCAGCGCATATCTTTACTTGCAACCCTAAACAGAAGGACTAAGGCCTCTGTTCACGAGAATGAACCTCGACCCGCGTGACATTACTGGCTTGGGTCAAGCAAGCAATTTATTCTGGGATCCTACGAACTTGTTGCAGTTGAGAGACAAAGACGGCAACTACGATCCCTTGTTCCGGAACAGAAACAAGCCCCCTGCAGCAACCTCGCCGGCCCCATGCACAACGCAATCCACAGAGGTCCAGCCCAGGGTAGAAGCTGCTCCTAACAACGCAGGCGAGCCAAATGCTACCCTCGACGTGCCTGGTGCCGGGACCCAGAAGAGTCCAAGAACGAACAACAACAACAAGAGGAACAACTACGACCCATTTGACCCTTTGGGCGGGTTTAGACTGCTCAATTTAGCCTTGAATCCTTTTAACCTGGCGCAGGCGAGAGACCAAGACAACAACTACGACCCCTGGCGAGTGAACAGAAACAATGATGCCGCAGCCTCGCCGGATCCATATCCAAGGCAATCCATGGAGGTCCAGCCCCGGACCACAAATTTTCCAAACAATGCGATTGAGTCAAATACTCCTCTCCCCACGCCTGTCTCCGAGAATCATGATGCAGCCTCGCCGGTCCCATACCCAACGCTTTCTACGGAAACCCAGCCCCCAGATTCTGCCCGCAACGCGCCTATCACCAGGATTCAGAATAGTCAAAAAAGCACAGTTCCCTCTTCCGCCGTGCCTGTCAAAACTCAAGCCAAAGAGCCACCTGTCACCAGGACTCAAGAGAGTCAAAATAGCACAGGCTTTTCTTCCGCCTTGCCTATCGAGCCCAGAGCCGAAGAGCCAGCGGTGACTCGGATGCCCCTCAGGTCTAGACCGCAGAAAAAAGCTGCATCTCTCAAAAAATCCCCCATGAGAGCTCCCGCTATAGGGCGTCTCCCTGCACCGGATGCAGTTTCCTTTTCAACCTTGCCTGTTGAACCCGAAGCCAAAGAGCTACGAGAAACTCAAAGACCCCTAGAGTCTAGACCTCAGAAACAGGCTTCATTATCCGAAAAATCCCCTACAAGAGATGCCATAACGCTGTATTCCCCTACTCCAGACATAGATTTCTCTTCTGCCTTATCTGTGGAACCGCGAGCCGAAAGGCTATTATTAGCTCAAAACTCCCTCAAGTCTAAACCTCAGAAACGAGCTATATTGTCCGAAAAGTATCCGGCGAGAGATGTCACAAGAGTACGCCTCCCTGCACCGGCGGCCAGTCATCCTACCGTCCCGCGGCAATACGATATCGCGATAGTCTGTGCATTGTCCCTCGAGCAAGATGCCGTCGCCCTCGTGCTCGATGGTCCGTTGAAATATGAAGAGAACAGTGCCTATGCAACGGGCCGTATTGGCAAGCATAACGTCATCCTAGCTCTGCTTTACAAAATGGGCAAAGATGATGCCTCCAGCATAGCAGAAAACCTCGACTGGGTCTATGGTGTACGATTGGTCTTTGCTGTCGGAATCTGTGGCGGCGTACCTCAAACCAACGACAGCGAAATCCTTCTAGGCGATGTAGTGCTTAGCAAGAATGTCGTTGTATACGACATCGGCAGCCAATACCCGGACCACTTTAGGCGCAAGGATGGCATCCAAAGCAATGAGGCAATAGCGAATAAAGATGTCCGCCGCGTATTGGCTTTGCTTGAGACAAAAAATGGCCGGCTCCAGCTTCTAAAGGAGACTGCCGATTTCCTGAGAGATCTTCAGACTACGGCGACAGAAAAGGGATCTGGAGCGAAATACGATTATCCTGGGATAGAGGAAGACAAGCTTTTTAGGCCAGACTATCGCCACAAACACAATCTATCTCCATGCCGCATCTGTCGTAGATGCTTGACAGAAACCGACCCGGTGTGCGAGAAGGCCATCAAAACCTTGTGCAGCGCTTTGAAATGCGACGAGAGGTATCTCGTACGGAGGCAGCTGCTCGAGAGGAAACGGAAAATCAATAGCGAGAAGGCTCAAGATCCAGCCATCCATGTCGGAGGCGTTGGGTCAGCCGACATGGTCATGAAGTCCGCGAAACATCGTGATAAAATCGCCAGACAAGAGAGCATCATTGCCTTCGAGATGGAAGGTGCCGGTATCAAGAGCCATATCCCGTGCGTGGTGGTCAAGGGAGTGTGTGATTATGCGGACTGCCACAAGAACAAGAAATGGCAGGACTTTGCAGCAGCTACTGCGGCTTCGGCCCTGAAGGCTGTTCTGAACCGTATGCCAGTACGCACGCGTGGATGGCAAGCACCACCGCAGCGCTACTTCTTTGTCCCCGAGCGAAACGGGGACTTTGTTGGGCGAGCATCCGAATTGAAGAAACTCCTTGAGAAGATTCCCCCGAGTGCGGATCCGGATTGCTGCCAAATGACAACCGTCAAAGGTCTCGGGGGGGTTGGCAAGACCCAGATCGCAATCGAGGCTGCCTATCGCGTCCGTGATCTCCACGAGGACTGTTCCGTATTCTGGGTGAGCGCTGTCGATACTCTCACTTTCCACAGTGACTACCGCGAGATCGCTGAGCAGCTCAAGATTCGGGGGATTGACGAGGATGAGGCAGATGTTAGCTCTCTCGTCAAAACCGTTTTGAGTCAAAGCATTTACAGCTGGCTCTTGATTGTCGACAATGTCGACGACGAACGCGTGCTCTCTGAGAAGCTACGTGGCTACTTTCCCTCCAGCCATAAAGGCTCCATCCTCTTTACAACACGGAACCATATGGTTGTGTCAGAGCTAGGCATCCGCCGGGATAACCGGATCCATGCGAACAAGTTAAGCGTAGACGAAGCAACCAAGTTATTGCAAAGTAATTTGGATCCAACGCAGACGAGCAATACTGAGAGTACGAGAGAGTTGCTTGGCTTTCTGGACAATTTTCCGCTCGCCATCAAGCAGGCATCCGCCTATATGGATCAAACAGGGATGACGACCAATCAATATCTCAAACACTTGCTGGATAGTAAGGAGCAATCAATCAACTTGCTAAGCAAGGACTTTGGGGGTACAGGCCGCAACAAGAACATCCGAAATGCAGTTGCTACGACATGGCTAGTCTCGTTTCAATATATTTCTGAGAACAATAGGCTTGCTGCTGAGTACATGGGTTTTATGTCTTTTCTTGCCGAGGCGGAAATCCCGAAAAGTCTCCTGCAGTGGTCGAATGAAAGTGAACTAGCTGTGGATGAGGCAATTGGCATGTTAACAGGGCATGGCTTTGTCACGGAGCAAGCCGACCAAAAGTCATACTACATGCATAGGCTTGTCCGACTGGCAATGCGGAACTGGTTGACACAAACAGGCGAATTTCAGATATGCGTTCATACTGTAATATATCAGCTATACGAGGTGTTTCCTGTCCCAACGCACGAGAACAGCGTCGACTGTGTGAGGTATCTTCCGCATGCGCTGGCGGCATTGGAGTTCCAAATTGATTTGACTAGTTATCCAGCCGAGTTGGATCTCAATGCAGCCAGGTCGCATCTCCTCTACAGGGTAGAACAAAGCATTTCTATTATAATGGATAGGGAGTTTCGGAAGAAACTGGTGTCTGTCTATGATAAAGTGGCTCCAAATGCTGAACAGCAGGCTGAAATAACCTATCACTCGAGCTACCAATACTAATCAGCATATAGTTTTCAAAAGTTGAGATCATAGATCGGTTGCCAGAGAATGTGAAGCATTGGCAGAAATAAAGTTTTTGTACCAGCACAACTGCAGAGCCTATATCGATCTTACTTGACTGTGTATTCTTAGATTTGGCACCGCCAGGTTAGGGTCTCGTAGGGTTGCCGGCACCGTAGCCCTAAGTACAAGCCCTAACTTGCACAAGGCCTGGCCTGCCTGACTGCCTGACTGCCTTCGCAACAATGCTTAAATATCCTCTCTGTTATTGTCTAATAAAGAATTAACTGGTAAAACCAATATGAATTTTAAGCTTCTAAATGATGTTTCATTAACGAACCAGATTATAAGTACCTGACACTGGTTTCCGCTACCTGATAGAGGCACGATTTGACTAAGGTTAATGATTTCAGATCATACATATATGCATTAAATCATTCTATCTATGTCATATTATTCACATCACGATTTTACTGTAGACACAACTACTGTGCTGACTCCGCAGTGGCTGTAAATGCATATACGCTTCCTCGAGGCTGGAAAGCAGTTGTTGTTGGCCGCGCAGAATTTCCTGGTGTTACTGCCAGGCCATCGCTGGGAGAGCCCCAAGCACCGCCTCCGGGTCTGTGAACAGTAAAGGTTAGCTATCAATCTTTGTGGATGAATATCACAGTAGAGACTTACGAGTTGATTATGATTCTTTCACCAGGCTGAACATTCAGCTCCATTTTCCCGCCAATGTTCACCGTTCGTTCGGAGCCGTCGTGCTCTTTGCGGACGTACAGGTTCAGCCCGGACTGGCCAGCTTCGCCACCTGCCATGCCATAAGGTCGATAGACTCGTCGCTCGCTAAGCATGGACACAGAAAGGGGAATTCGGAATTCGAGTTCTCGCACCGACCCGTCGCCACCGTTGTATTGTCCCTTTCCTCCGGAGCCTGTGCGGATAGAAAACTGGCGGAGAATGACAGGGTAACGCAATTCATACACTTCAGCGTCAGTGATACGAGTGTTGGTCATGTGGCAGTGGACGGCCGATGTACCGTTCCATGTCGGTCCAGCTCCTGAGCCACCGCAGATTGTTTCGCCAACTCCGAAACCAGGCTTGACGTTTCCATCTTTATCCATGCCGCCCATGCCGAAGGAGATGATGTTACAGCAGCCGTAAGACGCAGCGCAGGCACTGAAAGCTCCTAGCACAACATCTGTGATTCGCTGGGATGTAATTGGGTTGCCTGCACACACCGCCGCCATTCCTGATGGGTTAAGGAGTGTGCCGCTGGGGATAATCACGTTGCATGGTGCCAGACAGCCCTGGTTAAGGGGTATATCGACATTGATTAAGCAACGCAAAGAATAGATAATGGCTGAGTGTGCAATTGCCTTGGGCGCATTCAAGCAGTTGAACGTCTCTCGGCCGGTTCCGGTGAAGTCAAAATCCGCAGAGCCAGTTTCGGTATCGATTCGAACCTCGAGGCGAATCTCTGTTCCATCGTCCATATAATCTGAGAACCGGAGTGGCTTGCCTCCAGTCGCCTTGCCAACCTTTTTCAGATACTCGCGGACTGCGACCTCGGCGTTGTCTTTGATACCGTCCATGTAGAAATGCACAATTCGCAGTGAGTTCTCATCCACGAGGCCGCGAAGTAGTTGCGCGCCTTTTTGGTTTGCAGCAATAGCAGCTTTGAGGTCAGAAACGTTGTCGTTCCAAGTACGTGTACCACTGCATCCGGGGTAAGAAGCCGGTTCGTCGTATAGGAATTTGCGAACAATATCCTCGTTGAATGTGTCCTCGGAAACTATCTTGAAGCCCATGGTCATAGCACCTTCTTCGTAGAGAAGTCGGCTGTTTGACGGCATTGATCCTGGTTGGATACCTCCAATCTCGGCTGTAATTTCAGTTAGAAGTGCCTTTCAAACTGGCTTTTGGCAGATCTTACCATGGTGACCTCTGGATGCAACATAGAAGATAATTTCCTTTCCTTCCTCATCCCATACAGGGGTTATGATCGTGATATCAGGCAAGTGCGTTCCTCCAGCCAAAGGATGGTTCGTGCAGATATGATCTCCAGGTCGTAGCTTGCCAGCGTACTGCTCATGTTGATATCGAACAGCATACTCCATACCTGCGTTGAATCAGGGTTAGATATTGTAATTGTTTTGTCGGCTTCGCGACAAACTTACTGCCAAGGTGAACAGGGACGTTAGGAGCGTTGGCTACTAATTTCCCATCGGGAGAGAAAACAGCACATGAAAAGTCAAGTCGCTCCTTAATGTTGGTTGATACTGATGTCTTCTGAAACATCCGGCTCATTTGGTCTGCAACTGACATGAATCGGTAACCAAACACCGAAAGCCGGATTGGATCAACGACTAAAGTCGATTCCGTTGTTGTTGCAAGTTTCTTCTGTGGGGATACGTCTAGGATGACATGCCGCCCTAGTATCGTGGCAGTAGCATGTGGCTCAACGACAATGGTCTGTGTTTTATCAATGATCATAGCTGGACCACTTATATGACTGCCTGGCTGGAGTTTGCCCAGGAAGAAGACTGGTGTCGTAGCATGTCTGACTCCTGAGAAGTAAACCTTTGTGCTGTCGTCTTGTTTCTCTGTTCCAACAGTTACAGTACCTGTCGCCTTCAACTCAGCCTGAGGTGATTCAGGTGGAACCGATAGCGATTTGCCGACTCCCCGCACTCGCACGTCCTCCACTACAATAGGACGTCCGGGGAATGTGAACGAGAATTCTCGTTTATGTTCGCGAATGAAAGCTTCTGCAAAATCTCCATCCTCGGGATCCAAGATCATCAGGAGATTATCGGTGCCTTTATAACGCAGATTCAGATAAACTTCATGGTGTATTTGCTCTGCTGGTATGCCGTCGGCTTCTAGCTCACTTTGCACTTTGGTCTTGAGAATTTGGATGCGATCACGAAGAGTTTTCAACGATTGTTCGTCAAGGAAACCCGATGCGGGCTCTTGTGCTTCGTGGACTACATCGGCTAGCGCCATACCGTATGCAGAAAGGATGGATGAGTAACGGTGAATGATGACTGTCTGAATCGACAAAGACGACGCGATAGCACAGGCATGTTGGCCGCCAGCACCTCCAAAGCAGGCAAGGTTATGCGCCGAAGTCTCATATCCACGGGCCTCGGTAAGTGCCCGGATCGGTTTGGCCATTGACTCATTGGCAACTTCGATAAAGCCAAGTGCTATTTCTTCTGGTGACTTAACCTGGCCCGTCTCTTCCTGAATCTGGCGTGCTAGTTCTGTGAACTTCTTTCTTGTTATCTCCACATCAAGTGGTTCGTTTTCATTGGGTCCGAAAATTTTCGGGAAATATTCTGGAAGCAGCCTGCCAAGGAACAAGTTTGCGTCTGTTACAGTTAAGGGGCCTCCCTTTCTGTAGCAAGCAGGTCCCGGGTGGGCTCCAGCTGAGTCGGGGCCCACGACAAAAAGGCCGTGTCTCCAGAAGAGAATACTGCCTCCTCCGGCAGCAACGGTATTGATATCGAGCTGTGGAGCCATGATAGTGACTCCGGCGGTAGTGTTTTCAAATGTATGTTCAAACTTTCCGTCATATCGAGAGACATCGGTGCTAGTTCCTCCCATGTCGAAACTAAGGCAGCAAGTTAGTGCAGATAACGACGGCAGGGGGTGTTGAATCCTACTAACCCTATGACCGGCTTAGGGTCCGCTGGATCAAACGAAGTACGTGCGTGCCCGACAACACCGCCAGCAGGACCAGATAGAATAGCCCGAAGGCCAGAGAATCTGTAGCTGTCAGTCATTCCGAACTTTGTACTAATGAGTGGTGTTATCATACTTCTCAAAGTTCACTAATCCGCCATCACTTTGCATAAATTCACATCGAGTGTCTTCTGAACGTAATCCGTCTTTGAATCCAGAACGGAATCCATCAATATACCGCCGAATAACAGGCGTCAAGTAGGCATCGGCTGTTGCGGAAGCTCCGCGCGAGGTCATCTTGATCATAGGAAGAAGCTGGCTGGAGAGGGAGATGCTAGGGAAGCCAATTTCTTTGGCAATGCGTTCAATCGCCAGTTCATGGTCTTTTTTATGTTAGTATCTTTCCACTATTCATTTGGGGGTTCAATCTCGACTTGCCTTGGAAGGTGTATGAATGAACTAAAACAACTGCAATTGAACGATAACCCGAGTCATACAAGGTTTGCAGATCTCGTCGAACCTTCTCCTCGTCAAGTTTATCCAAAACTCGAATCACCTCGCCGCTGAGACCCCGCGTTAGTTCTGGATCCGAATTCAAAGAAGCAGCAAGTGCATCTCGATCCGGCGCCGGGTTTTGCTGGTAATCTTCAATAGTCACACGCTCATCGACTTCGACAACATCTTCATACAAGACGTCAGGTCTCCGAATATTGAGATCGAATAGGTGAGGTCGTGATTGGTTGCCGATTTGCAGCGCATCTTTGAATCCTTTTGTGATTAATAACGCTACTCGGTCGCCTTTGCGTTCTAGTAGCGCATTTGTCGCAACGGTAGTACCCATTCGGATACTGACACTGGAGAAATCGGCCGTGGTCAATTTCTCGCTTCGTGGGAACGGCTTGCCTGTGGCCTGTTCCAGGATTCGCCGAATGCCCTCGATGGGAGCATCGGCGTAATTGGAGGGGTCTTGGGATAGAAGTTTGACTACAATGTCATCTTCCCGGCCCTCGACAATACCGAGACAATCGGTAAATGTGCCACCCCGATCTAGACATGAATGTTAGTCTAGATATCTCATAAGAACAATAGCATACGTACCAATGGCAATCTTAATATTTAGGCCATCAACGGTGGCTTCGAGACGGTGAGGTGCCATGGCGGCCGTCAAAATCAATTAAAGTTCTCGTTGAATATCGCAATCCATACAATATACCAAAAGAAATAGTACGATATGTGGTCGTAGTAAGATGTTCACGATCGTCGCCCACAATAATATATATTTCACCCCGCCTTAGAAGTACTCAATTGCCTGGTGCGATTCGGACTTTGTGCCGATATTTTTTGACTTGAGGATGTGCGCGAGGCAGGTCTAGACGAAAGAGAGAATAAGTATGAATATTTTTTTATCAAATATCAACACCCCAGAGCGCACTGACTTGGTGGCGGATCCATATTTGTATCCCGCGCATCGTCGTCTCCATGGATTGAAAGCTGGGCAAATCAGCGCTGGTGGAGAAACTGAGTTATCAGCAGTTCTGTGTCATTTTTCTGCCCTATTATCGTCCCAGCCAAGGTTCCTCTCGGACTAGGAGCGAATGGAAGGTTATCGTGTGATACCAAGTTCTGGCGGGCACCTGGTGCGGTGATCAGATTGAGGTTGTCCCGGTTATGGGCGCGACCCACCGAGAGATAGGAAGGAGCCAGCCTTCCTCCTCGGCTTCGCTCCGACCTTCCCGCAGACCCCGACCATCTGCGGTGGAGAAGTCTCTGCTTCACAACTTCACAATGTGATTGAACCTCTGCCTTGTGTTTTGATGGCTGATAAGATTCCAGGGCGCGTTGATGGCGCTCGTGCATTCGCGTCTATCTACTGTACTTGGTTACCCTGGTGCACTGCCCTACATCACCACCATAACGTACATCCCCTATCTACATACAGTTCAAGGGCTCGAACTTATATCTGGCACGGGCTGCCACTGCTGACCACGCCATCTCCATCAATGCCTTTGCCTCTTTAAACTCTTTCATTATTTGTGCCTACCGCTAATTCAATTGAGCATCGTGATCACTATGACCAGCACTATGGAGAAAACTCCAGGCATAGCCGACCTGCCGACTCAAGAAGCGGAAGCCGCAAAGCTGGGTGACGTGGTTGCAGAGCATCACGGCCGGGACGTGGATGTTGCCGCCAAATTCTTGTATGAGTTGGACCCAGCCGTGCTGGCAGAGCCCATCACGCCAGCCGAAGCACGCAAGGTGTTGTGGAAGATTGACCTCATCCTAATCCCTCTGATCATGGGGACTTGTGTGCTGGCAGCCGTCGACAAAGTCATCATCTCCAATGCCGCCATCTACGGGATGAAAACAGACACGCATCTAGTCGGAAATGAGTATTCCTGGGTGGGCTCAATCTTCTACTTTGGATACCTCATAGCCGAATATCCGGCAGCGTTCGCTATTCAGCGACTTCCCGTGGCCAAGTTCCTTGCTGCTTGTCTTTTCGGTTGGGCTGTCTTGATGCTGTGCACTGCTGCCACTCAGGATTTTGCTGGCTTGGCGACTGTGCGGTTCTTGATGGGCATGCTAGAGTCTGTTGTCTTTCCGATTTGCAGTATTCTGACGGTCATGTGGTGGACTACCGAAGAGCAGCCCATTAGACTTGCATTCTGGTTCAATCAAGTGAGTTGAATACTCTAACTGAAGTCTATCAAGTGTCTAACATATACTAGCTTTCATCTGTTTTCTCCGGCATCGTCAGCTATGGCATCGGCCATACCAATACTAGTCTCCATCCTTGGCGCCTTCTTTTCCTGGTGCTAGGAGCCTTCACAATCCTCTGGGCTGTCGTTATCTATACCTTCCTCCCAGACTCGCCAGTGAAATGCTGGTACATGACTGATCGAGAGAAATATATCTGCCTTCAGCGAGTCAAGGACAACAATACGGGAATCGAAGACAAGCAAATCAAATGGTATCAAGTGCGCGAGTGCCTCCTAGACCCCAAGACGTGGTTTCTCACGCTCTTCTCGCTAGCTCAAAACATTCCCAACGGCGGCCTTGTCACGTTTGCTTCTATCATTGTCTCTGGACTGGGATACTCGAGCTTGATTACCACTGTATTGGGAATCCCCACCGGAGTGTTGGCCACCATCTGGCAACTTATACTTGGTTTTACTGCAGCACGGTTCAAAAATTCGCGCTGCTTCATCATCGCCGTAGCTGATATCGTGCCCATGGTCTGCGCCATACTCATGTGGAAGCTACCTCGGTCCAACAAACACGGTCTTCTCGCGGCATACTACGTGTTTTACACTTACTGGGGTCCTTATGTGCTATCGACTTCTTTGCCCATGGCCAATACAAGCGGGCATTCGAAGAAATTGACAATGAATGCAATCTACTTCCTCGCCTATTGCGTTGGTAACATCATCGGTCCGCAGCTATTCCGCTCTGGTGACGCGCCGACATACTCCCATGGATATGAGGGTCTGCTGGCATGTCTGGTGGTTGCTATTTCCTCCATTTCTGCCTACGGCTTGCTCTGTCACCTGGAGAATCGGAAGCGGGATCGTGAGGCTGCTCGTGGTCAGCAAGATTCACAGGAAGTTAACGCAGCTAATGCGTTCTCGGACTTGACGGATAAGGAGAAGAAGGACTTTCGTTACACTTATTGATGGGTCGTGTATACTGGCCGACTGGCTAATACTCCTCCCCGCAATATGTTGTTAGATACCCCGATTTTGTGTATCTCGTGATTTATTTCCATCTTAGCTAGCTGAAATCCATAAGCTCAACTTAACTTTTACATAAAGCGCATACATTATCCCGTAATCCTAAGCCGCTTGACTAAGTTGAATTAGCTTCTTTCCTCGGTTAGACAGAGCTACCGGCCGATAGATGCAGTGCAGTCAGCTGACAGCAATCAGTGTCCTTTTCTCTGGGGTTGTTGATTAATGAAACAGCGCAGGGATGAAGCCGTTGGAACTTGGCAGGGCGAGTGCGAAGGGAAGGTCGGAGCGAAACCCCGTCGGCACTAAACTTTGGGCATCCCACGCAACACTAAGATAAGAGAAGCCCCTCTCCGATGGCGTCTTGGATCTCGGAGAACATTGCGATCAGCTCGTACGTTGTGTGCTGGAGGTAGCTGCAAGCGATATTTGGTTTTGCTCAGGGATGAGGTGCTTGCCAAGGTTGTTGCGATGCATGCCACCTGGATGAATAAATAACATTTTGCATGCCCTTATTCTTTTTTCCCGTGAAAGCACAAGTCTGCTGGTTGTTATCTTATTTCGCACCCAACGCATTGGCTGTTGCGATATTGTCACAATGGCTACCATCCAGCCCGACACCAGAATCCTCATCGTCGGCGCAGGCGCCTTCGGCACCTCAACGGCATACCATCTCTCCCAGCGCGGATACAAGTCCATTCGAGTTCTCGATCGACACGCGACGCCGTCCCGCGAAGCCGCTTCTACAGACATCAGCAAGGTCATTCGCAGTGATTACAATGAACCTCTTTACGCGAAAATGGGAATCGAGTCGATCGAGGCATGGAGGACTTGGGATATGTTCAAGGGTCTATATCATGTACCAGGATGGGTTCTGAGTGCCTACGATCTCTCGGTGCCGTTTGTTGAGGGATCTATTGAGACGTCTCAGAGACTTGGTGTTAAGGGTCTGGAGCGGTTGACGCCGGACCAGATACGGAAAAAGTTCCCTCTAATTACGGGCAAGTTGGATGGCTGGAACATCAACGTCTGGAATCCCACGGCGGGATGGGCGAATGCCGACAAGGCTCTTCATCAAATGGCACTTGCAGCCCAGAGAAATGGAGTCGAATACATCACCGGTGACAGGGGATATGTGAGAAAACTCGTCTACTCACCAGAAAGCGTGTGCAAGGGGGTCGTAACTCAAGATGGCTCGGTTCATGATGCCGATCTTGTAATTTTAGCAGCTGGTGCCTGGATGCCAAGTCTGATTGACCTCCAGGACCAGCTGACAGCCAAGGGACATTCAGTTGCTCACATCCAACTTACACCATCCGAAACACAACGGTACGCATCTGTCCCGATTCTCGACAGTCTAGAATTGGGCTACTTCTTCCCACCGCAAAAGGACGGAGTTTTCAAACTGGCACACAGCCAATTCATCACAAATATCACTACCGATCCAGTGTCCAAAATAACCACCTCGATTCCGCATACGTTTACGCAATCTCCAAGCGATGATTTGCCGCTAGAAATCGAAGCCACGATGCGACGGAATCTAAAACGAGTATTTCCCGAACTGGCCGACCGACCGTTTTGCTATACGCGTCTCTGCTGGGACGCTGATACGGCGGATCGGCATTTCCTAGTCACGCCGCATCCGAACCACAAGGGACTCTTTATTGCAGCGGGAGGTTCGGCGCATGGGTTCAAATTCCTGCCGATTGTAGGGAAGTACATTGCGGATCATATTGAGGGGAAGCTGGATGCTGAGGTTGTGCATAACTGGCGGTGGCGTGCGGGGGAGACTGTTAATACGAAGAGTCTGGCGCATCTGGATCCGGAGCTGGAGTTGAGTGATTTGACGGGATGGAAGGGACGGAGGACGCGTGAGGGAAGACCGCAGGCGAAGTTATAGTCGGGTAGATGCATCATTTAGACTAGATAGTTAGCTGGGAATAGAGATTGAGTGAACAGATTTGAATCGTCTGTAGTCTGTAAGTACTCTAGCGGTCTGGCGCGTGTGTTGTTGAAAAGGCGTTGGAGGAAGACTCGGGCTTTGCACCGTCAGGGGCTTGGCGTGGTTGCTGAAATCGGGGCGGTGATTGGCTGGAATATAGAGTTTGCACTAGAGCCGTTAGCGCATACCCCGCGTTTTCCAACTGGGGGATCAGCCAATAGAATCACTCACTACGGTCCCTCTCCACCAATCATCGACAGCCTGGGCTTATCAGGCCCCGCTATTGGAAGCCAATCATAGCTCATCTTCCCAAGATAACATCTCGAGTCACCACGACAGTCCATCGCTCCTGCCAACCAAAGCAATCCTGTGTAGCAGCAACACGTTCAACGCATGCTCCATGAACGCTAGCGATGGCGATGCAAAAAGGCACAAGTTCGCTGTCCCGAACGAGGACAGGCTGCAGAACCTGCCGTGCGCGGAAGATAAAGTGCGATGGTGAGTGGATGCCGACTTCTCTCTTCCTGCTTAAATACATATGCACGCATTAAACTTATCACCCCACTTTCTACAGAGACAAAACCCACTTGCCAGCGGTGTATAAAGGGTAATCTAGACTGCAGCTATGGGTTGCACCTGATTTGGCATGAAGAGTCGCTGTCCAAGGGTGTTTGCCATGGACGGTCTGGCGTTTGGTCAAAGGATAGACGGCACAGCCGGAAAGAAGAGTATCAGCAGCAGCGACATCCGTCTCAAGTAGGAACAGATCCATCTATGGTGAATAGGTCGAGTAGAAGAGCTACAGACAAGAGAGGCAACGTATTCCTGAATACTACAATGCGTGATGTCAAGCTCTACTTTGAGTACGGCAATATCACCAAAGAAGAAGAACGGGAGGAAAATGGTCAATATACTCAACAGCTCTCTCTCTCGCTGCCAGTCTTGAGCAGTCTCGGCGCACTTCGCACGCTAGACTACGATTCGGTTCTTCTCTCACACTACGAAGCCGTTGTATGCAGTTCGCGTACCTTACTAGACGATGCCACAAACAATCCATATCGACATTTGATTCTACCCATGGCCATGCAATCCGAGGGACTATATCATGCGACACTAGCTGTCTCCGCACAGATATTGCGCATCTCCGATTCCCGATTTCGAGTAGCTGCAATCGACCATGGACACCGGGCTTTGAAGTGTCTAATTGCTGGCCTCCAACGTGGAAAGGAAACTCTGTCTCGTACTGAAATTGATGAGATTCTCGGCCTCGCTCTGATGTTGTGTTGGTTCGAAATTACTGATGGCTGTCGTTCGTCGTGGGTAACGCATTTGAAAGGAATTCATTCCTTAATGAGTCAATATCAGGATGTCTTCTTAAATAATAGTACTGCTAGTGCTATATCGGACGTCCATAGGTTTTTTACCCGATATTTTTCATTTCATCTGGTTCTTGCACGGACCGCATTTCGAATTGAGGATGATATCGCATTTTCAAACACAAAGTCCGGCGGGAAGCATGCTGATGAAACGAATACATTACGCAATAATACGAATGGAGCCGGTCCGATTTCGAAACTAACGAGTTTTCTATCGCTAGCCATGCCATTTGAAGATCTGGACCAAATCGATGCATACATGGGATTCAGCAATTCGCTCCTCTTGCTTATCAATGAAGTCGCCGATCTTGCGTGGAAATATCATTCAAAGGATTCAGTGGAAACCGAGCTGCCTCTTATTCGCGAACAGGTGCAACGGCTACGACATTCTCTAGAAACGTTGCAACAGACACCGCCGCCATTATTGTTTGGTGCGAGCGATGGCCAAGCTGTATCCGAGTTTCAGGCTATTGCAGAAGCGAACCGACTAGGAGCTCTGCTTCTTTTGCACGAGGTTTGTGCCTCGCGATTTAAAAGATCTGACCTTTTCACCGGAGCAGCAAGATGGGTCTCGACGACGCCAGAATCGATGGATTCAGATTATGATGATGATAATTTGCCGACGGCAACAGATGACAAAGCTCGGTATGTGCGAGGGATATTAGACCCGATGACTGAGAACATCAACAGCATCAGTCGCACAGCGGCGCTCCCACTTTGGCCACTCTTTATTGCCGGATGCTGCGTCACTTCGGAGGAGGATCAAATTACTGTTATTAAGATATTTGAGGAAACTGAAAAGTTAAAACGATACGGTGTATGTCTATCCCTATTCCTCTTGTTCATTCTGGAGATATACTAACTGTGTTGCGTGGTAGAATATCACACCAGCCAGAGAAGTGATTGAAATGATATGGCGGCAACGAGATCTCGGGGTGCAGGATGATCGTAAAAGACGTGCTGCTACTATGGCGGGGAATTCGTTCTCTGACTCAAATACAACGTGCAAGTCCCAGGACCGAACTTCATCAGCTGGAATGCAGCTGTTCGAGTGGGAACGCGCTATGTCGATGATGGGAGGGTTGAAGTTGAGCTTGACATGATTTGCCACTATACTGCTCAATTTGACTTGATGTGCTCCCAAGAACATAATCTACTTTAGCTGTTGAGGGCCAATAACCGTCAGACTGGCAGATACGATTCAGCAGACAAGGCTAAGCCTTACCAAATCGGACAGCTACTAACAGTGGCTTATGGTATTAAGTGCTTGTCTATATATAACGAGTGACTTGCAACATTATGGATTATATGAATGGGTATAAACTATAGTCAGACAAACACCAGAACTCCGCATGTTAAATACAACAATAGCGATACAGTGCTAAACGGGAGGTTTCCATTCAGCATGACGATCAATGCTCCGGTTCTTTTTTTTCGATGATGACGACGACGGAATAGGGCTCATTTCTTCATCGACTTCAACTACAATATCTGTTTTCACAGTTACAGTACTCTGCCGGGTATTCTTACCATTTCCAATCTCCTTGTTTTCGTTTATACTCGATGGACCAACGTCCACTAGTTGGATTCTATTTTCATCATCGTCATCGTTTATAGTCGTCAGGAGGAGGGATTTGTCTGGATCTCGTGGATGCGCGGAGGGTCTTCTGTTGAAGCCTCCTCCGATGGTATTGCTGTTGTTCTCGTCGTTGGAGTTGTGTTGGTTGTTGCTTCCGTTTGGAGAGCGACTCCATGGGTAGCCGCCTTCGCGGTGCATGTCGACAAAGGTTCGGAGGAAGAGGCGGATGACGGGTGCGCAGGTGGCGATTAGGATGCCGTAGTTTTCGATTCTGTTGTTTCGGTTAGCAAATAGAATATATGATGCTTTGGAACAGGCAGAATGTACTTCACCCAGAGAATGAATGAGACAATATTATCTTTAAAAAGTAAAATCAGCCAATAAATTCTTGTCGACTAGGGTATGCATAAACGTACAGGTAAAATCCGCTCTTTCACCCAGAGATTGAAGGAGCTAGTATTCGGTCATCAGCAAGAAGTCATCTTTTCCGGTCTTTTCTGTGAAAGGCGTACATAAGTTTTCACAATAGAAGCCACTCCTGAGAGAAGGAGCGGTCTGGTAATAGAAACCGTCAGCTCATATCAATAGACAACAACATGCATAGTTCAGAAATGGCATACCCAGACAGCGTCAATGTCTGCCATATTCGGCGTGATCGGATATTAGGGTTAATCTTGCTGAATTGCGCCCAGATAGAGACCCCGGGATTCCGATTCAGTGTTTGTAGGAAGAACTGCCAGAGCTCAAAGGCAGAAATGCCGGCCAGATAGAAATCAATGACAGTGTTGAATCCTCCCTGTACATATCCGATTGTTGTTTGCACACTCGGTGATTGGCATATAACAGATCCATTCGAAGGAAGAGGATCCCACATGTAGTGAAAGTATCTCGTTCGATCGGCCTTTGACAAAGTATCAGAGTTCAGGGCTTTTCATGGTATGTAGGATCAAAAGGGCTCACAGTTCGGTATGGATTTGGTCCGCATTGCACCGTTATCTGAACAATGGTAATCGAGTTGACGACGATTTGGATAATCATACAAATGATTATGGAGAAACGCAAGCGCCGGTTGCTATTGGCAAAACACGACCGGAGAAACCACATCATTCCGGTTCGGGATATCATGGCCGCAGCGACAGCTAGATATTCACCGCCATCAGCATAATCAAAAATGTTATATGGACATCGGTGTTAATGGAACATACCGCATGGCTGTGAGGCATAGTCATACTTCAATGCCTGAACCTTCTCTTCGGCGGACAAATAGTAAAAGTGTCGTCCCAAGCCCCATTTGTAGCTGTTCATTCAAGATGTTGGCCTCGTATTCATGAAGGAGATAAATTGGAAGACAATAGAATATGTTCGGTGTCATACCTATTCTGTATCAAAGTGATATGCATGACATCTACTGCAAAACCGAAGAAGAAAAATAAATCCTCAAATCCCCATATTCGACCTGGTGCAGAGACTTGAGGCAGTGCCCATCGAACCCAGGCTTTCACTGCATATCTGAAGATCAGAACGACGCCGACAAATCCAGTCAGAACCTATATGCATATATATTAGTTAATATCCGTAGACAATGTAAGGCATTGCTTCGTTGATAGAATCACATACCCAACAAGCCCTAACGACGTCGGTGCCTTTGCTTGTAATCAATATCCAAATCTCCGTCAAAGAATGACATGTGGTAGGACCTACCGATATTCACATCGCCTCCTTCTGGCCGCGGGATATTCATCTTGAATAGACGTTGTTCTATAGATAGCGAAGGGAATGAGAGTATACTGACAAGAGCAGACGATATATAGGCCTCTTTTCTACTCAGTCAGTCTATCCTGCAAAAAGTCTGAGACCATATTCAGACTCGCAATGTGATGTAAATTCAAGGGTTATTCGAAAGAAGGGCCGTGATGCGTTCGTTTCATTTTAGGAATCATCCGAGAGTCGAGAACAGAAAATCTCTCTCGGTTTAATCCGTGAAACAAAGCCTCAAAACTCTAAAGGGTCTTGGATTCGCTAAATTTAACACTTGATCAAGACATTTACATAGTGAATGTCTGCGAACATGTGGGACTTGGAACAAGTTTTCTCTAAACGAGGAGGTATGAACTATTTCACTCGGGAAACTTAATATAATGCCGGGCCTACGTACCTATCATAGATACGTTGACTAAATAGGAATTACGGCCGAGGAAATGCTATGTATAGGCGTTGCACATCATGGGCAAGCTGCTAGGGGGAGAGAGAATGATAGACCGAGCGCTATTTCGGTTATTCTTCTCCGCGGTTGACAGGATTGACAGACATGCAAGTGGCATAAACCCCATACTTTGTGGCATTGTGCCATGCTGCATTAAGGATAAAGGCTGCGATAGTGTCAATTTTCTTGCCATTGGCTCGGATGTGCACTGGTAAAGTCGACTGACTTGGGCAGAAGAATGTAGTGCGTATGGTGGCCATAGCAAGGGGGGTCGTCTCGATGCAAGGGATGGAAAGCGCTCCGACGTTTGATAATCAATAACCGACCCAGTCTCTCTTACCATGGCGAGCATTTAGTTTCAGGAAGTGAATAGCCTTTGTATTGAGAATGGTGACAGCCACCGCTCCCATGAGCAAGCCCTAAAGCTAAACGGCGATGCTTTCCATCCCTCGGTCGTTTTGCAACACAGACTACATCTAAAAGCATACTCAACAATCGCCTCATTCGATTATTCCGAAAGTCGGAACAAGTCGATCAAACTCTATTGGCTAGGGTTTCTGAAAATCATTTCGATTCACTCTAGTCATTAAACAGATCATCCGAAAATCCATGCAGTCTGAATGTCGAAAATGGCGCACCTCCTTGTATTTGGTGCTGCGTAATCATCAGGATTATGGTGCATAATAAAATGCAGTGTCACTGTTAATCAAGGATAAAAACGTCAGTTGTGATACATGGAAGACTGATCATAGCAAATGTGACGGGTCAAAAGGAGGGGAGTTGATGATCGCCCTTGCAGATTGTTTGTGCACACCATCACTTGCATTCGTTTATTGCGTGCATTAGCATCATTTGTTAGACTTGGGACATTTTATACCGCGCCGTTGAAAAAATCCCTTGTGAACTGATAGTAACGGTTGTGTTATAGTTCATACACACCCCTTGTATGGGTTTAGTTGATACGTAGATACAGACTGCATATCTTGGCCCAAAATATATCACTGTAAACCGTTTCATTGCTCAATTTATTCTATTTATTACCGACAGGTTCAAATAGTATATTAGCAGAAAGTTTCGTATGGTCCATCCATCCAAACTTCGAACTATCGGGATTTTTACCACCACAAATCGCCAAATAAGATTAATTCTCACAACTTCCTCATCTCAATCAAGCCCTCTCCTGCTGCAGGGTATGTCTCAAATGTCACCTTCAAGCCACACAATGCTGCCAGTCGCTTCCATTCCGAACTGGCTCGTAGCCGACCTCCATATAGCGTAATCATAGTTGCATGCATCTTCCCATAAGTCTTGTTCTTGGTGAATTCATGGATAAGTAGCCGTGAATACGGAGCCATTGCCCTCGAAATCTTCTGCATCAGCTCCAAAGCATCTAGATCGGGTAAGTTGTGAAAAATATGAGTCAACGAATAGTTCAAAGCGCCTTTGACTGGCTGCTCAGCTTCGCTTTGGAAGTTCCATTCCATCTGCGTGACTTCTGGTACACTACCTATGTCCGGGTTGAATTCCTGGAGCACCAAAGCTGACTTTCCAAGAGATGGATATGCCTCCTTGAGCTCGAGGAGCATCTCGCCTCGTCCACCTCCAATATCAACGCAGACAACTGGACTCTGTGTGCCAGACACCGCGCTGTCCAGATCATAGCCAAAAGCTTTGACACGCTCGGGCATCTTGCCGAATTTTCCAAACTTGCCTACCATGAATTGATTGAAGCTGTCCATTCGGCCTTGATGAGCCATGATAGAGTACGTATGCTCCTTTGCTAGTTCGTGTTTTCCCAATAGCTTGTATCCGTACTGTGTCGGGGTGTCCAATGCTGTAAATGGATACTCGAATTTGCTATCTATTAACTTCCGCAGTAAGAATGCCCCCGAGAACATGGGCTCGGTCGTACTGATATTTTCGGTTAATGGTTGAGTTTATTCATAGTGGAAATTCCGAGTCATACAAGTGAAGAGCGCCATGTTGGGCTGATGGCATAGCGTGCATATGCAGAGTGATGTCGTTGGCCTCGTAGACGTCGTCTTCTACCAGATCAACAAGACCTATGGAAGACATGGCATAGAGGGCGTCATCTAATATCAGTCAGAATAAGCTGATCTTAACCGAAGCGACCCCCGTGGTTTCATACGCGTCAACTGGGGACCTAAATTAGATGAATCAGCACAGCCCTTTAATCCTATCTTAAGGAGAGGGACAACATACAAAGAGGAGCCTGCTCTTTTTCTTCGGCACTTCGTTCCTCATTTCGGGCATCAGTAATCTGTTGTGACGTCGCTGGCTTTCCGATTTTGACGAGTGTCGAGAAAAGATCAAAGTACACGGCAACTGGAACAAAACTCAAGGCTGCCGTCTGAGATAGGAATTATTGTCAGGCCTTTATGCCACTGTGGAATATACCTGATAGAGGCGTACTTACCACGGTTACTGTAGCGGCAAGAACTGCTCCAGGTGGCGGACTCATCTTGATTCGAGTGTTACAGCTCAACGAATAAATTTAAAGTCACGTATTTTAATGCTATTCTCCAAGAATTCGCTTTTTAAACCCATTCCAATGGATATGAGCGTGGCACGGTGGAGATAATCGCGTGTGATAATGACATGCAAGGGGTTTGCTGTATTGAGTCCGTGAGTTAGGGCTAATCTGCACACGCGGCGGCCAACTTGACGAGTCTTTCTCTCTGAACAGCAAAATGGATAGACATCACAAAGTTATACAACGTCAAAAGCCACCTCGCCAATTTTAACCAAGGTCTCGTAAGTCTCGGATCAGTCGGGGGTATACAGGCGATAACGATACTAATTTTGGGTTCTCAAATTGACAAATAGTGGTATGTGATCACCCGTTCTATTGGATGCAACCGCATATAGTTACGATCTAAACGATAGGGATGTACCGGACTACTGGTAGGAAACAGATCATGATGTCGATCACGGCGATATGATAGGTCTTACTCATTATTGAGTTTTTGCCTACTCGCTGGTGGCTATGTGTTTTTCCAAGTTTTGTGTCTTCGGAGTTACTTCCGCCATCATCCCTGGCTAACTAGGTAACCACATTCTCCAACCGGATCGATCGAACGATCTGATATTTATGCTGTGCATCACAAGCCGCGTGGACATCCTCGATACCCTTGTTGTAAAGTATGCACTCTCTTTAACTATAATAACCATCTAGTGATTTCTAGCATACTATATCCTGCTGTAGCCATCAATTAGTAGTTGTGGTCACAGTCAGCAAATCGAGAAGTGATGCATGATGTCAAGCTACATGTCTCCCCAAGCGTTGTGACTTGTGAGAGTCAAGGTAGCATACGTAGTCTATAATTATAGAACAAGCTTCAGCCCAGGATATGCATGCAAAGCCACCCATTTACTGCCCTCTAGCCATGAGGGCAGTGAAATCGGGTACCTAGATCCATGTCATCTGTACTTTTATTCCGAATCCCCTAGCCCGAAGCCCTCACAGGCCCTAAAACTTTTGGGGCGCTGTTAAGTTTTCTCCCTGTCACTTTTCTTGTGTACGAGCCCCTTTTTTCTTATCGGTTACAAAGTCGACATCTCAACTGGACTCAGACACACAGACGACAAAAATATACCTGTATCTCTTTAATCTCTGTTCGAGAACGCTCGATCTCGGAAAAATATGCCATGTGGCTCTCGCTTTAGATCTTATGCACATCATTGAGAGCCTTTGCCATGTGGACGAAATGAATAAATACCCATTGGTCTTCGTCTGCCTGTGAAGAGTGTGAAATTTGGTAGGCCGAAGTCGTTCATTTTAACCCTTCCTTCCCAAGTGTGTACGCTCGCCTTCCGCTCTTTTTGGTCATTCTTTCTCTGTTTATATATTTACATCGATCATTCTCTGTACATACTTTTACGACTTTCCTTTTTCTCCAACGCAATGACGATGCAAACAGGCTCCAAGACCAACCGTGCGAGCGCAGGCGCCGAAGATGTCTTTCTAGCATCTCTTGACCATGGCCCCTACAAGTTTCACGGCATTGAGTGTCAAGACGTTGTCGACAAGGAAAACCCTCGGAGGTGGACTCGTGCAAAGAAGCGGCTGTTGTTCGCTGCGCTGATTTCTAGCTCACTACTTGCAGATGGGTGTGTTTAATCAGTTTGGCCATCTCAATCTAGTAAAGCTGACAGGAATGACTACAGGGCAATGACGTGGGGAGCCACACTGATTGTGACTCAGGCTCAGGCATGGAATATTAGTATCGACTACTCATCGACCAGTATGAACTATGGAATCTTGCTTCAAGGATTTGGCGGTATATTTGCGGTGCCTTTTATTGAAGCATATGGAAGGTGAAGAACTTTTAGTTTCCCTCGAATGAATCACTTGTAGCTGACGTACTTCCAGACTTCCAGTATGGTTCTTGACTCAGATCGTCACCATGTTCATGGTTCTCGGCGCTACTTTGTCCACTTCTTGGGCTATGTTCACAACCTTTCGGTCCCTACAAGGTCTCTTCGGTACTGTGCCACAAGTCGTCGGTCTCTCCATTATTCATGACATGTACGAACCGGAAGACTGGCCTCGTACGATTAATATTTGGTAAGTTCATCACCTCCCATTTTACAAAGTTCTAAGCCTGAAAATTGTGTTTGTTAGGGCTACAACCTTCCTCATCGGGCCATTCCTCGGCCCTGCATTGGCAGGATACATACTCGTGGGCAGCCGGGATCAGTGGAACGTCTCCTTTGGCGTTTTAACTGGTCTTTACGGATTTTCCACGCTGCTAATCATTCTCTTCGGGCATGAGACTTCCTACGACAGCAGCTGCAGTGGCAATCATCATAGCAAAATGCAGCATCCAGTGGTATCTCGAATCATCTCCCTCGTTGGATTTCCAAGCAACAACACAAATTCGCTCAAATCCAAACGTGATATCCTGCTTGGACAGTCCAGCACTTTGCTGAGACTAATATTCAAACTTCCACTCTTACTTTGTGGCATTGCGGTGATGATTAATTTCTGCTGGCCGATTGGTATTACTACAACTGTTGATACGTTCTTGCAGTCGCCGCCGTATCTGTTTAGTGTTATTCAGGCTTCATCTATGCGTTTTGCAGGCGTGATTGGGGCATCATGTGGTATGTTTATTTCTCTCTCTTTGACTCTTGTCTGAAAATTTGAACTAAGCATACTGCAAACAACAGGATATATATTTGGCCATTTCTTCAACAAGTGGATCTATAACCACCACCACTTTAAAAAGAGCAACAAAGCTCGTGCAACCAACGGCCTAGGAAGAATTGCATCAGAATACAGCGATTTTCACTCCGATGATTTCGTCTCTGCCTCAGCATCGGCCTCCTCATGGCGCCCCGAATATCGTCTTCATGGGGTCTGGTTCTCTGTAGCCAGTTTGGCCGGTGGACTGGTAACGTATGGGTTGACACTGAATTATAACAAGAGCTGGATTGGCCTGGCTTTTGGCTGGGCCATGGTCAATCTAGGTATGGTTGCTAGTACTGTGTGAGTCTCCTTCCCACTTTCATGTTTCCTAAGACGAAGGAGAGAGGGCGAGCTTCTGACAAATATATAGAGCAATAACCGCCTACGCCCTCGAAAAATTCCCTTCTCATTCCACCCCCGTCAGCGCAATAATCAACATGTGGCGCACCTGCGGCGGGTTTTCAGTAGCTTACTTCCAGGCCTCTTGGATAGCTAGGAATGGGGTTGGAGTAGTCTTTGGTGTGCAAGCGGCTGTTGTTGTGGCTGGTTGTGTGTTGACTATTGTGCCGGTTTTTGTGTTAGCAGGACGAGAGAGAAAAAAGCAAGGCTGTTGATTGACCAAGTGATTTGGCCTGTATGTAAATGAAATGGATGGTGTTGGGGTTGGCGTATATATGTCTATGATGGGAGATGGTAGGTTAGGAGGTAGAGGGTAGAATGTGCTTCGTTTCATGTCGGGGGACTTGTGTGGTAAATATATTCTCTCGTGCATGCATTCTTCAGGACTCGAAGTTGCGTACGAAAGAGAATTGCAGGTATATGGATCACATAATCAATCATCATTTGTATAATATGTATAAAAAATAAAAGTAGAGTACAATTCTCGCTAGCCATGTTTGAGAAGAACTTAAATGATGTTCTCGTAGCATATATGGCTGGGAATCTGCATTTGAATGCCATTAAATGGAGGTTTTGGTTTTCATATAAGATATGACATGAATGGGTTTCGTGGTGTATTATGGGTATCATCATCAGATGGGAAGTTTCATTTTGAAAGGAAAAACAAAAAAATCACCAGCCAGCAACTCAACCAGGCCCTGCATCATTCTTCTGGCTGACTTGGAACGTCTCTGGGAAAAATCCCGGCGGTGGCCAAATATCCGCGATTGACATGGCCGTTGGCAGAACAAGAGGACGTGATCCAACAAGTCGATCAGGGTCATGGCAGAACGCTTGAAAGGTATTATCATCCATAAATCCAAATTCTCGCAGTCCTTCTTGACGACTATTTGCCCAATCAGTTGTATCGATATATGCCAGATCCTTAAATATTGAATCCAAGTCATTGGGTGATGACGACGCTTCGTCCGTCAAGTATCCTGTCTGCTGCTGCCCGATGCTGAATCCACCAGGGCCAAGATTATTAGTTTGATGGATTGCCGATTCAGGAGTTCCGGCTTGTGTTTGCTGGTTGAGTAGTTGTCCAAGGTTGCTGTTAGGTTCCACATTTGGTGCCGGTTTGCCTCCTGCCATCAGCTTATCGAGGATGTGAGCAGCTGTTTGCTCTTGACTAGTCGTTTCTATGCCAGGCGGCAGACGCATACCGTCCGGAGCGGATTCCGGAGATGTCCTATATATGCCATTCGTCGAAATTGGAAAATGATTGGGCGGGCTAAAGCCAGGATTTTGAACCACAGCTGGCCGTGCAGATCCAGGGTCGGCGATAGGATGGCTGGGCTTTGTCATATTGTCAAACGGTAAAGCCTTTGAATCTAAACCTTGAGGGGCATATGGTGCGCTAACTTCTGCGTTCGTGGCTGGTCTTTGCGGTAATGAGGTATATGGTTCAGGCGGCTGGAATAGAAGAGTTCCAATTGTTTCGCTAAGCGTCCTGAAAACGGGCCATGGTGACGAGGCTTCATTGAGTTTCTGAGAAAATATGCTTATCCACTTGGGAACAGGGAATCCAGCCGGTTCCAGTTTTGACCTCACTGATGCCACTGACTCCAAGATCGACCGCAGAGGGAATTCAATCAATGGTGGAATTCCACATGCTTGGAAATTTTCCACGTGATGTGATAATACGTCCAACGTCCGATATAGTATTTTCTCGATTCCATCCATTGCAGTTTGGCTAGCTCCTTGCATAAACTGGCCTTGGCTCAACTGCCTAGTGTAGAGAAACAAGAGCGTTGCTGCATATGTCAAGTGGAAATAGCTTTGATGGAGAAGCAAAGGAGATCTGTTTTGAGCTTCGTCACCTTCGGGGCCAATCAAGCGGCAGTTCACTGGAAGCTGGTCGTCAAGTGATTTGAGGTCAAGCAATATTTTCTGGATGAATACGTGGGTATTTGTGGCTTGGGAAAAGTCCCAGGCGATTTTATTGAGCACATTAGTCAGCTCAAACAGACGATTGAAGCAGCTGAGAGCTAATAAAGGACCTCGCTGCGGTGCATTTCTGCTCTCAAAAGCAGCGCGCGAAGGCAGCACGTCAACCCAAGAATTCCATTCTTCAAGACCATCTTCTTCGAGTCGTCCGGCTAGTGTTGGGTCGGTTGCTCGCAGGCATGGTGCTCTCGAAAGACGGACGGAAAGTATGGAGTCAATCACAAAACACCCCATGTAAACGGCTTTTCTTTGGCGTGCTTCATCCGACCTGCGAGAATCTAAAGCCTTGGATAATTCCATGGCTTCTGCCATTCGTGCTGCTTGGCCGCTCAGCAGCCATGCGGCAGTCCAATCTTCGAACCCTACGTTTACCAATGTGAGCAGTAACAGGGCCTGAACATGCCCAAGATCAAACCGATCCTTCTCGGAAGGAATGAGGCCCCTCGCTATATGGTAGTACTCCCGAGACTGGGCTAGCGGGTCATGGATAAAAGCGTCGTGTGAATTAACACCCGTGTGCTCTTGGCCGGTTGTGTAACTTAAAATTGCCCAGAGAGCGGCATGATCCCCCGAGGTTGCCGGTGGGTTATTCCCAGGGTGAGACGCACCATTCGCGAACATGTAAGAAGCACGAAGCATGTTATGTTTGGGGATGATTGGAAACCATGGGTGTGTTTGTGAGAAATACGTTTCGATTAAACCAGAGGTGTGAGGCGGTAGCGGCAAATTCTGAGCATTCTGTATTTTTCCGGGCGTCAAAGGTGAGCTGCTCTCTGCAGCAGATGATAATCTCGGCTTCTTGATGATCGGAGACAATGATGGGTCAACAACTCTCGGACCGGCGACTCCAACGAGACCTGGACCACGGCCAACGCGAAATCCCCACTGACTCGAGGCTCCCAAATATGAGCCATCGTCGTCTTCTTCCCGTGGCCTTTTCGCCGGTGACTGCGACTCCGCGTCTCCTGGGGACAGCATCTTCTCCAGCGCTCCCCAAAGACGACTTGTCTTCCATACTTCGTGTAGACTATCCGAGGCACTTTCATCTGTCCAAAGTTGCATCAGGCGGTCTCTTCGGCCCTTGGAGCGATCGGTTGCACCAATCAACGCCAACATGGCCTCTTCGAACCCTTCAATGTTGCAAATTGACAGGGCCCATAATTTTTCTAGCCCTCGCACGTATCCTTCCGGCAACCCACGCTTCCTGGCATTGGGATCGTAGGAGCAGGTCTGACCAGAAGCTTGGCAGGCTGAGCATGTTGGACGTACTCCGTCGCATTTGTCCTTTTTTGTGCGACAACGATCGCAGGCGCGCGAGACCCTTTTTCGGCGAGGGCCTTTTATATCCGAACCCTCGTCCATGGAGGGCTACCTATGCTCCCCGGTGCATGGCAGTCTTTGGAGAGGCCACTTCTAATGAGGTACAAAGCGAAGTTTCGATGAAATGTTCACAAATGCACACAGGGCGCGGCGGTGCAGAGGCAGAAACGGGCGTTTTCACAGAATGTAATGGCCGGGCGGAAATATGGAAGTGGAGAACAAACCAGGCTGGGAGTCTGTCGATCGCGATTCGGCGGGTTTTCGGATGGTCGGTATTGGGAGGGAAAAGAGGGAGAGAGTTGATTAGGGAGAAATACCGAGGGAGATGGATGATGGGATGGGATGGCCGGGGTGGTTGGAGTGGTGTAGCTTGATACGTAGTTCGAAGGAATAAATAATATGATGGAAGGAGGCAGATCAAAGCGGCAGGAAGGAGGAGAGGAGGATTTGAGCCGAGCCTTACCATTCAGGCTTGCGCTGCATAAGCGGCGCCGCCTCCACATTCTTCCTGCACATCCCCATCCAAAACAGACACACACACGAGCAATACTAGCCTGCCAGCATGTTGGCATCGATGTATGGTTTTAATTTCAATACGGACAGGGTCAAGGATGTCTCTACGTCGGCGACTCTTGGGTAGAATTACAATCTACGCACATACGTACCTGTTCGCAGGCATTGAGACATAGTTCGGCGTTTACTACTTCGAGGCAGACCCCGCGGCGCCGTCCTTAATGGCTCGTATTATTGTGCATCTAATCATCTCTCCAATGTCTCCATCCTGGAAATTCGCCATCCGAGGGTGATGCCAGACCCCTGTCTGCATGATGATCACCATTAATAATATAATTTATTCCAACGACACTGTGAACTCCGTAGAGGTGTGATTCGTGTGAAAAAACCGTTACATTACGCCAGCAACCAAGGCTGCTTAGCGCAATTGGACGCGACAGCGGAGGTCTGAGATCGCACCCAGACAGGGGCCAGGCTGTGCAAGAGAGATCCAAATGAATCGATCGTACGTAGTCTCCGTTTCTACCTACTGTAAGGCAGTGTAGTGTAAGTACTAAGCACGGAGTACACGCCGGGGTCGCAGAAACAAAACGATGCTGCGGTGGTATCACATGACTGTGTTTGCTTCGGCAGTGGGTCTTTCCCCAGCAGGCAAACGCGGGGAGATAACTGCCTGCAACGTCCACCAGACAGAGTGACCACTGACCAAGCCTGCAAGATTTTTGTCTTGTCTGGCATGACTCGCCTAGCTAGTGCTATCTCTCTACCACTAGTTACCGCCAATATATACTTTACACAGATGCAGATTGCATGTGTCGCCCATCCATCCCCCCCCACGCACCGAGAGGCAAAACGTCGGCTGTTCATATCGTACGATCTTGCGACTCGTTGATGCTTCTCTAGAATGCAGAGGCAGTCGGTAGTCTTACAACACAGAAAACCCCCCATTCTCCCATGATGCCGTCGAAAAAGGCCTCGGTGAAGGTGCATATGTCGAATACGCCGCCGTCAAAAAGAAATTTCGGTCCGGACGCGTCCCTCGTTCTCGTGGGCATTCGAGGCTCTGGAAAGCGGTCGCTCGGGTTCATTGCTGCCGCGGCGCTGAATCGCAGGTTCATCACTGAGGATTATTATTTCAAAGAAGTGACAGGCCTCACTCGCCATGAATTCTTGCTCAAATTCGGCAGCCATGAATTCCAGCGCCGGGACGTCGAAGTCCTCAAGATGATGCTCGATAAGCATCGCACACACTGTGTGATTGAATGCGGGCTAGGCAGCCTGACTCGAGTCATCCAGGAGCATCTTCGCCGCTATTCCCTCACAAATCCAGTGGTGTATATCCTTCGGGACATGGATCAGATTCAGCGATTGCTACAATTACAAGATTTCTCCGTCAAACGCCTCGGAAACGGCGACCCCTACCATCGTACTTGCTCGAACTTTGAATATTATAATCTCGAAGAGCGCATTCCCGCCGATATACCTCGTGATGAAGGGACTCCGGATCGACGTTCCGTAAATTATTCATTCAAGTTGAAGGACGCCAAAGAGAATTTCACGCAGTTTGTGCGGTTCATCACCGGAGCCACAACTACCGACCCTGGCTTGGACTCTCCTTTTGTCTTGCTAGAAACCCCCCCGGAAAAACGATCATACACACATGCAGTATTCCTGCGATTGACCGCCCTCAATAACGACCTGGTGGATCTGGCAGAGCTGGAGTCAGGCGGCGATGCCATTGAATTCTGCATAGATGCATGGAATCCAGAGGCCATTACCGCCATCGCTAGACACGTTTCTATGTTGCGCCGAATAACAAAATTGCCAATTATATATTCCATCGATGCGGAAACATTAGGTATCGATCCGCGCAACCCAGAGGCCAACCAGCCTGTTGAATTATACTTTCAAATTCTAGAGTATGGCCTTCGGCTCGGCGTCGAGTATCTTGTCATCAATTTGGATCAAGACCACACGCGCTTGGCTCAAGTGGTGCAAAGCAGGGGAATGACTAAGATTATTGGTCATTACGATTTGGAACAGTCATCGGGGATCTCTTGGGAGGATGAGGCCTGTCTGTCAATCTATCTCGAAGCAGAGCGCCTGGGCTGTCAACTTGTCCGGATTATCCGGTCTGCCACCACGAGAGAAGAGAATGACTCTGTGCGCAAATTTATCGACCGCGTCAAGGCGCTATCGGGCACTCATCCACCAATTATTGCGTTCAACTTGGGAGCAATCGGGCGAAGCTCTCAGGTGTTTAATAGCAATTTAACATCAGTCACACATCCTGCCATACCGCCTTCCGCACGAAAGGAGAAGGACCCCCAATTAACATCGCAAGATGCTGTTCACGCTTTGTTTCAAAGTTACATGCTTGACCCTCTAAAGTTCTACATCCTTGGAGCTAGCATCGCTTACAGTATATCACCGGCAATGCACAATGCCGCTTACGCTAGCTGTGGTCTAGCTCATGTCTATCGCATCCCAGATGCACCTTCACTTGCGAAATTAGACGAATGGAGACATGATCCCCATTTCGGAGGATCCAGTGTGGTTCAGCCGTGGCGAGTCCATGTAGCGGGTCAATTGAAATATAAAAGCCGCCATGCAGAGGCCATTGGGGCAATCAACACGGTCATGCCGCTACGAGCGAGTTCGAATGGAAATCTTTATCCGCTTGCTGAGCAAGCCAGTCGTCGAAACGAAGCCGGGCATATTGCTGCCTGGTGGGGAGAAAACACCGACTGGATTAGCATTATGGTCTGTCTGCGGCGGAATCTGTCTCCTAGAAACGCTATCAATCCTGTTCGGACCACGGGTCTTGTGATTGGGGCGGGAGGAATGGCTAGGGCAGCCATTTACGCCATGCTACAGCTAGGATGCCGCAAAATATTCATCCTTAATCGGACATTGTCCCGTGCAGAAGAGGTCGCAAGACATTTCAACTCGTGGGTCGCATCCTCACACACAGATTCCGGTGCGGCAGTCCGCGTTCTGCGCTCGGCAGAAGAACCATGGCCACCGGAATTAGCATTCCCTTCGATGGTCGTCTCTTGTGTACCGGAAAATAGGGTACAGGGCCGACCACCGGCGAACTTTGTCATGCCAGTTCAATGGTTGAGCAGTCCGTCTGGTGGTGTTGTTGTCGAGGTAAGTCGCTCTTCAAGCGATGAGGGGAAGGGAAATGACTAACAATTGTTATAGCTGGCCTACAATGCCTTGGATACTCCGCTAGTTCGCCAAGTGCGTCAATACAGAGAAGAAACTAGCATGCCATGGGTTTTGGTCGACGGTCTTGAAGTCGTTGCAGAGCAGGGTTTTGCTCAGTGGGAGCTGATGACAGGCCGGAAAGCACCACGTCGGTTGATGATGACTGAGGTGCTGCGCAATTACGTGGGAGAGAATGGACCTCTTGATGAGAAAACGATCAGAGCCAGGTTAGAAATTTCGACTTGATTTCTGTACTGTCTAGACTCTACACTGCTTGGTTTTTCTTCATTGTAGAGGAAGAATACAGAGTCGGCATTAGCATATAGATGGCGTTGGGGTGGTCGTCTGGGACTGCGGGGCGTTGCCAACTTGGCATCTATCTATTATCTATACTATCTATATTGTTTTGTTTAGGATACTCCTTTTCTTATATAATGCACGTCGAATAATAGGTTAATATATGCCTCAATACTGCATGCAAATAAATACGAGCGGATTAACTGATTGGCTGACAGCGGTTCTGTGCCTGAGGTACCAGGCCAGCGGCCCGCGGCTGCTCAATTGTACCGGCCTTTCACACGGCCCCCGGAGGGAGACCTACCATCTGACAGCTGTTTGTTCTCCACGTCTAGCTCGCTTTCTCCTACCTCGGTCTTTGTTGTCACTCCCCTCTCGCCTCCTCCTTGCACCCCTTGTTCCTCCACACATCCTTTAATTGCTCTGTGTGGTGGGAGACCACTGTCTAGCGCCTGCTTGCCTCAGCTCAAAGTCAATAACGAGATACACGACTGTCGTTCCTAGCCTGCATACAGCCAACATATCCCTGCACGAAGAATGCATATTTCAGATCCAAATGCCTTTACGCCATCGACAACAGCTCTGAAGAAGCGAAAGCGAGATGTGGGTGGCGGCGGAAATTGGAGTCAGGACAAGAGCCTGCAGGGGTAAGAATTTCTATCTTTTTGCTCTTGGATAGACAACACAAGACAAGACAACATGTACTAATATCAACGCAATTTATTAGGAACATCCCTGCCTACCAACTCGATTTCCAAGATCTAAACATGCTGGCATCTCCCCCGCGGTACAATCTCGAGTCTACATCAATACCATCCCAGCGACAATGGCTACATCTTCAGTCAGCAGACGGCGGTGTGGCAGCAGAAACACAGAAGAAAAGGAGAATCCTACAGCCTCATTCTCACAATCAATATCATGAACAACAACTACGGCCCCATTCTGGCGGTGCTGCTGCTCAAACCCATCAGCATCAGCATCATAGTCCAAGAAAACCTCCTCCCCCAGCACTCATGATACCACTCTTCGACAACCGACGTGATCCAGAGCTCTCGATTCCAACTCCAGATGAATACGATGCAGTATCGCCTCGCACGACAACATCCTCCTTGCCACCTCCGGTACTAAGGCCATGCCATGTGTGCCACCGCAAACCATCTACAAAAGTCATGTTGGACGCATACGCCGATTGTGAACTGTGTGGACAACGGGCATGCTATATATGTTTACGAGAATGCAATTCTCTGAATTGTCACAGCGGCTCGACTACCAGCACACCCGATGAATGTGATGATATGATGCATTGTGCAGACATCAGACGCGAAGACGGATACCTGCATACAAGACCTTCGCGAATTAGGGGCGATGAGAACGGGCATGGCAAATCTAGTTGGTCCCTCCGACAGAGAAAAGTCTGCTCGTGTTGCGCGGTTGAAGGATTGACCGATGCCGGCGAAGAAATCGTCTGGTGTTTGGATTGCGTGAGGAGGGAAGAGACGAATCATCAGCAGAAGTGGTAATAATCTTTTTACCATCTGCTTTCACGATACGACAGTTACTTATCATCATCTTGCATTGTTTTTTTGTTCTGCTCCCGTTTTTCGAATTGCATACGGACATACCTATCGGGCATTTATGAAGCATTTTAATTCCCCATATGACTGGTTTTATTACATTTACCCATCCTGGCGTTCTGAATGACTGGCATTTTGCTATACACATTGTTGTTTCATCTCTCATCCTGCAATATTTTCTTTCTTTTGGCGCTGATATTCTGATATTCACCTGGTAGATAGATTTGCTTCTCTTTTCCTTCTTCATTATCTATTTTTAATTATGAACGGGTTTTCAAAACCTTCGACTCGTTGTTCTATTTCGTCTTTCAGATAGATATATATTCCCAACAATGATCATTGATATAACAAAAAGAAAAGAACTTTTTACAGGTATAATCTAATCAATCTAGCAGGCAGTCGAGTCTTGCCCTAGTCCATCGTATAGTGTACAATGTACATACATACAGCTTGAATACAGATGAATGAATATTATGGTGAAAGAAAATGAGGGAGACAAGAAGTCTACCGCCCAAATCTGAAACTTGCTCGAGCATACCGCCACAAACCCCGTAAATACCCTTGGTATTCAACCGCCTCCTCGTCACTACCAGCTGCAATACTACTCGTTTTGTCCCCCGTGCAGAATATCTCGGTCAGACGTACTTGCCACGGTGGGTATCCGTCAAGTTTCACATATGGGCCAAAGATGATTAGAAGATCGGGTTCCGGTTTGACGGGGTGGAAGAGCGAGGACGGGAGCATATTTATGTTTTCTCCTTCTGTGTCTCTTTCTCCCTTGTATCTATCCAATAACAGCTGCTCACTAGTAGCCATAGGGGACGGCGAATTTGAGGCAGGATGGGAAGTGATATCACTAATTTCCGCATCGATCAGCTTCGTGCTGATGTCGTTGGGTGATATTTTGCCGTTTTGCGACATCTCCGTCAAGGTCTTGGTTAAATCGACCAGGGTTTCGCGGCCATCGGATTGCGAAAGGAGGAGGATTGTCAGGGATCCTTGGTTGGATGAGGAGGAATTTCGTTTTGTTGGGGATTGAGATGGGCAATAGGCGCTGTGATGAGGGGCATAGATTCGGAGATGCGGTTGATGAGAAGGAGAGCCATAATAAAGAGAGAGTTTGTCCGAGACGACTTTGTGGAGAGTGGGAATGTACGATTTGAGGATTCCTAGCACATCTATATTAGTTTGGGGATTTCTTGAATAAGAAAAGGAAAGAAGACATACCCGTCTTTTCATATATACTCAAAACTGGAATACCAGCACACGTAGTCCATGCCGCGAGTTCCGCAGTTTCATCCATCAAAGTATTCAATGCATCCTCCTCGGTCTTGCGCAGCTTCAGCAAAACACTGAGATGTTCCGGCAGGCGAGTCAGAGACTTCACATCCTTTGCGATGAGCTCCGGCGAGCGGTGATGGTAGTATGTAATGGCCAGGATCCGGTCTGTCACTGCAGCAAAGGTCTGGGAGATGCGGATGTAGAATCCCAAACAGAGGTGGATGATGACATAGATGAGGCGGTGGATTTGGGATTTGAGGAATGTGCGGATGGGTTGTTTTTTCGCCCTGGATTTCGATTTCGATTTGGTATTTGTTTTCTTCTTGCTGCTACGGTTTCTTGGTGCAGCGAGCTCTGCTGGGTCTGGGAGGTAGGGCTTCACGAGCTTCTCGCGCTCCGCGGCAGTAAACTTCTTGCCTCGAAGACGAGCGTCTTCGCGGAAGAGCTCGGCGTCCTTTGATGAGACCATGAGGACATGTGAGGGGTTTATACAATAAAGAAAATGAGATGAACAACAGAAGATGGCTGGGTCCACGCAAGGCAAGCAGGTGGATGTCGCGGGTGGACAGATCTTACTTACGGATTATTCTGCCGCCGTGTTTCCTCAGCCGCGCGGATGACGTCGCCTGTCTCCTGTTCGATATAGCTACAATTCAACTTGATCTTGCTTTATTTGCCTTTGTTGCTCTTTACGAATCAGCGCGTAATGCAGCTGTTTACAGGTTTCCTGGCAGCGTAGACATAGTTGTGGTATTGTCTCCTCCTCAATTAGTACATAGGCGGAGAAGCAGTCTCCAACTATATAGTTCACGGCACTCGTCGCACGATATAAATTATAGAATAGCAACTAGCCGTATACTTCAAGACTACCGGACTGTTGCAGGAAATGTGATGAATATTATGGCTGAATAAGGATGATATAGATCATGCAGGTGGAGAGGAATGCTGGGGGCGGTGACCGGGTGATTCCTAAGTTTAATTAACGGAGGCGACCAAGCTAAGCTCCCTACATATACGTACAACAACTCCAACTCCATACGATCGATAATCGCTGTCAATGATGGATTAATAACAGTAACGCCTGTCCGACCCCTCGAATTCAACAGCTATTCCTTTGTTCTTCTGAAACATCGAGACATACATACATATGCGGCGGGGTCGTCGCTGCACACACCAAGATGCCTGACAGCTCATCCGCGAGCTCGCATTCTCGCCAACTGTCGCGCACCCTGTACCCTAAAGGCCCAAATTTCAACCTCGAGTACTTTACTGGCCGCGACTACATCGTCAAGGATTTTGTCGAGTCCCTCTCCGACAGCGCCATCGCCAACCGCAGGTCGGCTGGCGGGGCGACTGACACAAACCAGCCGTTTGACCCCAAACCGCTTATCCGTACGTTTGAGCATGCACAGGGCAGTCTGAATGATCTGCTGGGCGATTTGGAAATCAGGGAGAATGAGTTATCAGCCGCCGTGCGGAGAGCAGAGGCCCAGCACACACAGAATCTGAATACACTGGGAAGGAAACTGAACCATGCAATCGAATCGTTTCAGAAATTGGATACGTCACTAAACGGAAGTTTACTTTCAAACGGCACCGAAAGCAATGTCGCCGTGGAAACCGGCAAGAAATTAGAAGAACTTGAACGACAACGGCGACGCGCCTTGGATGCCCATTTCTTGATTGAATGTTGGGATGAAGTCAGCAATCGAGGTGATACTACAAAGCTTGAAACGCTTCGCATGTCCGGAAATAGCGAAGGAAAACTCAGAGCTGCGCATATTGCCAAACAGTTATTAAGAATCAGCCAGAGATTGGATCCGAAGAGCTGGAATGATACGTCTGGAAATAACAATAATGGCAACTATGCCAATGGCGGCTTATTATCTCCGCAAATGAATGGAAACGGGCATGTGAATGGAAGTGGAAATGGCAATGGCAATGGGAACAATTTTCCGAAGAAAGATACGAGAGAAATCATTGAGAAATTCTCCGAGACCCTTGAAAAGGACCTGCTTAAACAATTCGACGACTTTTATAGGAAAGCGAACTTTGAAGGAATGAAAGAATGTGCATCGGTGCTTCGTGATTTCAACGGCGGTGCGAATGTCATTGGCCTGTTTGTCAACCAACATCAATTCTTCATCGATAGCAGTCAACTTGTGACAGAAGAAGTGGGTGGAGACGCAGAAGCTTGGGAGAAGCTGGCAGACCCCGACGCAGAACCACCAGGTGTCGAGCCCAGTTTGCAGTCCTTGGTTGATGACGTGAAGGTGGTCGTGCAGGACGAGTCTACCATCATCCGTCGAGCATTTCCCTATTACGATGAAGTGCTGAGTCGGTTCTTACAAAGAGTTTTTCAGCAATCAATCCAGCAGAGACTTGAGATGGTGCTAGAGAAAGCGAGCAGCGTATCCTCGCTTGCCTTTTTGCGATCTCTGCAAAGCTCACGGAGTTACCTCAACTCTCTGGTAGATGACTTGAAGGCCCATGGGCTGACCGAAGCTCCTGATCCCATCTCATCTCAAACCGCACTCCTGCTCGATCAGCAGCTCGAAGACCTCTTCGTCCCATACTTCGTTGGGTCATCTTATATCGAACGCGAAAGACGGAATCTAGAAGAGCTCTACACATCGCTACTGTTCAAGTTTGCTGCATTTCATGCACGGCGCAAAAAGGCCGCCGCCACTACTTTTATGGCGTCGTTGGCAAAATCCGGCAGCGAGCTTCTGGCTTCTGCTAAGGAATCGTATCTAAGTAGACTCGACACCTCGGATTCTACACCTACACAGCGTCAAATGTTACTGAAGGTTGCCGGACTGCGAGACTCTGGAGACGCAGCAAAACAAGTCGAACCGGAATTTACAGAGGAGGACGGTTTACTTTCAGTCGCGTTTGCGAAGCGTATGCTGAGATGGTTGGCTGAGGGAGTCGGGCGTGGACTAGAGCTCAGTGTCAGCAGCGAGACACCCAAGGATGTTTCTTCGCTGCTAGGCTTGCTTTTGACGACGATGGCAGACTGCTATGTGGAAATTGCACTGGATGCGGCTCTTGATGCAGCAACAGCGCAAGAGAATCCCAAAACTGAGCCTGATTTTACGTACTTGTATACTCTTCGGCCAGCCATCAGTGTAACGCATCTGATGTTGACATGCATCAATACAGTACTTATCCCACTTGCGGCGAACAATGTGACTACCCGCCGAGATATGGAAAAGAGGACGAATGCAGCTGTGGGCAGAATTGAGGATAAGATCAATGCCATTGAACAGCGTACGATTGATGTGGCTTTGGCGTGGGTAGCCAAGCTGCTTGGAAGCCAGAAGAAGAATGATTTTCGGCCGAAGGAGGGCGACGGCTCTACAGCGTGGCTAGAAATGCTACAGACACCGGTAAGGAACCCTAACCTTTTCTATCAAACAGCGCCAGCTAATAGGTCTATTTAGACCTGCGAGAGTATCTGCACATTCCTGACGGCTCTACACAACACAACACTCACCTCTCTACCACCAAACGGCTCAAATCTGCAGAGTCTCTTCACAGAACTCGCTCTGGGCATCCGCAGCCAGATCCTCGAGCATTTCCGACGTTTTCAAGTCAACGGGCCCGGTGGGCTTATGGTCACCAAGGATATGACTCGCTACACCAACCTGTTGAAGTCATGGGACCTTGAAGCTGAAGAGATGAAAGCTGCTATTGACGTATTGCTTGAAGTTGGTAGTCTGTTTGTGGTTGGACCGGAGGCGCTACGTGAGAAACTGCGTGGTGGTGGTCCTGCTGCTGCTGCAAGCAGCACTAATAATGATGGAACGACTACACGTCCTGCACCAGCGACCAGTGTGGGTGGCGAATTTGGGCTTTCGGTGCAAGACGTCAGGGCATATGTGATGAGGAGAGTGGATACGAATACAGTTGCGATGCAGAGCGTGTTGAGTTCGGTCTGATATCGATAGTCTGTCTGGTGCTCGGTTTGTTTCATTCGTGTATATACCATTTAACTATACCCTTGATATGACTCATAAATAAGAACGATTTTGGTCATTTTCCTTTTTGACACCATTACGTACGTACCTAGATGTCTAAATAAATGCAAGGGATTATTATGGTGCCCAGTGCTCATCCCTTACCGATCACGATCATGATCACGATCACCGATCCAGCCGGCCAGCCCTGATGTCAATGACAATTTTAAGCGACCCCGGAGTATCCGTAGCGACTCAACGAGAACAAAGAATAAAGAATCTAAATTGAGTGCCTCCTGCATAATTGACACTTCAAATTCTCCGATGTGCATATTTCCTCCACCTCGCTAAAAGATAAGATACCTGGCTAGGCCTAGACCTTTGAATGCTTTCTTTTTTTTACTTTCTCCATATAAGTACGGAGTATGTACTCCGTGCGTAGATACCTGCAAGCCAATGTGTCAATGATCAAGACGTTACCCCGTTTTTGAGGATGTGAGTACATAATGTATTAATAATTTAGTATGTGTGACAGACTGACAGGTCAACTTTTTTTGGTTACTTGTGTTGGCAAGGCTCAAAAGGGAATTAGGGCTGAGCATCCACTTTGGGTATACGGTTATACGAGTGCTTGCTTATATGACGTGTATGTAGATTGGGGAGATCATCTATTATAGAACTATACGTGTTAAAATATTATCATTAAAATGCCCCTTATTGAGCTTGTTTCTCAATTATGTATGCTCCCTGTAGGTAAATTTCATTTGTGTGATATACTTGTTATTTTGTACGACTGCACTACATCTCTATGGAATACGGTGAGGAATATAGATAGACACATCGCTAATAATGGAACAAATAACTTCTTCGCCGAGTCAAATATTGTATAAGCATGTAATATAGTTCCATGAATCATCATGCATATCGGACAACGCAAGTGTTCTATTATCGAGGTGGAGTTTGTGACGAGTCAAGAACGCCTTCGCTTCGCTGTAGGTCAGAGCGGGCTTTGTTATTACTTGCATGGCTGATCGATAATGCTTTAAGTTCTCCCCGCTATGTGATGTGTCTATCTTCTTCTTGTGGAGGGATATAATAATGGGATTTAGTATGTAATGACATTGATCCTCACAAAACGGGACATGTCGTGCCTGCGTTATTGGGATGCATCAGATAATGAATCAACGCAAGCCTCAAGGGACAGTGATACCAGGCACCGAGTTACACGGATATTCACCGACTCATGGTGGAAATTGGCGAGATCTTTCTATGTACTCCGTACGTACGACTCAGTGGGTGGAAGGCGCATCAAACATCTTTTTACCAATGCAGGCAGGTCCTCCGTTGTCAGTACGACATGATACTACTTGCTTATTTCCTCGTGCTAATACTTATTATTTTCTTTTTTCCTCAGTTTCAGATCAGTCATGAAAGATAGTCGACATGGTTCTCGCAATAGTACATGCTTCGTGGATCATGTACCATATACGATGTTCTCCGGAGCCGAGGCATCTCGCAGATTAAGACGAGATCGTCCTATGTTTATGGCTGAATCTCCGTCAGGTCGGTACATATGTGCGGATAGTATCATTCTGGAGATGGTCCTGTTGACACCTACCTGTCATGCCGAGTAAGTACACGGTCACGAGGGCATGTGAATCTCAAAATCTGACTTCGAGGTCTCCGGTACTTTCCCTTCGGCGTCTCTTCTGAAATCAATGACTGTGTGCGCATATAGGCACGTTCTTCGGCGAATACGTCTCAGAATAGCACCAAACTTCCTTCGGCATGGTTGAAGAGGTCAATTTGCTCCGTATTTACCTCGGCCCGGTTGCTATTTCTCCATTGAGAACGAATATTTGGGGCGTTGTTCATTTCAAGCTTCTGGGTGTCCCATCGTAAAGAGTTTCCATCAACATTCGGACTTTTTTCGGGCTCGCTTCTGAAATTATACGGGTTTACAAGGACCATATATTGATAACCTCGTAAGGTGTGGGCACGGTATATCAGTCCCCCGGGATGGACCCAGTATGCTGTATAAGTCCCCCGGAATGCGAGTCGGTAGACTGCGCTAGCCGTCTCCGACTGCACTCGGAAATCCTTCGGCAATAATTCCTAAGTGGTTAAGAGAGCTGCACTCCGTATTTTCGATATTGATAATAGTGCAGGGAGCTGCGCATTTCGTCCGCGAGCAAGATAAAGAACCGGCTCGACCGATAGGAGGCCTCAACATGGCAGGCTTGATTTGTACGTCAGAGACGGTCAGACACATGGCACTGTCATAAGCAGTAGTAATATAAGGCGGCATGACTGAGTAGACGTATTCTTGAAATCTTGATTATGGCGCAACGTTTCTTTGGATATCTCGTTTGGAGTGTCTGATTGATCATCTTATTTGTGCCCGCTCTGTTCAGCTGGGGCAGCCAGGTTAAATCTGAAACATCAACAGGGCGTGCCATGTGGTGATTGGCCGGTCTTCTTTGTGCATTGAATGCATTGACATCCATTGTGTTGTGTACACTGTGTGTGCTGTGTTGGTGATGCAAGGCCCGTCACACAAGGGGGGAGTGACAGGCTAGCCCAGTCGGGCATAGCGCCTGCTAGCCGCCGATGTGATGGGCGCTAATCGTTTCGGGGCGCCGATTGGCTGCAGCTCACCGCTCCAACATCCAATCTCCGCTCTTTCCTTCCACAACACAGACGATCATCAGCCTTCGTACCTTGCTGGTCAGCCTCCAATCGTGACAGACAGGGGTTGCGCCGGTATTGGCTCAGCTGTTGGCGCCACTGAATTGAGGACTGACAATGTATCAGCTTCTTCTAGAAAGTTTACAACGGTGAACACATCTTCCACTCCAATCAGTGTTTCTTGTATACGTGCCTAACATGGTTTGCCCGTTGTTTGGCTGCAGGAAGGATCGAAAATTACATCACTTCTCGCAATGTGAAACGCACGGTGAATCGGCCGAAAAAAAACTGCCTGGACTCTGACTCTGACAGGCTGATTTACCCAAAGCCTAAATCCTGCTTATCCAGCACTTGTCAGCGCTCAACAGTCAGGCATGCAGTCCGACTGACGTGGTCGGTCTCGTGTCCAAAAAGGACTAGCACACCGATCAAGTTGAACTGTTGATCAACCGCTTGAAACTCGACCACCCTCGGCTCCAAGGAAGGAATAGGAATAGCCAGCCTGCCAAGCTGGTAAGAACAAAGACTGTAACAAGCTACTAGCTAGCTAATCGGTTCTCCCGTCTATGGTTCCTGGTTAGAACTGAAACATGAGACTCGAGGCTCGTTGTCGTGTCCGGGTATGCGCGCGTAAACCTGTCCAACCATATGGCTTCTCCAAGTGATGAGCAACTAACTTTGCCCTACCTGACAACGGAGAGACTACTTAAAGAGTGGGCTGAATCTAGATGACCATCGGGGGCTCCACCGCAATAAACCAAAAATCCAAAAGAGTCAACGATGTGTCCGCTGTCAAGGGCTTAGGGAGGAGCTGTTGTACTAGCTCTTAGGGGTGGATTAGAAGGATTCCCTTTTCTAAGTTTAGGTTCGACGAAAAAGCAAAGCCCTGTCCGATGCTTATATGGAGTAGTTCACCCTTCCTTGCCTTCTCGAAAATCTTTAATAGTTCATTCCTTCCCTGTCCGGCTGTTCCCTACAAGTCGATCTGTATAGCCAGTCAGTACTCAAATCGATTGTTGCACGGCAAGCTCCTTCCTTCCCCTTGCAGAGTCCGACAACTTTCGAGTCTCTTCTCTCCCATTACTTAGCTATGCTCCTGGTCCCCTAGAACGACAATCCTTCTTTTCTTTTTCTTTATCCTCCTCTGCCCTAAAAATCGACTATTGCAAAAGCTATTGTTTTCACTACAATCCACCTCTCGGGTCCCATCTCCCTTCTAGACTCGCTTCGACACACACACATGCATGATAGTCAGGATATCTTCCGACACACTCAGTGTTCCTAGTCCTTGGGCCAAGCAGAAACGATGCAGATGCAAGATATTATGGTCTCCTCGAAAGACGACTTTGAGTCTCTTCCGCCGGCCGTGCAAAGAAAGGTATGTTTTGATTTTTTTTTTCCCTACATCTTCTTTCCAGTCTATCCTATCCTTCTCCCACGAGGTTGCAGTCGCTGTGGGCATGACTCGGGAAGCCAAAGCTGGAGTACGCAATGCCGTAAGCTGAGGTGTTGGGTATGATGCCTAAATCATTAGGCCAAACCCAAACATCCCGCCTTGCGCGTCACGTGTTCTTTGTCTGACAGGCGACTATGCATGCACCCTGCACACCGAGATTTGCTTCAAATCAGACACAGCACATGCACGGAGAAAAAAGAGTCATGGCATGGGTTCTTCCACCAAAGGATTTTCTGCCCTTTCTTTGGGCTTTTGGTCCGAGCCACGCGCCGGCCTGTCGCGTCCCCACAGAACATGGGCCCCAACGCCAATAGTGCGTGCCGGGCTCTGGGTCTGACGCTGCCATCCGAGGTGTTCTTACCTGTGAAGCCGAAAAAAAGGGGCAGAGAAAAAGCCAAAGGCCCATTCTCGACCCATTTTCCATGCCTCGTTCTGAACGTGTCAAGAGCTTCGTCTGTCGTGTTGCCTCACAGAGTCATGATTCCACGCACTGGCCTTGCCACCACGCCTGCCACTACGCCAGCTGTCAGCTAGTGCCCTGCTAGGTACGGAGAACTACGCCGTACTTGGCAGTAGCTAGTTGTAAGCTGTTAACCTAGTTGGCTGCTAGTGCTGCTAGGGCAGCTAGGCAGTGCTAGCGAGGAGTCGCCGCAGCTTGCCCCTTGGCCTTTGCCGGCTAGAAGCCATGGCAGTGCTGTTATCAATTGCTAACATTATAATGCTCGATACTATAGTTCTTTTCGAATGTCGAGCGTTTTCGCTTGTTAACGACCCAGCACTATCCACGCCATCATGCTCAATCACGCCGAGAGTACGATTACGCAGTAAAACGTCCTCTCTCCATCCGCACCAAATCCTCTCCTTCTGTTATAATCAACAGGCAGCGCACATCTCGCCAGAAAGCCACCCTTCGTCGCCGGTCTCGTTGCGGCCTTGATTATGATCCTAGTTTAGTGCACGAATACTGGCAATGCTTCCATTCCCTACCGCCCAAGATTCAGAAGATCATTTTCTCCAAGGAAGAGCAACGCCTTCTCCTGCGAACCGCTCCTGTCAACACTATTATCGACGCCGCTGATCAAGCAGTCCTCAAATTCGAAGAAAGGCACCGGGCTTCTCTCCAACAAGACACTCGGTCTCAAGGTGACTTTGATTCAGAAGACGAGGAACTCGACACCAGGACAAGGTCTAGAGCCACTTCATCTATCCCATCGCCGACTTTAGAAGAGGATTCCTCCGATCCTACCGACTCTGGAATCGAAATGGAAGAATCCATTCTAGACAGCTTTCGATGGCTGGACGAGGACGATGATCTCGATTTGTCTCTGGACAGCTATCACAAATACGTTTCTGATGCGGCACAGGCGCAGGAGAAACAACCTACTCCACGCCGAATGCCCTCTTTCCGCCGAACATTGTCCTTGGCCAAAAACCGCAATTCAATGTTCATTGGCAGCCGAATCCTGAGTTCAAGCCAATCTTCAACAATTCCCTTTTCCTCTACCGGAGGGCATAACGACAGCAATATTAGCCGACCCAATCATGGCACTACCAGTCGCCATGCATCCCATCGTTCTACGTCCTCTATTGACCCCGCTGCGCAATACTACCAAGACCCCGAGGCTCGCTTGAAATTGCGTGTGTATCTAGCATCTCCACAAAAATTTGATGAGGCCATTGAATTTGGATTCCCATCTTTGGAAAACAAAGAAAACAACAACGCCGCGAGACGACAAGGTACAGCACCAGAGTCGAAACGAATATCTCAAATGTCGGCTCATGGATGGACTTTTCTGGATGATGAGTCTACGTCTGTTGACCTAAGTCTCTTTGACTACGCACACGAACCACAAAAACAACAGTTATACCGCAATCATCATGCCAAAGATTCAGTAACCTCAAACATCCGCGAAATCTCCCCTCCTTCCACATCCTCTGAATTGCGACGCCCACAACCTTTGAAGCCATTAACCTCCGCCGGAAATGCAGCCGGCCACCGCCGTGAGATGACCTTGAAGATGACGCTCACAAGACCTGATTTACGCACAAACGACTCGTCTTACGAGGATCCTCTCCGTCTAGCGGAATTACCGCCAGCGGATGAAACGCTGAACATTTGGGACGATCTCCCCGAGGATAGAGGCGTGGTGAAGAAGATGTGGCGCAAACTTCGCGGCTGGCGGGATTGATTCTCTCTTCTCCTCTTCTCTTCTCTTCTTCTATAAATTATTCTTCTTCGCCATATCCATTCTCTGTGCATACTTTTTTTTTCATCACGTCCAGCCTTGACTTCTCTTCGTGTCCATATTTTATTGTTATTGACTTGACTCTTCCCATCCTTGTAATTTGATTTTAGCCAATTGCTTTTTTTTTGTTCTTGATCATCTGAGCGACTTTGATATGGTTTGATTCGAAGACTACATACATATATACCCTCTTTTGCTGTGTGTCCCTCTTCCCTCCTCTCTCTTTCCTTGGAAAAAGTCTTGATCGCAAACGGCGATTTTTTATACATATCATTACATTATGCATATATAGCCTGCATGAAATTTGAAGAAGATAACAAATTCTAGAAGATTCAATATTCAATTTATTTCGCTATAATCGTTATTGTTATATAGAAACCGAGGTGAAGATACGTAGTGGCTGTCATGCCTATCAGGTATCAGCCTTTCACGTGATCGCGCAACGGTGGTTGGTGAGTCGTGACGCCGTGACGGAGCTTATGTATGAGGCCACGCAACTTCACCAGCGACTTGTATACATATGCCTCATTCTCTTCTCTTCTTTTATCTACGACTTACTATCTTTTTTTTCTTGTCTGTGATAATTTTTTATTATTTCATTGCTAAATCAAGCCCTTCGCGACACGTCCCCTTGACGTAAATCAGCCCCCTAGGCTCCAGCGAGTCCAGCCAGCGGCGTCGCATCATTGATCCCATCTACCTACGAATAGTTTCTTCCCACTTTCTCAGATGCCGGGTCAGCGACGTTTAATATTATAACCATCATCATCATGATCAGTCAGTGGTTACATCTGACGAAGCTTCTGCTGCTGCTAGCGGTAATCGCACCGTTCAGCGCAGCAAAGTCAGATGGACCCAAGATAGCTTCGAAGGAGCTTACTACGCCACCCAGAACGCCATTCTACTTCGAGAATTCCGACACAGTGCTTTTCTTGAGTCCGGCTACCGGCGAAGTCTTTCAATCGTTCGATGGAGGCGTGGAATGGGAGGTTCTTGATGGAGAAGGGGGAGACATGAAGAATGCCGCCGTGCTCATTCAGCCGCATCCATTCGATAATCAAAGGGCTTATATTTTGGGTCGACGTGGAACAAACTGGGTTACGACAGATCAGGGTAAAACATGGAATTCGTTTGCGACCCCTGCGGTTCCGTCGCTTTTCAATGAACCGCTCAAGTTTCATGGCAAGGACTCGAAGAAGGTTATCTTTCATGGGGAACAATGCTCTCCATTTCAGTGCAAGGAAACCGCCTTTTATACTATGGACGATTTCAAGACTGTTTCCCCGCTTCGTGATCATTCCCGAGGTTGTTTATGGGCTGTTGGAACGCCGAACTTTGCGGATTCAATTACCGACGATGTTCTAGATGAAGTCAACGATCGTGTCTTTTGCATTGTCCACGGACTGAAAAATCCCTTCGCATCTGCCTACCGCCTCGTTTATTCAGATGAGTTTTTCGAGGACGACGAGGATGGAATTGAGGCGAAACTCAATGAGGGACGACCGGTGGCCGGTATCATCAATGCGGCCGAACGGACAAAGTTTCTCGTGGCTGCAGCCAAATCTCAAGGAACCGATGAACTGGCAATGTTCGTGACAGACGACGCGATAACATGGCATCGCGCAGAGTTTGGAAACCACAAGATCGAAGAGGACGCATATACGGTGCTGGAAGGAACAAACTATAGCATCCAGGTGGACGTTATGAATACAGACCGACCAGTTAACATGGGTGTTCTCTTCACGTCAAATTCTAACGGCACATACTTCACTCGCAATATCGAGCATACGAACCGCGACATGATTGGCTTGGTGGATTTTGAAAAAATCGCCGATGTCCAGGGTATTGCCTTGGTAAATGTGGTAGATAACTGGGAGGAAATAGAGACTTCACCTGGCAGTGGCAGAAAAGTTATTAGCAAGATCAGTTTTGATGACGGACGAACATTTCAACCCTTGAAGACGGGCGATAAGGACCTGCATTTGCATTCCGTCACCGCATTCGAGAATATCGGCCGAGTTTTCTCTAGTCCCGCCCCGGGTATTGTCATGGGCGTGGGAAATACAGGCAGTTACTTGAAGAGCTACACTGACGATGGCGATCTTTACGTCTCGGACGATGCCGGTGTTACGTGGCGCCTCGGACTAGAGAAGCCGCACAAGTACGAAATGGGGAATAAGGGTGCTGTTGTTGCCGCTATTCAAGATGATGGAAGGCCAACGAACAAGATCCAATTTTCTATCAACCATGGCAAAGATTGGGAGTCCGCAGAATTAGAACAGGAGGTTGTTCCATACCTCCTCACCACCACTCCGGACTCTACGAGTCTCAAGTTTCTTCTTATTGGTTATACCGATGGCGATCTCAATGCGGATGAGAAGTGGTATGTGTACTCAATCGACTTTGAGGGACTGCATGAGAGGGAGTGCAAGGACAGCGATTTTGAAGACTGGCCGGCTCGTTTAGACGAGAATGGGGAGCCGAGTTGTCTCATGGGCCACAAGCAATTTTACCGCCGACGAAAGTCTGATGCCAATTGCTTTATCACGAAGAATCTCTTCAAAACTCCTGCACCTGAATTCAAGCCCTGCAAGTGTACCGCAGAGGACTTTGAGTGCGATTATAACTTTGTGCGTTCCGAAGACCGGAAAGAGTGTATTGCTACAGCTGCTCTCAAAGCTCCTGAAGGCACATGCAAGAATGATGGTGACACTTTCGAGGGCCCTTCAGGATGGAGGCTGATTCCCGGAAATGCCTGTCTTCGTGATGGAGGCGAGGAACTCGACAAGGAGATTCAACGCCCATGCAAGGATGCCCTGAAGGCGCCATCAGGTGATGCTAAAGCCGTCAGCTCAACGGCCAACTATATCGATTCCGACAAGTTCGAAGAGTTTTACTATCTGGAACGAGCCGGTAGCAGCCGTGGAGAAGACGAAACAATCATCATGCGGACCTCCGATGACAAACTCTACGTGACTCATGACCATGGAAAGAGCTGGACTCACGAGCTGGCGGACACCAAGATTCAGGAGATTGTGCCACATCGCTATCTAAACGATCGAGCCTTCTTCCTTACGAATGGCCAGAAGCAATGGTTGACGATCAATCGTGCAGAGACCTTTGATGCATTCACAGCGCCAGCAGATAGGAACCCAACAGGGCTGACATTGAGTTACCACGAAAAGTACAAAGACTGGATGATCTGGACTGGTGTTAGTGACTGCCAACATGGCCAGTGCCCAAAGACTTCTTACGTGACGAAACACCGGGGCGATGGCTGGGAAATTCTACTGCGAACGGTTGAAAAGTGCGAGTTTATGGCGCGGGAAGACCGAGGAAAGGACAGTGATGATCTTATCTTCTGTGATCAACATGAATCTGAGGATGTGAATGGCCAACGCATGCTTCTCACCAGCAACGATTTCTTTGACACCTCCAAAACGCCACTAAGCAATATCATCGATTTTGCTACGATGGCTGAATTTATCATCATCGCCACACACAACCCCGAAAAGGAGAATTCACTCAAAGTCGACGCCAGCGTTGATGGTTTCACTTTTGCAGACGCCGAGTTCCCCGTGAATCTGGATGTCCCTGAGCAATTGGCATACACGGTTCTAGACAGCTCTACTCATTCCGTCTTCTTGCATGTGACCGCCAACAACAAGATAGGCCAGTCGTACGGTTCTCTCATCAAGAGTAATAGCAACGGTACCTCTTACGTGTTGAGTATCAATGGTGTCAATCGCAACGATCTTGGCTACGTGGACTTTGAGAAGATGCAGGGTCTAGAAGGCGTCGCCATGGTCAATGTTGTCAGCAATACCAAGGACGTAGAAAAGGGAAGCGACAAGAAACTGAAAACCATGATCACGCATAACGATGGTGCCCAGTGGGCCCTTCTACCGCCCCCTGCTAAGGATTCCCAGGGTAATACCTACCCCTGTGGTGGCAAGGATGGCAAGGCAACTGACAAGTGCTCTCTTCATCTTCATGGATACACTGAAAGACGGGATCCCCGCGACACTTTTGCATCGGCATCAGGCATTGGTCTTATGTTCGGTACCGGCAATGTTGGCGAATCATTGGAAAGCAAGTCCGATGGCAGCAGTACATTTTTCAGTCGAGATGGCGGTATCAGCTGGACCGAGGTGAAAAAGGGCAACTACTTGTGGAAATTCGGTGACCAAGGGTCTGTACTAGTTCTCGTTGAAGAACTGAAAGCAACGCGAGTGCTCTATTTCAGCGTGGATGAGGGAGACACATGGGAGGAATATCAATTCTCCGACAAGGAGGTCACCGTCCAGAGTCTTTCGACTGTGCCATCAGATACGTCCAAAAACTTTTTGATATGGGGCAAAGAAGCAGGTTCCAGCAAGCTGGTCACCATCAATTTGGATTTTAGTGGATTGCGTGACCGAACGTGCAATTTGGATGAAGACTCTGGTGAGAGCGAGGATTACTACCTGTGGGAACCGAAACATCCCCTCCAGGATGATAATTGCTTGTTTGGACATGTGGAACAATATCATCGCAAGAAGCCTTCGGCGAAGTGCTGGAATGACTGGTCTGAGGCACACGTCCACCGAATCTCACATAACTGTACTTGCACTCGAGAAGACTTCGAGTGGTATGTCTCTCCCTTTCTTGCGTCTGTTTCTTTTGACTAACAGTTTTCTTAGTGACTACAATTATGAACCCCAAACCGATGGAAGCTGCGCATTGGTACCAGGCCTTTCCAAACCAAACGCAATCGACTACTGCAAGCAAAATCCAGATGCCGTTGAGTACTGGGAACCAACTGGATACCGCCGCATCCCACTTACCACATGCTCCGGTGGCATTAACCTGGATCGCCTAACATCACACCCATGCCCCAACCACGAAGAAGAGTATGAGCGTAAACACGGCGTTAGCGGAGTCGTCATCTTCTTTGCTATCATCATTCCTCTCGCTCTTGCAGCGGGTGCTGGATACTGGGTTTATACACGCTGGGATGGGAAATTCGGGCAAATCCGGCTGGGCGAAGGGCTTGGTGGAGGGTCACAATCGGCATCGTTCACGGCTCGCGGGTCGCCGTTTATTGCGGTGCCTGTGGCTATTATCGCGGGCACGGTGGCTGCTATCAAGGTGCTGCCGTTGCTAGGTATGAGTCTGTGGCGGAGTGCAAGCGGATATGTACGTTTGCCGGGTCGTGGTGCAGGACCACGCCCGTACGCAACAAGGAGCGCTTTTGCGGCCAGGAGGGGTGATTACACGAATGTCGTGGATGATGAAGATGAGTTGTTGGGAGATGATGATTTTGAGGATGAAGAGGAGGAGGCATAAACGCATAACTCAAAAACCATATAAAGCTATGAACCTCTATGTGATCTAACTAGCTACGTACTACTATCTGTCTATTTTATTTTCTTATTTGTTATTGCATAGCCAAGCATGTACTTTTTATTTCCTTCCCTCTTGTCTTCTTTTATTACTTTTTCTTGACGATTGATTGATTAGTTGGTCGTTGGTTAAGATATTTGCTGGGAATAGAGAATGAATTCTTTTTTTTGGGAAGTATGATCTCTGTTTTTAAGGTGATATTGCTATGGTTACGATGACCAGGTCATACGGACTTTTGCATAGAAAAGTGAAAGCAGATATAGGCAGCGTGTAATGTAACCCGAATCTCTTTCTGTAAAAGAAATCGGCTCCAAGATTCTAGCTGTCCATTCAAGTCATCATGTTTCCTTCCATTTTGTTTTCAATTTTATACATATATGGACTATATATATCCATCTCACTTAATAGTTTAGTGTCTAGGAATTTAGTCATTTCTCCAAATCATCAGGGCCGAATGAATCCGGTAGAAGCTGTTCATTAATTCAATTAGTTTCATTATTCTGTTGCAATGCATCCCAATAAGACAGGTATTAGAGGGAAGAAAGGCATACCTCTCCAATAGTCAAAATTTTATACTCTCCATCTTTGTCGAACATGTATACCGGGAAACTGGGCGTAGTGAATTCTCTCATACTATATTTTTCTTAGCTTTCTTTTTCTTTTTCTTTCTAATGATCAATGGAGGGAGGGGGTGACATACAACTGCCTGCACATCCCACACGGGCTCGCGGCGGGTTTGATATCCGTCGCCACGGCAATTGCTTTGAAGGATCTGTGGCCTTGCATCTAGTAGCGCGTCCATTAGTAAGTACGTCTTTAGACCAAGGATAGAGGAAGATAGAATGAGAGGAGGAGGGGAACGTACAAGGGCAGTTCCGAACGCAACGCGCTCGGCACAGACACTGACGGGATACGAGGCATTCTCAACGTTTGCGCCGAAGATGTATTCTCCTGTTGTAGTGAGGAGACATGCGCCTACATGGAAGTTGGAGTATCTGCCTGTTTTAGGAGTTAGTTGATTGTCCTGGATTGGATGGGTTGTGACGACAAATATGCAAGTGAGGGGTTGTGACGATACTGACAGTACGCTTTGAATTTGGCCTCAATGGCCTTTTGGGAAATCGTCTGGAGTTCGACTTCTGATAGGATGTGAGCGGACATTTTGCTTGTTGGGGGGTTTTAAGGCTTGTTGGAAGGAATGTAGAAGAACAGATAGGATGTATGAAGTTGTCGTCTCTTTTATGTCTTCGGCGGATCCCGATGGAGGTCAATATCGATAAAACCCAAGCGATTATGTTATGTAAATGTGCCTAATTGGTTGCGTGGACACGAAGATACTTGTATAAATTCAGGGTAGGTAAATATATAAATAATAGATATCATCGTCAAGTCTATGCTTTTCTATATATCCAATGCAAAAACGCCATCCACACGTCATCGTGTAGCTTTATGTCCATAGTGACTCGTATAGAATCACCGATTTAATTGTGGTATATGCAGATGAAAAAAGAAGAACTATGCAAAGAAAGAAAAAAAATCTATCAAAAGTAATGACATAACGCTTCATAAATCGAAAAAATAAATGCTGAGCTGGGAGCAGACCGCGCGACAGTAATGCCGCATCCACAATACAGCCCCTTCAGTCCTTGCTGTTGCCAAACTGATTTGCCAACATTGCAAAAAGATCGTTTGTTCCCCGAATGTATCGACAAATCTTCGGTTTGCATGCGGGATTTGATGGTGTCGGCGGGGTAGAAGATGAAATTATAACTGACACCGGCGGCGGCTCCGGCTAGCATCTGCTGCCATAATGCGAGGGGAGCTTCATCATCCTCCTCCACATGTTTCTGATTATTATTTTTCGATTTCCTGAATATCGCTGATACTGCTTCATAACTGCCAAACCAAGCGGCAGAACCGCCCGTTTCTCGAATCAATGTCCCCATTTGGCCACGCCAGAGACCAAAAAGCCCATCATGTCGAAAGACGGTGGCTAAGATTGTCAAAGGACCCGGTCTGGCACCCGTGGTGCTTGACGGAACTTGCATTTTGCATTTGACAAGTTCAATTGGCGTGAGGAGAACGGACGTAAAAGCTCCGGAAGCCGCGCCGCTGAGCAGCAGACCGCCGAATGGTAGAGGCTCTGAAGAAGAATAAACGGTGGATTGCAGCAGGTTCTTTGCTACTCGGTAGCTGAAAAACAGACTGCTGTTTTCAACAGCAGCGCCTGCGAGAGGGGCACTGATCCCTCGGTAGAGACTCCGAAAGCCATCGGCTTGTATTGACTGGCGGAAACAATCCAATGGTCCTGTGTATCGGAGGGGGACGCCGTGAGGCTGGGACTGGAGGCGGACTTTGATTGTATCAAATGGGTATTCGATATATTTGCCGACTATTCCAGCGACCTATATATAGAAAATTAGCGGTGACGCGGGGAAACTCGTCGAGATGCTACATACCGAGCCATAAGTGATATCCTTGAGAGCTTTCCTGCCGGAATTCTGAGGCAACGGAGCGATTTCTACTGGCATCTCATCGCTATATGAAGCATGGTCGATAGCCGCCATCCAGGCTAGTAGCTGCTGGTCAAGCAGAGGGGAGTGACAAAAGGTGAATGCACAGAGAACGTGCTATCGGCAGGACATGGCAATTAAATGTGTATGTATGTGTGAAGAAAGTTGGGGGAGGGGAGAAGGTAAATAAAAGGAGGTAAGTGGATATGGCTATCGTCTTCTGCCGGTATACGGACTGTAGAGCAAGGAGGAGCAATAGCGAGCGATTTGTGTCGACCAGCCGAGACAACACGAGCGATTTATTTGCTTAATCGGAGTGTTTTCACTCGGCCTGCGCGCATTATTCGCCGGAGGGGTGGTTGTGTCGCATCACATGCAGGCCCGGACTGAGGGGAGGGCTGCTGTCAAAGCCACGCAAGCTAGGTTTTGCTTGGGTGGGCTCTGGGCAGGACGACGTGTGGTTTGTTTCGTTCGTTAATAGCAATTTTTTATAAGATGCATCAGCGATGGCGGGCTTCACCGCTAGTGGCGCCACTTTGGGGGGGCTGGAACATTAGTAACGCCGAGATCCGCTTGATCTGATTAGATTACTATGGCGCTAAGATTAAACTAGAATAGTAGAAATTCAGTTTTCTCGGATTCTCCTCGTCCTTCCTAGTCTGTATTGACTCTCTCCCAGCCTGCACCTGCCACAATGTCGACCGCCGTGGAAGCCCCGGTGGGCACCAGGAAGAATGGTATATTCTTCTCCCATCTTCTGCTGAATATTAGATACTAACGCCCGCTCAGGCAAGAACTGGCACACCCCCAAAAAGGCCTTCCGGCCCACTGCCGGCTTGAAATCATACGAGAGACGGCTCCAAGAGCGCAATGACATGGCCGCCATGAAGGAGCGAGAGAAGGAGATGAAAGATGAAAAGGAAGCCGAACGACAGGTACGAACATCCAACTGACTATGGTTGCATTCCTGTAATCTTGAGGAATGAAGAAGCGAAGAAACGAGAACTCGATGCTAATCCTTTTCTACCTGCAGAGACACATCCAAGCCATCAAGGACCGAAGAGCCGCCAAGGAAGAAAAAGAGCGCTACGAGAAGATGGCCGAGAAGATGCACCGCAAACGGGTTGAGAGGAGGAAGCGTCGCGAGAAGAGAAATAAGCTGTTGAATTCTTGAATGCGTATATCCATAACGACGCTGGAAAGGGAACACAATCAAAATGGGAAGCATCATGCATATTACGATTAAAAGTACATATATGGGTGAGGAGTTTGGAGTTTTCACGTTGATCTTGACGTTATTGTATAAGAGCTACGGCTCTGCCATGTCACTTGGCAAATACTATTAATTTTTTTTTTATTCATATTTCTACATTCGCCCTAACTCAATTCTCCAGATTATCCTGGGTGATATCAAATAATGTAGGTGGCAGTACATGTGTAGATAAAATTCAGTACGAAATGTCATATCCGTCGATCATTTTAGCACCCGCGGACATCGGCCGAGGTTGTTGACTACATGCGCTCCGTGCTCGATGCGTTCACTCCGCAACACATCCCCAACATCAGACACCACACATATACGGAGCCTATCGCTTGAAGGCTAGACCGTGAAGCGTTTATCCGAGTCCATGGAAATCAACAAATTCTTTATTTTCTCAAAGCAGTCTGCCAGATGATGCAACTTGAGACATAGCAACGAGTCGACGACCAGCCGGCACGACTACAACTACAACCACGAGAAAGGCCAAGGCAAACACAATGGAGGACACAAACAATGATCAGAACAAACCGCCCTCGCGCCTTGCGAGCTCCAGGACTTTCCCCGTCAATCTGCATAGCCGCAACCGCTCCGATGCAGCACGTCCGACAAACCCCAGCACAGGGCGCAGCGGTGCGACCGAGGAACGACAGCCCTGGCCACGAAGGCTGTTCGTGGACACCTCAGTCGATTCCGAACAACGACCTCCTTCCTCCTCTGAGAAATCAAAAGACAAGCCCGAAAAAACACATCGATATTCAAAGTCTCGAGATTACCACCACCGTCTCCCAAAAGCTAGGAACCAGATTGCTTCTGCTGGCGGGGCCAGGAATCTATTACCAAATAGACCATTCTACCATCGACAGGGATCTCAGCTAGTTGGCGGAGAGGACAGAAGCAAAGATAAAGATAAAGACAGAGATATGGGGGACTATGGTTTCCTAAGGCCGATAGCTACCATTACTACCCATCATGATTCGTCGCGGTCTCGTTTCGGCTCTAGATCATCTAGCGCTGGTAATCACAGTCGCAGCAGAACGGGCAGTTTGGCGGTTACCGATGAAGACAGCGATTTGAATGGGGGAAAACTTGGTTTGACGAAGAGGAGGGAAATTAAGACGATGGACGATTTGATTGAAGCGAAGAAGGAGCGGGAGAAGGGAGAAGCGTTAGTTCCATATACGTATATTCTTCTATATCACCTTGTGCTAACATTCCATTGACATAGATATCTACGATCCACACTCGGCTCAATGGGCACCCTGGCAACAGAAATCACCCGCCGACTTGATTACACATATTACAACCTCCTCGAGCGCATGTCCACGCTCAACTCAACGATACGCACATTCCAAGATCTCGTTGATTCAAGCACATCACTGCACGAGAACGTCCAGCGTGACAATGCCAATCTAGAACAAGACGTGCACAAACAACTCGGGGATTTCCAAAACTTTGAGCCCCAAAGGCGCCGCATTGACGAGTTAGAAAAGCGCATGAAGGCTGGGAGAAGCAGAATGGAGAAACTCGGAGTTAGACTTGAGACTGTCCGCAATGAAATTGAGGGCTGGGAACAGCGGGAAGGGGAATGGCAGGCTCGCGTTAGTCGAAGGTTGCGGTTGCTGTGGGGGGTTATGGGGAGTATTATTTTGGTGATTTTTATAGCTTATGGTGTGCAGAATTGGCGGAATGGGTCTTCTTCGTTGGCTTCGTTGTCTTCGACAAATGATCTGAATTCGCACATTGAGATGTTGACAGAGCAGTCAAGAAATGCGGCGGTCGAGGATGGGACTCATACCACGCAATTGGATGACGACGACGGCACCGGCGTTGACGTCGATATAGAGACCTTTTTGAAGTCACCGCTACTTTCAAAAGAGAAAACTGCGGCCGCAAGAGAGGCCGATGCAAGCAAAGATGCCCAATCTCCTTCTACCGGCGACACACAGGACAAACCTGACGATCCGCTACGTTTATTTGACGAGCTATGAATGTACTATATACTAATTGGCGTTCATTAGCCTTTCATTTTTCTGTCTTTAGCTCAGATGCATGTACATATCCACACGCATCATTTGATACCCTGTATCATGCACGTCGTATACCTAATATCATCAAGCTCGTCTGCAACAGACGAAGCACACGTTTCATTTTTTTATACATCCCAAGTGCATATTCAAATCAAGTAGCAGCCTTCTTCTTCTTATCCTCCACCAACTCCACATTATCTTCCGGCACCTTGTCCCCATGCACATCAATCAACCACTCAAATAAATCATCACTAACATCGCCCTGCACCGTAATCTCCTCCGTGCCAGCAGCAGATTTTGTGACTGACGAGCCCGTCGCGAATTTCTTGCCGAGCTCCTTGGCGACTTTCTTCAGGTCGAGACCGTGCGCTTCGAGGCCAATGACGACAGTGACGAATTTGCGTTTGTTGCGCTCAACGCGCTTGATGGTTACTTTGGAGGAGGCTTTGCGTTCGGCGTCCCGCTCTTCGGCTTGCTGGGCTTTGGCTTCTTTTTTGGCGGCGTCTTTGGCGGCTCTTTCCTGGGCGCTGACGGAGAGGGTGGAGAGGTTGGCGCTTATGGCTTCTGTAGTCGATCGTTGTTAGATGGTTGTGTATATCAAAGGTTGGAAGGGACGGGGAGGGATACCATCGGAATATAATTTTTGATGAAGATCGGGGTGACTCTTCTCTAACCATTCTTCGCATTTTTTGGATGTGCCACCGAATTCGCAGTACTGTTGATATCAATATATGTGGTTCGAGAAGAGGGCAGACATGTTTTCGTCATCGTACCTCTGGTGGAAGGGTGCAAACTGTGGAAAGAACATGTCAGTGATCATTTCAACGTAGTTGTGTTTTGAGACATAAGAGCATGATATCTTGCTTGGAGAGACGCAGTAGCATCTCCATTATCTAGTCTGTGTAGACGACAGACACACGACATATTCAACCCAGGCGGGGAAGGTTAGACAAAATAAATACTGAACTCACCTCCACAATAAACAACATGTCTCGCTGTGGGCTCCAACGGTTGACCTGCAACTTCGGCCATTTTGATTTCTATTCGCTAGAGCTTTTTCTCCTGTGGTGTGTAAAAAGGTGCTGATTGCTGGTATAGCAAGCTGCTGAGCAGTTCGGGTTTATCGATATGATGATAATTATTGGCGGGGTTGCAACTGCAGGCCGCCGCCATGTAATTGGTCAACTTTGTATGTCTATTAGGATCTATTTACTCGAGCTATGCGATCTATTTTCATATTTTGTATATCAGTGAGCTGTGGTTATTATGTATCTATTAAATCTGAAGCTTTGATACCGGCACGTTATATTCGATCTATAGGTGTTGGAAGAAAAGGCGCCACCTGGACCCTATATATATTATGGCTGACTGTTGTTTGCATAATGTAATCTGTACCTGGATATTGTGGCATTATTATCAAGAGCTATAGTGTAGTTATTGGACTGAACAATTAATAAACGATACCGTAATAGGAATCCAATCTCATTCGTCTAGCATGGGTATCTAAGACTGTTGCAATATCGATCCGACTTGTTCCGATGATAGACGAGAAAATCCTTCCTGTGTTTGCCACCTTCTATAATAAACCATAGTTACCTAGGGGGATGTTAAGTGAAATGACTATATGTTGATCTTTGCTATGACACGATATCGCGTATCTCCGTTGATAAGTATGGGCATACCACTACGCATTGGTACATATACGGAGCCAACATCATCAATGGCTTTGTATCTGTTTGGTGATTAGCCCGAGTCACGTTCTGCAAGAAGCGTTGCATCATGACTCAATCGGTAATATATGGCTTGCGTAACGTAATTCAAGGCCACATGTCGATTGTAGACTACTAGATTCCTAGTTCAGTAAGCTTGGATTTTATGCAGCCGTATAAGCTTGACGGCCCTGGTGCTGTGAAAATAACTCAAAAGCTTGAGCAATGCCTGTGAGAAACATGCTTGGCCACGGTCTGGACAAGCCACAGCTCCAATCGCCAGCATACGTATACTTGATACATGTCTGTGCGACTGCGGGCATGTTGTATTGTAGACAGTCGAGGCAAAGTGATATGCAGTTATTCCGCATTGACTGTTCATCATGGTGACCAGGATGAGGGGGTGCTCGCCTTTATCTCCTCAATCGAGAAGACTGGTTTCGGATAGACAGAACTTGGCTGGTTTAGACGTGGTCGTATTATTATAAATTCGGACATTTTCTCCATCGACGACGCTCGGTGAAAGAAGAAGCACGCCTCGAACCTTCTCCTCACTTGATAACCTTGCAGGTACATATGGCGTTATCTGTGCGGCGACATGGGTGACGATTCAGGCCGTTTATCCTGATCTTCATAGCACTCGAGCAGAATCAACGGTCGTAAACGGCGCAGATAAGGAGAATCCTCAAATAGAAACACGATTCCATATCATGTGCTATCGAATCAAAAATAAAATCAAAACCTGCAAGATGCAGGGCAAATATTAGTTTAGTACGTATCCATAATATATACAGGTCAGCAACGGCGACCATCACCAACGGTCGAGGCTCAAGCCAGGGTGAGCACAGACATTAAGCCCGTGGCTGATAGCTTCGTGCTACCTCGATTGTCGCTCGTTAAATCTTGGCTTCGACCGGCCCTATGGAGATGATTGGTACTAGAAATATCCGATCATCGCCGAGCAAAAAAGCCTTCTGGCAGGTAGATTGATGGTGACGGTGATGTCGATTTCGGCTGCGGCGTTGTGCCGGGTCCTGCCGGGCCGGGTTTGCAAAGTCGAAACCGTGTACTCCGTATGTAGTGATTCATTTATTAATCCACCTCATGAGCCACCCTGCGCAGGGGCAGATGTGGTTGATTTCGGGCGGGTAATGAGGAATGGGTTTAATAGCAAGGTGATCTTAAGATGCGGCGGGGACGATTACCTAACGGTATCAGCTTGGACCTATATATCGTGTTGATTCTACCACACTTCCCAGTTTTCCAACAGCGTCTGTACTGCTGCATCCACTGTCCAGCCCAGTTTCATGATGCTGAATGAAGCTCTTTGACACCCAGCGTGCATCGAATATGCAGCTTGCATGCGAGATAGCTCTAGCCTAGGGAAAACGTCCGTTCACCGGAGGATTTCTCCACAAGCCGAGTCTCGGATTATTGCATGCTGAACAGGGCATGGCAGACGGTGGCCGGCGAATCCTGGATGGCTTTGCAGTAGGATGTGATCCAGGCGTTTTTGAGATATTGAGCAATGAGGAAAGCAGGGCTGGACACAGTGGACAGTCGCCAAAACAGGGAAGATCTCAGCACCTTACTGTATGCGGCTTAGCGTGCACTGGCCGAGGGTAGAGGGGCCGGCCAATCAGCGACACGAATTGGGAGGAATGTGTCTGCCCTGGTTCCTAAGGCACCCATTCTGATCCCATATCAATTGGTTGATGATCCTTCCTCTTGCGTTGCAGATGTGGACTGCCACGATGCGTGTCGTCCGGATTCACTGCGTGCACTTCGACTGAACGTGTGACTTGGGAGTGCATGCAATGATGTTGAAGGATGGATAGCATACAGACTGCGGGGTCTGGCGGTCTGGAGGCTCGCCCGCGGTCGACTGTGTGGAGCCCCGTTTGCAGAGAGTTTCTTTATCTGTCAGTTACATCCACTTGCTGCCTGAGGACAAGAAGTCGTATTTGCTCTCCTTGCTATCGTTACTTCGACCTGAAGCGATCCGCAGGTTGATTCGTTTCTATCTTGAGCAGGCCTAGACCGGGTGGTGCAAGCGATGCTGGATGTTTGCATGCAACTAGGCTAGGTAGCGCGCACTAACCTAGCCTTAGAGCACCACATCTGTGGTATATACGGTAACGTATGCGCCCCCAGTGTAAGTAACGGCGCCTAGAATCAGCGGCGTTTTTATCGATAGTCTGATTCCAATGATAGCGAGTACAAAGAGATTAAAACGCCCATATATGCATATAATATATACTTGCATGAATGGATAATGGATGGACGGATGGATGTACGATCCTTGTATCGTATCGACGACAAATAAAGAAGAAAATATACCGTGCGCTCAGCGAGCCAATTGAACGGAAATTCCAACAGCGCTAGCCCTTCTTGGCATGGCGCAATACCCGTCCTGTAACGGCCAAAACGCAGTGGCGATAGCTCGCACGCTCTTTTATCTCACTCGCTCACGCCGGGTTTTATCTGCTCTTTTGACATTTTGCGTATATTCATCCCTTCTTGCAACCGTTCACCATATTCCCTCACATACTCGCTACCTCGAATTGCCACGGCCTTTATCTACCGTCGTTACTACCAAAAGAACGTTGTGACGATCCAACTGACGTCCTTGTCCTTATACCGCCGTCCCACACGATCACTGCAAGCTTTCCGAAGGTTACTTTATTTTTCGCCAGCTACTACCCCTCGTGGTCAACAATTGTCATTGTGGCAAAAAGGAAAGAAAAAAAATATCCTGGCCACAGAGCCATAATTTTCCACTCATTGTCAATTTGAATGAATGAAATGTCGTCGCGGTGATTGTACAGGGGCCCACAGCCCTGTATCATCGTCATGACCACTTTCCTTCCCAGAGATAGGGACCACCTGCTGCGTGAATCTCCTCATTCCTTGCAAACGCGCTTCCTCGAGGACAGCGAGGATTTATTCAACGATCCCATGTCCGAATACTACGATTCGGAATATAGAGATACGACATCAACGTCAACAACCTCGAAATTTTCTACGTCACCACCGAAATTCCGCCCTCCTCCCGCCTCCCCAATTTATACCCCAACTCTAAGCAGCCTGTCCTCGGATACGACTTCAGATGGCGAAAGCGATGAGGTGGCATTGCCGGCATTTGAAGCCGATGATATTCCCGCACAAGACGATCAACCCTTTGATCGTAATTCACAGTCGTCAACACCAACAGCAGTAGCAATAAACGACGCAGTTGATCAATTGGCCACATTATACAAACCCTCGAGTGACGATGCGTCGATAGAATCAGAGCCTGAAAGGCATGTGGACTACCTGTCGCATGACTGGCGCGAGGAAGATATTTGGACATCATGGCGCTACGTTGTGTCTCGGAGAGATCGATATAGTAATGGTGTGCGGTTAGAAAATGCATCATGGAGGACATGGGCTAAATCAAAATACGGACTGCGAACGGTATCGCCCGAAACCTTGAACTGGCTGAAAGATTGCGACGTGACGTGGTTATACGGCCCTCTGCAGACGGATATCAAGTCACTTCCGGTCTCGTCGGATAAACCACCTCCTCCCAGCGGGCTGTCATCTTCAAACTCGTTCCTGGATCGAAAGTCCATCCTGAAAAAGAAGACTGCTTCGGAGGCAATTCTTCAACGGTCGTTATCGCAGCATACCCTTCTAAAGCATGCCGGGGCTATACTACAAGCACAGAAAGCTGAACATTCGCGAGGTAAACCTTCCTTCGAACGGGCTACATCCGATGTAGGTGTTCCATTGGCTCGAATGCTGGATGATCCTTCTTCCACACCTTCGGAATCTGTATCGTCGGGCTTGGTTTCGCCCAGTGAAAGGCGGCATATCCACTTCAACAACGAAGTAGTGCAATGTATAGCGGTTGAAGCAAAGGACTACGAAGAACACGATGTTGATCCATCACTATTTTTCCTAGGAGAGGAGTACGATGATGATTACGACGGGTTCGACGATGATGACGCGGAGTCAGACGAGGGTATTGTGATGATGAAGCAGTTCAACTCCCGATCATCATCGTCGTCATTATTGGCAGCGTCATATAACAGCTCTCGCAGCACGTCTCGAAGCAGCACTAGCAGCGAAAGCAAAACAATTGCACCTCTACCTCCGACTACATTAAAATGTCGAAGCGACACTCCTGAATTGCCGCCTTGGAGCCAACATCACCCAAATAACCAACAAAGCGCTTTATCAGGCGATACCAAGCTGTCTCCGACACCCTCAGTCGAGACTCTTCGGCCATCAAGACCTGAAGCGAATTTCCTTCTGTATGATGACGACGAAGATGAAGCAGAGGATAGGAATCGACGCCAAAAACGCGTCGATGCACAATGGAAATTCAATAAAGACGGACGCCATCCTTTGGGTGACGGTAGTAACGACGACTACTACGGCTCTTCCTCCTCTCGCGATCGCCCGTGGTTTGTCAATCCAGAGGATCGCGAGGAACTGGAGAATAGTGTTGACGGCAGCGGCGGAAACCTACATCTGACGCCTTCCGGGATGTTCATGCCTTATGAAGATGGCGAGTCATATACCGGAGTTTTTGGACGGATTGTTGATACCGTCAACACGGCTCGAGACATTGCCCATGTTATATGGAATGTTGGATGGAGGAAGTGATTGTCCATCCTCTTTTTATTCTTACCATTCAGTTCAGTTCAGTTCTTGTGTACATCTTTTTTCCTTCATCAGGGTCGGATGGTTGAAAGCGTAGTTAGCGATTCTTTTTGATATTAATTAATCACGATTGATAATGATGACGACTGTTCCGAGGGGTAGTGGAATGGGTTACAGGAGTTTCTTGTATTTTAGCACAGTGATCCATTCATTCGAAATAATATTATTTCTAATTTCCTGCTATAGATACTCGACGGCGTATTTAATCAAGTTAGATCAGTATCGGTTCCAGCTGGACCTGTCCCTGAACCGTGAACGAGCGGAGCAAGCCATTGCGGGACGGGCTGGACTAATCACAAGCAGCCCCTGATTTGTAGCTGCGCTCGACCTGAAGAGAGTAAGAACAACAACACCGCTACTGTCTACAAACTACAGCAATGAGTGAATAAACGGCTGCATCAAACATGTCTTGAAACCTCTTCAAGCGCAGAGAGTCAAAAGTTCAAAAGGAACGTCATTCCCACACCCCAATTGATTGATTGGCACCGCACCAAACCAGACGTCATCTACGCAATTCGCTTGAATTTACCCACGAACAGCACAAACATACCATAGAACACAACATACAGCGTGAATCGCAATCCAATTATGGAGACTCTCAATCCCTCCGAGCTCGTCGACCGACTCGGTAGCGATGAAGATGCCGTTCGCAAAATGGCCGCTTTCAAACTGCAAGGAAGCATTGGCGACCCGTCGTTCGCCGATATCTTTATCTCAGAAGGCGGGCTGAGCAAATTGCGATACCTGACTCTTACGACCACGGGGAATACGCTGGCGTATAGTTTGACGAGTTTTGCGAGGCTGTTGGAGGTTGACAAGGGGTGGGAGTATGTGGATGAGGATGTTGTGGAGAGGGTATGCTTGCTCACATACCTGACTTGGCTATGAGTGCGCTGACATTGGTTTCAGATAGTCCATTTGATCGTTACGCATCCCTTGGTCAATATCCTCCGCGGAGCCATGGCAATGCTCGTCTCAATCGTATCCCATCCTTACAATCCGAATCGAATGTCGCAGGTGGGCGCGGACGGGGCAGATGAAGAAAACGGTGGCACGCAAGGATTTCGCGCACTGAAACCTGCAATCGCAAAGCACCCGCAGTTTCTGGAAATGCTGGTTAGCAGATTGTCTTCTGCAGACCATGCTCTATGCGCCAATGCGTTGCAATTAATCAATTCGTTGATGCGGGACGCGATTACGAACGGGGAGGAGTCGGAATGGCCCAAGTTTATCAAGCGATTGCAGGATTTGGGTGTGATCCGCGCTGTCTATGTTCTGATGCAGGGGAGTGCGCTGCAGGATCATGCCCATCCGCTGATTGAGTTTCAGTCGTTGACGAAGCTTCTGCTGAGGAAATGGAAGAATGTCGCCGTGGATTTGGAGAAGCCAGACCACCGAAGGGCGCTTAAGGGTATTCATCTGGCGAGTAACCCGGAAAAGAGCAAAGAAGGTGCTAGCAGTAATGGCTCGTCCGAGAACGGCAGTGATGATATTAGGAAATCTCGAAAACACAACCCAGAAAAATGGAGACGGCTTGGTTTCCAGACCGAAAGTCCCGCCCCTGAATTCCATGAAATGGGGTTCTTAGGCATGATGGATTTGACTGATTATGTGAGGAAGCACCAAGACGATTTCCAGAAGATGCTTCTCGAATACTCGACAAAACCCGCCGAGCAGCGGTGTCCCATCGCCAGGGCGTCGTTGGCAATCACCTCGGTGCTGTATGAGCATTTTGAGGTTGAGAAATCGGCCACTGATGATGCGAAGAACTACTTGGTCTTGGAGTCGCGTTCAAACTTTGACAAGGTCTTTAAGCCGTTGCTTTTGCATTGGTCGAGGATCCACGTCGCCGCGCTGAATGTTTTCTTTCGTCTTTGGAAAGCTACCAGTGCCGAAGTGGACGATTTCGAGAAGATTGTCGAATTAGTGCGCATCCTCGTGGAATCGGTCGTTGGTGGCGCACCGCGCACAAAGGACGTGCAGGATATTGAAGAGGAGCTGGATGATTTTGAGTACCAGCGTCTGCGCGAGTTGCAGATGGAACTACTCGAGCTGACATACGAAGACGCCTGGGGCCAGCATTTGCGCCAAGTGCGTGACGAGTTGCAGCATGAAGCGTTGCAGTTTGTGAAAGAGCAGAGAATCCGATGTCTCTTACAGGGGGCTTGGTTCCCTAATGAGACGGGTACCAATACCAGTCCAAATACGCCAAAGACTGATGATCCTACTACGAGTCCAGTCAAGTCAGACTCGAAGAGTAAAATTCAGGGGTACAAATATGTGCAGTTGTCGCATAATCGGAGATATTTGCACTTTCGTGATTTTGATACTATAGACAGTGTTCCGCCTGCTTTGGATACATTGTCTAGTAAGAGTGAGTTTTGCATTCCATTACGCCAGTTAATTGATGAACAAAAACTGATACATAATGAACAGTCGACTTGTCCATCGTCTCGTCAGTCGTGTCAAACGTCTCGGCCTCATCGGACGACTCATCAGGCTCAACTATCAAGACAGCCCCTGCTCCTCACCAATCCTCATCCTCTTTCCCTCAACCCCCGTCTTCATCGCATTCATCGTCCACCAAAATCACAATCCACGGATATGCACCAGCCACATCGCCATCAGGAGAGCGAGACCATCATCGCGGCCACAATCGCAGCGGCAGCAAAACCACACAACGCGAAATCCCTCTGCTAACACTGCGTCCACAAACGCACAGCATTGCCTCGGAATGGCTAGATGGATTGCTGATGCTACTCAACCAGCAGCCCATCACGGCCGAGACCACCAAATTGGTGAACCTGATTAGCAATTATGGATTGAAGATTCGCTTGCTCAATGTGCGGTTTGATGATGCGGCGTTTGTGGGCGAGACGCCCAAGATTCCGAGTAGGGAGGGCTTGGATGAGGATTACTATTATGATGTTTTTGGGGGGGCTTGATTTATTTCAATTCTTCATATTGCATTGGAAGCAGTCAATGTGTTTGCATTCATTGCAGCGGTTTATTTATTTATTTACCGGGGATTTGCTTGGAATAAGTCCTAGCAGTCAGTGTTTCTTGGTCGGGAAAATACCTGGAGTTGGCCGGTTGTATATTTGCTGTATATTTTATCTCTCTATATGAAATAGTCAATTACATATATCCATTTCTTGCACATTCATTGTATTCCGGGCTATCTTTGATGCTGCATCTGTCCTCCTTCCCAACGCACCTTCCTTCTCAGGAACACAACGGAGCCCTCGCACCTTCCCTGAAACTGACACCCTCGTACCTTCCCTGACAGACTCTCTCAGGATTTGTTTATCTCCCACCAGAATGCCCCCCTCCCTCTTTTCCCTCTTTCTTCTCTCCCACCAACAGCTAGATTCTATTCCAGAGCTAAGTAGTTTCCCATCTCTTCCAACATGAGCGCAATGCTGATCATCGCTATTTTCTCCCTCGTGGTTTCAAGCGTCATTGCAAGCACTGCTCTGACGCTTCCTGTCAAGGAGTGGATTAGGTATTTGGCACCTGTCGTGTGGCCGCCGACAGATCGCCCCCAACCCACTTCAGATCTTGAACAGGGGCAACCCCCCAGTATTCAATTGAACGTCACAGTGCAACCCACTGTGCTCGGTACTGCAACTGGAAGGCGTAGGACTCCCCGGGAGCTGCACCATCGTTACAGTCTGAGGCCAAGTCGACGTACAATTGATTACAAGGTTTAAGGACGCAGGCCACAAAGGCAGCATGACTGGATTGCTGCGGCATTCCAACTCATGCTCGCTGGCGTGGGAAACCATGAGGCCCTTTCCTCCTTCGCGGAGGGCTCCATCTTTAGAGGCGGCTCACCTCCATGGATCGGAGTAGGGCACCAGCGACAGGCTCGCACTTCTACGCAGTGCTGGTGACTAGTCGCCTTAGGGTGAAGCTAAGACGAGCCTACACACGCAATTGACGGATCGAATTCCGAGTTGGAAGAGAACTTTTCGATCGGCTTTCGGTAAGTGCACCAACAACGCTTCGGTCGTAGGGTGGTCTGGACGATCCACTTCCACTCCTCCTGGCTCAAACGGTACTGACTTCTCAAGGCGACATCTAGTCAATATCGGTCCGACAGCCATCATCGTAGTGAGACGATATAGCAATGACGACAAACCCGAACAAGCATCATGATATCGAGGGTAATGGATCGCATTCGGAGAGGAGGAATAGTCAGGGCAGCGCGCGAGAGGTAATATCACCAGGCTGAGGCGGAATACCGGATCACATCGGAGTGGGAAAATAACAAATGAAGAATAGAAATTTCCATATGTATCCTCTAGTTGATTGATAGCAATGCAATTTTATCACATCCAAGAAACAAGAGAATGTGGTTAACCCTCCCTCTACTTCATCAATGAAATATGACGAACAATAAGGCGACATGTAAAACGTAACCCTCCTACCTCACATGTCTCTTCCCTTGTTCATAGCCTGGGACATTATACCTACAATAACTGAGATTAGCACGGGTACCCCTATCAAATTCCGAGGGAAGTATGTATACCAAAAATCCCGGTAGAGGGCGAAATTCCTTGAAACGAATCGACAATTGTCAGACCAAAGCTCGTCCGGGGGCCAAACGAAATCACCTAGCGGCCTCTGAACGCTCACGGTGATAGGACGTTTACCATTAGATTTACCTGGACACCAATGCATTTTGCAATCACAAAGTTCACAGATGCTTGTGTACATGGACGATCTAATAAAGAGAAACAGATCTCGGTGTGGACAAATAAATATAGGCGCTGCCCAGTCTTCAATTCGTCCATGAGCGTGATAGTGAGAGACATATGTAGTATCTACCCAAAGCCGGTTGCTTGCATCGAGAGATATAGCCATCTCAATCGAAGTTTCCACAACCAAGCGCCGATCAACATATGTATTTATCGAGCAGGTATGTCCAAGAAAATGTTCACCCATCCCATACCGTTCCTTATCGACACAGACTTTTAAAGGCCTCACTTCAAAGCCCACTGGCGACGACTTGATTGCTTTAATGACTCGCTCTCGATCTCTAATAGTCAGCGAAATGCATGGACAAAGATCAACTATTCCTGCTAAATGGTCACATGAACGTTGAAGTGCAGGGTCTTTAAGGGCAAGCTGAGGGAATTCTCGCCATGGATGCAGCTTCAGGCAGGCAGAGCAGAAACCCCAGCGGTGATCCTCAAGTTGAATTAGCAGCTGGTTGCGCTCTACCTCTGGTTTATCGACACACAGCCACGGCACTTTTATCTTGAGGAGTCGCGGGAATTTGAATTCAGCACGTTGTGTGATATGGCCAAACCAATCGTAATACCGTTTACAGCTCAGAGAAAAGCATGCTTGGTTGACAGGGGATAGATAATCGAAAATCATCAAGAGAATATCCTGATTGAGACGAAATATCGCAGGGTCTTTCCTCTTGTACCATGCAAACAGTAGCGAATATAAGAGCAGACACACATCTCGCAATGTGTGCCAAACCATAATTGCCCGCTCGTTCTTTTCAAGTTGTTCAACGAATGGATGTTGATGATTTTTGGCGAGTTGACGACTCCCTCGAGCTTGTAAGAGACATAATGTCATCCTCGCCGTCCCCCATTATGCCGAGTTCAGACCCGTGGATGCATTCAAGGCGAGTCCTGTGGCACATGTCCCTTCTCCAACCAAGGAGTGTATGAAGTGTAAAAATCATACTGTGCAAAGATTCTGACGTAAATCTGGTGGTGGCGTGACAGCGGATTCAATCTCCATGATCTATCAGTGATGATACTGAGCGAATGCTGTCACCAAAGCGCAGAAAGGAAACCTTGAAATATGGTACATGGAGCGTACCTAGGATATTACTGTAGTGCGTACTTGTACATGGGCGGCGGGACAGCTGATAGGCCGATAGCTGATAAGTTGGCGATAGCTAATCTTCCCCATACACTCCGAGTACGATACCTCATATATTTCAACCATCCAACAATATGAATCACTCCTGACTTATTTTCCAGTATATTCTGAAAAATTATATCTAGAAAATATTCTATTCTAGACTACGCGTCACGCTAAATCGAATATGATATACTTCCTACCTTCGCAACGACGTGCTTCTCGCCATGGCTGCTCCTCCCCCTGCCAAAAGGCAGCGCAAGCTGGTTGTACTCTCTTCTTCGTCAGATAACAACGAGGAGACTGAGACGAGGCCGCTCTCAGAATCAGCTGATGCTAGCGCTGTGGTATGTCGTGTTTCACTAGCTAGTAACAGTCATATGTCTACCTCAAGTATGATGAGTCTTACTTACAAACTAACCTCCTAGAACTCCAGACCTGTGACTACCTCCTCTCGTGAGAATCCGATTAGCCGGTTAAAGACCACGACGAACTCGAATAACAAAACGCGCGCTGTTCAGCAACCACGCCAGCAGAAAGCAGCGAGCATTTCCCCGAAGAAAGGGAAGAAGACTCGACAAGATGAATCCGCACCTTCTCGATCATTGCATAATTTTTTCCAACCCGCAACAGACGAGCAACGATGGTCATTCCACAAGTCGGATATTCCCTCGCAGCAACAGCCAAAACAGAAACAAATACGGAGCCTACAGCGCGTAGGATCCTCGTTTACAGATGAATTAGAGGAGGATTTGATTGAAGATGATTTCGATTTCTCCGATGACGTTTTCGATAAGCTTCTGGTCAAGGGAAAAGAGGATGCGAATCGAGTTCTGAAAGAGAAAGAGGAGACAACGTCGGTTGCGAAAAAGCCCGCTCGTGCTTCGTCGAAGCGGTTTATACTGGATGAGCCTCATCATTATGTCTCGAATGCAACGAATAGCCGAACGGATAAAGCAGTGCAAGAGGAGATACATAGAAAACCTTGGTCGGAACAATACCCGCCTGCAGATGTCGAGGAATTGGCAGTGCATAAGAAGAAAGTGGCCGATGTTCAAAGTTGGTTGTCAGCTGCTTTGTCTGGGAGGAGTAGACATGTGAGCTCTACAAAATTTCCTATTTTATTTTAGGTTTCTCTTCTGACAGTTTTCTTTATAGAAATTACTCGTTCTACACGGCCCGGCAGGTTGTGGAAAGACTTCCACCATCTCATTATTATCCAATGTTTTAAATTTCGACATCGTCGAATGGAGGAGTCCACTTGGTGCAGACACTGGCACTGGTCAATACACATCACTTAGTGCTCAATTTGACGACTTTCTTAGCCAGCTAAATGGCTTTGGTGGTCTGGATCTGAGCGATTCTACCCCTGGATCTTCTAATACAGCCAAACAGACACCGCAACAACAAAAGAGGGTGATTCTGATAGAAGAGTTTCCGGCCAGCCTGTCGCGAGGGTCGATTGCGCTTTCTTCTTTTCAGACCTCGCTCCGTCGATATCTGGCATCTAGCTCACCGAATTCGCGGAATATATTCGGAAACAGCAATCTCCCAGATGCTACACCTCCCATTATTATAATAATCTCAGAGACTACGCTGGGCACGAGCGGTGCGATATCTGAAAATCTCACTGCAAACAGACTGCTCGGGTCAGAACTATATACTAGTCCTGGTACTGCAACCATTGAATTCAATTCTATAGCGCCTACGTTTATGCTGAAAGCGCTCCAACTCGTGCTTAAGAAGGAGGCTAGACATTCGATGCGCCAGAGAATCCCGGGGATTGCGGTCCTCAAGAGATTCTCGGAGCTTGGTGACATCCGCAGCGCTATATCTTCACTTGAGTTTCTTTGTCTACGAAATTCTAAGAACGAGGGCTGGGGTGGTAGGGTTGCTGCGAAAACAAAAACCTCCAGTCGAACCGAGATTCCACTCACGGCAATGGAGAAAGAGTCCCTAGAGCTCATCACACAGCGCGAATCTAGTCTAGGGTTATTCCATGCCGTTGGAAAGGTTGTTTACAATAAAAGGGATGAAGACGCGGACTCTGCGCAACAGAAAGAATCTGAGGTCCATGTTGCGCCGCCGCGTCATCTACAGCACCTGGATAGACCGAAAGCGTCGCAAGTCTCTGTTGAAGATATGATGGACAAGACTGGGACGGACGTGCATACTTTCACCGCCGCTTTACACGAAAACTATCCTCCGTCTTGTGACGGACCAATGTTTATGGACACCCTGGAGGCTTGCATCGAGAACTTGTCTGACAGTGATATTCTGGGCTCGGAGGGTCGTTCGTCCTTGTTCAACAGCAGAAGTGGCGTCGGTACGGCGCGCGGTCGTTTCTTGGGTTATGGCGCAAGTATCGACAGATTGCGACAGGACGAGATCTGCTTTCATGTTGCAGTGCGTGGAATGCTGTTTTCTTTGCCGTATCCAGTACGGAGGAAGGTCGATCCGCGTTCAAGTTCTAGCAGCAGGCGCGTGAATGGCGCATTCAAGATGTACTTTCCTACTTCTCAACGCTTATGGAAGGATATCGAGGAGGTAGAAGGTCTCGTCAGTCTGTGGGAGCGACAGCTCTTGTCAGATCCGTCCGGAGTTCGTAGCCAGAAAGCGTCTGCATCTGGCCGCGATTCGGGCGTTGCATCCTGGAAAACAGCAAATCCACTGAATTCGAGTTTATCATCCAGAAACGAACAAAACGTCGAATCGCAGTCTATCACGATGCCCTTTGTGATGCCTCGAGAAGATATGCTCCTTCACTATCTGCCCTACTTGTCTAAAATTATAGGCGGCGATAGTAATAACACCGCATCAGCCCGAGGATTGGATAGAATCACCCAATTCAATGGCATCGAGGCGCCGAAGGAAGAGGATATACCTGATGATGCCGATATTCCAACAGAAGCTGCTCCATCTGTCAACGACTGGTCTACAGATCCTGTTCCTCAGCCAGCTGCTCGTGGGACTGGTCGTGCCGGGTTTCAGAACGCGAAGCCTGATAATGATGAGGTCGTAGAGACAGCTGAAGAACAGATGTTTCTGTCTGATGATGATATTGAAGATTAATGTTTTATATAATGCCGGACGGAAGTTTGGACAATGGGTGGTGGTTATTGATTGACTAGACACTGTACAATACTGACAGCACTGATTTTACAGCTCTTTGAGAGAATATTTAAGAGAATATGATTGCAATGCCAACATTAATATCGCATGTATGAAGTAACGTCGGACTCCGGCGCGCATTCCGGCGGAGACAAAAGTAGATGCCACGTTCCTGTTTGCCCCTGGCTAAGACTTGTCACTTTCTCTCCTTGCTCCCCGCAATTGACTGCCATAATTCACACATATAGAAACAACATGGATTATTTGTTTTCATGATAAATATCGAGTCTCTGGCTGAACGAATGGAAGAAGGCACTCCGGCGGGGCCCGATAGGTTAAACCATGCGATCCACCGTAAGTTTCGCCTCATGCGATAAACCCAGCCAGACTAATCCGAAGTCGATCTACCGCTGCTAGTCCTCAGATTACGATTTCCTTGTTTTGCTAATTGCTTTCTCCTTTTATTTCTCTTTCATAACAGAACGCGAATCAGCACGATGCTGCTGCTGGCACGACCACTGCAGTGAGGAGAAGACAGCGAATCGCAACCGGGAATCATAGCGCTCCTATTATTACCGCTTCTGACACCATCCAAAAAGCGAAACAACACGACGACAACGACGACGACGACGACGAAATGGCTCGCCGCCAAATCTCGATCGAGAAAGGCCCAGAAGAGCCATTTCATGTTCATGATGACGACTTGCTGTCAGACAATGGCGGTAATAATGACAGTAATGACTGGAAAAGTGTCGCGGCCGGTATACTCTTTACTTCGTTGCCAAAGTGGTTCGATGCTGGGATTGTAGGATTGTTGATATTTGGGGGCTGTTGTGGGAATGTACGTACTTCAACAATTCGATCTGGCATATATATCTGAGACGTCTTTACTGACATTTGCGCGGATAGGTATTCGCATTGGAAGCTATTATTAAGTGAGCGATTGATTTGTCGCGAGAAGCCACACAGCAAACTGACTTGATGCTTATAGAGATGAACCAGCTTCCGGTCCTCTGATTACCTTTGTGCAGTTCGCGACTGTTTCGTTATTTACAATTCCAAGCTTCCTATCCTGGTCAGCCGGGCCATCGTCGTTCTTCCTGAAAGCGCCTGTTATTCCCCTAAAATCATGGATTATTTATACCATATTCTTCGTCACGGTCAATCTTTTGAACAACTGGGCTTTTGCATACCGCATCTCGGTCCCATTGCACATCATCCTCCGGTCTGGCGGCCCCGTGGCATCTATGTTTATTGGATATCTGTATAACGGCCGGCGGTATTCGCGCATGCAGATATTTTCGGTCATGTTATTGACCCTCGGCGTGGTTGCTGCAGCGCTGGCAGATGCGAAAGCGCAGGGTAAGGCAATCAGTCTGAACACATCAACAGCGCCAGGGGGAGAGGAGAAATCAACTCTTACATTCGTCACCGGATTTACCATTCTGGCCTTGGCTATGCTTCTATCCGCGTTTCAGGGAGTTTACGCCGATAGATTATACGCGACTCATGGAAATACCCATTGGCGCGAAGCATTGCTTTATTCGCATATGCTTTCTTTGCCTTTCTTTTTACCGACTTATTCCCAGCTATCGTCCCAGTTTCGCGCGTTCATGTCGTCTCCCTCGATGTTGTCGGATATAGATCAATTTTCTGCTGCCGCAAGCGCTCTGGGTCCAGGAAGTCCCCATGATGTACTCATGGACAAGATCAACAGCACCGTTAAAAACGCGACTATGTCGCTTTCGCATATGGCTGTCTCTCTAGCTGCATCGCCGTCATCTATGATGATACCGGCATCTGCCACGACTACCCCCTGTCCATCTTCCGTGGCCAATCATAATCACGGCAGTTTTACCAGTCAACTCTCCCGCGATCCGATTTCTACCATACTCACCGCAGGCGCAGGTGCAGGTCAAGTGATCGACGCAATTCTCTCCAAAACACCCAGCAAAATCTTCTACCTGGTCATCAACGCCCTGACACAGTACATCTGCATCCGCGGCGTCTATCTGCTGGCTGCCAAATCATCTTCCCTAACCGTGACCATAATCCTGAATATCCGCAAACTGGTCTCGCTGTTACTCTCGATTTACATCTTCGGCAATTCCTTGGCATCCGGGGTGTTGATTGGCGCCGGCTTTGTGTTTTTGGGAGGTGCTTTGTATGGCGTGGGGAGTGCAAGAGCAAAGTCGCAGAATGCGATGGCGTTACAGCAGCAGGAAGGAGAGCAACATCGTAGTAGGATTATGACGAGGGTGTCGTCGGGTTATTCTTCGTTGAGGGAGAAGAGTCCGAGGAAGAGAAAGGTCAAGGTATGAATGATATTATGAATCTGGTTGGTTTTATATGAGACGGATATAGATGTTTTGGGGATTGTGATGTGATATTGAGACGGAAAGAATGGTTTTTTGAACTAGATGTTTGTTGCATAGCATTTGAAGCGATAGACAGATATGTAGATGTTATTATAATATATACCGGTTTATCATAGACTATACCAGCATAAAATATTGTAACCCGAATTGAGATCAATGCCTAGTTTGCGGTGTGGAGTAAGTAGTACAGTACAATATAATAAAAAAACAATCGGCCAAGCGAAAATTCAGTACACCCGTGAAGATAGAAGAGATATGTTTATACAAAAAATGAGAGAGAATAGAAAAGAGAAAAAAAGCAAGACAAAGAGACTTTGATCTTTCAGAATGATATGCGAAAGGAGATGGTCTATAGAACCTCACCCACAATCTTCGCCGCTTCCTTGTACGTCTCAAGTAGTCTTTCGCATTTCTCGCGCTCTGCTTTGATGCCATCATCTTCGTAGAGAAGGTCCCCGAATAAATCTTCTTTGTAGAGTTCGCTGACTAGTCGGTTTTGGACTACGTCTTTGCTGTGGTTGACGAGGAGATGCATGACCGCTTTGGGGACTTGGTCTGCAATGGTCTCGCGGACGATGTTGAAGTAAGAAGAGATGAGTCGTCGGATTAGTTCTGTTTCCATGATTTCTCTCTCGGTTAGGTTGGGCTCGACGTTGTCGTTGGGCTATACAGTATGATTAGCTTTTGTCTGTGTACCATTCTTGCTGGTCATGGGCGTGAAACTTACAAATTGTGAGACGTCCCTGCCATAATCGGAAATGGGTGTGCTAAAGTCTTCTTGGGGGATCACAGGCGATCGAGCTTCGCTGCGGCGAATACTCTGGCTGATGCTGGGCTCTGTGGAATGACCGACTCGTCGACCTTGTTGTGTTTGTGTTGGCTGAGGAAGAGGCCCTGTTGATGGCATTCCTTCTTTGCCAAAGAAGTAATTGAGGAATGAGTCGCGAGCATTATTTGCAGCACCGAGCACCGGAGGCGGGCTTGATTGTTGTATACCGTTCAAGCTCGCGTCGAAGCCGTCGGCTCCCCTGCCTACGTGTGGAGACATTGTTCTTGAGCCTGCTGTGCGTATAGGAACGTTTCGGTTCCGGGAGTCTGCGTGCTGGTCCTCCTCATCCTCGTTTGATACTCCATTAGTTTCACCCAACTCCTTCAACCTCCGCTTTTCCCTTTTCTTGCGCTCTTCGGCCAATATGGCTTTCTTCTCTTGCTCCTGCTTGTTTTGGATCACGGAAGACATGGCTGCTGCTGCGCCTAGGAAGTTTGGATGGTTGGTGTTGATGTAGGCTCGTTGTATAGCAATGAGAGACTCTACATAGGTTGAACATGGGCCTAGGCGCTCGCGGAGGAGGTCGGAAACCACTTCGATGAGCTTGCCTTGGAGTCGGGGAAACCGGGACAATTCCTGAGACCCGCATGTATGGCAGATCTTGATCAGTTCTTCGTATACAAGTTCCACGCATCTTTGACTAGGAATCTCCAAAAGTTTGATCTGTGGCTTGACTAGAAGATCGAAAGCCAATTCCGGAACGAAAAGACTAGGTCGCGGACCAGTCGAGTTGCGGATAGCAGTCCTGATGTCAAATACTGTAAGGTTGTGGGTTGGATCAATAGTTTCCAGCGAATGGCCGAAAACTGAGTTGAAGATATAATATATGCGTGCTCCACCGCAAAGCTCCTTTGTCGATATTTCTGACGACGTACCGTCAATAGATGAAATAAATGAGGATGCGAAGCGTGTCATCAATTGTAGGATGAGTGAGCCTCTGTGCTCTTTGCCACTGAATTGCTTGTTTCCGTAGCTGGCGAGTTCCTGTTGCGTCTGTCCCATGAGTGTGTTAAGACGTGCCTTGATGTCTGGCAGTCTGTCGCGGATATGAGCCATTAGGGTTGAATTCAACGTTTTAGCAAGGAATTGCGTTCCACAACGTATGGCCATGTTTCGATATGCGGGATGATGCCTGAAAAAGTCTGCTTCCGCCTTCAACGCCTCACTGAGGGACTTGCCGCTTTGTATGTCTTGCTGAGAGCGGTTTACAACGCCGATGAAACCCAGCTTAAGTGGATAGACACGGCCTGAAAGGATATCCAACGCATTTGTGCCGTGATCCATGAGATCCAACTTGGTCAACACACCAATAGTCCTTCGCCCCATAGGGTCTACATGGCGCGCGAGCTTTAATGCTTCGGAGTTGACGAGATCGACATTCGCAGGAGATACAGCAAGGATAATGCTGTTTGGTTTCGCAATGTATTCGGAAATCAGAGTCCGGGTCTGTTTTTCTATGTCGGAGGGCTGGTCGCCGATAGGTACTTTGGTCAAACCAGGCAAGTCGACAAGCGTCAAGTTCAGAACATGGGGAGAGAAAATCTTCAGATTAATTGGCTGTCGGTTGATGCCTTTGTTGCTTCCTGCAATCCGAGCTGTTTCGTTTTCGATTTCTTGTTTCACTGAAGCAAAGTCGTCGAATTTTCGTCCTGGCAAATGGTGAAATTCGGCCCATTCTCCATGGGCAGCCACGCTGCTTGCGGTGTGTGGAATATTGGCAGCAACATCATCGGTTTGATTGTCCTCGTCAGAAACGTTAATCAGTTGCAGGATCAATGGTCTTCTCGTCACAATGCCACTTCCCCGTGGCAAGAAGTCACGACCAACGATGTTTTCAAGGACGGAGGACTTTCCAGAGGATTGCGAACCGACAACGACCTGGAAATCACGAAAATATCAGTAAGCAATTGAACAATTATCCTCGCACTATGAGCTTCCTAGTGAGCAACACGACTTACAATCTGCGGAAGATCAAGGGAATCATTGCCGATGGTGTTGAAAACCAAATCTTGGAGCTTGTTCACAGTGACGAGCAAGTCATCGCCGAGAGACGCCATGATAGCAGCAAATACGAGTCACGAAATCCACACGCGCACTTGGATAAATTCACAATGATAGACCCGGGACAGCTGTGCGGTGGTGTTGAAACTTGGAAAGTTGTCGAAAATTGGGTCAAACGCGGAGGAACACAGAACCGCAGGCCGAACGGGTTGCCACCTGTATACAGCTGTCGCCAGGGGCTTCGACCCTCCTAGAGCAACGCAAAAGGCGAAGTAAAAGAAAGAAACAAACAATACACGGAAAATCGTAGGCTGTGCAGACAAATGGCGGAAATCCGGAGCGCAGTCAAGGGTCAGGGATGGTGGTGCAGTTTTCTTCACGTGACGCAATCGCGCCGCGGCCGCTGCCTCGTCTCAGTCACCTTGCAGGAGCTACTTCCCTCTACATACGTATCCGATTCTACGTTCTTGTTGTTTCGCGTTGGAAATAGCGATTTCACCACGAATTATATATAACAGTACTTTGCAGGATCCATATGACAGCTCTAGCTGCATAGAAAACCAACATCCCATATGCTTGTATGCCAGTCCGTTGAATCCATCATTGACATAATCGACTCCGCCCCACTGCTCGCAGTATGCTTTCTGCGTGGGTGGCCATATGAATTATACGAATTACGAAGCCTCTCGAGAATAAGGGCCTTTCCTCTTTCAAGCTGTATGAGTGTGAATCAAGCAAGCTGCGTGTTTCCTGCCCAGCACGTCATCGCCCACCGTTCAGCTGAGAGGAGGGGTCTATGTAAACAAAGGCCATTCTGTAAAGTGCGGAGAGAGAGATATACGTTGGTACGTATATCAAGGCAAGATGGATTGTGATACTGGACTCTCCCTCTTGCCATTCACTTCGATATACATACAGATAGGCATAACCAATTATTATAGATGTTAAATATAAATAAAGGTTGGCCGGAGAACACGGATGCCTGGTCGGTCAGTTACTGTGCCAGCCAGCCGCTTACGCCAGTGCCACCACCAACCAACTGCCTAACCAGCAGTCCCACTCTCAACCACATCGAACATACCTCACTGTCGTAAACCATCATTGCCAATTCCCAACCTCTCGAACATATTCATTCAATCTATTCAAGAGCAGTGTAACCTGTCACTAGGGTAAGTCACCGTCCTTGGTCGCTGCGACGAGTGTGTGTGTTCTATCGCAAACACTCGAATATCCATCCCACCGCCATGCTGTGGTCATGTCACATAACAGCCTGAACCAAGCTGGAGCCTACTAAAGCCCGGCGCCCTTTTTATGAACGAACAAAGCCATTTTATTGACCCTTGCCTTCAATAGCAGCACCTGCCGTTTATGCGATAGATATTCCTTGACCTACCTACCTCACTCCAACCTCTCGCATCCATGGCGTCCCTCAACCTCTCCACAAACGGGCCGTCCATCACGAAGAGCTACCAATCTGTCGTCAATGCCACCCCCGCAAACACTGGCGCAGCAGCTTCTCCAACATATGCACAATGGGCAGTTTTTGGTGTAACCACGCCACTTGTTAATGCATTTCAGCCAGACGCGGGGAGTAAGGAGAGTGTCTTGAAGGTTCAGAGTAGTGATGGTGGGTCTCCTACTGCCCCTTGAGCTAGAATTGGGAAGACAACGGAATGCTGATTTTGACACACAGAGGGCGAGTTGGCGGATTTGATTGAGGATTTCTCAGAGGGAAAGATTCAGTTTGCTTTCGTGAAAGTGAAAGACCCCAATACCGGACTCCCAAAGAATGTCCTCATCGCGTGGTGCGGAGAAGGCGTTCCCGAAAGAACTAAGGGATACTTCAACAGCCATCTCGCTGCAGTCTCGAGATTCCTCCAGGTAAGAAACAGATTGCGACATTATAGCCATTATGGGTATCATATGCTAACGCTCTCTGCACCTACAGGGCTATCATGTGCAAGTAACCGCTCGCTCGGATCGTGATCTGACGCCAGAAGCAATTCTCCAAAAGGTCTCTGATGCTTCAGGAGCCAAATATTCCTCTTCAAACATCCCCGCTCCAAGCGAAGCTACCAAGCCTCCCGTGGCTACGAAGCCAGTTTTCACTGCCAGCCGAACTGCCGGAGTTGTCCCTCCATCCGGAGGACGCAGAATAGTACCTGTTGCAAAGGCAGCGGTTGATGACGATGGATGGGGCGCTGATGCACCGCCTATTACTCGGACAGAACTCGAGAAAGTGCCGTCCGCTTACAAACCCACAAAGGTTGACATCAATCAGCTTACATCCCAAAAGCAACCCGAGTCACGTTTCCAACAAGCTCCCGTCGAAGAGAGGCAAGACGTGGTCAGGGGAGGATACCAACCTATTGGGAAAGTAGATATCGCGGCTATTAGGCGACAAGCACGCGAATCTGGTCAAAACATCAGCGACCGACCGGACCCCGTTAAGGGGGCCTATGAACCAGTTGGTAAAGTTGATATAGCTGCCATTCGTGCTAGGGCTCAACCCGCTGCTCCAGAGAGACACGTCCCTGAGCCGCAGCCTTCAGAATCTGAGCAACCAAAGTCTTTGGCGGAGCGTTCATCTGCCTTCCAGCAGCCATCTGAACGCCTGACAAGTCTCCCCAAACCAAAGGTTGCCAATCGTTTCGGTGCTACCTCAAACTTTGCTGGCACAAAGGCACCACTTCCCTCCGAGTTTGGTATCAAATCAACTTCTGGTGCTCCGGTTACTTCGACTAGTAGAACTTTCGCTGATCAAGGAGGAAAAACCCCTGCGCAGCTATGGGCGGAAAGAAAAGCAAAAGAAAGGGGCACCGCACCAGCGCCCACTGTACCGAGTACACAACCGGTGAACAAGCAGGTATCTGGCGATGGCGAATGGAAGAGCTCATACACCGGGAAATCCTGGGCTCCGGTTCAGACGACCCATACTGGTCGCTCTGCAGGAAGCGGTACCGCGCGACAAGAAGACGATGAGGCTGGTGTTGCTGAAGAAGTTCCACCACCATTGGACCACAGCAACAAGCCGAATGCTGGCCAAGGGATCCCATTGCCCGGGCTCCCTACAAGGCCCGTACCTGCAGAGGAGGAGGAAGTTGAGCAGGAGGAGGAATTCCAACAGAATGTCCCCCCACCTCCAGCCCAGCCTCGCTCTCCTACGCCACCCACACCAGCTAGGGAGCCTTCGCCTATCCAGATTGCCTTACCAGTCAGCCGTAATGCTCCTGAGACTTTGGTACAAGACGCCCACGAGGAAATCGATGCGCCACCTCAGCCCTTGCCCATCCGCAGCTTGGAGCAGGCCGTTCCGGATGAAGAGGACCTTGAGGAGCCAAGTCATGATACTGGCCGTGCGGTTGCTGAAACTTCTGCACATGTCGCAGCCACTTCACAGTCAATCCGAGCTGTCGTTCAATTTGACTACGAGAAGGCTGAAGATAACGAGGTTGAGCTGAAAGAAGGAGAAATTGTAACCGACATTGAAATGGTCGATCCTGATTGGTGGCTTGGTGTCAACGTTCACGGAGAACGCGGCTTGTTCCCAAGCAACTACGTGGAAGTTGTTGAGCAGGCTTCTGATGTCGCTCAGCACGAAGCAAGCCAAGCTTACGACGAACCAGCAGCGGCAGAGCCTGAAGTTAGCCACGAACCTGAAGTGAGTCACGCTGAGGGCAGTGGTCACACTGCAACCGCGCTTTACGATTACGAAGCCGCCGAGGACAACGAACTCAGCTTCCCTGATGGGGCGAAGATTTTGAATATTGTAAGTATAAATAGTCAAAAATCATTAAAAGTATGAGTGCTAATAGTATCGCAGGAATTCCCCGACGAAGATTGGTGGTCCGGCGAGTATGATGGCAAGGCTGGTCTATTCCCGGCCAACTACGTGGAATTGGACCAGTAGTTGCTTTTCTCTCTTCTTTTTTTTTGCTTTTTCTGTTTCCTTCGATGTTTACAAGGGTCATCTGTTTTACAGTCAAGTCCAAACGCTTGACAGCAAATATTTGGAGATAAGACAAAATGGTTACTGAGCGAATGTAAATTTACACTTGTAGAAGTGCTCTACAAAATGACTGCAAGACCGATATTGTACAGTACAAAGACTCCCGTCTGTATATATCTACGCATGTATATAGTTCGCGAAATGGTGTTGCTGCAAGCAAGGCTGCATAGTGTAACAGTAACGTGACCGCATCCTGATTGGCCATGCGAAGTGAGGCTGACGTGCAGCGATCCCCTCCCGCCGAGGCTTCCTTCTTAAAGGACGGACGCCCTGTCCGATTCCTACAACGCAACAACATATGCTTGTTGCCTGCATCTCACGCGTAATTCTTCCCTGCATCACCAAAATTTGATACCAGAAATACCCTATCGTGCGCTTCGACGAAGCTGGCCTTTATTCGCCGACAAATATTTGAAATCAACAATCGCCGGCAGCCGGTTGTTGATTCAGAGCAAATTCCGTGATACCTGAAGTGCTCGCTTCTTTTCTTTTCTTTCTCATCTATCTTTCTTTCTTGCGATTCTGTTTTTTTAGTTCTTTTCAAAGGAAAAGGAAAACCTGCAACTCTGAAAAGAGTTGACGCGTCTTGTTTTCGCGCAAGGCTGAGAAAACATTGAAATCGATTACCTAGGCTAATGGACTAGGCTTGTCTGGAATGCGGCCTTACTGTCATTAGCTTCAGAGAGTCTTTTTCTGTGCAACTCACTTACGTCTTGGATGTAGGCCCATCGAGGACTACACAACATCTGTCAAATCCTTTTCATTTATGGCTTTGATTTTTCTTTCTTCTCACTCTGGACGACCGAGGAATAGCTATCTCATACAACACGTATGGATGTGCTATTCTGAAGGTTAAATTGCAGCCTTGACTGCCACCAGTCTACCTACTTCTTATATGAAGTTTCTTGCCTGTGATGAATTCAGGTACTTTCAACATCATGGAACATTCCGCTGGAGCCCCAGCATCCCAGGAGCCACTTTCTCACCAGGAAACTACTATCGATACCAGTGAATCACATTTGAACTTGGTCGAGACTCGGCAAGAAGATGATTTATTCCCAGGACGTAAGCGCAAACATGACTCATCTGGAGGTGACCATCAGGTCGATAGTCGGCGCTTGAAAGATCCTTTTAATGACGATGAGGGCGATGGCAATGGAGACCTGCTTTATGCCCAAAGCAGTTCAGGACGTCCCAAGAAACCGAAGCTGGGACACGAAAAACCCGCATCAGATAGGTCGCAGCTTCCCATGGAGATATGGCACCACATCTTTTTATTCCTTGATCCCCAAACCCTAGGCGTTCTTCTACACGTCAATAGGACCTTTTATTCATTTCTTACATCCAAAGACCGCGACCCATTGGATCCTTCTGCAACTCATGGAATCCTCAGACCTGTGTCTTCTAATTCTATTTGGACTTTCGCCCGGAAGTTATTTTATCCTGGAATGCCGCGTCCGTTGGCCAATATGACTGAATTAGATATGTGGAGATTGGTCGGAGCAACTACATGTGAAGCATGTGGAAAGAATGATTCAACAGATCCGTCCCCCTCCAGTTCCTCTACTTGGGAGAGAGGCCCAGGCGTCGATGGTGTCCGTATCTTTTGGCCCTTTGGTATAAGGACATGTTCCCAATGCTTCCTCAAACACACGAAGAAGGTGAGTCTCATCGACTTCCTAGGACGCCACAGCTGCTTACGCGTTATATCGAAGGATGTGGAAGTTGTTCTATCATCTTTACCTACTTTTCTCCTACCAGGTCTTTCATTTGTGCTCATCAGCCCTTCTGTGCATATGGTGTCAAGTGTGGCTTTGCGATCCAACGAGATTCCAACTAACTTGCATCTTGAAAAATATTATTTCGATTCCGATATTAACAACTTGATGCATGAATTTGATCATGTGAAATCATTGGGTCCGGCTACTTTGGAAGAATGGATCAAAGGACTGGAAAGCAAGGGTAAAAGAAAAATTGCAGATGCAGCACGGTGGGAACAATGGGAGAATAGCGGCGGCCTGCACGAATTGAGGCTCAAATGCCGTGCAAGAATTGCTACTAATGACTTGCACAGCAAACACGCTCACCACCCCATGGCTCATGATTTGTCCAGACCAGAGGATCCTTTATCACCCTTTACCCAAGGATTGGCCCATAACGGAGTCCCCTCTATCCCTCCAGGCTTTGTCGATAGTAAGTTTTACTGTCATCTTTAACTGGCAGCATATATCCCTTAAGGATTACATCTGGCCGGGATAGCCTCCTTCAAGGAGCACTTCGGAAGGCTTAGGCTTGTTGTTATATTATTGAAACTGACGTATATGACTAGATTCTTCAGCTAAGCCTGAACAAAGCCGGAGCGGACGAAGTTTGCGTGATGTGGACGAAGCGAAGGCTTCACGAAGGGTGGAAATTGAACGCCGGTGTTTAGCGCTACGCCCTCCGCTGACGGCCGCTGTTCTAAGTCATATGGAATCATTCTCGGCCGCAATACAGATTCCACATGAACTTACGGACAAGGATTGGGAATATCTGAAACCGCGTCTACTAGCACAGCGGGAAATGGCAGAACAGAAAGAGATTGATCGTCTGAAAGAGTCCCGACTTCTCCAGGCCAAGACGGAAGAGCGTCGACAACAAGAAGCTCGGTCCAAACAGGAGAAAGAGTCTTTGGATTATCAATGGGATGATGCGCAACGTCTGATTCAAGATCAGATAAATCTGTATGCTGACGAGATTATCGAAAAGAATGGAAAACCCGAAGCGACGCTCAGTAAAGACAAATGCGCCCAATTTGCTGCAGATGTCTTGATGCATGTACGCAGCAGGTTCTATGCCCACGTTCAAGAGGAAGATGCTATCGCTCGAGCGTCTGGAGTTGCCGTTAAAGACGACTCTCCAAATGCACCACCTACACGCAAGTTGATCCTTGAAAACATGAAGTGGATCTATGACACCAAAATAAAACCTTTGACGGAGAATTTTTCAAAGGAACTCTTCCTTTGCAACGGCTGTGAGAACAATTCAAGATTATACGGCTTCGAAGGAGTCATCCAGCATTACGCTGCGAAACATACGACTGCCTTGAGTTCTGGAAATGTAATAGTGTTTTGGCGCGCCGAGTGGCCTGAAAAACCACCTTTCCACCCCAACCCAAATGCTGCCAAAGCGCTATTTCATGCGACTTCCCAAGGTGGGTTCGGCCAACCGCACAGCTATCCCAGACAGCAAGGTGCAGCTGGCATGTATATGGCAACTCCCGAGCAACGGCATAGCATACTTCCTGATTCTCAAACTTCTTCTCGTACATACGGACGATCTCCCTTTCGAAGTCCTTATGCGAATTACATACATGGCCCGTTCCAGCCGCCTTCACCAAGAACCAGCCCATATTACTCCGGCTATGTCTTCCCACCTCCTTCACCTGCTATGGAGCCCTTGGCCTTTGATCAATCATCGGCATATAACTCGCCTTATTATGCTAGTGCGGTTCCTGTGAATTATCAAGCGCATCTGTCTCAAGCACCTCATGCATACCCTTCTCCTGCATACGGGTCCGCCTCGCCTTCTAATCAAGGTCTTCTATATAAGATACCTCATGGTGGAAACCGCAATGCTATTACCCATCGTAGGGACGGCTACCAAACTCAACTTGATCACATAGCTCGGATTGCCCGTGAAGTGTGGAATGCGACGTCTGGTATCAAGGATCTCCCAAACAACATTCGTGCCCATGCGTTGATATACCATGTCGCCTTTACCACACAACATCAGTTTAACTTTGATGCTTCGATAACACTTTTTGCGGACGGTCTAAATAATCATCCACAAATGAAACCAATGCGAGGCCTGAATGGTCTAGTTTGCAGATGTTGCGCTGACGGGGGAAATCACAACTCAAAACAATACGGGTTTTCTGCTCTACTAAGTCATTTCCAATCAATGCATATGGAACACGTCAATAACGGCTCTGCCGCCAATCCAGAGGAGAAGATGACTGGTCCTGATTGGAAAACAGACATGATAGCTCTTCCAGATTTATCGATAGTGGAATTGTTGCCGCAAAATCCAGGTATGGATGAGTTCAAGTTACGGATCATTGCTCAGGCTTTGCCGGAAGCTTTCCCTTCATTACCAGCACTTCCGCCAGAAACATTCATGACCAAACGCTCTCCGGCCTTGTACCAAGCATATGTATCAGAACGCCAGCCAAACCAACATTCTCCGACTCTCCACAATGTGAAAAAGGAGGATTACCCTTCTACTTCCGAGTCTCGTCCTGTTCCATCTGATGGTATTCCAATAGACTCCGTATCTGAAGGTGTTTATTTCCCACCTGATCGGCGTGACAGTCCAAATGATCCTCTCCGCATTGATGGCCGCGGTTATCACTACTTGCCACGATCTCCTCGTACAGTAGTCTTGCGATCACGATCACCTCGCTACATTCGCCTACAGGATGAGTGGGTTTATCGAGAGAATGACGCAGACGAAGTGAACTCGGACCATCATGATAAATTCTATATACCAGTATCGACGCGCTCAGCTATGTCAGACCGTTCTGATTATCGATACAAACAGATATCATCGGAGCAATTTGAGTCGGAAATGCCAATACAACAACAGCGTGTCGAGAGGCAGTCCAATCTCAGTCGTCAGACAGGACAGTCCTCAGAAGGGTCGGCGTACCCAAAGAACGCAACGCCTCTCACTGCCGAACACGACGATTCTAGGTCTAATGCTGGTGATATGAGTGCCGCAGAACAATTCCTGAACAGTTTTGTTCCTGGGCAGGAAACGCAAAAATATCAAAACGAGGGCTCGAGTACGGATATTAGGAACGACCCGGCGGCACCTATTCCAAAACATGAACGTCCCTGGCGCCCTATTGTGGCAGGTGATGATGTTTCAGAGCGTGCTGGTCTGACATACTACAGCCCAGATGAATGGAAGCGATGGGGTAGCCCCGGCTTAGTCAGAGCACATGAAATTCCCCGAGAGAGCAGAACAGAGTGGGCAGGACAACGTACGCGCTCTCCGGACTTGATTCAACTACGGTACGGGCGCAAGCTATCTGGTGCGATGGAATCGAAACTGCCGCCCAGTCGGTTTGACAGGTATGAGGCTTTGCGGCAAGAGCCCCTTCGGCCTAGATCAAGGTCTCCTCCTATTGTGAAAGAAGATATACCGCGAGAGGTACTTTATTTCGAAGATCACGATCCTCGACTGCAGTCTCGATTACCGCCTCAACATGTCAATGATCCCGCTCATCGGTATTCGAGGTTGGAAAGGGAGAGTTCCATGTCTACAAATGCCCGACGGAATGTTGCCGGTTACAATAATAGGGCATCAGGGGTAATGCGTGAGCAGGCATATTATGATGACGGTAACGAATATTGACGTCTTTCATGATTGCCGGAGAAGAGAAGAGATACGATGGTTGGATGACATGCTGGCGATGAATCTACATGCAATAGTATTTACTAATTAATAACGATACCCAAGAATGAACGACATGTACTCTAGGGGCAATGTGTATGATAAATAAAATGAATCAATTTGATCTTCTTAATTTTGTGCCTGAGGTTGCAAGGCATCTTGGCGAATCCACCCAGCTTAACCTTAAAGCGCGAACGGTCAGCCTTAGGCTCCGCTTAGTGCGTGCTTAGCTGCTCCCATCGACATCATCAGACCCAAGCTTTTTCTTTTTGTTTTGCTTCTTTTTTCTTCTTCTCTGGCTGCTCACAAGAGCAGACTCCAACACAAAGACGTCTCTCTGCTATCCAGGCTGTATTCACTACTAGCATATACACGTGCAGCACTGCCACCTCGAGCCTATTTCACATTCAGCCCGACCGAAGCACCATTTGCAGAGGACGACGGAGGGGTAGCCAACCGATAAGCCCAGTCAAACTTCGAATCCAACAGTTAATGCCATGAACCCCGCCGAAGACGAGAATCTGATTACAGAAGAAGATGGCGTCCGAGACAATGATCATGGGTCTGCATTTTCGGATGAGGACTTGCTCCCTAGAGACAGGCAGAAAAGAACCCATAGCTACAACTATGCCTACGAAAAGTCGTTGAGTCATGCCGAGGCAAAGCTCTTCTACCAAAGGCACCAGGAAGCATCACGGGCCCATGAAGAAGGAACAGCAGCAGGAGGAGGTGCTGACCCCTCCCGAAGCCCCGTTCTGTCCCACCAATCCATACCTGTGAGGACGGCGTCCGGCGCGGATGATGCACTCTCTAGCATGGCGGCGAGCATTGGATCCCTCAAAAGCAGTCCCGGATTTCCCTCATCGACCAGCCTTTACGATACCGCAATTAGCCAGACAGCAGCTCAGGATACGTCGAATAATTTGGCATACACGCGAATGCGCGAGGAGAGTTTACAAGCTGCCGATCAATCTGCGAGAGATCATGTGCTACAGCCGGGGTTGACATCTTCTGAAACCGCGCCGTATTCCTTTGCTTCTCGCAGTGTGTACGGAGTAGGGGCAGGCATTGCCATGCACCATGGTATGGAGGGTTTCCTTCCAAGTGACGATGCCGTGAACGCGGAGTTGGAGATCGTGTGTCGCAAAATTCGGAATGTTTTGGAACAACGACACAAGTATATACAGCTGTCGTTACAGGGACCCGACTGCAACCCCAAAGACTCTCCCGAATGGCCGATCTACCCACCCCCGCCAGAACCAGTGTGGGATGCGGAGAAGGGGCGTCCGAAACTAGAAGATAGTGCTGTTTCCGAGGGGCAAGAACAACAGGCTGCAGAGGCGCGTACTCGCAAAAGACGCAAAATGGGCCAGGACATAGGAGAAGACTTCGAGCTGGAGGATTTACTCCCTCTCCCGGAAGCGTCCAAGTTGGTGTTTCAGCTGGATTCGTCCAGCATTTACCAGGTGTATGAAAGCCAGCAGTCAAACCACCCTATTGTGCAAATCCCTTCTTTACGAGACTTTTATATGGATTTGGATACCATCGTCGAGGCTTCTACCGACGGACCGGTAAAATCTTTTGCATTCAAACGTCTCTCTTATCTTGAGGGCAAGTTTCAGCTTCACAGTCTGTTGAACGAGTACCAAGAACTCGCAGACAGCAAAAAGGTGCCACATCGAGACTTCTACAATGTCAGAAAAGTGGACACCCACGTACATCACTCGGCCTGTATGAACCAGAAACATTTACTGCGATTCATCAAGAGTAAAATGAAGAAATCGCCAGATGAGGTTGTTCTTTTCAGAGATGGGAGACACTTGACATTGAAAGAAGTGTTTGAGAGTATTAACCTGACTGCTTATGACCTTAGTATTGATACTCTTGATATGCATGTAAGTCTTTCTGTCGGGGAATTTTCTATTGGTGTGCTCTTCTAATGCGTTCTCTACAGGCACACAAGGATTCATTTCACCGGTTTGACAAGTTCAACTTGAAATACAACCCTGTCGGAGAATCTCGTCTTCGTGAGATCTTTTTGAAGACAGATAACTTCATCCAAGGAAGATATCTTGCTGAAATCACCAAAGAAGTCATTTCCGATCTAGAATCGAGCAAATACCAAATGGTTGAATGGCGCATCTCGATCTATGGCAGGTCAGTTGAAGAATGGGACAAGCTGGCGGCATGGGTTGTTGACAACAAACTATTCTCGCCAAACGTTCGCTGGCTTATACAAGTACCTCGGCTCTACGATGTGTATAAATCAAGCGGCATGGTAGAGAATTACGAGGACGTCATCAAGAATCTATTCCAGCCTTTATTCGAAGTAACACAAGATCCTTCCAGTCACCCAAAACTACATATTTTCCTGGAGCGCGTCATTGGGTTTGACAGTGTGGATGATGAAAGCAAGGCAGAACGTCGGCTATACAAGAAATACCCAATACCAAGAGACTGGGATACAAAACAAAACCCGCCCTATAGTTATTGGATCTATTTCATGTTCGCAAACATGGCGTCCCTCAACTCTTGGAGACAACGCCGTGGCTTCAACACATTTGTCTTGCGACCTCACTGTGGCGAAGCAGGCGATCCGGACCATCTGGCGGCTGGATTTCTAGCATGCCACAGCATCAGTCACGGAATCCATCTTCGAAAGGTTCCGTTGCTGCAGTATTTGTATTATCTTGACCGCATCGGCATTGCAATGTCACCACTGAGCAACAACGCCCTGTTTTTGACCTATGACAAAAACCCATTTGCAAGCTTCTTCAGAAAGGGCCTTAATGTCTCCCTTTCAACGGACGATCCACTTCAATTCGCTTTCACCAAAGAACCGCTGATGGAAGAGTATGCCGTTGCAGCGCAGATATACAAGCTTAGTGCTGTGGACATGTGCGAGTTGGCCAAAAATTCGGTTGATCAGAGTGGCTTTGAGCTCGCCCTCAAGCAGAGATGGCTCGGTCCCCAGTACAACTTACCGGGCGTTGCAGGAAACAATGTGGCTAAGAGCAATGTCCCTGATCTTCGAGAGGCTTTTAGACATGAGACCTTCCTTGCGGAGTTATCTCTGTAAGTTTCCCCTTTCTAGCAACTCATGTGTTAAAAAATTATGCTCATATTTCATTAGGATTGAGAGGTATTCGGCTCTAAAAAACCTCTTTCGTTCAAAGACAGGAGCAGATCAGGGAATGCCATTGTCCGCGTCTGTCAGTTCATTGAATACTGCCCACAGCACAAAGAAAGGACAGTCAGAGCAGGCTCCACCTCATATTACTACAGAATCCGCCTCACAGAACGAGTCCCCTGTTGTGCAGCCATCTGGTCCAGCACCAGGTGCCAAAACCAACAGTAACCTCACCAATTCTTTGTCTGCGCTAAACCTACGGAACAGTCCTATTCCCGAATCTTCTCCACAAGATCTATCTTCACCCCCGTCATCCTTCGGAATCGGCCCTGGACAGACAATAATCCCCGGTTTGGTGCATGAAAGGACGAGAAAAGGGAGCACGTATTCGAATTCTTCGGCTACTCGCGCTGATTTGCACGCGTCTCCTGGTAAACATGACAATGATGGGAATGATTATGGCGTCGTTTAAATCTCGGTATGTGGATATTGAATGAGGACTTTTCCTTTTTTTCTGTCAGAATGATTCCCTTGTGTCATGTATCAAGCTATTGTTCTGCTGTGGATAGATGCATGAAATGAATATACAATTGTATCAGATTATTTCCGGTAGTAGTACGGTTACGAATTTACTATATTTACCAAGGATCAAGTCAATCTTTATTAATAAGTCTCATCATTAAAGTCTCGTAACTATGTATATGTGCTGTACCCGTATACCTGGTAATAATCCTCCAGGAAGAAACCAATCTATGTACTATATCATTATTGTTCAAGCATAAAGGGCATTGTGTTGTATTAAACTGCCCAGCTTCCTCTCCGCTCAATGACGCCCCACGCATCCAAACTTTCATCATTGTTGAGATCGATTTCGGGCTGTTGCCTAGCCCATTCGCTGATATATAGCCGCAAGGCTTTCCATCGTATACACTTTTCAGGACAAGGTGCATCAGTATTAGTAACTGATGCCGCACCGTCAGATGGCACGGCAACAACATAGCCTTTGGCTTCGGCTTCGAGGTCATCTTGCCTCAGGTCTGTGATGGGTATGCCGGAAATTTTGCTCAATTCAACATCAAAATAGCGGGCGAGGGATGGGTATCCCAGAGAAAGGTAATTATAGACCTGGGTCACGAATCCATCGTGGAATTCGACATCTATTGGGTTCTCTTCTTCCGGTGCTGCGACTATAGGGTTCTTGGGTAGCCTAATATCTGCAGGCGCATCAGGTAATTCGGTGTCCGAGTCGGTCTGCATCTCGTCTTCATCCAAATGCTTCAAGTCGAAATACGACCCGTCAAAGGCACCAACGTCAACTCTCGGGGTGGCAATGCCAGTTCTAATCTTGTGAAATTGGGACTCCTCCTCGTCCCCTTCCTCTTTATGACACAGACCCATCCATAAACCAGGCTTGTCTTCACCTTCCACGTTCATCTCGGCGGTCCATAGACCGGTTTGATCCCCGTGTCCTATGGGCTCGGGTTCCGTGTGACTAACAGTGATCATATGATCGGTCTCAGAAGCGGTTCCTTGGGGAGACGCGCTTAAAGGAAAAACAATGTCATCACCCAACATTGGTGGACTGGCTGCATGTCGCATCTGCGCCAAGCCAAGATCTCGCCGCCAGCCAGCAAAGAGCGAAGCTTCATTATCCGGTCTTTCCGGCTGTCTTGCAGCAATGGCGGCGGCAGAAAATCTGGACTCGTGAGCATCACTTTTATGCACCCCCATGTCTTTCATTTCGGCGACTTCTTTGTGTCGGCGCATTTCCTCTAGTTCCCATGCTAAATCGGCAATAGATTCACGGCGAAAAATCGTATCTCGGTTCATGCTTGGTGGGGTGGTAACAACTGGGTCAAGATCCTCATTCCCAAACTCTTCATCGCCATCAATGGCAAAATGAGAGACAGGCTGGTGCTCCTGTTCGTTGGGAAACGCCGCTAGTGCTTGGTCCTGAAGCTGCTTTTCGGCGCTACGTGCTGCCAATGACAGTAAATATCCAGAGAATCGTTCATCGCAACTCTCTCTGAACCGACTCTTTGCTGCAAGTCGGTTTGCGCTTGCTTCAGATGATGCTGCTGACGGTGTGGTAGACAGAGAAGGTAAATCAGAATGCTCTGAACCTTCGCTGCTATTTGATGGGATGGCAGGTAGGTCCGGCACACGGAAAGAATGCCGCCTACCCTCCTGCCGTTGCAACAGGCTTGCATAGGAAAACCGCGATTCTGCTGGAAAGGCATTCCCCTCTCCAGCTGCAACTATCTGCTGGCCTCTTGAAACTGGAGGCGAACTCGGCCGGGGTATGCCGTTAGTTATTGCAACATCATCATTGTCCGCTCTCCGAAAAGAGCGCTTGCCAGTTTCGATTAACTGGGGTGTGAATTTGCGAGGTGTGCTTTGCGAAGAGGATGAATTCGATCCACTGTTCACTTTGACCTGTTTTCGCCTGCTCAATTTCACGGTCTCAATAGGCTCGGGACGAAATTTTCTTCTGGCGTTAACTGTATTCGAGCCCTTGTTTTCTTCTATCCCAGATTCTGAACTATGGTTCGTGCTCTGCGAGTGCACTTTGCCATTTGACTTTTTGACCTCAAACGGCTGCGGTAGGGGACGGGGGGGTTTCTTCGAGTCTGATTCTTCTAGGCCGCCAATTTGTAACTGGGAGCTTTCGGATGAATCTTTGCTGTCACCGGTATGTGTAATGACATGTTTCTTAGAGGAACGAGAGGATGTTTCGGTTGGCTGCGGCAAGAAGCGTCGAGGCTTTTCAGTGGCTATCGGAGTTGATTTATTTTCGTCATCATGTGGTCGGCACTGGTTTATGTCGGTAATCTGCGGATCTGAACGAAGTGATGAAGATGACTGGCTGGAAGTAGGAAAGGTTTGTGGATCTCGTGTATTGTGAACTTTGCTTGACCGAGAAGTTGATTCCACCAACTCCGGCCTGAACCTGCGTGCATTCCCGGAAGGACGGTCGCTTGCCATTCTTGATATAAATATGTCGATAACTGTTGTGTAAGGCGTCTGTCGTTGCGCCTCACTTGCATAAGGTCCAACAACGTATAAAGGAATTGGGCCCAGTCATCATCAAGCGGTCAGCGGATGATGATTCATACTAGTCAATGGGCCCGGTGGAATTCCGCTTGATCGACGTCAATTGATTATGAACGGGGGATCAATGCGTGATTCACGGCGATTTTAGGTGAGTAGAGAGCGACTAGACGTTTGCTGCAGCTGTTCGGGGTAGACTGTAGGTGGGAAAGATCTGATCCCTTTACCGAGTGACGTCGTGTACTACGGTGGAGTCGACAGCAGATCGCGTGGGGTCCGGTGAAATAATGACACTGCCGCGGAAACTGCGGTTTATCTGTGGTGTAATATATAATATATAATTCCCAGTTGCAATTAGCCGGTCTGGTGGCGTGGAGATGAGGCAGCGAGACTTGAAAGAGACGAGTCGGTGTCTTTGCTGGTGATGATCCAGGCGAGTGCGATACGGAGATTAGCACGATCGCTATTATTTGATTGGTCGGCTTTACCATTACCAATCCTGTCTAGTTCTCTTTGTCAGTGAAGAATGTTGAGATCCCCTACTATCAATTATCGGTTTGATTTTTTTTTAAAGAGAAGATAAATGGCTAGAAATTGTCATATTTATGACCAGAAATCAAAACGGCACATGGAGCTGGACAGTGGGATGTCCAATATGCAACTTGACCTCATCATCGGCAAGCATTCACTCCCTTCATGTGATATTCTTGAATATTGCAGTAGCAGTTGTCGTTTGCTCACATGCGTAATAAGTGGCAAAGTGCTGCACGAGAAGGCCATTGTGCACGGATCGGCATTCTTTGTTTGTAGAAAACGAGGTCCAAGGAGACGTCTATATGGCCACCCTCACAGGAATAAAGTGTAGAAGAAAGCCACTTTCATGAGCAAGAAAGTAGCCTCGGTCTATCACCCAGTAAACTTGATGGTCGTAGTTTCAATCAAATGTGGAAATGAAATTATTTTGTCCGGTCACCTTTGTCCGGCTTGACTCGACTCCTCAAGACTACAGTATCCAGCGAGAAATATATCTTTCACGGATCAACAGCCCTAGCCCTAACTCAAGCCTGGAATCTGCGCAGGCCGCGTGGCATACAACCACCGGTTATTGCCTGCTTAAATACACGATGAAAATGATATAATTCATGGTGACTACCATCCAAAGCAGACACACACGGGCAATACCAAGTCAACCCCCCAAAGTCGGGGTATTGGCCGGCGGGCAACCCGGAACAAGCCCGACCCCTCGCCTGCCAGCCATCACATTAAATATTTTATAGCCAGTAACCTAACTCTGTTGGCCTTTTAAGCTTCAACATCGATCTGTCATCTGCCAACACGGCTACGTTTCCAGCCGGCCTTGATCGGGAATTTACCGACTGGCTCAAGTCTGCCCCAGATTTATCTTTCCCCAGACGGAACTTGCCCGTCCGTGGTTGAAAGCATGGGGTTTAAATATTGGGGATTTAAATCCCAGCATGCAGCGATGTCCTGTCTGAATATCCAACAACATCACCTTTTGCGCCACGAGTTATTTTGCCCAAGATGTCTGTTGACATAAAGGCTTCCCAAAACTGGGAGGAGAGCGTGGACCATGTCGCAGCTGTCTCTCTTGCCGCTTCATATGTGCCTGGCTCTCCAGAGGAAAAGAAATTGCTTCGAAAGCTCGACTTTCGCATCATTGTAAGTTATCTCTTGATGCGCACGTTGTAATTAAGATGCAACACTGGTTAACATGTTTTTTCAAAGCCGTGCTGTTGGCTTCTTTTCGTCCTAGGATTTCTGGATCGAGGAAATATCGGGTCAGTCCCCATCTGTTACATACTCTTAAATCCTATCCCTAACCTGGCTATTCTTTGTACACAGCAATGCCAAAACCGCTGGGCTCGCCGACAACTTTCATTTGACTTCGAATCAGTACTCGGTCATCTTGCTGCTTTTCTTCGTTTCGTATATTCTCTTCGAGGTCCCCTCCAACATGGTCATTGCCCGAGTGCGCCCTTCACTTTATCTATGTGGCCTCGCTTTAGTATGGGGTGTTGTTGCCGCGCTGATGGCCTTGACCCAAAATTGGACGCAACTCGCTGGAGTTCGGTTTGTGCTCGGCTTTGTCGAGTCTGGATTTGCTCCTGGCATTGCTTTCTATCTCTCATCCTGGTAAGAAATGGCGAACCCATTCCTAGATGGCACAAACTTGTTTCTGACTTTCAGAGAAAGGTATCGACGATATGAACTTGCTACTCGATTTGCAGTATACTACACGGCTGTGCCAATCGCCGGTGCTATTTCGGGTTTACTTGCAGGCGTGATTACGGAATACTTAGACGGGGCCAGGGGCATCGCTGGATGGCGATGGCTTTTCGTATGTTGTTCACTTATTCCACGCACCCCTTCCTTATTTGGATATACCTGATAGTCTAACTCGAGCTCAGATTATCGAGGGCTGCGGATCAACATTTGTCGGGTGCATCCTTTGGTTTTTTATGGCAGACTATCCCTCGAACACGCGGTGGTTGACACCAGAGGAGCAAATCCTTGCTGCTCAACGCTTGGCCTACGATGGCCTAGGAAATACCCAGGGTGCCCATGGACGAATCACCGAGAAAGAGGCCTTCAAAATGGTGGTCAAAGATTGGAGGACTTGGATCCTTGCTCTACTTTACGCACTGGTTACCGGGGCTCAGACAATTCAGTATTTCATTCCTACGCTCGTGGAGAGTTTTGGGTGGTCTAGTTGGCAGGGTCAATGTAAGAAATTTTCGATTTGTCTTCTTTTGAGTCTGAAGAATGCTAAAGTCGACTAGATCACACTATTCCACCTTATGCCTGTGCCGTGGTTTGTATCTTGGGCATGTGTTTTGTTGCGGATTACTTCCAAAACAAAGGCTACTTTATCTCTCTCTTTGCCGGTATCGGTACTGTTTTCTTCATCGTTGTCTGCGCCAGCACGAATAATATAGTTCGCTGTAAGTTTTTTTACCTACCCCTTTTAATGCAGCTGCTGACAATTCGGTGACCATTCAGACATCTTCACCGTTTTTGCCTTTGGGTGCATCTACGGCGTATCGCCGTTAGTCCTCATGTGGGTAGCCAATATCATTTGCTATCCCGCCGAGAAACGAGCAGTTGCTATCGGCCTTGTCAACGCCCTTGGAAATACTGCTTCCATCTACGGTGTATTCCTGTGGCCATCTAGCGACGCCCCGCGGTATATTCCTGGCTTCAGGTAAGATCCCCATCTAATTTCGAATCAAGCTTTCTTGCATGACATTTTACTGACAAGAATCAATAGTGCTACTACCGTTTGGATGGGGGCTATTTTCGTAATTGCCTTGCTTGCAAAATATCTGTTCGACAAACACCCGATTGAAGGACCAGAAGCCGAGGAGGTGCTAGCAGCAGAAATCAGGAGACAACGGGAGAGAGGCCAGATTCCTACAAAGGCAGTTTGAATAGGCAACAAATTTCGATTTCTGGTATATGCAAAGCCATAGTTAGGCCCCGAAGAATAGTCATCAAAGAAAGGGGCTTTCACTACTCTCTATATCAAGAATATATAAATAAATCAGGAATGATCAATAGTCAAAATAACTTCACCAACGTACGTTGTAGTGCATAATGATAGGAAAACTTATCGCACAGCTAGCTAAGTACTCATGAGAATATAAAACCCCAGCAGTATTTAGCTTGTGCGATTGATGCATTTAACACCGATCTGTTGTAGTTCATTCTTGACTCTTGCTTGCAGGGCTGAGCCATAGTTATGATTCCAAATTTTGACGGGTACTTCAACAAGCTCGCTTAACTCAGTTGGTTAGAGTGCCGTACTAATAATCCGATTGTGATTAAGTATATGCGGACGCCAGAGGTTCGAGCCCTCTAGTGAGCATCATTTTTTTTTTCATTTTTTGCCTCTCTTTCCTTTACCATTTTGTGTGCTTATTCAAATTTTTAAGTCGGAGGCCTGAGGTAAAGCGGGCCATACAAAATCTTTGCAAGTTATTGATTGGACAGGCGGGATTCAAGCGGGGCGTACCATGTATGGTTAGATTGACACTGTCCCGCGCCATCATCCATGCGGCCGTGCCAGAAGTACAGTATGCTGGAACAATTAATAAATTCCAGGATAATCACTCCATGTCTTTTCTCTGTACAGGCTTACTGTTACAGAAGCAAAGCGAGGAATACCAAAACATAGGTTAGATTGTTAACAAAGATGAAGCGAGGAATTTAGCTAAATCTAGGTAGCGAGAGGCCTCTTATATTGCCTATTCTTAGGGCTTGAAAGAAATAAAGAATCGCCCACACTAGAACCCTAACATTTACAATGATAAATATCAGTCCAAAGTACTATAAAATCCACAGTATGGAGTCCTCTGTACCGGGATGCTTCCTTAGTATTATGTCGAAAAAAGCTCGGTTGCGTCATCAAGCTCGCTTAACTCAGTTGGTTAGAGTGCCGTACTAATAATCAAATCATGATTAAGTATATGCGGACGCCAGAGGTTCGAGCCCTCTAGTGAGCATTTCATTTTTTTGCCTCTTTTTCGCCCTCTCTATCCATTTTGTGGTGATTGGCCAGAAGTAAAAAGCCATTCATCACGCATTGGGATGGTTGTTCGATTGACAAAGTCCTGTGGTATGTGCATAGTCAGTCATACGGACTTACAGAGTCGTATTAATTAGCTTAGAATAACAATGCACTTCATGCTAAAACTCCCTATCTTACTTCTACCCTTTCTTTTCCTTTCAGTTCTTCCCTTTTACTAGACCTACTCCGCGCAATTCAGACAAAGAACCCTCCCCTCCATATACTTAGATGTTGGAGCCGGATTTTTACTACCGCAACAAAAAGGCATCGTGGAACTCTAGACTATTCTGGGTTTAACAATTGAAGATACCATAGCTCGTTCAAGCTCGCTTAACTCAGTTGGTTAGAGTGCCGTACTAATAATCCAATTGTGATTAAGTATATGCGGACGCCAGAGGTTCGAGCCCTCTAGTGAGCATCATCTTTTTTTTTGGCCGTATCGTCTATTCACTCCGCTAATGTTTCCTTCTTTTTTGCCCTTTCTTTCCAAACAATGGATTCCCTGGACAGGTATATATTTTACATTCAATCATTCCAGGATATCCTTCATCAACTCCACCTTCTTAGCTAGACGTGTATTCTCATTAACCAGAGTATCTTTCTCGGCCTGCCAGTTCTTAGCGTCTTCTTGAGCTTGTGCAAGTTGCAAATCCTTCTCGTTGCACTGTTTTTGAAGGTCTGAATGCTGCGCCCGTGTCTCACTAAGCAGGGAAAAAATCATCTCCTCGGATTGGCATAATTCTCGAAGTTGGCTGTAGATGCTGGCTAACTTTTTGGCAAAATCTTGCCTGATCATCGATTCTGGAGGCATTTTCTGCTTTTGAATGTCATCTATCTGGGGGTGCTCTTGTTGCTGGATGGGCAGAATGGTTGCAACTTGTGTCTCGTCTCCTTCGTTCTTCTTGACACAAATCTCTGGTTGTTCTGGAGGAGGGGTCTCGTGTTGGGACTCAGTGCAGTTAGCGACGGGTTCCACACAGGATGCCACAGGAGAGTATTGTTTAACCTCTGGCGACTGTTTTGTCACTCCTTCTGTGGTCTGTGGATCTTCAAAAACAGCTAGAGACCGAATGCTAGACTGGCGTCGCCCAACAGTGCTCAGAGAGGGCAAAGCTTCTGCAGAATGCGATGTTCTAATGTGCTGCATTTGTCAGATGCCAGAAATCAGTCAAGGGCCTCGTATGTTCATACCTTGTTTCTAGTCAAAACTCCAGTGGGATAAATGTCCTCGATCTGTTCATCTGAACTGGAGACATCCTCGTCGCTGAACTCGAAAGCAGTCATCGCCTTAGCGGCTCTCTTCCTGGGAGTAGTCGAAGAAGTCATTGTTGGAAGTGTCGACTATATTGAATCTATCAGTATGTGAGCTTTATACTGTGGTTAACCACGACAACCCACGCTTGTCATCTCAGCCTCCTCCTCGTCATCGTCCTCTTCCTCCTTTTCATCACAGCCTTGCTTTCTCATGGTCTGTGCAGTGGAATCATTAGAGCAAGCGCGAGAAGACTCTATAATGTCAGGACGATACCCACCCTAATAAGTGCTCCCAGGGTTTTAGCGGTGCGGTCAGGGTAATATTTCTGCTCAATTGTGAGTTATCTGTGACAGAAAGAAAGAAGATAAAAAAGATATGATGGAAAAACCTTTTGGAATTCCTCGACAGTCAGGTCTGAATGCTGATCGCGAAGGGCGAGCATCTCGAGCTTTGCGCCTGGTTCCCAATTGACTCTCTTCTTTCGCGTACGCTTCTGTATGCCACCCATGGATTTGATAAAGGCCAATTTGTCTGATGATATTTTGAGCCTCAGGGGCTGTCGCCCAGACATAACTTCCCTTTAACCAAGATGTACGGGGAGTCATGCCTGTGAGGAAAAACCGTTGAGGGAAGAAGGGGGAAACAAAACAAAAACAAAAGGGAAGGAAGCACCGGCGTGTAGCGTGTATATAATGTACGCAGCCTTGCCCATTAACCCTAACCCCGCCCCTATTTTACTTTATAACTCGCGAAAAAAATGCCAAACAGACTCGTCGAATTTTCCTCTAAGCTGCACGATGACAAGGATGATCATTGCACTATCAAATGAAAAGACACGATTATTTTCTTTTTTTGGCGAGGCGCATGCATAGATCACATTGGATGAAAATTTCCATCGCGCTTATTTGCTTTTTCCTAGCCGCCACTTCCCCCTTTTTCGACCTTTCTTATCGAGAAATAACCATCCTCAAGCACGAGGGCCTCTTCATAGATACGGATCTTAGTGGATTGTGGTTAGACACTGTGTTCATGGATTATTTGAATTGTCGTGACAAATCCCCTATAAAATAAGCAGCCCTAAAATGCTCCTCCAGGTAACTGGATATATGGCGGTGTCGATGCTTCTGTTAGCTTCGTAACAAACTCCCATGTTTCTACTAGGTAAATTTAAATACTGATTTCTATTTGGTATTTGTTTTGTAAAGGCCTGCGTTCAGTCTGTAAACACCCATAGGCGGCACTTAAATAAATAGGATAGGGGGATCAGCGAAGGCTATGTCAGAGGTCCCACTTCGCTTTTTTAAAGCATTACAATAACCAGACCAACTTCCTACGAATTTATCAGAGTCAAAATATGGCATAATTCCATCAAACATGCGATTATATTTCCATGGTAACTCATCGAGAAGATCGAGAGCAGCCATCCAGTATCTCTAACCACATTGGTAGACGGGCGTTTCAGTGGCCCAATATGCATACAAATTCTTATTCCCCTTCCGATCAATATGGGCCTGTCTTCGTCTCTCTTCTTTTTGTACTTTTTCCGCGTGTCTGTGTTGCGTCGCCAGTATTGAGCGCTGCTGAGCTGCGGGTAAGTGCATCAAGCCGTTTCGATCGTTTGCGCTCATATTTGCCAATTGATATGTCACCATTGCCTTTTCTCGTCTCTCTCGCCTTGATAATAATTGTTTGTCGGCTATATCTGGGTTGAGGCCCTCTTTGCTGGATGCCTCCTCGTCGTCGGGGTCCACCACGGTGTATTCTAATCGTGAAGCAAAGGTCCGATTTCGACGGTGCAATCGAGTAAATGACGGCTCCACTTGTGTCGATGACTTTCTTGATATAATTTTACCTGACGGTAAACGAATCGAGTCTTCGTCAGCCAGCAGTGGCGTTCGATTTGAGCTTGTCGCTGTCTCCTCCTGGTTCGTCTCATTGCCATCACCCTCGATATCACTCTCTGTGTTTTCTTCCAGCTCAGAGAAGTCGTAAAACTCGGCAAACTCTGAGTCTTGCTCTGATATATCAAACGTGCAGTGACCCTTGCTGGTCATATGGTGCTGTACAGCTTGCACAGTGGCTCTCTCTGTTCCGCATTGTATACATTCTCGATAACCAAAAATAATGAGATGCATATATTTGAAGAGAGTTTCGAGGTCGACTGCTAGATGTTGCTGATGCGGAATAAACAGGCTGTGCGACTTTTGCATGTGCAGCACACTGTCGGTGAAGCTTGATGAGGAATTGGGACATAATAGGCATTGGCCAGGGGTGAATGGTTGCATGGCTGCGTCGGGAGAGTCAATTGGCTCCTTGAGGAAGGTGGGCGGACTGGATGATAAACTCATTGATAGTGGTGCAGTTGTGGTCGCAGACGTTGCAGTCGTCGTCACGAGCATATGGATGAGTCGCGGTTTGTTTCTAGACGGTTGATGTCAAGTCTTGCGGTTGTGCTTGGGTGTTGATAGTTTGATAACCAGATGGATAATATGAAAGAATTGAATAGAAGAATTGAATAGAAGAATTGAATAGAAGAATTGAATAGAAGAATTGAATAGAAGAATTGAATAGAAGAATTGAATAGAAGAATTGAATAGAAGAATTGAATTGAAGAATTGAATTGAAGAATTGAATTGAAGAATTGAAATGAGGTGAAGTGGTTTCCAGCTGTTTTTATATTGTAGAATGGCTGTCAAAGGTGATTGGTCAATTGGGGCGTTAGGGCTGACCCCACTGCATCGCCACCCCTTGACCAATGGCCGTCGCTGCTGAAGGATGATTCATAATGAATAACAATGCATCTACCACCACAAATTGACGACACTGCAAAGCTCCCGTGCCCCAGAGAGCGCGTGACATGCCTATTGGATACCGGGGATGAACACATACTCCCACTGTCTATCCCATTGGCGTTTGTCACTTGAAGGGCCGAGGCTAACCCGCCCCTACAGCCAAATTCTGGTTGTATAATAATTATCCAACGCAGGAGCTCCCTAAGTGGCTGTCTATAATTTTTATACCCCAGGAAATCAACCCTACTAGGAATAGATCTGATCGATCTAAAATAGGACCCACCCAGCCTCACTGTGAGTGTGTACGGAGTCACGGACATTCAAATAATATCAACTATTACCACTCGAATTTCCCCTTTTATTCTAGGCAAGAATTCACTATTCTGACTACCCATTGCAATATCTTTTAAATTGCTTGTACCACTACACTGGATTTATTTGCTTCCAACCGGATTTCTGAGGATTTCCATCAAGGCGAGAATGGACGGCAATAAAATACCAGCGCCAGTCTCCATCAGCCGTAACAGCAACGACGGCATTCTTGCTCCTTTACTTATCCTGCTTGCGGCGCGCCGTGTCTTCGAAAGGACATGAATAATTAATTATGTTATTAGCTATCGCGATAAATCTGGCGGTATATATGCTTACGTATACCTAACAATTCCTATCGGCTTGGCGACATCCTTCTTGATAGCATTAAAGCGTTTATGGGTTAGACTCATAACATTTAGAGGAGTAAGCGAATATACCTAGAGCGTGATTCGTTGTCAACGTGCAGGGCCCACACCCGTCCAACAATGGCAGGTTGTCGCCTGACCTATCAGCCACACCGCTGCTTGAACACAGACATGGTATAATTCACTAAACTAGTGTAATTGGATAAAGAAAACACACCCGAAAATATGGGGAAACCCGAGGATACATATCTATGATTCTATTAATAAATACATTCTCATTATTGACCAACTTAGATAAGATGATTAGAGGTGATAGGGTCATTTATTTGTTGGTAGCATTCCTGGCTGTGGTGGTTTTCTTGCTGTTTGGGAGTTACTATGCGGTTTGCTCTCCTAGATCGGAGTGAAAGACCTAGGCAATATAACAGGGGTCAAGGTAGTAAGAACAGCGTTCATGCTGTAACTGGACGTATGGGCGGGTATTAATAATCCGACCCAACCATTGGCTGAAGGGCCTGTCGCCAACGCCTCACTGTAATCAAGAACCAGGCCATTGGGTGGCCGTCCACAAAACAGTAGAGACCCAACAGTTCCTATAATGCACTATACCTCAAGCTATCTCCTAGCACATGGCAGATGTCTATAAAGAAGCTTGTATATAACTCTCAAGGTACGCCTCGAGAACTAATTGGACGATGTTGGTTGTGCTCGTGGCAACCAAATGGGGTGGCGTAATCACCAGGTCTTCATTGGTCTCCCTTAGCGTACTCACTTTAATAGAGCAATATAAGAAGACTAGATAGTAGATAGCATAGTTAGATAGCATACTAAGCGTAGGCCAACATGCTATCTACTAGATAGCATGGTAGTTGCCAATCCTGGTTGATCTACTCTGCCTCGCAAAGTAATTATCAAAAGGGATGCACTCTGTGAGTCCATTACACAGTGTGGGTGGAGATTATGTATAAAGACCTAAGACTTGCCAGTCTTCCATGTCGTGATCAACCGCTTGCCAGTCAGTGCTGTCTTCCATCATGGCAGACGCAGACCCCATTGACGAGGGCCCCACCGTCTCCACCGCAGCTGCCGTGGCTGACAACTCCAAGACCGACGAGAAGGCTCCTGCCGCCGACATCAACATCAACAACGACGATGTCGAGGGAGACTTTGAAGGCAATTTCAAGGATGTCCCGCTTGGAGAAGGCATTGTGCCTGGCGAGAATGACGAGTTCATCGATCCCCGTCTGGCGCACTATCCTATTCCCGAAGTCGCCAAAACCGTCGATCTGAGGAACGACCCGACGTGAGTTACATGTACCTTCTTTCCTGCCTTTGACTACATTGCTAACGCTCTACATCGAGTGAACCGATTATGACATTCCGATGGTTCGTCTTGAGTACGTTCTGGGTGGTCATCGGCTGTTCGCTCTCCACCTTCTACTACTTCAAGCCATACTACAACAACATAACGAGCTATGCTGTTCAGTTGTTGGCCTGGGGAATGGGTGATGCCATGGCTCGCCATCTTCCCACCCGGGAAATGAACTGGTTTGGATGGAAGTGGTCGATGAACCCTGGGCCCTGGAACGCCAAGGAGCATGCCTTGATTGTCGTTTCCTACTGGGGGAGTGTAAGATCTCAAATATCTGATCTTGAGTTCCACGGTAAAATGTTGCTAATCTGCGTCTAGTTATACACTGCCATTGGCATGGGCCCCCTGTCGGCTATTGAACTGTACTACGGCGAAAAGTTGAATGCAGGATGGTCCATGTTCTTCCTAGTGGCCTCGCAGATGATCGGATATGGCTTTGTTGGCCTCTTCCGTGACATTCTCGTCCGTCCCCCGAGGATGTATTATCCGGGTGTCTTGCCTAATGTGTCTCTCTTCAATGCGATGCACCACAACCCGTCAACTACCAAGAAAGCCCTGAGGTACTTTGGCATTGTAGCCGGCCTGACCTTCGTTTGGGAATGGATCCCAGAGTTGTTCTTCCCTTTACTCGGTTCTCTCCCGATCGTCTGCTGGGCTGGACATGGTAACTGGAAGGCATTTATCCTTGGATCGGGTTACTATGGATTTGTTAGCCATCCCCTCTCTTTGGTATTATCAAGAAAATCTTTAACTAACTGAACAAGGGAATTCTCGACTTCTCTCTGGACTGGAACTACATCACGTTCCTGTCTCCATACTACACCCCTCTCTGGTCGAGTCTGAATCAGGGTATCTTTGCAATGTTCTGCATGTGGATCCTCTACCCGATAATCTACTTCACAAACACTTTCAATGCGCAGAACTTCGCCCCCATGGACACCGGCACCTACACTGCCAATGGCAGCACATACGACACATCAGCCATTGTCGGGACGAACAATAGGCTCAACGAAACTGCGCTGGCCGAGTATGGCAATCCCTACTGGGCCCCTTCCTATGTCTTCTACTGGTTCTGGACCTTTGCCGCTTTGACTGCCTCGATGACATACGCCATCCTGTGGTATGGAAAATCTGCCTGGGAGGACGTAAAGAACGCCTGGAAGAATAAGCGCAGCGACTACGATGATCCATATCTGAAGATCATGGCCTTCCAAAAGCGAGTCCCGCACTGGTGGTACATAGCTCTGCTTGTGCCGTGTGCCGTGATCGCCATTGCCCAGGGGTACGAGGGCAACATGAAGCTGTCTGCGTGGGGACTGATTGTAATCTGTTTCTTCTCATTCATGTTCACTTGGCCTAATGGCATTCTCTGGGCAGTTGCCAACACTCAAATTGGCATGGGCTCTTTTAGTGATCTGTTGGCCGGTGTGATGTTCCCAGGCCAGCCGACTGCCGTGTTGTCCGCCTACACATACGGCTACACTGTGCTCATGCAGACTATGAATCTGCTATCGGATTACAAGTTTGGATTCTACATGAAAATCCCGGAGCGCGAGATGTTCTGGGGACAGATCTATGGTACCCTGTTGGGCCCATTCATCAACTACGGCTTCATGCAGCTCATTATAGACCGCGAGCGACCCTACTTGATCGGCCAGCGGTCGTCGGAAGCCTGGGACGCTGTGCAAACGCGCGCGTACTACTCTCAATCAATCATCTGGGGAGTCCTTGGCCCCAAGAGGTTTTTCGGTGACCAATACCCCTGGGTGTATTATTCGTTTATTATTGGTCCCGTTTTTGTGCTACTCGTCTGGCTGCTGCAAAAGTACAAGCCCAAATGGAACATGGAGCAATGGTTCAACCCGTCAATAATGTTCATCGGTGGCACGCTCTTCCCCCAGTACGAGACGGCCAACTTTTTGATGTCCTTTTTGGCCTGTATTCTCTTTATGGGCATTATCCCACGTTATTGGCCGGCGTGGTGGAGAAAGTACAATTATCTCACTGGTGTCGGTCTGGACTGCGGCACTCAACTGATGACTCTGGTAAGTTCTCGGATATTTATCTTGCTTAATTCATGCACACTCACATGGTTGATAGGTTTGCATCTTCGTCGTCAACCTGCCCAATTTATCCTTCCCTACTTGGTGGGGCAACAATGCAGATGCATACGACAGATGCTTCCCTCCGGAGGATCTGCCTCCGTATGCGTTGAACTGATATAACACCCATTTAGTTCATCGAGCTAGGTATATCGTGAGTAGTTGAATGGCTTTGTATATAGATGCAGCAATGGAGATTGTTATAGCCACATTTGTCTGTTCATATTACTCTGTAATAAACCTATAATGAATGGTCCATCTATGCTTTCATGAATATCTTATTTGTGTTGGACCTTCTGCGCGATCAAAAACACGAGTTTAGCGGCTCTCACCTGACAATTTTTAAGTCTCTGTAATCTATTTTCACCGTAATAGGTACAAATGGTACAGGTTGGGGTAAACTCTCTTTGCCACCTGCGGCTGCCTGCAACCACCGTTGCGGAAGACTGCAATGGCTTTTCCACCCAGCCCGCCCGTCTTCAACTCCAGGCCCAAGCCCTCGATTTGACTCGATCTGATTCGTTTTGATGTTGATGCGATGGATCTATATTTCTTATTTCTCCACGCACTACTTGGCACTCGGGATCTGACTTCCCCCAGAGCGATGCATACGCCGTTGGGGAAGGATTTATAGGCCATGCCCTAACCAGCGGCTCACTCACCCATTCAACTTTCTTCTCTAATGGCAAACTCGACTTTCGACTTGCAGACAATTACAAACGACTCAGATTATTCTGAGGGACAAGAAGTCTCCAATGGTGATTCTACTTGTGTTGAGAACGCAGGAATCCCGGGTACTGTAGCAAATGCAGGTCTCTCTGATGCTCATCGGAAGTATTTGCTTGAACGACATGGTACCTTGGAACTGAATCCAACTCCATGTATGGATCCAGCAGACCCTTACAACTGGCCTCAGTGGAAGGTATGTTTCTTTGTATTCTCTGTTGAAAGAAAACGAAAGTCTCACCAGGGTCAATAGAAAACGATCAACCTCGTCCTCGTCGCGTTCCACTCCTGTATGGGCACATTTACCGCCGCGTGCATCATTCCTGCCTACGCCGACATTGCAGCCAATTTTGGAGTTACTATAACAGACTCCAGTTATTTGACCTCGCTGCAAATCGCCCTCCTGGGAGTCGCTCCTCTTTTCTGGAGGCCCCTATCTACCCGTTACGGCAGCCGCCCAATTTTCCTTTTATCGTTAATCTACAGCATGGTATTCAATATTGCTTGCGCCAAGTGCACTACATATGGCGCGCTTGCGGGGTGTAGAGCACTGGTGGCCTTCTTCATCTCACCAGCTTCAGCTATTGGTCCAGCAGTCGTTACAGAGACGACTTTTCAGCATGACCGTGCCAAGTTTATGGGTGTTTGGACTTTGATGGTCACACTGGGCGTCCCGATCGGACCATTGGTTTTCGGCGCTGTCACTAAACATATTGGATATATCTGGATTTTCTGGATCCTAGCTATAGTAAGTCAACTACCGTCTAATTGGACCCGTCTGGTACAACCACTGATCACATTTGATCATGAATGACAGACCAACGCTGTTCAGCTTGTTCTATATCTCTTCTTTGGACCGGAGACCCGCTACATTGATACTGGCTATGTCGATAATAGGACCGATGGTTATCCCTCGGCTTTTAAAAGAGAATATCTCTCTCTTCGCCGGATTGATCCCTCACCAATGACGTGGTTTGAATTCATCCATCCATTGACTATGGGTTGCCTTCCGGCAGCTGTTATCCCTGCCTGTTCCTACGCCATGGTCTTTCTACTGGGTATTATTCTTGAAACAGTCGAGGTTCCCACACTCCTCCAGAAGAAGTTTGATCTCAACGCCGAGCAATTAGGTCTGCAGTTTCTTGGTATCATGGTTGGGTCTCTGATTGGTGAGCTGCTAGGTGGTGATTTATCTGACCGATGGATGAGGCGTCGCCAAAGAGCCGAGCCCGAATTTCGCCTATGGCTGAGTTATCCAGGGTTTGCATTCACCATTATCGGTATGATTGTCTTCATGGTATTCACTCAGATATCGGCTTCTGGTCACTGGAGTGTATCACCTATCATCGGCACGGGTATTGCAGCTGCTGGTAATCAGCTGGTAACAACGGTGTTGATTACCTACGCTATTGACTGCTACCCCCAGGAAGCCTCCAGCGTTGGTGTGTTTATTACACTTGTGCGCCAGATCTGGGGGTTCATCGGGCCTTTCTGGTAAGCTTTCATTTGATACATTTGTGCCCCTTCCATATAGTGGGAATCGTGGCTGACATTATCATAAAGGTTCCCCTATATGTTTGACAACGTGGGTATCGCACGCAGTGCGGGTATCACGACAGCGATGCTTCTCATCGTCAGCGTGATTCCAATGATCTTCCTGCATTGGAGAGGCCAAATCTTGCGTCGCCCCCAGGATTCCACGTGAGATGGTGAAAACTTCCCGGGAACATACCTATGTTGACGGATTTGGGCACTTATTAGCAATTGGGTGGCTGTTGGTAAGAACTTTTTAAACAAAATCCAGTAGTTTGGTTTGCATTAAAGTTGAGTATATGAGCAACCTAGCTCGATACATGTTAGGATGACTTTTTTTTTTCTGTGTCTGTTCTGTTTGGCATACAGGTTCATGTACGTATCAAAATCTTATATACTTCATAAAAAAATTGGCCTTGGTCAAACACGTCAGATGCTCCATGCAAAACTAGATTGTACATAAAGGAGATTGAGTCGGCTCTGGGATTCATATGGTAGTGGCAATTATACTGCAGGGTCAGTGACGCTCTAGAACTGGTCATCACAAGATGTCCAGAAGATGCAAGAGGCCAACACCTTCGCAATAGCTAGCATATTAATTGATTTTTATCAACTATCAGAATTTGAAATATAGTAAATGACTTAAAAGTACACCGTGAACTACCTAGGTATGAACGGGATAAAAAACAATGTTTACAGGTGCACCTTGCCCTGGGTCCTCATGCCGCGGAACTTTCGTCGAAGCTCGGTGTCCGGAAGCATGCCATTGTAAATTCTGGCTGGCGGCGCAGGCAGGCCTGCCAAGTCAGGGAGAGGAGCTCCTGCTTCCTTCTCCAGTTTTTGCGCATCGTGTGAGAAAAGCCAGTCCTTGCGCTCGGTGTAGGACCAGAAGATGGGGTTAGAAGGGTCGTCGTACTTCATCAACTGGTCACGGCGATCACGTTCAGGTCCATCGTAAAGATGGAGCCACTCTTGCAGGACGCGTGTGTTCTTCGCAACATAGGCTGCACGAGGCAATCGTTGGTTCTGGTAGGCGTTCAAGGCGTCACGAAGATTATCGTGTTCACGAATGGCCACCTGCAAAGTTCCAGCATCCTCTGTTGCCTGAGCAGCTCCCTGGGCCATATATGGCATCATAGGGTGGCATGCATCACCCAAGATGGCCACTCTGCCACTAGGATGAACCCAGCGATCCAGCTGAGCGAAATCAGCAAGCTTCCACTTCAAATAGGTTCCAGTTAAATTGCACAGCTTGCGCATTTGCGGGCACCAATCCGCGAATCGTTTCACCAGTTCCGAATTATCCGCCTGCGATCGCCACTCGTCTTCCCCAACAGGCCTGCCAACATCCGTCTGATGGGTGATATCAATGATGATGTTGTACAACTCCCCTCCGCGCAGGGGGTAGCCGACGGCATGGGCCTCAGGTCCCATCCAGTGAACAGCCCAAGGCTTTTCCATCAGTTCCCTTGTCTCCGGGTCTGCCAGTAGGGGCTCAACAGGCACTAATACACGATATGCCACATCTCCAGTGTCCTTCGGCTCGATTGGTGATCCATTGATGATATTTCGGACAGCAGACTTGATTCCATCTGCACAGATCACGAGGTCGGCCTCCAAAGTCTCTCCAGTGGTCAACTTGACCGCAGGGGCTTCGAAATCGTACGCTTCGACCCGTTTGCCCATGCGCAAGTCAACGTTGGGGGCCTTGTGAGCAGCCTCCTCCAGCACCTTAATCAGGTCCGCGCGGTGAAGTAGGTAGTAGGGCGAACCATATGTCTCTTCGAGATCGCTGTATGAACAGTCGGCAAGATGGTTACCCTTGTAGTCGACAAACCGGTTACCAAGGGAGATTTCCTTCTTGATACCGCTGAAATCAACGCCCCAGCTGGCACTCAAGCGCGACGAATTGGGCGGTACACGGATGCCGGCTCCGACCTAAATTTCCTTTCTTAGTAAATGACAATGAAGACACAAGAGAAAATAAAGATATCATGCTCACCTCGAGGAACTTTTCAACAGATTCAAGCACGGTGACTTTGTGTCCATCATGGCCCAAGGCGAGGGCGGCTTGGAGACCACCGATGCCTCCTCCCACCACAATGACGTTCAGATTCTTCATGTTATGTTGATAATGTATATCTGGGAGAAGATAATTCTTGAAGGTGTGTCTTGGTGAATATTTTGTTTCACTGGTGATCACTCAACATATATATTCCAGAGTACAAGTAAAAGCCAGGGTGCAGACGAATCGCTGCACAGATTGCCTTGTCACGAATCGTCTCTCCACCAACCAGCCATCCCAGAAATGGATGCTAGCGCAAATTCTCTCTCTCTCTCTCTCAATATTTCTTTCTTTCTTGGTCAAAATTTTGACGAAGCCCGTCGATTCCGATTACTTCCTCCTATTCGGCAATGCGGTGCGAATCGTTGCTGGACGTGGGTCGAATGCTGCGATTCGCAAACCGGAGCGGAGTCGGGATCGTGTACAGTGTACAGTGGCGTGTAAGGAACTAACAAGGACAAACTTCGGCGTGCGATTCCATGGTGATTTCTCTATTTGAGTACTTGGATCCCCAATAATGTATATAACCAAAGGTATACTAGGGACATGGTGCATAGTCTACTGTCCCCATAGGCTAGCCCTAAGACGCGAGCAAAATGGCCCTCTATCCTAGCCTCGACGATCTTCCTCTCAAGGACAACACCCTGATCCGGCAAGTGGTTTTTGATTCTGTCCTCGAAGAACGCCGTCCGGAAGCTTCTGAGGTTTTCCCAGTTATCAGTGAGTATCCGATACCTGCTCGGCTAGCAGTGTAGACTGTACTTACTGAGCTTTTAGATCCTGCGACGGGGAAAACGATCTGCGCCCTCCCCGACTTAGATGAAGAATCCTGTGTCAATGCTGTCAAAGCAGCCGTGAAAGCTACGCCTGTAGTGGCGTCAGCATTGACTGTTCACAAGCGCAGGGATATCCTTCTGTCATGGTAAAAGCTGCTAATAGATGCAATCGAGGACTTGGCTATGATCATCACCTGTGAAAACGGCAAGCCCTTGTCAGAAGCTCGCTCAGAAGTCATCTACGCGGCTGATTTCCTGGGCTGGTTTGCAGGAGAAGCCGTAAGAATGGACGGCTCGGTATGGCGCTCCTTCTGATGGTTTCCATTTGGCCTAACTCTGACAATAATCTTGCTAGGTGATTCAACCCTCGAACCCCGAAAGCCGAGTGCTTGTGATCAAACAGCCTGTCGGCCCCGCCTCAATAATCACCCCATGGAACTTCCCCGCGGCGATGATCACACGCAAAGTCGGTGCCGCATTCGCTGCAGGCTGTGCATCAATTGTGAAGCCGGCCCCCGACACCCCTTTGACCGCCATCCCTCTCGCAGAGCTGGGCAGACGTGCTGGTGTTCCTAACGCGGCACTGAACATCGTCACTACTTTCAAGCACACCGTCTCAGTAGGCAAGGTGCTTACGCAACACCCGGATATCCGTAAAATGTCTTTCACCGGATCCTCGCCTGTGGGAAAGCTTCTCGCTGTCCAGTGTGCAGATACGGTAAAGCGAGTCAGTTTGGAGCTGGGTGGCAATGCGCCGTTCATTGTGCTTAATGATGCGGATCTGGAAAAGGCCTCCAACGCGATCCTTGCCTCGAAGTTCCGCCATTCAGGTCAAACGTGTGTTTGTACGAATCGAGTATACGTCCAATCCGGGGTGTACGATAGGTTGGCGTTGATATTACGAGAACAGGTTCGGCAGTTCCGTCTCGGCGATGGGCGAGACAGTTCCACAACTCATGGTCCTCTTATTAACCCAGCAGCGGCACGCAAGGTTGGAAAGCATGTAGAAGAGGCAGTTCAGAATGGAGCGCGCGTTTTAGTTGGTGGCCGGCCAGCGGTGTCTCTGGGCACTGCCTTCTTTGAACCAACAGTTCTGGTCAATGTTTCCCCTCAGGCCCTCTGTGCCCAAGAGGAAATGTTTGGCCCGCTTCTCCCTCTCATTCGCTTTGATACCGAAAAGGAAGTAATTGGAATGGCCAACAGTACCAGGGCAGGACTTGCCGGCTACATCGCCTCTAAGAATTTGGCGAGAGCCTGGCGGTTGGCGGAAGCTCTGGAATTAGGAATGGTGTGTTATAATGCTGCTCTTTTGTGGCTTTGGCTGGATTGACTGATTTGGTGATGTAGATCGGTATCAATACTGGAGCCATCAGCGATGCTGTATCGCCTTTTGGTGGTGTGAAAGAGAGTGGTCAAGGACGTGAGGTACGTTGATCATAAGTTTGAGCATAGGATCTGGTTATAAAACCCCTTCTAACAAATGCCTTGTGTATAGGGTTCCACGTTGGGTATTGAGGAGTATCTAGAGGTACGCATGCCACGGGCTTTATTTTGAAATGTTTCATTATTGCTAATGAACAATATAGACAAAGAGCATTATGGTCGCCCTCGATGAAACGGTAGGGACAGGCGAGATGTCGAAGGCAAAATTCTGATAGAGAAGCGGCGGTGATGTTTTGTTTTGTCGCTTGACATGTATATCCATAATGAAAATGTCAACATAAGACAGAGTTGCGCTACTAGCATTTATAAGATTGAGATTCGCAGTGATTTTGGTAGTGATTATTTAGGGAACTCGATGGTATTAACATTACTTTGGAACTTATGGGGTTCCTGTCTAATGATTGCTGCTATATAGAGGTGAAATGACAAACAAATGATCAAGGCCATCAAGTACATAGGTAGTGTCAATCAAACTATACGCATTCTATTGACAACTTGAAGTAATCCACATGTTAGATGGGATCTCAGCCGTCAGAATGATCATTGTAAATTTCTTTATTAATACATTCTTTTCTTTCTTGATTCAGATCATGCCATATATAAATAATACACGTAAAGCAATAGAACATATCCCTCCATCACAGCAATGCCTTCGCCTTTGCACCAAGCTCTCTGGGCGCCTCGCCATTCTCAGCCATTTCATTCAAAACTCTCTCGGCAATTTTCATCGCATCGATTCCAGCTGGAACGCCGCAATAGGTGGTGCAGTGCAAAATGGCTTCCCGGATCTCCACCTCGGTAAGGCCATTATTCCTTGCCCCGCGAATATGCACAGCCAGCTCCGGGGCACGGTTGAGGGCCATCAGCATGCCGATGTTTAGCAGACTGCGCTGCTTCTTCTCCAGGCCTGGGCGACTCCAGGCCTGGGCGAGTCCAGGCGTATCCCCAGCACCATTCAGTCACCAGCTCTTGTCCAGGTCGCGAGAACTTGGTGGAACCATTCGCGAGGGCGCGGTCGACGTAGACATCGCCGACAACGCTGCGGCGCATGGCGAGGCCCTTTTCGAAGAGCTTGGCGTGCAGAGCATCGAGGTCCTGATCGTTACTCATTTTGAGAGGCTTGGAGGAAAACGAGATACGGTTCAGAGTGCGGAGATGAATTAGTTTGGATGTCAGTGCGGAGCTGAAGTATAGTAATCGGAACATGTTGAGTACAGTACTTTTATATTCTGGGGGCTCAGACTTCGAGTTAGGGCTACTGGCGGATGGCGGATAAGTGTAGGTGGGTCGGCGGATAGTGACAGGCGACAAATTTCCGCTTAGAGAGAGCGACTGGCTTGACGGCACGAGAGAATGACATGGGGGTAGTGCCGATATCGATATTTCTGAGTGTCGCCTTTTTTTCATCTTCCACCGTTCTATCTCATAGCCTCGGCTCCCCGGACGCAGTTTCTTTCGCCCAAAGTGTATTACCCTCTCGACCCAAACAAACCCCGCTGAAGATGGCAGGACACACCATAACCATCGAATCCATCAAGTACTTTGTTCATCATGAGGGAGACAAGAAACAGCCTCTGGTCCTCCTTTGCCACGCTCTGATGGCAAACCATCACATGTGGGATTACACTGCAGTTGCCCTTCACAAAGCCGGCTTCAGCACCCTACGATATGATCATATCGGCCATAACAAAACCACATTCGAAACCCCAGAGGCCGCGATCAGAGTATACCATTTTGATGACTTCGTGAAGCACATTCACAGGATCGTTGAGCAAGTCGTGCCGGGCAGGACACCCTATGCATTTATCGGGTGCAGTATCGGCGGAGTTTTGGCTCTCCGCTATGCGCAAATGTACCCTGGGACACTGGCTAAGATCATGTCGTGTGATGCACCAGGCTTGACCACCATTGAGGCTGCAAAACCCTTGTGGAAGTCACGGATGGCGCAGTTCAATGAGGAGGGGGTAGATAATCTGGCCAAAGCCACGGTGGAACGATGGTTTCCGGAGCCTTGTCGGGAAGGGGCCAAGGATGGCATGTTGGAGCAGACAAAGACGTGCACCTTTGAAGGCTACAAAGTGTGTGCCAATGCTGTCATGAATTATGACTACTTCGGCGGTTTGAAGGATATCAGGAAAGAACGTGTTCTGGTGCTTGCGGGAGAAAATGACAGCGCAATCGGACCACGGGAAATTCTGGTCAAAGTGGCCGATGCTATTCCTGGTGCTGAATACATTCTCATGAAGGATGTTGGACATCTTCCTCCATACCAGGATCCCAATGGATTCAACAAGATCATGTTGGACTTTTTGGGGTCCAGAGAATCAGTACTGTGAGATTCCAAGCCTAGATTGGCAAAAAGAAACACATTCATTTAGTCATAGATACCTGTGAAAAGATTATGAATATTCCGGGATCCTTATCTGGCTTTCACCTGGTCGACCTCAATGTTTTAAAAGTGTAAAAGACAAATCAAGTCCTTTACGATATCCGAATCCTCATAGGGTAAGTGTGTAGGGAAATGTCGCAAGAAAAGGGTGTCAATTAAATATTGGAGGCATCCTCAAACGGAAAGTCTGAAAATGCGCCAAACATGGGATTCTCATTCAAAAAGTCCGCATCAAATAGATTGCTTTCGATAATGCTTTCAAAATCCACCGTAGAAAGACCAAAGTCTTCTTGAGACTGCAGTACTGAAGGAAATGCGTCTAAAAAGGCGCCGGGGTAGTTCGAGATGCGATCCTGATGGGACGTTGTCCCTTGGTATCTCCCGGATGCATCACCATCACCCGCCGATTCTTCGCGAGGAGTAGTGGACATGACCGAGGCGATCTCGGAGAAGTCCCGGGATATTTGTTTCAGCCGGCCCATCGTTCTATTGCCAGGTTCTTTTTGCAATATGTCTTGAATATGGCTGACCATTTGCTGTATTCGTTGCGATCGTGGAATGTCAAAGGGCTTAGAAGTATCGAGAAGATACAGCCCAAGGATCAAATTGCATTGGTAAGCGAAAACTCCATCAAGCCAGAGATTGGCGTTGTACTGGCCTCGTTTCCAAAGAGAGAGAATATGACCCCAAGCATCGACAGCACTTTGGAAACAAATGTCCTTGTACTTGATTATCTCTGGTGGAGTGCCACCATCAAGGCCATTGGAAATGTACAAGGCCTTCAGAAGAAAGGGACGAGAGAGCAAAATTCTCGCGTACTGATACCGGACGTGCAGCATGATAATTTGGCGCAAATGATTGGGATAGATGTGTTCAATCTTTTCATCGTTGAATTCGAGAAAAGAGGGTAGATTTTTCTTCCAATTTTCGAGGTTATTGAGCAGCTTCTGGCAGGTATTCAAGTCTGGTAGACCTTGGAAGTCATTTGACATACTCAAACTTTGGTCTACCTGGGCCTGGCAAATTTTGCCCACTATCTGAGCCAGTAGCACATCATGTTGGAGATAACCTGGTGGCCAATAGAATCCTTGGTCTAGCATTGATTCCTTGGGATATTCGAACACCCCATCCAGGTCGCCCGCACTGGTGGGCCGCCCGAGGAAAGCACTGGTGTATTGGTCCAGTATGTAAAGCGAACACCAGATCTGTTTGCGCAACTCTGTTTCAAGAGACAAAAGAGACAGATCAGAACGTTTCAACACATTCTCGCCGCGATGAAGACCAATGCCAATGGCCATTCTGATAGCACAGCCACTCAAAACCCAGGACGCATTTCTCTCGTTTGCGAAGCTCGAGTAAACAGAGAGAAGAGCCAACGCCGAGATACTTTGGAGGTTGGCTGAAAGAAGAAGATGGGAAATCTCAAGAAAAGAATCATTCACAAGTTGTTTCTTCAGCGAGTTCAGTCTCTCCCAGTCTGGAGTATGGCCTTCCCTTATCAGGGACAAGCGCCATTCACATCCAAATGCGACAGCTAGTTGAAGACAGACGGCCCATCCGGCATCAATGGTTCGAGTATGAGGGGACCGAACTTGATCTAAAGCAGCTTGAAAAGAGGGTCTGTGGAACAGCACCATATTTATGTGGACGTGCGCAAAAAATAACTCCACGAGCTCATCGGTTTGTTCTTTCGGTGGAAGAGCTTTAAGAAGGCTGAGAAGTCGAGTAGCACCCTGTTTAGATGGAGCCGGGCTGATAGGTTGGACTTGACCGTTGGCTGGAAGTTCAGGAACTGCCCCTTGGTTTTCCCCCATAGTGTAGGCATAATGATCCTTGATGAAGGTATGACGAAGCCCTTGACTAGGTTCCGAATGAATTTCTCCATTCGTGTTTGATGCAAGTAGCTCCCGCATTTTGCGTACGTAGGCCATTGAACTATATGGGCCAAAATACGAAAGAATTCCCGCGGGGCTTCGTAATATACACTCGTAGAAACTTGTAGCTGGTGAGTCTTGGAGCGCCTGCTCTGCCGGGTTTGAAAGGCCACCAGAAGGTGCAATGAGTGGCTCGGTTGCGCTATTGCATGAAAGTACATTGGAGACTGGGGAATCTTGAGCACCCATGGCACTTTGTGATGGTTGGCCATCCTCGCTGATCTGCCGGGACAGCCGTTGAACCTCTTCCCTGTCGGTGATATTGACACCTGGGCATAGCTTCATCACTATGTCTTCGAGGGCTTGTTGGTGAGATCTCAGCGAGTCAGGTTCCTCTGTTGGAGCATGGCCCCGAGGCTTCCGAGGAATTGTGGAGGCGCATTGCACGCGGTGCTCAATACACAATTTACAGTTCTCCAGCCCAGGAAGCCGAACGCACTTCCGCCGGCGAAGTTTACAAAAGTCGCAGCTGATAGAGGCCCGTTTCCTCAGCTGGTCAGGCACCCGCCGTCGACTTTTGCTTGAATTCATTGGCAGTCAAGGCAAGCCTGTCCTGGCTCAAATATTCCTCTAGAAGCGGGCGAGCTATAAGTTATCAGCAATGTCAGAGAAGTCAGTTGAGGCTTGACTTGAGCTCCACCTCCATTGTGTTACCTGGGTTACAGTAGAATCCAAGCCAATGTATGAATGAGTATTGAAGGAGGGCAAAGAAAGAAAGATCAGCCCGCTGCCGTCGGGGAAATAGATACATACAGTACAGTACTGTATGTAATGGCAGAATACCGCCCTTCACCGCCCAATACCCAATACAATACTAGCAAATAATATAAGGAATTAATCTTTTTTATACAAATTTACAAATTTACTACTATGTATTCTAGTTATATTTTAATCACAGTAACTGCTTTGAGTAAATTAAATCGTCGGCTACTAAAGGTCCAGAAGGCGTACATTGTTATGAAACTACATGCATGAGACTAGCTGGTGCTAGAATAAGAAGAGCATAGGATGATTTAGTATGAGCTTATACTAGATTAACTAGAAGCTAGTCACTAGTAATAAGATATAAAAAGTTATTAAAGTATAGGGTATAGAAGTAATAATAGTATATATATTAATATTATATAGAGATATAAATTATATATTCTTATCTTAAATAAGATAATAGTATATAAAATAGTTAATATTTATTAGAAAAAAATTATATATTTTATACTATCTATTTTTTAAATATATAATATATAATATATAAAATAAAAAGGACTAGATATATAAAAATTTTTATTTACTATTATATATTTAATTCTTTATAGTTTTTTAATTTAAATTATTTTAATTATATATTAAAAAAGTTAATAAGATAAATTATATTTAAAATATTATAATATTTTAAAAGACTTCTTCTACTATAGTTATGTTACTAATTAATTATTATTATTTATCTATTTAATATTTAATTATAAAATAATTCTTTTTAGATCTCTATATAGTCTAATTTATTATATTATAGCTCTATATAGCTAGTAATAATTATAGTGGATTTAGATCTATAATAAAAGAACTATTATCTTAATTTAAGATTATAATATAGGATAAGTATTATTATAAAAAGCTAATTATTATATTAGGAAAATATTACTTTATTAAAAAAAGCTAATAATAGTAGATTAAATTAAAATATTAATAGCTAATACTACTATAAGATTAATTATAATAGTATAGTAGCTTACTTAGTAGAATTAATAGTTATAAATTTATATTATTAAATTAGAATTAGCTTAGGGAAAAGTAAGATCCTAAATTAAGATTAATAAACTAATACTATTTAATAAGAAAAGAAAAAAATTATAAATTTTTTTAGTTTAAATAAATCTATATTTCTTAGTAAATGTAGATATAATTAATAAAAAAACTAATAAAGTACTAGTATTAGCTATATTTCTTAAAAAAGAGATAATAAAATAATTTAAACTATATTTAAGAAGTTAGTATAAGAATATTAAAAATAAGTAAGATATTAATATTAATAAAATATTTAAAAACTATATAGATTTTATTAATAAATTTAAATTTACTTTTAGAGAAATTAATAAATAAAATTATATAAAAAATTAATTAATTAGACTTAAATAAATAAGATTAGCTATAGAATATTATATAAAATATTAGTAGATATTATTATACTTTAAGTATAATAATAACACACTAGTAGATAATATATATCAAAGATTTAAAAATTATATTAAAGATAAGATAGTATAAATAATTAAATAATCAAGTAACTACTTATTAATAATTAAGATAATTATAAAAATTAATAACTAACTTTTTAAAAAATAAATAGAAAAGAAAAGATAGTATAAATAAATCTTATAAAATAACTTAAAAAAAATAAAGACTAATTAAAAATAAAAATAATAAGATTTCTATAAATTAATATCTATAGAGTTAAATATAATAATTTATAAGAAATAATTAAGATAGTTATATAATAAAAATAAAGCTAAGTACTATAATTATAATAAAATAGGATATTTTATAAAGGAATATAAAAGTCTTAAAAAATAGTAATAATAATTAAAAGTAATTAGTAAGATAAAATAACTAAAGATTATTTACTATAATAATAAATATAATAGCAAAGTATATATTAGTAATAATAATATAGAATATATAAATAAAGATAGCTATAATAGCTATAGTAGCTTTAAAAAAATAAAAAAAGTAATAAGGATCTATATAGAAATAATATATATCTAGAATTATAAAGATCTAAAATAAGATATATAAATAGAAAAGATATCTAAGATATTAGGATAAAATATTAAAAGTAAAAATAAATTTTCTAAAATTAAGAAAAAAATACTCAGAGATCTAATAATAAAGAAAATTAAGATATATAACCTAGAAAAAAACTCTAAAGATAAGAAACTAGAAGAATATATATATTATTATTAATATTATTTAATAAATTACTTTAGTCATAAAATAATCTATTAATTAGCTTATACTAATAATTAATATTTAATTTATTATAATAATAAGAACAGAGTAGGATAGTATTTAAAGATAAAAAGATTATATAAACTATTATAAATAAAATATAGATAATAGAAAAAAAAAGAAAAAAAGAGATAATAAATTAAAGAATAATTCTTCTTTTAAAGTAATAAGAAATAATTTAACTTAAAAGAATTACTAAAATAATAAAAAATAAACTAGTTATTAAGAATTAAAGGTTAGATAGATTAAAAGCCTATATTAAATATAAGTACTAATAAGAAAATTTAATAAGAATTAATTAAAAATAAAAATTTTTAAAAAAAAGAAAAGAGAAAAATAATAATCTATAAAGAATATAATAAGCTATAAGAGGAAATTAAAAAGAAAATTAAATACTAGAACTTGAAAATATAAATATATAAGGAAATAATATGAAAGTAATATAAATTAGAAAGATATAATAAAATATATTAACTATTTTAAAAATAGATAAATTTAATAGATTAAAAATTTATAATTAAAGTAGACTTTTTAAACTAGTTTATAGTTATATATAAAATAGAATAAGAATTAAAAGTTATAATATAAAGAAGATACCTTAAAATTAAAATTAACTTACTAGAGAGGGAACTAATAATAATAGTAGACTTTAAAGCTATAGAGAATTATATAGATTTAAAAGTTAAAAAGTAGCTAGAATTACTTAAAATTAAGAAACTAGAACTAATATTATTAATAGGACTTAATAGTAAGAAATTAGTAGAAAATAATATTATTAAAGAAAATAGTTAGTTTATTATAATAATAAAATAGTATAAAGAGTAGATCAATTTTAATATTATTAAATTAGAAAATAATAATATTATTCTAGGAATATTTTAGTTAAGGATATATAATCTAGAGATTTATTAGGAGTAAAACTAATTATAACTAATAAGATATAATTATATAAGAATCTAGACTATAAAGACTACTAGATAGGAATTAATAGAGCTAATAATTACTATATAAGAAATAATAGTAGTACTATCTTATTAGAATAAATAACTAGCTAATAAAAAAAGTAATAGTGTTATTAAAGTTATAGAAAAGTTTAAAAAATCTATAAAAAGATTAAAGGCTATAAAGAGGGTAAGATTTAAGAATAAATTACTAAAAAAAATATTAAAATATAATATTATATTAAAAGACCTATTAGATAAAATTATAGGATAAATAAAAGAAGATAATAAAAAACTAATAAAAGAAATAACTAGAGAATACTAACTTAAAGGAATAAGTAAAAAAGAAATATTATTAAAAAATTATAAAAAATATAAAGATTTATTTAATAGAATATATAAGATACTATTAGAATATAATAAATAGAATTATACTATTCTACTTATTAAAGGCAAGGAATTAAAGCTATAGAAAATTTATTAGATATTACAACTAGAAGATAGGGCTTTAAAAAAATATATTAATAATATACTAGAAAAAGGATATATATAACTATTATAATTACTAGTAGAATACTTAATACTATTTATATTATAAAAAGAGATAATAGAATTATAACTGTATATTAATTATTAATAATTTAATAATATTATAATTAAGGATATTTATATCTTATTATTAATTATTAAAATTTAGGATAAAGTTAAAGGAAAGAAATAATTTACTAAATTTAATATTATAAATATATATAATTATTTATAAATTAAGAAAGGAGAAGAATAAAAAATAATATTTAAAACTAAATTTAGATATTATAAATATTTAGTTATATCTTTTAGACTAATAAATATATCTATTATATTTTAATAATATATTAACTTAATTATTAAAGACTATTTTTATAACTTTATAATAATTTATCTTAATAATATTATAATATTCTTAGATAGTCTGAAAATTATATTAAATATATTAAACTAGTATTAAGAGTATTATATATAGTAAAACTATAAGTTAAACTTAAGAAATATAAGTTTTATATCTAAGAAATAGATTTCTTAGGATATAAAATTACTTAAGAAGAGATATAAATTAATAAAAAGAAAATATAAATAATTAAAAATTAGTTTATACTAAAAAATATTAAAGAATTATAGTTATTTATTAAAATAATAAATTATTATTAATAATATATATATAAGACTATATTAAAGAAATAGTACTATTATTTAAACTACTAAAGAAGAAAATTTTATATAAATAAAATAAAAAGTAATAAAAAGTATTTAAAAAAATAAAAAATAAACTTATTATAGTATTAATATTAATATAATTTAATATTAAACTACTAATAGTATTAAAAATAGATATATTAGACTATATTATAGAAATAGTATTAATGTAAAAAGGATTAGATAAAAAAAAATAAGTAATTACTTATTATTTAAAGAAATTAATTAATATAGAACTTAATTATAATATTTATAATAAAGAATTATTAGCTATAGTATAAATATTTTAATATTAAAGAATCTATCTAGAAGAAATAAAGTTTATAATTAAAATTATTATAAATTATAAAAATCTTATTTATTTCTTATTAATTAAAATATTAATTTAAAGATAAGTAAAATAATTAAAGATATTATTATAGTACTAGTTTATAATTAAATACTATAAAAAAAAGATAATAAGAGAATAGATGCTCTAAGTAGATAATTAAATTATAAGAAAGAAGTTAAAAAACTAAAATTAGTCCTACTTAAGAAAAATAAGAAAGAAAATTTAAAGTATAATCTTTAAATTACTATTCTAGTAGTAATAATAGAACTAGATATAGACTTAGAATTATAAGATTTTATTATTAAAGAAATAGTAATAAATAGAATAATTTAAATAATACTAGAAGATATTAATAATAAAATTAAATATAATAAAATAACTAATAATAAAATAGGACTTATATTTTAGTATAATTTAATTTATATACTAAAGATAGTTAGAAAAAGAGTTATTAGAATATATTATAATAATATTATAGTAGGACATCTAGGAATAACTAATATTATAAAATAAATATTAAGAAATTACTTCTAACTAAAGATATATAAAAATATTAAGAAATATATCAAAGAATATAATATATATCAAAAAAATAAGATTATAAGATATAAACTATATAAATAGATATAACTACTAGAAGCATTAAAATATTTATAATAATAGATAATAATAGATCTTATTATTAAACTATTAAAATTAAAAAAATATAACTTAATTATAGTAATAGTTAATAGAATAATAAAGTTTATATATTTTATACTAATAACTAAAAAAATAAATATATACCTACTAGTTAAAGTACTATTTAGAAAAGTTTTTTAATATTATAGTATACTAAAAATTATAATATTAAATAAAGGATTAGTATTTGTATTAAAACTATAGAGATTATTTATAAATCTTATAAAAGAAAAATAATAATTAAATTTAATTTATTATCCTTAAATAAATAAATAAATAGAATAGATAAATTAAATACTTAAATAATACTTATAAAGTTATATAAATTAAAAATAGAATAATTAAATAAAATTATTATTAATAGTATAATTAGTATATAATATATTAATATAAGTAATAATAAAAATAATACTATTTATAGTATATATAGAAAAAGAAATAAAAATATTAGAATAATTATACTATAAATAACTAGTAATAGAAATAGTAAAAGGAATAGTAAATAATATAAAAATTATTTATCTATATCTAGAAAGAAAAATTAAATATTAAGAATAAGTTAATTTAAAATAATATAATCTTAAAAATTAGAAAAGATTTAATTTTAAAAAAAAGAAAAAAGTCTATCTCTTTAGAAAAAATTTATAAATATTATAAAATAATAATAAACTTAATTACCTATGATTAGAATTATTTAAAATTAAAGAAAAAATTAAAAAAGTTAATTATAAACTTAAATTATTAGATTTTATATAAATTTATCTAATATTCTATATTTTATTATTAGAACTAGTATCTAAGAATACTAAAATATAAAATAAGATTACTATTAAAGAAGAAATTTATAAAATTAAGAAAATATTAGTACATAGAAAAAGATATAATAAAAAAATAATATATCTTATTAAATAGAAGAATTATAGTATTATAGAAAAGATATAGAAATCTATTAAGAATTTTATTAAAGCTAAAAGAATTCTAGAAATATATTAATAAAGGCATCTAGAACTATAAAAAGAGTTTATTTAAGATTAATAAATAACTTATTAAAATCCTTAATAATTATAGTAAGAATATATTAATCTAGCTATACTTATATAATCTTAATATTAATTATAGTAATATTCTTATTAGATAGAGAATTCTTAGAATCTAATATCTCTAGTACTTTTTAATTATAGGATTATATATTAATACTATACTTTTTAAAAAATTCCTAATAATAGAATAATCTTAAAATCTTAATAAAGAGTTTTATTTATTAAATAAAAACTTTAGCTAGCTCTTTAAAAATTTAAACTTTAAACTCTTTTAGAATATTTTATTTCTTTTTACTATAAAAATAATATTTATAAGTATAATTATAATAAGTATATATAATATATTTTAAATTTTTATTATTTATTATATAATTAAGATTATTAAGATAATAATATTTATAAGAAAATTTAATAATAAAACTAGTCTTTTAGATTTTAGTAAATTAATAAATATAGTTTTTATTTTAATCCTCTCTAAGATATAATAAATTAGTTTTTATAATTAATTTAGAATATAGTATAATAATAATATTAGAAATTACTTATTAAATAGAAAGTAAGATTATACTAGAAATAAGAGTAAGTCTTTTTATTTATATTTTTAAAAATAAAGATCTTAAAAAAAAAAAAGTAATATTATAAAATTATATATATAAGACTAACTGGTGCTAGAATAAGAAAAGTATAGGATGATTTAGTATAGACTTATATTAGATTAACTAAAAGCTAGTCGCTAGTAATAAGATATAAGAAATTACTAAAATATAGAATATAGAAGTAATAGTAGCGCACGTATTAATGTCATATAGAAATATAAATTATATATTCTTATCTTAAATAAGATAATAGTATATAAAATAGTTAATACTTATTAAAAGAGAATTATATACTTTATACTATCTACTTTTTAAATATATAATATATAGTATATAAAATAAAAAGGACTAGATATATAAAAACTCTTATCTACTATTATATATTTAGTTCTTTATAGTTCTTTAATCTAAGTTATTTTAATTATATACTAAAAGGGTTAATAAAGTAAACTATATTTAAAGTATTATAATACTTTAAAGAACTTCTTCTATTATAATTATATTACTAATTAACTATTACTATTTATCTATTTAATGTTTAACTACAAGACAACCTTTTTTAGACCTCTGTGTAGTCTAATCCATCATATCACAGCTCTACACAGCCAGTGATAACTATAGCGGATCCAGGTCCGTGACATACATAAGAAGGCAGATGTTATGAAACTACGTGCATGAGACTAGCTGGTGCTAGGACAAGAGAAGTATAGAATGATTTAGTATAAGCTTATATTAAATTAATTAGAAACTAATTACTAGTAATAAAGTATAAGAGATTATTAAAATATAAAATATAAAAATAATAATAATATATATATTAATATTATATAAAAATATAAATTATATACTCTTATCTTAAATAAAATAATAATATATAAAATAATTAATACTTATTAGAAGGGAATTATATATTTTATATTATCTACTTTTAAAATATATAATATATAATATATAGAATAAAAAAACTAGATATATAAAAACTTTTATTTACTATTATATATTTAATTTTTTATAATTCTTTAATCTAAGTTATTCTAATTATATATTAAAAAAATTAATAAAATAAACTATATTTAAAATATTATAATATTTTAAAAGACTTTTTCTATTATAATTATATTACTAATCTATTATTACTATCTATTTATTTAATATTTAACTATAAAATAATTCTTACTAGATTTTTATATAATTTAATCTATTATATTATAGCTCTATATAGCTAGTAATAATTATAATAAATTTAGATTTATAATAAAAAAATTATTATCTTAACCTAGAATTATAATATAAAATAAATATTATTATAAAAAACTAATTGTTATATTAAGAGATATTATTTTATTAAGAAAAATTAATAATAATAAAAATAATTATAATACTATTAATAAATGTTACTATAAAATTAACTATAACTACTTAGTAGTTAGTTTAATAAAACTAATAATTATAGTAATAAATTATAAAATTTAAAGTAATTTAGATAGTAAAATATTAATTATAATTAAAAATTAATAAATTAAAACTATTTCTAGTCTAGTGTCACGGACCTGGATCCGCTATAGTTGTCACTGGCTGTGTAGAGCTGTAATATAATAGGTTAGACCACACAGAGGTCTAATAAGGGTTGTCTTGTAGTTAAATATTGAATAAGTAAATAGTAATAATTAATTAATAATATAACTATAATAAAAAAAATCTTTTAAAATATTATAATATTTTAAGTATAATTTACCTTACTAACCCTTTCAGTATATAATTAAAATAATTTAGATTAAAAAACTATAAAAAACTAAATATATAATAATAAATAAAAATCCTTATATATCTAATTCTCTTTATTCTATATACTATATATTATATACTTAAAAAATAAATAATATAAAATATATAATTCTCTTCTAATAAGTATTAATTATTTTATATACTATTATCTTATCTAAAATAAAAGTATATAATTTATATTTTTATATAATATTAATATATATACTATTATTATTTCTATACTCTATACTTTAGTAATCTCTTATACTTTATTACTAGTAACTAGCTTCTAATTAATCTAATATAAGTCTATATTAAATTATTTTATACTCTTTTTATCCTAGCACTAGCTAGTTTTATATATATAATTTTATAATATTACTTCTCCTTTTTAAAACCTTTGTTTTTAAAAATATAAATAAAAAGATTTATCCTTATTCTTAGTATAATCCTATTTTCTATTTAATAAATAATTTCTAATATTATTATTATACTATACTTTAAATTAATTATAAAAACTAATTTATTATATCTTAGAGAGGATTAAAATAAAAATTATATTTATTAATTTATTAAAATCTAAAAGATTAATTTTATTATTAAATTTCCTTACAAGCATTATTATCTTAATAATCTTAATTATATAATAAATAATAAGAATTTAAAATATATTATATATATTTATTATAATTATATCTATAAATATTACTTTTATAATAAAAAAAAATAAAATACTCTAAAAAAATCTAAAATCTAAATTTTTAAAAAGCTAGTTAAAGTTTTTATTTAATAAATAAAACTTTCTATTAAAATTTTAAAGCTATTTTATTATTAGAAATTCTTTAAAAAGTATAATATTAATATATAGTCCTATAATTAGAAAATGCTAGAGATATTAGATTCTAAGAATCCTCTATCTAGTAAGAATATTATTATAGTTAATACTAAGATTATATAAATATAACTAGATTAATATATTCTTATTATAATTATTAAAGATTTTAATAAGTTACTTATTAGTCTTAAATAAATTTTTTTTATAATTCTAGATATCTTTATTAATATATTTTTAGAATTCTTTTAGCTCTAATAAAATTCTTAATAAATTTCTATATCTTTTCTATAATACTATAATCCTTTTATTTAATAAGATATATTATTTTTTTATTATATTTTTTTCTATATATTAATATTTTTTTAATTTTATAAGTTTTTTTTTTAATAATAATTTTATTCTATATTTTAATATTTTTAGGTGCTAGTTTTAATAATAAAATATAAAATACTAAATAAATTCATATAAAGTCTAGTAGTTTAAGTTTATAATTAACTTTTTTAATTTTTTCTTTAATCTTAAATAGTCTTAGTTATAGATAATTAAGTTTATTATTATTTTATAATATTTATAAATTTTTTCTAAAAAGATAGATTTTTTTCTTCTTTTTAAAATTAGATTCTTTTTAATTTTTAAGATTATATTATTCTAAATTAATTTATTCTTAATATTTAATTTTTTTTTCTAGATATAAGTAAATAGTTTTTATATTATTTATTATTTCTTTTATTATTTCTATTATTAGTTACTTATAATATAATTATTCTAGTATTCTTATTTCTTTTTCTATATATATTATAAATAGTATTATTTTTATTATTACTTATATTAATATATTATATATTAATTATACTATTAGTAATAATTTTATCTAATTATTCTATTCTTAATTTATATAACTTTATAAGTATTATTTAAACATTTAGTTTATCTATTCTATTTATCTATTTATTTAAAGATAATAAGCTAAACTTAATTATTATTCTTCTTTTATAAGATTTATAAGTGATCTTTATAATTTTAATATAAATACTAGTCTTTTATCTAATACTATAATTTCTAGTATACTATAATATTAGAAAATTTCTTTAAATAATACTTTAGCTAGTAAATATATATCTATTTCTTAGTTATTAGTATAAAGTATATGAACTTTATTATTTTATTAACTACTACTATAATTAAATTATGTCCTTCTAACTTTAGTAGTTTAATAATAAGATTTATTATTATTTATTACTATAAATATTTTAGTGCTTCTAGTGGCTATATCTATCTATATAGTTTATATTTTATAATCTTATTCTTTTAACATATATTATATTCTTTAATATATTTCTTAATATCTTTATATATCTTTAGTTAGAAGTAATTTCTTGATATTTATTCTATAATATTAATTATTTCTAAATATTTTACTATAATATTATTATAGTATATTCTAATAACTTTTTCTCTAATTATTTTTAATATATAAATTAAACTATATTAAAATATAAATCTTATTTTATTACTAGTTATTTTATTATATTTAATTCTATTATTAATATCTTCTAATATTACTAAGATTATTCTATCTATTACTATTTCTTTAATAATAAAATCTTATAATTTTAAATCTATATCTAGTTTTATTATTACTACTAGAGTAATAATTTAGAGATTATATTCTAAATTTTTTTTCTTATTTTCTTTAAGTAAAGCTAATTCTAGTTTTCTAACTTCTTTCTTATAATCTAGTTATCTACTTAGAATATTTACTCTTTTATTATTTTTTCCTTTATAATATTTAATTATAAACTAATACTATAATAATATCTCTAATTATCTTACTTATCTTTAAGTTAATATTTTAATTAATAAGAAGTAAATAAGATTTTTATAATCTATAATAATTTTAATTACAAACTTTATTCCTTTTAAATAGACTTTCTAATATTAAAATACTTATATTATAGCTAATAATTCTTTATTATAAATATTATAATTAAGTTCTATATTAATTAATTTTTTTAAATAATAAATAATTACTTATCTTTTTTTATCTAGTTCTTCTTATATTAATACTACTTCTATAATATAGTTTAATATATCTATTTTTAATACTATTAATAGCTTAATATTAAATTATATTAATATTAATACTATAGTAAATTTATTTTTTATTTTTTTAAATACTTCTTATTATTTTTTATTCTATTTATATAGAATCTCTTTCTTTAATAGTTTAAATAGTAATATTATTTCTTTAATATAGTTTTATATATATTATTAATAATAATTTATTATTCTAATAAATAACTATAATTCTTTAATATTTTTTAGTATAAACTAATTCTTAACTATCTATATTTTCTCTTTATTAGTTTATATCTCTTCTTAAATAATTTTATATCCTAAAAAATTTATTTCTTAGACATAAAACTTATATTTCTTAAGTTTAATTTATAGTTTTACTATATATAATACTCTTAATACTAATTTAATATATCTAATATAATCTCTTAGATTATCTAAGAATACTATAATATTATTAAAATAAGTTATTATAAAGTTATAGAGATAGTCTTTAATAATTAAATTAATATATTATTAAAATATAATAAATATATTTATTAGTCTAAAAGATATAATTAAATATTTATAGTATTTAAATTTAATTCTAAATATTATCTTTTATTTTTTTTCTTTCTTAATTTATAAGTAATTATATATATCTATAATATTAAATTTAGTAAACTATTTTTTTCTTTTAATTCTATCTTAAATCTTAATAATTAATAATAAGATATAAGTATTTTTAATTATAATATTATTAAGTTATTAATAATTTATATATAGTTATAATTCTATTATCCTTTTCTTTAATATAAACAATACTAGATATCCTACTAATAATTATAATAGTTATATATATCCTTTTTCTAGCATATTATTAATATACTTTTTCAAAACCCTATCTTCTATTTATAATATCTAATAAATTTTTTATAGCTTTAGTTCCTTGCCTTTAATAAATAAAATAATATAATCCCATTTATTATATTCTAATAGTATTTTATATATTCTATTAAATAGATCTTTATATCTTTTATAATCTCTTAATAATACTTTTTCTTTACTTATTCTTTTAAATTAATATTGTCTAGTTATTTTTTTTACTAATCTTTTATTATTTTCTTTTATCTATCCTATAATTTCATCTAATAAATCTTCTAGTATAATATTATATTTTAATATTTTTTTTAATAATTTATTTTTAAACCTTACCCTCTTTATAACCTTTAATCTTTTTATAGATTTTTTAAACTCTTCTATAACTTTAATAATATTACTACTTTTTTTATTAGCTAATTATTTATCTTAATAAGATAATACTACTATTACTTTTTATATAATAATTATCAACTCTACTAATCTTTATTCAATAATCTTTATAGTCTAGATTCTTATATAATTATATCTTATTAATTATAATTAATCTTATTTCTAATAGATCTCTAAGTTATATATCCTTAATCAAGATATTCCTAGGATAATATTATTATTTTTTAGTTTAATAATATCAAAATTAATTTACTCCTTATACTATTTATTATTATAATAAGCTAACCACTTTCTTCAATAATACTATCTTCTACTAATTTCTCACCATTAAATTTTATTAATAATATTAATTCCAGTTTTTTGATCCTAAGTAGTCTTAACTATTTTTTAATTCTTAAATTTATATAATTCTCTATAACTCTAGAATTTATTATTATTATTAGTTTCCTTTCTAGTAGATTAATTTTAATCTTAAAATATCTTTCTTATATTATAACTTTTAATTCTTATTCTATTTTATATATAACTATAAACTAGTCTAAAAAATCTATTTTAATTATAAATTCTTAATCTATTAGATTTATCTATTTTTAGAATAATTAGTATATTTTATTATATCTTTCTAATTTATATCATTTCTATATTATTTCCTTATATATTTATATTTTTAAGTTCCAGTATTTAATTTTTTTTTTAATTTTCTTTTATAACTTATTATATTCTTTATAAATTATTATTTTTCTCTTTTTTTTTCTTTTAAAGATTTTTATTTTTAATTAATTTTTATTAAGTTTTCTTATTAGTACTCATGTTTGGTATAAATTTCTAGTTTATCTAATTTTTAATTCTTAATAACTAATTTATTTTTTATTACTTTAATAATTCTTTTAATTTAAATTATTTCTTATTACTCTAAGAGAAGAATTATTTTTTAATTTATTATCTTTTTTCTTCTTTTTTTTTCTATTATTTATATTTCATTTATAACAATTTATATAATCTTTTTATCTTTAAGTACTATTCTACTTTATCTTTATTACTATAATAAACTAAGCATTAGTCATCAGTATAAGCTAATTAATAGATTATTCTATAACTAAAATAATCTATTAAATAATATTAATAATAATATATATATTCTTCTAATTTCTTATTTTTAAAGTTCTTTTCTAAATTATATATCTTAATTTTCTTTATTATTAAATCTCTAAATATTCTTTTCTCAATTTCAAGGAATTTATTTTTATTTTTAATATCTTATTCTAGTATTTTAAATATTTTTTCTATTTATATATCTTATTCTAGATCCTTATAATTTTAAATATATATTATTTCTATATAGATCCTTATTACTTTCTCTATTCCTTTAAAGCTACTATAACCATTATAGCTATTTTTATCTATATATCCTATATTATTATTATTAATATATACTTTACTATTATATCTATTATTATAATAAGTAATTTTTAGCTATCTTATTTCACTAGTTATTTTTAGTTATTATTACTATTTTTTAAAACTTTTATATTTCTTTATAAAGTATTTTATTTTATTATAGTTATAATACTTAACTTTACTCTTATTATATAACTATCTTAATTATTCCTTATAAATTATTATATTTAACTTTATAAATATTAGTTTATAAAGATCTTATTATTTTTATTTTTAATTAATCTTTATTTTTTTTAAATTATTTTATAAGATCTATTTATATTACTTTTTCTTTTCTATTTATTTTTTAAAAAGTTAGTTATTAATTTTTATAGCTATCTTAATTATTAATAAATAGCTATTTAGTTATTTAATTATTCATATTATCTTATTTTTAATATAATCTTTAAGTCTTTAATATATATTATTTACTAATATATTATTATTATACTTAAGATATAATAATATTTACTAATATTTTATATAATATTCTATAGCTAATCTTATTTATTTAAATCTAATTAATTAATTTCTTATATAGTTTTACTTATTAATCTTTTTAAAAATAAATTTAAGTCTATTAATAAAGTCTATATAGTTTCTAAATACTTTATTAATATTAATATCTTACTTATTTTTAATATCCTTATACTAATTTTTTAAATATAATTTAAATTATTTTATTATCTTTTTTTTTAGAAATATAGCTAATACTAGTACTTTATTAATTTCTCTACTAATTATATCTATATTTATTAAGAAATATAGATTTATTTAGATTAAAAAGATTTATAGTTTTCTTCTTTTCTTATTAAATAATATTAATTTATTAATCTTAATTTAGAGTCTTACTTTTTCCTAAGCTAATTTTAATTTAATAATATAAATTTATAGCTATTAATTTTATTAAGTAAGCTATTATACTATTATAATTAATCCTATAGTAGTACTAGTTATTAGTATTCTAGTTTAATCTACTATTATTAGCTTTTTTTAATAGAGTAATACTTTTCTAATATAGTAATTAATTCTTTATAATAATACTTATTCTATATTATAATCTTAAATTAAAATAATAATTTTTTTATTATAAATCTAGATTTACTATAATTATCACTAGTTATATAAAACTATAATATAATAAATTAAACTATATAAAAATCTAATAAAAATTATCTTATAATTAAATATTAAATAGGTAAATAGTAATAATTAATTAATAATATAATTATAATAGAAGAAGTCTTTTAAAGTATTATAATATTTTAAATATAGTTTACCTTACTAACCTTTTTAATATATAATTAAAGTAATTTAGATTAAAGAATTATAAAAAACTAAATATATAATAATAAATAAAAGTTTTTATATACTTAATCCTTTTTATTCTATATACTATATATTATATACTTAAAAAGTAGATAATATAAAGTATATAATTTTCTTCTAATAAATATTAGCTATTTTATATACTATTATTTTATTTAAGATAAAAGTATACAATTTATATCTCTATATAATATTAGTATATATACTACTATTACTTCTATATCCTATACTTTAGTAACCTTTTATACCTTATTACTAATAACTAGCTTCTAGTTAATCCAATACAAGCCCATACTAAATTATCCTATGCTCTTCTTGTCCTAGCACCAGCTAGTCTCATACATGTAGTTTCATAACATCTAGATATAATTATATTTTTTAGTAAATATCTATCTTATTAGAAATAAAATAAATAAAATTCTAATTATATCTACTTTCCTTAAAAGAAATGTAATAGATTAATTCAAACTATATATTTAAATATAATTTAAAAAAACTAAAAAAGATTAAGATAATAATATTAATAAAATATTTATAAACTATTTTGTATTTATATAAAAAATTAAGTTAATATTTAGAGAAATTAATAAAAAAAATATAATAGTATAAAAAATATAGTAATTATAATAAATTATCTTTATATTAGACTATATCTTATAATTTTATTAAATTAGTTTATATCTAAAATAGAATAATAAAATTAAAATAAATTAATTCTATTTAAGACTTAAGGATAATATTAAAAATAAAATTATTAAAATTCTAATAATTCTTAATAATTATTAATAGTTTAAAATTAATAATAAGATTTATAGCTTAGCTAGTTATTTAATTATATCTTAGATAGGATAATGCTTAGAAATTAATAAATTAATAAATAAAGAAAAAAATTATATAATTTAAAATCATATAATAGTAATAAAAGAGATAAAAAAAAGATATTAATAATCTTAGATTAGCTAGATATATTACTAATTAATATAAATATACTATAAAATATAGAATAATATATATAATAAGAATATAATTTATAAAATCTAACTAGGCTAGCTAATCTAAGCTATAAGGAAAATCTCTAGGCAGTAAGCCAATAGATAGTCTAAACTAGATATAGTAATATGCTGGCAGAATGCTGTCAAGGCTCCACGCACAATAGTATATAGGATAGGCATATGACGTATCAAAATTATATAGATAGATTCTTGAGTCTTATTAATATAACTAGTTATTTAAATAATTTTTTATTTATAAGAAATATAGTTTTTTAAATATTTTCTTTAAATATTTATAGATTATAATAATCTTATTAAATATTAAAGATAATTATAATTTTTACTTTCTATAAAAGATCTCTTTTTTATTTTTAATAAAATACTTTATTAATATTCTTAATAGTTTTATTATTAAAAAATTAATAATTAATAACTATTTTTTTTATTTTATCTTTTTTATTAATATATATATCTCTAGTTAAAGCTTTTCTATAGCTTAGATATATATATCTTATTTTATTAAATTTATTTATAAATTTATCTTAGACTTTTAATTTAATTAATAATTATTATTATTATTTAACTAATAATAGTTTAAATCTAGATTTTAAATTGATCTGTACTTTGAATTTTTTTAAGTATTATAGTGATTAATATTTTTTTTATAAATAATTTAATATATTAATAGTATTTCTTTAATAATTTTGTTAGAACTTCTTTAAGTTTAACTTTATATTTTTTTTTAATTTTAGATATATTTTATTGTTCTTTAGTAGTCTATTTTATAAGATTATTATTTTTTTTTTATATAATTCTATTAATTATTTCTATAAATAGATTTTTAAATTTTAGGGACTTTTCTCTAATTTATATAACTTATTCTATTATTTAGTATTTTTTTATTTTATTTTATATATAATAATTTACTTCATTTTTAGTAGTTTTAGTTTACTTGAGTTAGCTTATTTAAGTCTTAGTTCTTTTATTAAAAGATTATTTTTTAATCTATCCTATAGAGTAATAATTTAATTATTTTAGTATTATTTTAGTTTTATATATAAAATAAAATTATTAATTAATATATTTTTGTTATTTAATTAATTATTAGATTTTATTCTTATAGTTATTTTATCTTAAAGATGGTATTAAATTTATTAATAGATATAATATTAAAGATTAAAGTTATGATATATAATCTTAATCTTAATAGTATTAGATTAATTTATTATTATTATTCTTATATAATAGGTGTTTTATTTATTTTAATAATGGTTATATCTTTTCTAGTTTTATGCTGAGGTAGTTATAACTTTTTAATAATTTATTAGTTAATATAATTATTAGTTACTTCTAAATCTAATAAGATTTTAATCTTTTTTCTTTAGATTTTTATGATAATTATAATAGTTTTATATTTTTAGTTAATTATTATTATAATAAGTTATTATTAGTGTCTTTAGATGTATTTTTTGATTTTATTAAAGTGGTTAGTAATTAGATTCTTCTTAATTTTATTATGGTATTAATATTTGCTTATTTAATATACTTATTAAAATTTAATATACTTATTAAAATAATTTTAAATATTTAAGATATTTACTTTTTTTAAAAGAATAACTATATTTCTTAATACTTTATAAACATAATATTTTATTATTTTAAGAATTTTTAATATTTTTAGGTAGTATTAGTTAATTTATTTGCTTAATAAATATAATTTATATCTATTATTATAATATATAGTTTAGTATATTTCTTGATACAAGTATCCTCTAAAACTAGAATAATAGATGTATATATAGTTATTAATATATTTTAACTAGCTATTGTATAGTTAATATCTATTAGATTATAAAATCCTTTTATAAATATAAGTAATATAGAGGTTATTTTATTTATATTATAAATAGATATAATAAGTTTATTTTTTATAATTTATATAAAATTATAGGTGTTTTTTTATATTTTTTATATTTCTTTTTAGCAGGTTGCTTGTACTAGTATATAATTATATAAATTATTACTTAATCCTTATGTTTAATAGTTTTGGTCTAATTTATATAGTTAAATATTATTAATTTATTAAATTTATTTTTTAATCTAATTTTCTTTTTCTTTATTAATAAAATTTTCTAGATTTATTTTATTTAATATCTTCTTAATATTAGTATATAAGTCTAGTAAGATTTTTATTTTATCTTAATTTAAAACTTTATAATTTATTACTATTTTATTACTTTTTTATATTATTAATTAATTATGAAATAATTTAATTAATAAGAAATTCTTATAGCTAGTATTACTATTATTATTTTTTAATATTTTAGGCATTTTTTTAAGTAAAAGTTTATATTTATTATTATATAATTTATTTCTTAGAGGCTTGTGATTATTATTATATAATAATATTAGTATATTAGTATAAGCACTTTCTATATTTATATTAATAAATATATTTTTTATATATATTCTAATTATTAAGCTTTCTTGCTTTTTTATTTATTTTTTAATCTATTTTTTTTTTATATTTTTTTAATACTTTTTTATCTATTTTATTAGTACTACTTCTATCTAGGGTTATCATCTAGATAATTATTACTAAAGGTTGCCTTTAATTAATTATTTTTTAGATTTTCTTTTTTTTTATGATATTTATTAATAAAATATCTTGGTTTTTTATAGTTAAAATAGGCTTTATTTTTTATTAATTTATCTCTTTTTTTTATAAGGGTGATATTTATTTATATAATAATATCTTTATCTTAGTTTTTATCTTTCTTATTTTAAGATTCTTTCTATTAATCTATATTTTACGATGATTTTTTATATTTTTTTTATTATTAGAATTCTTGTCTTTTTTATTTGATTTTAAATAGTTTATTATTAATTTAAATAGCTAGTTTAATAAATTTCTTAATTTTATTAAATTAATTTAATTTAATAATTTTAGTTTAAACTTTTTCTTTTAATATATTTTTAAATAAGCTAATCTATATTATATTACTATATTTAAGTGGTATAACTATTTATTAAAATAGAATAGCTAATTATTAAACTAATTCTATTGATTATAGATATTATAGTTTTTATTTAGCTATTTATTATTTATTAATATTTTTAAAGACTTCTTTAAGTTTTCTTTGGAATTTTTTATAGTTAGTAAATAATTCTTTAGTAAGAGTTTCCTAAGTTAATAGATCTTTATTATAATATTTCTTTATTATATATTATATTTAGCTAGTGGCTGTATTAGTAAATTATAATATAATAAAAATAATTTTATTCTTATTATTAATAATACTATTAATATTAAAATATATATCTATATTAATAAGGAAAAACTTTAGTTTAGAGTAAGATTTATTAAAGGTTATTAGTTTTAATAATTTTATTAGTTTTTTGTATAGTATTTTAGCTTTATTAGGAATAGTAAGAACTTACTATTTAAACCATTTAATATAGTTATTTTTTTCTTTGAGATATTTCTTAAATTATCAAATATAATTACTTAGTTAATTAATATAATCTTCTATAAATATAAGTTAATTAGTTGATATTGTCACGGACCTGGATCCGCTATAGTTGTCACTGGCTGTGTAGAGCTATGATATGATAGGTTAGATTATATAGAGATCTAATAAAGGTTATCTTATAGTTGAATATTAAATAGATAAATAGTAATAATAAGTTGATAATATAATTATAATAAAAGAAGTCTTTTAAAATATTATAATATTTTAAGTGTGATTTACTTTATTGATCTTTTTAGTATATAATTAAAATAACTTAGATTAAAGAACTATAAAAAATTAAATATATAATAATAAATAAAAGTTTTTATATATCTAGTCCTTTCTATTTTATATATTATATATTATATATTTTAAAAGTAGATAGTATAAAATATATGATTCTTTTCTAATAAATATTAGTTATTTTATATATTATTATTTTATCTAAGATAGAAGTATATTATTTATATCTTTATATAATATTAGTATATATATTATTATTACTTCTTGTATCTTATTACTAGTAACTAGCTTCTAGTTAATCTAGTATAAGCTTATATTAAATTATTTTATATTTTTTTTATTCTAGTATTAGCTAATCTTATATATAGTTTTATAATATTATTTCTTCTTTTTAAGATCTTTATCTTTAAAAGTATAAATAAAAAGATTTATTCTTATTTCTAATATAATCTTACTTTTTATTTAATAAGTAATTTCTAATATTATTATTATATTATGCTTTAAGTTAATTATAAAAACTAATTTATTATATCTTAGAGAAGATTAAAATAAAAATTATATTTATTAATTTATTAAAATCTAAAAGACTAGTTTTATTATTAAATTTTTTTATAAGTATTATTGCCTTAATAATCTTAATTATATAATAAATAATAAAAATTTAAAATATATTATATATACTTATTATAATTATATCTATAAATATTATTTTTATAATAAAAAGAAGTAGAATATTCTAAAAGAGTTTGAGGTTTAAATTTCTAAAAAGCTAGCTAAAGTCTTTACTTAATAAGTAGAATTATCTATTAAGATTTTAAGGTTATTCTATTACTAGGAATTTCTTAAAGAATATAATATTAATATATAGTTTTATAATTAGAGAGTGTTAAAGATATTAGATTTTAATAATCTTTTATCTAATAAGAATATTATTATGGCTGATACTAAGATTATATAAATATAACTAGATTAATATATTCTTATTATAATTATTAAAGATTTTAATAAGTTATTTACTAATTTTAAATAAACTTCTTTTATAATTCTAGATATTTTTATTAATATACTTCTAGGATTCTTTTAACTCTAATAAAATTTTTAATAAATTTCTATATTCTTTTTATAATGTTATAGTCTTTTTATTTAATAAGATATATTATTTTTTTATTATATCTTATTTTATATACTAATATTTTTTTAATTTTATAGATTTTCTTTTTAATAGTGATTTTATTCTATATTTTAATATTCTTAAATATTAATTTTAATAATAAAATATAAAATATTAGATAAATTTATATAAAGTCTAGTAGCTTAAGTTTATAATTAACTTTTTTAATTTTTTTTTTAATTTTAAATAATCTTAGTTATAGATAGTTAAATTTATTATTATCTTATAATATTTATAAGTTTTTTTTAAAAAAATAAACTTTTTTTTTTTTTTTAAAATTAAATTCTTTCTAATTTTTAAGATTATATCTTTTTAAATTAACTTATTTTTAATATTTAATTTCTCTTTCTAAGTATAGATAAATAGCTTTTATATTATTTATTATTTCTTCTATTATTTCTACTATTAGTTACTTATAATATAATTATTCTAATATTTTTACCTCTCTTCTTATATATATTATAAATAGTATTATTTTTATTATTACTTATATTAATATATTATATACTAATTATGCTATTAATAATAATCTTATTTAATTATTTTATTCTTAATTTATATAGTTTTATAGATATTATTTAAATATTTAATTTATTTATTCTATTTATCTATTTATCTAAAGATAGTAAGCTAAATTTAATTACTATTCTCTTTTTATAAGATTTATAAATAATCTTTATAATTATAATATAAATACTAGTCCTTTATCTAATATTATAATTTCTAGTATACTATAGTATTAAAAAACTTCTCTGAATAGTACTTTAGTTAATAGATATATATTCATTTTTTTAATTATTAATATAAAATATATATATTTTATTATTCTATTAATTGTTATTATAATTAAGTCATATCCTTCTAATTTTAATAATTTAATAATAAGATCTATTATTATTTATTATTATAGATATTCTAGTGCTTCTAGTAGTTATATCTATCTATATAATTTATATCTTATAATTTTATTTTTTTAATATATATTATATTTTTTAATATTTTTATATATTTTTAGCTAGAAATAATTTCTTAATATTTATTTTATGATATTAGTTATTTCTAGATATCCTATTATAATCTTATTATAGTATATTTTAATAATTTTTTCTCTAATTATTTTTAATATATAAATTAAATTATGCTAAAATATAAATCTTATTTTATTATTAGTTATTTTATTATATTTAATTCTATTATTAATATTATTTAATATTATTTAGATTATTCTATTTATTATTATTTCTCTAATAATAAGATCTTATAATTCTAAGTCTATATCTAGTTCTATTATTGTTATAAGAATAATACTTTAAAGATTATACTTTAAATTATTTTTTTTATTTTTCTTAAGTAAAGCTAGTTTTAGTTTCTTAATTTTTTTCTTATAATCTAGTTATTTATTAAGAGTATCTACTTTCTTATTATTTTTTTTTATAGTATTTAATTATAAATTAATACTATAATAATATCTTTAATTATCTTATTTATCTTTAAGTTAATATTTTAGTTAATAAAAAGTAAATAAGATTTTTATAATTTATAATAATTTTAATTATAAATTTTATTTTTTTTAAATAGACTTTCTAGTACTAAAGTACTTATATTATAATTAATAGTTTTTTATTATAGATATTATAATTAAGTTCTATATTAATTAATTTTTTTAAATAATAAATAATTATTTATTTTTTTTTATCTAATTTTTTTTATATTAATACTACTCTTATAATATAATCTAATATATCTATTTCTAATATTATTAGTAGCTTAATATTAAATTATACTAATATTAATATTATAGTAAATTTTTTTTTTATTTTTTTAAATATTTTTTATTATTCTTTATTTTATTTATATAAAATTTCTTTTTTTAATAGTTTAAATAGTAATACTATTTCTTTAGTATAATCCTATATATATTATTAATAGTAATTTATTATCTTAATAAATAATTATAATTTTTTAATATTTTTTAATATAAATTAATTTCTAATTATTTAAACTTTTTCTTTATTAGTTTATATCTCTTTTTAAATAATCCTATATTCTAAGAAATCTATTTCTTAGATATAAAACTTATATTTCTTTAATTTAATTTATAATTTTATTATATATAATATTTTTAGTACTAGTTTAATACATCTAATATAATCTTCTAGGCTATCTAAGAATACTATAATATTATTAAGATAAGCTATTATAAAGTTATAGAAATAGTCTTTAATGACTAAGTTAATATATTATTAAAATATAGTAAGTATATTTATTAGTCTAAAAAGTATAATTAAATATTTATAGTATCTAAATTTAGTTTTAAATATTATCTTTTATTTTTTCTTTTTCTTAATTTATAAGCGATTATATATATCTATAATATTAAGTTTAGTAAACTATTTTTTTCTTTTAATTCTATCTTAAATCTTAATAATTAATAATAAGATATAAGTATCTTTAATTATAATATTATTAAGTTATTAATAATTAATATATAGTTATAGTTCTATTATTCTTTTCTTTAGTATAAATAATACTAGATATTTTGCTAGTGATTATAATAATTATATATATCCTTTTTCTAGCATATTATTAATATATTTTTTTAAAACCCTATCTTCTAGTTATAATATCTAGTAGATTTTTTATAGTTTTAATTTCTTATCTTTAATAAATAAAATAGTATAATCCTATTTACTATATTCTAGTAATATCTTATATATTCTATTAAATAGATCTTTATATCTTTTATAATCTTTTAGTAATATCTCTTCTTTACTTAGTCTTTTAAGTTAATATTCTCTAATTATTTTTTTTACTAGTTTTTTATTATTTTTTTTTATTTATTTTATAACTTTGTCTATTAAGTCTTTTAATATAATATTATATTTTAATATTTTTTTTAATAATTTATTCTTAAATTTTATTTTCTTTATAATTTTTAATTTTTTTATAGATTTTTTAAGCTTTTCTATAACTTTAATGATACTATTATTTTTTTTATTAATTAGTTATTTATCTTATTAGAATAGTGTTATTATTACTTCTTATATAGTAACTATTAGTTTTACTAACCTTTATCTAGTAGTCTTTATAATCTAGGTTTTTATATAATTATATTTTATTAATTATAATTAGTCTTACTTTTAATAGATCTTTAGATTATATATTCTCAACTAAGATACTTTTAGAATAATATTATTATATTCTAATCTAGTAATATTAAAATTAATCTACTCTTTATACTACTTTATTATTATAATAAGTTAATTACTTTTTTTAGTAATATTATTTTCTACTAGTTTTTTATTATTAAATTTTATTAATAGTATTAATTCTAGTTTTTTAATTTTAAATAGTTCTAACTACTTTTTAATTCTTAGATCTATATAGTTCCTTATAATTTTAAAGTCTATTATTACTATTAGTTTCTTTCTTAGTAGATTAATCTTAATTTTAAAATATTTTTTTTATATTATTATTTTAAATTCTTAATTTTTTTTATAATTTTCTAGAAAGTTATTTAAATTATTAGCTTTTTCTACTAGTTTTTTATTTAATAGATTTATTTATTTCCTTAGTAGCTTATAGATCTTATTATATTATTTTAATATTTATTATTTTTATATTATTTTTTTATATATTTTTATTTTTATATTTTAATACTTAATCTTTTTTTTAATTTCTTACTAGAATTCTTTAAATTTATTATTAATTATTACTTTCTTCTTTTTTTCTTAGAGATTTTTATTCTTAGTTAATTTCTATTAAGTTTTCTTACTAATATTTAAGCTTAGTATAAATTTTTAGTTTATTTAACTTTTAATCTCTAATAATTAGCTTACTTTTTATTATTTTAATAATTTTTTTAGATTAAATTATTTCTTATTATTTTAAGAGAAAAATTATTTTTTAATCTATTATCTTTTCTTTTCTCTTTCTTTTTACTATTTATATTTTACTTATAATAGTTTATATAGTCTTTTTATCTTTAAATATTATCCTATTTTATTTTTATTACTGTAGTAAATTAAGTATTAATTATCTATATAGACTAACTAATAGATTATTTTGTGACTAGAATAATCTATTAAGTAATATTAGTAGTAATATTTATATTCTTCTAGTTTTTTATCTTTAGAGTTTATTATTAGGTTATATATCTTAATTTTTTTTATTATTAGATCCTTAAGTATTTTTTTTTTAATTTTAGGAAATTTATTTTTGCTATTAATATTTTATTTAAGTATCTTAGGTATTTTTTTAATTTATATATCTTATTCTAGATTTTTATAATTTTAAATATATATTATTTTTATATAAATTCTTATTACTTTTTTTATTCTTTTAAAGTTATTATAGTTATTATAGTTGTCTTTGTTTATATATTTTATATTATTATTACTAATATATGCTTTACTATTGTACTTATTATTATAGTAAATAGTCTTTAGCTATTTTATTTTGTTGATTACTTTTAGTTATTATTATTATTTTTTAGAGTTTTTATATTTTTTTATAAAGTGTTTTATTTTATTATAGTTATAGTATTTAATTTTACTCTTATTATATAACTATTTTAGTTATTTTTTATAAGTTATTATATTTAACTTTATAGGTATAGGTTTATAAAGATTTTATTATTTTTATTTCTAATTAGCTCTTTTTTTTAAATTATAATTTATTTATTTATTTTTATATTTCTTTTCTATTTTATATTTATATAATTTATTGTTAAGTTTAATTATTATATTAATTATATTTATTAAGATTACTAGTTATTTTAAAATCTTAGTGATTTTATCTTTAATATTATTTTTAAGTTTTAAGTAGAATTGATCTGCTTTAGCTTTATTATTCTATTTTAGATATAAACTAATTTAGTAAAATTATAAGATATAATTTAATATAGAAATAATTTATTATAATTATTATATTTTTTATATTATTATATTTTTTTTATTAATTTCTTTGAATATTAATTTAATTTTTTATATAAATATAGAATAGTTTATAAATATTTTATTAATATTATTATCTTATTTTTTTTAGTTTTCTTAAATTATGCTTATATATATAATTTAAACTAATTTATTATATCTTTTTTAAGAAAAGTAGATATAGCTAGAACTTTATTTACTTTATTTCTAATAAAATAGATATTTATTAAGAAGTATAATTATATTTAAATTAAAAATAATTTTAATTTCTTCTTTTCTCTTATAAATAAAGTTGATTTATTAATTTTTAGCTATAATTAATACTTTATTATCTAAATTACTGTAAGTTCTGTAATTTATTATTATAGCTATTAATTTTACTAAGCTAGTTACTAAGTAGTTATAATTAGTCTTATAGTAATATTTATTAATAGTATTATAATTACTTTTATTATTATTAGCTTTTTTTAATAGGATAATATTTTCCTAATATAGTAATTAGCTCTTTATAATAGTACTTATTCTATATTATAGTTTTAGATTAAGATAATAATTTTTTTATTATAAATCTAAATCTACTGTAGTTATTACTAACTATATAAAGCTATAATATAATAGGTTAGACTATATAAAAATTTAATAAGAATTATCTTATAGTTAAATATTAAATAGATAAATAATAATAATAGATTAATAATATAACTATAATAGAAAAAGTCCTTTAAAATATTATAATACTTTAAATATAATTTACCTTACTAACTCTTTTAATATATAACTAAAGTAATTTAGATTAAAGAATTATAAAAAACTAAATATATAATAGTAAATAAGAGTTTTTATATATCTAATTTTTCCTATTTTATATATTATATATTATATACTTTAAAAATAGATAATATAAAATATATAATTCTCTTTTAATAAATATTAATTATTTTATATACTATTATTTTATTTAAGATAGGAGTATATTATTTATATCTTTATATAATATTAGTGTATATGCTATTATTACTCTTATACTCTATATTTTAATAATCTCTTGTATTTTATTATTAGTAACTAGCTTCTAATTAATCTAGTATAAGCTTATACTAAATTATCCTATACTCTTCTTGTCCTAGCACCAGCTAGTCTCATGCATGTAGTTTCATAACAGATATTAACTTATTATCTTTTTGTAAAGTAATAATCTATTATTATTATTGTCTTACTATTATTTAAGCTATATATAACTATTACTTAATAGTAGATATTCTATTATTATTTACTATCTTAATAAGATTTTTTTTTATAATAAAGATCTTAAATTATTAGAAATTTTAAACTTAATATTATTAAAATATAGCTAGAATACTTTTAATAGATATAATTAAAAGATTTTTAATATATAAAAAATATTTAAAGTTAAGAATCAAATAAGAAGATAAAAAGATAATTTTAATTAATAAAAGATTATATACTTAAGATTTAAAATTAAAGATTACTTAATATAATTAATTTAAGATAGTAAATAAAAAACTAAATATATAATAAATAAATATTCTTATATAATAATGTCTTATTATAGAAATTAAAAGATTTCTATAATTCCTATATATTAATTATTATAACTATTATAGAATATTTATAAATTCTATAATACCTAGTCCATATTAATCTTAGCACTTATAAATAGATAGCATACTTTATGATTATATAGTTTCTATTATAATAGTTAAGGCTGAGGCTAGTATTGGGTAATCTTTTGTTCCTATATAGTAGTGTGACTATATCTATTGGCTGTGACGTGCTGATTCTCTGACAAGATTATTTACTTTTAATATTAAATTTTTTGACCTTAGTATTTATTATAATAAATAAACTCTTTCTCCCTTTTTAAATACTAGTATATCTTTACATTTATTATTATAATATTTCTTTATTCTTAGTTCTATCTATATAATATCTTTTAATATTATATTATATATCTATTATATATATAATACTTAAATAATTACTTTATTTAATCTTTCTTTTATAGATAGTATTATTTATATTATTCTTAGATATCTTCTTAAGTTAGTAAAGTATAATATCTCTTCTATTAAGATATTTTTTATATTATTTAGTGTAAAATATACTAATAATAATAGTTTTATTTAATTATCTTAATTCTAATCTAGATAATATTATAGATATTATTTAATTATCTAAATTATCTATTTAATTTATCTATTAGTCTATTGAAGGTTAGATATAAATAATTAATAATTAATTTTATAATTATTTCTTAGAATTTTAATATAAAGAGCTTATCTCTATCTAAGATAATTTCTTTTAGTATTTTAATCTATATAAATACTTTTTATAGTATTAATAAAGTATATTATTATATAGTTAGATTCTTTAGTATTAATTCTTAAATAATATATTTTATAAGTTAATTAATATTAACTATTATATTAATATATTTAATTCTAGTAATTAGATCTCTAGATTTTAATAGTCTTTAGATAAAATTAATAGTTATATTTTTCTATATAAGATTTAGTATCTTTAATATTTATATCTTTCTATATAGCTAGTAATTAATTAACTTATTTTAGCTATAGCTATTATAATAGTTAATATAATTAGTAATAATTTTTCTTATTTAAAGAAAGTAATACTGCTATTATATTTTCTTAATAGTTTAATTAATTCTCTAATATTCTTAGTATAAAAAATATAATATTCTTATATAATTTATTTAATTATTATTATAAATATAAATATAGATCTATTCTATATTATAAATTCTTAATTTATTATAGTTTCTTTTTTTATCTATTAATAAAAGTTTAGTTTATTAATTATAATAATAGTAATTAGTATTATATTAATATTATAGCATAACTTATCTTTATACTTTATTAGAATATTTATCTTTAGTAGCTCTATTCTAAAAGTATAATCTAGTTATTAGCTTAATATATTAGTTATAATATTTTCTTTTTTTTTATATGTTTAATTTTAAAGTTAAATTTAGCTAGCTTCTTAGCTTATCTTATCTATTATTTAATTAATTTTTTTATTATTATAAAATACTTAAGGTTAAGATAGTCATTTTATAAAATAATTTTAAATTAATTTTCTTAAGATAGTATTATTATTTCTTAAATATTATTATTATTATAAATAACTCTTAATTATAAATATTATAATTTTATTTTACTTAAATAAATTACCTAAAATAGAAAGTAATTAATATAAAATTTTTATTTTTAAATTATTAATATATTAAGAGTAATATATATTTATAATTTTTAATTAAATAAGGTAAGTATTAATATATATTCTACTAGTTTCTTAATTATTTTAAATATATTTTTATATTTATTATTCTATAAAAAATTAATTTCTTTTTTTAAAAATTTAGTTATTAGTTAAGCAGTTTTTAAATAATTTATTAAATAGTATTAAATATATCCACTTACTTTTAAAAATCTTTATATATTTTTAATATTATTTAATATTAACTAATTAAGGATTATATTTAATTTTTTTATTAGATTTTTAGTTCTTTTAAAGTAAAAATTATTTTTAAATAATCAATAGTTATTATATTAAATTTATATTTCTTAATTTTTATAATAAGTTTAATATTTATAAAAGTTTTTATTATTTATTTTATATACTTTTTATACTTTTTAGATTTTTTTAAGAATATAATAATATTATTAAAATAGATAGTAATAAACTTATTTAAGAATTTCTATAGAATATAGATTATAAATCTTGTGAATTAGATAGATAAGTTTTTAAGTCTTATTAATATAACTAATTATTTAAATAATTTTTTATTAGTAAGGAATCTAGTTTTTTAAATATCTTTTTTTATTATTTATAAATTATAATAATTTTATTAAATATTAAAATAATTATTAGTTTAGTTTCTTATAGTAGATCTCTTTTTTATTTTTAATAAGATATCTTATTTATATTTATAATAGTTTTATTATTAAAAAATTAATAATTAATAATTATTTTTTTTATTTTTATTTTTTATTAATAAATATATCTCTTACTAAGATTTCTTTATAATTTAGATATATATATCTAGTTTCTAGAAATTTTTCTATAAACTAATCTTTAATTTTTAATTTAGCTAGTAATTTATAGAATTATTTAATAAATAATAATTTAAATCCTTAACTCAAGTTAATCCTAATTTTAAATTCTTTATTATATATTAGTAATTAGTATTCTTTTTTTATAAATAATTTAATATACTTATAATATTTCTCTAGTAATTTTACTAGAATTTTTTTTAATTTTATTTTATATTTTTTTTTTAGTTTAAATCATATTGCTTTAATTAGTTAATTATTTTATTTTATCTTTAGTAATTCTATTTTACTAGGATTAATTATTACTAATCTTATTTTTTCTTATTAAGAAAATTTTCTTTAATTTCTTTTGTAGATTTATAATTTTTTTTTTTAATATTTTTCTAGCTTTATATAGAGGATATAATTATTAATAGATATAGTTTTTATAATTTAGTTAATTATAGGATTTTATTTTTATAGTTATTTTATTCTTAATATTATATTAAATCTATTTATATAAATAATATTAAATATTATTATTATTATATATAGTCCTGATTTTAGTAATATAGATTTAGTTTATTATTTGTATTCTTTTATAATAGGCTTTTTGTTGATTTTAAATACTAATATTTATTATTTTATTATATATTACTTAAGTCCTAATCTTATAATTATTTTAGAGTTTATATAATTTTCAATTACTTTAGAATCTAATAAAATTTAGAATTAGCTTCTCTTAACTTCTTTAATAATAATAATAATTTTATATTATTAATTAATTATAATTATAATTAGGTATTAAGTTTTATGTCTTTTAATATATTATTAAGTTATATAAAAATATTCTTGAATTAGGTCTTTATATAATTTAATATTATAGTATTTGCACTATTTATCTTTATAATTCTTAGGATTTTGTCGGAAACCAATGCTTTACTAGCATCTAGATCAGAGATAACTCCTCACTAAATATTAGTTCAGTGGTATTCTAATAGCAAAAGGGCAGATACCTAAATCTTAAAAGAAGATAGTAAAGTTTAACTTAATTTATAAATAATAAAGTACTTAAGGTTAAATAGTTAATTTAAGATAATAAATTAAAATCTAAATATATAGTAAAATAAGTATTCTTATATATTAAAAATTTAATATATTTAATATATCTATTTTACTAATTAGAGCTTTATTATCTCTATTTTTAGTAAATATAATTAATATAATTTTTTACTAATAATAATTTTATTTATTTTATTACTAGTCTATTCTAGTCTTAGCTTTTATAGGTAGATAGTATAATATCTAATTTTCTTATATCTATTATAGTAGTTAGATAGAATATAAATCCTATATTTTTTATAATATTTATAAATTATATACTTAGTAGTATAGTATAATAGTGCAAGTATATTTATTAATTATAATATACTAATTCTCTAATAATCCTCTTCTCTAAAGGCTAGCATCTTAATAGTATAAAGATAAATAGTAAGTAATATCTTTAAAATTTAAGTAAATTCTAAATTTCTAAACTTTCTAAGATTAGGAATATCTAGATTTATAGTTCTATACTAATTATATCTTTAAAAAAGAATATTTTAAAAAATAATCTCTATACTTGTATTAAACAATCTAAAATTATTCTTTTAATTTTATATCTTTATTATTTTTAGTAAAATAAATAGTATATTAAATTAGAAATTTTATCTTAGTATAATAAGTATATTCATAATAATTAGTATAAGTATATTAAGATATTCTTATTAGACTTAATCTAAATAAAGCTTCTTAAGGCTTAGGATAATATTTAGTAATATAATTATAAGATCTAGGATTAGATTACTAAGCTTTTTATTTATTAATATTATATTTAAAAGTAGAAGAATCTTCTTTAGAAGTATATAAATTAATTTATTCAAACTAATATAAAAGATATTAAGGAGTTAGAAAAATTAAAAAAGAAAGAGAAAAAATAAAAAATATTAGAAAAAATAAAATAGATAAAATAAGAAAAAATAAAAAAAGTACTAAAAAAATAATAATAGTTAATCACTATTATACTTAATAATTTTATAGTTAATAATCTAGATAATATTATAATAATTTAAATTTCTAACTAGTTCCTAAAAGTTATCTTTAGATCTATATTTTTTTTATTTTATAAGGTAATGTATTTCTCTCTTTTCTAACTTTCTATCTAGTATTTTTTTAACTTTATATTCTATATTATCTACTTTATTATTTTTATTTTTTAAGTTTTTTATAGGTTCAAGTAATAAGATATAAAATATTAAATATATATATATTTTAGCAGGTAATAAGAGTTAGTAATTATTATTTTTAAATTTCTTAATAATTTAAAATAGTTTATATTTAATAGTATTAAGTTTATTACTAGATTATTTATTTTTAATATTAAATCTTCTTAATCCTAATATCTATTATAATAAATAAACTCTCTTTTTTTTTAAGTGCTAGTATATTCTAATACTTATTATTATAATATTTCTTTATTCTTAATTTTACCTATGTAATATCTTTTAATATTATACTATATATCTATTATATATATAATACTTAAATAATTACTTTATTCAATCTTCTTTCTATAGATAGTATTATCTATATTATTCTTAGATATTATTTTAAGTTAGTAAAGTATAATATCTTTTCTATTAAGATATTTTTTAAATTATTTAATATAAATTATATTAATAGTAATAGTTCTATCTAATTATTTTAATTCTAATTTAAGTAATATTATAAATATTATTTAATTATCTAAATCATTCTTTTAGTCTATCTATTAGTTTATTAATAATTAGATATAGATAGTTAATAATTAATTCTATATACTTTTATAATTATATCCTAAAATTTTAATATAAAAAATTTATCTCTATCTAAAATAATTTCTTTTAGTAATCTAATCTATATAAATATTCTTTATAATATAAATAAAGTATATTATTATATAATTAAATTCTTTAATATTAATTCTATAATAATATATTTTATAAGTTAGTTAATATTAATTATTATATTAATATACTTAATTCTAGTGATTAGATCTTTTAATTCTAGTAATTCTTATATAAAATTAATAGTTATATTTTCCTATATAAGATTTAGTATCTTAGGTATTTATATTTCTTTATATAGTTAATAATTAATCAGCTTATTTCAGTTATAATTATTATAATAATTAATATATTTAGTAATAAGCTTTTTTATCTAAAAAAAGTAATATTATTATTATATCTTTTTAATAGTTTAATTAATTCCCTAATATTCTTAATATAAAGAATTATAATATTCTTATATAATTTACTTAATTATTATTATTAATATAAATATAAATCTATTTTATACTATAAGTTCTTAATTTATTATAGCTTCTCTATTCTAGATAATAATTATAATAATTTTATTTTTTTTAATTTCTTCTTTCATCTACTAATAAAAGTTTAGCTTATTAATTATAATAGTAATAACTAGTACTATATTAGTATTATAATATAATCTATCTTTATATTCTATTAAAATATTTATTTTTAATAGCTTTATTCTAAAAGTATAATCTAATTATTAATTTAATACATTAATTATAATATTTTCTTTTCTTTTTATATATTTAATCTAGAAGTTAAACTTAGCTAGTTTTTTAATCTATTTAATTTATTATCTAACTAATTTTTTTATTATTATAAAATACTTAAGATTAAAATAATTACTTTATATAATAACCTTAAATTTAATTCTTTTAAGATAGTATTATTATTTTTTAAATATTACTACTATTATAAGTAATTCTTTATTATAAATATTATAATTTTACTCTACTTGGATGAATTATTTAAAATAAAAAATAACTAATATAAGCTTTTTATTTTTAAATTATTTAAGTATAATTCTTAATTTATCTCCTAATATATTAGAGGTAATATATATCTATAGTTCTTAGTTAAATAATATAAATATTAGTATATATTCTATTAATTCTTTAATTATTTTAAATATATCTTTATATCTATCATTTTATAGAAAATCAGTTTCTTTTTATAAGAATTTAATTATTAGTCAAGCTATTTTTAAGTAGTTTAAGAAATATTATTAAATATAATTACTTACTTCTAAAAATCCTTATATATCTTTAATATTACTTAGTATTAGCTAGTTAAGGATTATATTTATTTTTTTTAATTATATTTTTAATTCTTCTAGAGTATAAATTATCTTTAAATAATTAATAGTTATTATATTAAATTTATATTTCTTAATCTTTATAATAAATCTAGCACTTATAAGAGTTTATATTACTTATTTTATATATCTATTATATTTCTTAGATTTCTTTAAAAATATAATAATATTATTAAAGTAGATAGTAATAAATTTATTTAAAAATTTCTATAGAATATAGATTATAAACCTTATAAACTAAGTAGGCAAGTTTTTAAATTCTATTAATATAACTAATTATTTAAATAGTTCTTTATTAGTAAGGAATTTAGTCTTCTAAATATTTTCTTTTACTATTTATAAGTTATAATAATCTTATTAAATATTAAAAATAGTTATTAGCTTAATTTTTTATAATAGATCTCTTTTTTATTTCTAGTAAGATATCTTATTTATATCCTTAATAATTCTATTATTAAGAGATTAATAATTAATAATTATTCTTTTTATTTTATCTTTCTTATTAATAAATATATCTCTTATTAAGACTTTTTTATAGCCTAAGCATATATATCTAGCTTTTAAGAATTTTTCTATAAACTAATCTTTAATCCTTAATTTAGCTAGTAATTTATAAAATTATTTAATAAATAATAGCTTAAATCCTTATCTTAGATTAATTTTAACTTTAAATTCTTTATTATATATTAATAACTAATATTCTTTCTTTATAAATAGTTTAATATATTTATAATATTTTTTTAATAATTTCTCTAAAACTTTTTTTAGTTTTATTTTATATTTTTTTTTTAGTTTAGATTATATTACTTTAATTAATTTAATATCTTACTCTACCTTTAGTATTTTTATTTTACTAGGGTTAGTTATTTCTAATTTTATTCTTTTTATTAAGGGGGTTTTTCTTAATCTCTTTTATAAATTTATAATTTTTTTTACTTAATATTTTTCTAATTTTATATATAAAATATAATTATTAATAAATATAATTTCTATAATCTAATTAATTATAGAATTCTATTCTCATAGCTATTTTATTTTTAATATAGCGTCAAATCTATTTATATAAATAATATTAAATATTATTATTATTATATAAAGTCTTAACTTTAGTAGTATTAATTTAATTTATTATTTATATCTTTCTATAATAAGCTTTCTATTAATTCTAAATACTAATACCTATTATCTTATTATATACTATTTAAATCCTAATCTCTTAATTATTTCTAGGCTTATATAATTTCTAATTACTTTAAAATCTAATAGGATTTAGATTCAATTCTTTTTAATTTTTTTAATAATAATAATTATTTTATATTATTAGTTAATTATAATAGTAATTAGGTGTTAGATTTTATATCTTTTAATATATTATTAAATTATATAGAAATATTCTCTAATTAGATCTTTATATAATCTAATATTATAATATTTATACTATTTATTCTTGTAGTCTTTAGGGTCTATATTATTATATTTAGAATAACCATTTTCTTTATATATATATTTATAGTCTAGATTTTCTTATAAGTAAATATACTTTATATATACTGTAATTCCTAAAATACTTAGAAACTATTAATTAATTTTCTTATTTAAATAATAAATATTATATTTATTATTATAATAGGTTATCTAATAGACTTCCTAGTATAAATATTCTTTAAGATTTAAATAGTATATATAAATATAGTTTCTAACATATTCTAATTATTCATTATATAGCTAATATCCCTTTAATTTAGATATTTTTTTATATATTCCTGTAATAACTTTATTAATTATTCTATATATTCTATATATATAGAATATTTATTTATAATACTTCTAATATATTTATATATATTTATTTTATATATATTAAGATTCTTCCTAGTAGATTATTTTAATAAATATATAACTATATAGATTATCTTCCTAGCCCTTTCTCTTTCTATATTATATTAATTGGTGTAGTTTATATTTATACTATTATAATTCTTTTCTAATTTTAGTAAATAATTATTCTAGATTTAGTAAAATTCTTATTATTTCTTAATTTAAGTCCTTATAATTTATTACTATTTTATTATTATTCTAGAATATTAATTAAGTATAGAGCTTCTTAACTAATAAAGAATTCTTATAGTTAATATTCTTATTACTATTTTCTAATATATCTTCTTTAGGATAACTTCTAGATAATATTTTTCATTTAGCTTAACTTAACTTATTCTTTAAGAGTATATAATTATTATTATATAATTATACTAATATATTTATATCTTTATTTTATATATTCTTATTAATTATTATTATATTAACTATTTATCTAGTTCTTATATTTCTTATTACTTATTATAGACTAAATTATTTACTAATCTATTCCTAGATCTATTTTATCTTATATTCTTCTAAGAGTTTATTCTTAATATCTATTTTATTAGTACTACTCTTATCTAAAATCATTATCTAAATAGTTATTATAATTACTTATTATTATTCTTAATTAACTATTTCTTAAACTTATTTTAGCTTTTAGCATTTATTTATAAAATATTTTAATATTCTATAATTAAAGCAAGCTTTCTTCTTAACTAGTTTTTTTCTTTTTTCTTTTATAAAGATAATATTTATTTATATAATAGTATCTTCATCTTTATTAATTTAAGATATACTAGAACCTTTTCTATACTAATATCCTAATTTCTTTTTTAAATTATAAAAATATTTATACTTCTTTTAATTTTAATATTCTTATTTCTTTTATCTAATCTTAAATAATTTATTATTAATCTATATTATTATATTAATATATTTATTAATACTTTTTAGTTAATTTATTTTTATAAAATTATACTAGACTTCTTCTTTAAATATATTTTTAAAGAGATTTATCTAAGTATTATTAGAATAGTTTAAGGATATTATTATTTATTAGAATTTAATAATAAGTTATTATACTAATCTAATTTACTTTAAATATCTTAATTTATATTCTATAATTCTTATTATATCTATTTCTCTAAATAATTTTTTAAAAGCTTTTTTAAAGCTATTATAACTTTTTAAAATATTTTTTATAAAATTTTTTTAGTCCTCTGACTATTTTTTATAATAGTTTATTATAATAAATTATATCTATTCTATAATAGTATTAATAAAGTATAATATAATAAATAGTACTTATAATATATCTTTAATAAGTCTATTTACTTTATAATATATTATTATATTAATAAGAAATATTTTTAACTTAGATAGTATTCTATTAAATATTATAAATTTTAGTAATTTAATTTATTTAATTAATTTAGCTCTTAATATAACTAGAGAGATAGTTAGTATAACTAATACTTATACTTTAAACTAGATAATAATATTTTTAAAATAATTAATTTACTCTTCTTAGTCTTTATTATTATTAGATATTAAATTATATAATTAAATATTTGATAATACTAGTATAGCTTATTATGCCTACTAAATAGATTATAGAATTACTATCTTTTTAATAAAACTTCTTTTTTATAATAAAAATCTTAAATTATTAGAAACTAATACTTTACTAATATCTAGATTAGAAATAACTTTTTACTAAATATTAGTTTAATAATATTTTAATAGTAAAAGGGTAGATATCTAAATCTTAAGAGAAGATAATAAAGCTTAATTTAATCTATAAGTAATAAAGTATTTAAAATTAAATAATTAATTTAAGATAATAAACTAAAATCTAAATATATAGTAAAATAAATATCCTTATATATTAGAAGCTTAATATATCTAATATATTTATTTTGCTAATTAGAGTTCTATTATCTCTATTCTTAGTAAATATAGCTAATATAGTTTTTTACTAATAATAATTTTATTTATTTTATTACTAATTTATTCTAGTCCTAGTTTCTATAAATAGATAATATAATGCCTAATCTTTCTATATCTATTATAGTAATTAGGTAGAACACAGATCCCATGCCTTCTATAGTATCTATAGATCACATGCTTAGCAGCGTAGTGCAGTAGCACAGGTATATCTATTGGCTGTGACATGCTGATTCTCTGACAGATTTATGCTATTATATTTAGGGTAACTATTTTTTTTATATATATACTTATAGTTTAGATTTTCTTATAGATAAATATATTTTATATATGCTATAATCTTTAAGATATTTAAGAATTATTAATTAATTTTCTTGCTTAGATAAAAAATACTATATTTATTATTATAATAAATTATTTAATAGATTTCTTGGTATAAATATCTTCTAAAATTTAGATAATATATATAAATATAATTCCTAACATGTTCTAATTATGTATTATATAATTAATATTTTTTTAATTTAGATATTCTTTTATATATTCTTATAATAATCTAGTTAACTACTCTATATATTTTATATATATAGAATATCTATTTATGATACTTTTAGTATATTTAGATATACTTATTTTATATATATTAAGATTCTTTCTAATAGATTACTTTAGTAGGTATATAATTATATAGGTTATCTTTCTAGCCTTTTTTTTTATATTTATACTATTTTAATTTATCTTTTTTATTATAAAATTTAAGCATTTAATTAAATTCTATTTTTATTTATTATAATTCTTTTCTAATTTCTTTAAATAGTTATTCTAGATTTAGTAGGATTTTTATTATTTCTTAATTTAGATCTTTATAACTTATTATTATTTTATTATTATCCTAAAATATTAATTAAGTATAAAGCTTCTTAACTAATAAAGAATTCTTATAATTAATATTCTTATTATTATCTTCTGGTATATCTTTCTTAAAATAATTCTTAGATAGTATTTTTTATTTAATTTAATTTAATTTATTTTTTAACAGTATATAATTATTATTATATAATTATACTAGTATATTATTATATATACTTTATATACTTTTATCTACTGCTTTAATATTTATTATATTAATTATTTATCTAATTCTTATATTTCTTACTATTTATTATAAGCTAAATTATTTACTAATTTATTCTTAGATTTATTTTATTTTATATTCTTTTAAAAATTTATTCTTAATATCTATTTTATTAGTATTACTTTTATTTAAAATTATTACCTAAATAGCTATTATAATTACTTATTATTATCCTTAGTTAGCTATTTCTTAGATTTTCTTTAGTTTTTAATATTTATTTATAAAATATTCTAATATTTTATAATTAAAATAAGCTTTCTTTTTAATTAATTTATTCTTTTCTTTCTTTACAAGAGTAGTATTTAGTTATATAATAGTATCTCTATCTTTATTAATTTAAGATATATTAAAATCTTTTTTATTTATCTTTTCTAACTACTTTCTAGAATTATAAAAGTATTTATATTTTTTCTAATTCTAGTACTTCTATTTCTTTTGTTTAATTTTAAATAATTTATTATTAATTTATATTATTATATTAATATATTTATTAATATTTTTTAATTAGTTTATTTTTATAAGATTATACTAGACTTCTTTCTTAAGTATATTTTTAAAGAGATTTATCTAAGTATTATTAGAATAGTTTAAAGGCATTATTATTTATTAGAATGTAATAATAAGTTATTATACTAATCTAATCTACTTTAGATATCTTAGTTTATATTTTATAGTTTTTATTATATTTACTTCTTTAAATAACTTTTTAAGAGCTTTTTTAAAGTTATTATAGCTTTTTAAGATAATCTTTATAAAATTCTTCTAGTTTTTTAGTTATTCTTTATAATAATTTATTATAATAGATTATATCTATTCTATAGTAATATTAATAAAGTATAATATAGTAAATAATATCTTTAGTATATCTTTAATAAGTTTATTTACTTTATAATATATTACTATATTAATAAGAAATATTTTTAGCTTAGATAATATTCTATTAAATATTATAGATTTTAGTAATTTAATTTATTTAGCTAATTTAGTTCTTAATATAGCTAGGTAAGTAATTAATATAGCTAGGACTTATACTTTAAGCTAGATAATAATATTCTTAAGATGATTAATTTATTCTTTTTAATTTTTATTATTATTAAATATAAATTTATATAAATAAATATTTAATAATACTAGTATAGTTTATTATATTTATTAAGTAGATTATAAGATTATTATCTTAATAAGATTTCTTTTTTATAATAAAGATCTTAAATTATTAAAAATTTTAATTTTTTATTATTAAAGTATAACTAGGATATTCTAAATAGATAAAGTTAAGAGGTTTTTAATATATAAAAAGTCTTAAAGCTAAGACTTAAATAAGAAGATAATAATTAATTTTAATTAATAAAAGATTATATACTTAAGATTTATAATTAATTTAAAATAATAAATAAAATTAGATATATAGTAGATAAGTGTCTTTTATATATTAATCTTTTATTATAAAAATTATAGATTTTCTATAATAATTATTTAAGCCTTATTAAAGGAATTATAGATTTTTTATAATTTTTATAATACTAATATAATTTCTTTATAATTATATCTTCTGTATAATTATATTATTGTTATATTTATAAGTAATTTATACTAAAAATAAGAATAAGTCTTTCTATTTATATTTATAAAGATAAAGATCTTAAAAAGAGAGAATAATATTATAAAATTATATATATAAGATTAGCTAATACTAGAATAAAAAAAATATAGAATAATTTAATATATACTTATACTAGATTAATTAGAAGTTAGTTATTAATAATAAAGTATAAAAGATTACTAAAATATAAAATATAGAAATAATAATAGTATATATACTAATATTATATAGAAATATAAATTATATATTATTATCTTATCTAAGATAATAATATATAAAATAATTAATATTTATTAAAAGAGAATTATATATTTTATATTATTTATTTTTAAAGTATATAATATATAATATATAGAATAAGAAGAATTAAATATATAAGAACTCTTATCTATTATTATATATTTAATTTTTTTATAGTTCTTTAATCTAAATTATTTTAATTATATACTAAAAAAATTAATAAGGTAAATTATATTTAAAATATTATAATACTTTAAAAAATTTCTTCTACTATAATTATATTACTAATTTACTACTACTATCTATCTATTTAATACTCAACTATGAGATAACCCTTATCAGATCTCTATATGATCTAATCCATTGTATTGTAGCTCTACACAGCCAGTGACAACTATAGCGGATCCAGGTCCGTGACACTATATATATAGTCTTATAATAATCCTAGGATATCTCTATACAATAGAGAATCCCATACAAAGCAGATTGACGGAGGATCCCTGATAAAGACCTCCTATAAAGGAAATCCGAACAAAGCCCTACTCCGTACGGCGGCAGAGCCAGCTGCCGTAACAATAGTAGTAGTAGCAGTAGTATTCTTTACCCTATTAGAGCTAGCTATCTATACATGCCATTATATAGAGGGTATTATAACTAGCATAACAGTATAAAATATAAATATAGCTATATTATTATAATATATATACTATATAAATTCAAGTAAATTAAATAAACAAATTAAATATAGAATATAAATAGGATAAAATATTATATAATTAATATATAAATTAACTAAATAACATATAAAATAATACTAATAAATAAATAATATAAAATCTAAATAACTTTGAATAAATAATATATAAGAAATAATATTCTCTTATAATATCTTTTAATATTAATATTTTATTTAATTATATATAAATAAAGTTTTATACTAACTATAATAAGCTGCCTTACTTTCTTACTTAATTATAATTTTTATAAGTAGAATTAATATATTACTAACTTATAAATTTTATAATATTATTTATTAGCTTTTTTATATATATTTATTAAGTCTATATAGACTCTAAATCTAGAGGCTTATAAAGGATTAATTAATATTTATTAATTTGATTAGTATTAACTATATATATTAATTACTTTATTTTAGCTAGATCTAGCTATCTTTATTATATTATTTATTACTATTATATCTAAAGTACCCTCTTTCTCATTTTTTATAGAGTTTAAAGCTTCTAGATTAATTTCCTAAAACTATCTAAGCAGGCTACTCTTTACTATAAAGTTTACTATTATAATAGTAGTTTTCTTTATTATTAATAGATTTTCTAATATTCTAATTTAGAGCCTAAAAATCTTTTTTAACTTTTCTTATATCTTCTAGTATATATTATAAAATAATAAATATATTAAAATAATATAGTATAGTATCTAAGATCCTAGATTATAAATATAATATATAATATTCTAATATTTAATTTAAAAAAAAAAATAAGCTAAGCTAATCTTTCTAATATATAATTAGATTAGTACTAAAATAGTAATCTTATATAGATTATTCTAATAAATAAGAATTTTCTTATTTAGTTATTTAATAATTCTTTTAATAAGCTTTATATTTAATCTTAAAATTTTATCTATATATTATTTAGATATTTCTAGATTTATTACTTCACTACTACTATAAATTAATATAATTAACTATTATATTATTATATAAATCTCTCCTTTATAACTATTTTTATAGTCTTATCTATAGCCTTATTACTAGAAATATTTTTATATCTAAAAATCTAATAAAAGAAGATCTCTATTAATAGTTAATTTAGATCTTTGATTAGTTATAATACTTCTACTAGGAATATCTAGTTAAAAATTATATATAGCTAAATAAAGGCTTAAAGCACGGCTTAGTTATCACTATAAATCTATATATCTTATTTATACCACTATTACATATATCACTTAACTATATAAAGTATTATATAGATTTTTTTAAGTTCAGCTATATAAATAATACTACTACTTTTAATATCTAGATAGGCTTTACTAATAATATTTATCTTTAGAATTACTATTCTAGCTCTAATATAATTCTTATAGTCATTTTTATCTATATATAATTTTATATTCTCTTTTATGTTTATATAATTATACACTATTTACTCTCTCTTTAGGATTAATATCTATAAAATAGCTTATTATAGTATCTAAAGATATACTTTAAAAATTTTTTATTTACTTACTATAATATCTAAGAAAATTATAAAACTATTATTCTTTCTCTAGATTTATATCTCTATAGATATTAATCCTTCTCTTTTCCTTTAAGTAGATATATACTATTATAATATATCTAATAATTATATAAAAGTAGGTCCTATTCTAATCCTTACTATAATCTTTTTATAGATCTTCTTAATTTAAAGCTTAATTAGTAATAAATATATCTCTATATTAAAAGCTTTTATTACTATTTTTTTAAAAGCATTACTAATTAAATATATAATATAATACTATATATCTATAAATAAGCATATTATTTATTTATAGTTACTTACTATAATTTCTATAATATTAAACCATACTACTACTCTAAAGAATAGTTAAAACATTATTATTAATTAATAAAATTATCTTATCTAGCCTAGAGAAATCCCCTAAATAAAACCTACTAATCTCTATAGTATTATAAGGCTTATCTCTACTTTAATTAGCATTTTAATCTAATATTATTTGAATATAAATCTAAAATTAAGCTAGAAAAACTAAATATATAATAATAGTTAAGAATCCTTATATATCTAGTTCTTCTTATTCTATATATCATATATTATATATTTTAAAAGTAGATAGTATAAAGTATATAATTCTTTTTTAATAAGTATTGATTATTTTATATATTATTATCTTATCTAAGATAAGAGTATACTATTTATATCTTTATATAATATTAGTATATATATTATTATTATTTTTATACTCTGTGCTTTAATAATCTTTTATATTTTATTACTAGTGATTAGCTTCTAGTTAATCTAGTATAAATCTATATTAAATTGTCTTATACTCTTTTTGTCCTAGCACCAGTTAATCTCATGCATGTAGTTTCATAACATCTTATAGTTAAATATCAAACAAGTGAATAGTAATAGTAGGTTAATAATACAATTATAGTAGAAAAAGTCCTTTAAAGTATTATAATATTTTAAATATGGTTTACCTTGCTAATCCTTTTAATATATAATTAAAGTAACTTAGATTAGAAAACTATAAAAAACTAAATATATAATAATAGTTAAGAATCCTTATATATCTAGTTCTTCTTATTCTATATATCATATATTATATATTTTAAAAGTAGATAATATAAAGTATATAATTCCCTTCTAATAAGCATTAATTATTTTATATACTATTATTTTATCTAAGATAAGAGTATACTATTCATATCTTTATATAATATTAATATATATATTATTATTACTCTTATACTCTATACTTTAATAATCTCTTATATCTTATTGCCAGTAACTAGCTTCTAGTTAATCCAGTACAAGTTTATACTGAATTATTCTATACTCTTCTTGTCCTAGCACCAGCTAGTCTCATGCATGTAGTTATGAACCCCTACTCTATATCTATACTAATAAATTACTTATTTCTTACTACGCAGTATCTAGATATAAAGATTAAGAAAATTTGAAAGATTATTTTAATTAAAGATATTAAGCTTAGTAGATAGAAGATAGAATTTATCTAGATATCTATTTCTAAGCTATAAAAAGATAGGAATAAGTTAAAGTAATATTATTCTATAAAATCTAGATTATTAAAGAGTTAAAAACTAATATATTAATTAATTTTAATATCTTTATATTAAATAGTATTAATATAATTTTAGTAGTAAAAAAATTATATACTCTAGTAAGAGATTATAAAAATATTAAAATCCTAATTAAAATCTAAGCTAAGTTAAAAGAATATAAAATAATCTTATATATTATCTACTTAAATAAATATATAATAATCCTAGTAAATTCTATAATCTATTTAAATATACATATAAAGGGCAAGCTAAGAGATAATTATAACTATATTTTTTAATCTAGACTATATAAAAGTAATATTAATTTTATATATTATTAATATTAATATATTATAGATTATTATTAAAAATAAAATAAGATATAACTAGGTTATATTATACTACATAGTACTTAAAAAAATATTAGAGTTTAAGGAATTATATATATATATATTATTAATAATAATATAGAGCCACTTGCTTATATAAAAATAGAATTTTAAGTAGAATAATTATTTTAGTTAATATATAATAATAATATTTAAAAACTTCTAAATAATATATTAATCTATAATAATAAATTAGATATAATAAATAAACTTAAATAGATTATTATAAGCTATAATATTTAAAAAAATAAAGAATTTAAAGATATTTTTAAAAAAAATTAAATACTAATTCTAATAAAGCCTAGATAGGAAAATATTATTAATTAGTTAAGATGTATCTACTTAGCTAGCCTAAATAACTAGGCTATAATAAATAAGATTTATAGAAAGATATAGGATCAAGATTATATAGATTTTATAAAAATCTTACTCTAACTAGATATTCTATCTTTATTATTTACTACTAGATTAAAAAACCTAATAATCTAGAAAAAAAAAGAAAGTAGTCATTAATATATATAATAGAAATAAGGCCTCTATTAAAAATATATATTCTATATCCTATTAAAAGGAATTTATTACTATACTTAGAAGAAAAAAATTTATTTTAATTATAGATATAATATATATATTTTTTCAATAATATATTAAGTATAAGCACTAGAATTATTTATATATTATTTTATATTAAGAGTATAAATTTTATAAAATAACTCTTATAGGTTATTATAATAGCTTACTATATATCTAAAAAATTATAAATAATATATTATATATTTTTTATAAATTCTATTATATTTTTATTAATAATATTATTAATAATTTAAATAACCTAGACTAGCATATTACTTATCTATATAATATTTTTAAAGTAATTAAGAAATATAATATTACTTTAAATCCTAAAAAAGCATTTATTAATTTCTTATCTATTAATATTCTGAAAAAATATATTAATAGCCTTAATCTTACTACTCTAATTAAATAAGTTACTACTATTATAAAAATTCTATTTCTATATAATCTTATATTATTAGAAAAATAGATTAGAATAGTAAACTAGTTCTAATTATTAGTATTAAAATATACTAGAATTATTTATTCTTTATAAAAAAGGAAAATAATATTATTAAAAATAATACTATTTTCTAGTAATATTTATAAAATCTATACTAAAAAGACTTTTATTATACTACTATTACTAATAGAATTAAAAGCTTTTAAAATAATCTATAAATATTTTAAAGATTCTTTTTTTCTCTTCTATTACATCCTAATCCATAAGACTTATATTAATCTAGATATATCTAAAGAAAATTTTAGATATATAATTTACTATATTTATAATAATAGGATATCTAAATAAAAGTTAGAATCTAATCTAATAAAATTAGTTTATAAAGTAAAAACTAATCTAGACTAAAAAAAAATTTAATTAATATTATTTTTAAATTATATACTAAATAAAACTAAAAAAAATTTACTATATTATTAAAGCTTATAAAATTTAACCTATTATTTATATTAATTACTTAATAATACTAAATATAACTAAGTAAACTTCTTTAAAGATATTATTTATAAAATAATTAAATCTAAGATTAATTATTATATTATAATATATCTAATACTTTAATATTAAAATTATATATAAACTAAAAAAAATTAATATTATTATAAACACCTTTTTAAGATTATCTTTAAGTAATACTAAAAAAAATACTAAAGATTTTAATATTTTAAATACTATTAAAGATTGCATTATAAAAATTAATAATATTTCTATTATAGATGCTAAGAATAAACTAATATATAATAAAATTATAATCTATATAAACCTAGAGTTTAAAAAAAAACTTTTTAAGAATTATAAAATAAACTAATAATAATTTTATATTATTAAATAACTAAAAAAATAAAATAAAATTCTTAAAAAGTATCCTAATAAAAAGTTACTAAAGCTATTATATAAATTTAATAAGAAGTATCCGTTGAGCCAGTTAGCAGGGCGCGTGTTTCGGCCCCCAACCAACCACATCATAGAATAGAAAAAATAATTTCCTGATCCCATTTAGTGCTGCTTAGCGCGGGTTATAGCTATAGCAATATTATAGTATTAGGCTTAGTATTATCACTTGCTACTTTAATAGATAGTATCCCACTATATAAGTACTATATAAACTACAAGTGTGTTCTTAAATAATAACCATTATTTTCACATTCATTTTCTCTTCTTAAGTTGTATAATGATCTAGCTATTACTAGTATCTACCTAATAAGACTTACTATGTATTACCAATCCTATACCTCTTATTCTCTCCTTAATCTCTTATAAATCTATTTTATACCTATAGTATTTACCCCTTTATTATTACAAGCTAGCTAGCGTGTTACGCATGTTAAGATAAGCAATTATACTTAAAATCTAGAGATAGAATTATGCCTATAAATTTTCTATAATAGTAATTAGTGATTATAATACTAATAATATATAATAATAAATAAATGGTTTATTATTTATTTATATAGGGACTTAATTTAATAGTATCTTCCTACTTTCCTTTAGTGCTTACTTCACTTATATTATATCTACCATGTATGGTTCTTTTCAGCTATCTAATTAATAGACAGGACAGGTAGATTTAGTAATTAGATTATATATTAATTAAAAGAGTTATAATCAGTTTATTAAGTCCTAATCTTATTATTATTATTATACTATTAAGTCCACAATCATTTTTATATAATACTCTATAATCTATTTATAACTAGCTAAAATATTCTAAGGATAATACTCCTTAAAGAAATAATTAATTATAAAAATATTATATTACTTAATTTATCTATACAATACTAAGCTAAAAGCAGATAATATCTATTAAAAGAAAAAAATTTAAGGATGCGATTCATTATAAGTATTATAGGCTTTAAATTCTTAATAAGATAGTAGGATTTATATATAATAATAGCTAAAGTTTTATCTAAAATCTAATAAATTATAGATCTAGCTAGCATCACTATAATTATAGGATAATAAAGAGATTAAGTGTGAGAATAATTAGCTTTAGATATACTACTAAGTTATATCTTAATTTTAAGATAAGATTTATATTTTATAATTAGATATTAGTTATTTTATAATAATAATAATTATATTAGTAATATTATTCTCTTAGCCCTAATCAAGATATAAGTGGGAGTGGCAGTAAGAATAAAATTAAAGAAAAAAATAGATCTTATTTACAGTATTTATATCCTAAGATAGAGTATATAAAGATTCTAGTATCCTACCTAGAAGAATATAACTATTAAGAAAGTAGTTTATTTACTACAAGATTCTTACTTACATCTTACCACTATAGTAATTATCTTAGAAAAAATTAAATTCTATTTTTTTTATCTTTATTCTCTCTCTATACATCTATTAAAATATATAATTTCTTATTTTTATACTATATTTTCTTATTCTTCTAAAAAGATCAATATAATCTCCTCCACTTAATCAAAACCTCTTCTATTCTTTTTGTTATAGATCCTAATATCATATTTTTTCCCTTCTTGTTTACTATCCACTATTCCCTTTAATTATAATTTAATAAATATTAAATTAGACTCTCTTCCCAGTATATCTAGTCTAATGATTTATAATATAACATATCTAAATAATTTTAACTAAATTTTGGATAGCTATATTTTTATTATCTAAGGAGAGATTAATATAAGTAGAATATCTTCTATTAATATATCTAGATTAGGTACTATTCTTAAGATATTAAGATATTAATTATTTACTCTAAGTTTATGTATTCTTTTAAATAGAATATAACAAAGAAAGTTATTTATAAGTAAAATTATCTAATTTATAAAGTCCTTGCTAATAAGTAATAAAATCTTTATTATCTAGTTTTATTATAGAAGCATATACAGAACTATAAGTAAAGGTAGATTATACTTTATTATTTTTAGAAGACTAGCTAAATATTATAGCTATAATAGCTTCCAAGGCAGTGCTAACAAATTATATATTAGAAATAGTTATAGTGTCTAGCCTTAAGAGTACTTTATTTAATATTATAATACTACTCTTTATACTAATATTACCTAAGACTAAATAGGAAAGTATAGATTATATTTTATATATAAAAAAAGCTTCATGTCCTAATATAGAGTCTAATATAAGTATTATATAAGATAGAAGTTTAGATTTTTAGAAACTCTTAAAGGATTTAGAGCTTATTAATACTTACTAGTTAGTAGACTTTATTAATTAATAATTTAAGTTATTAGTTTATATTTCATACTTATTAACTCTATTAGTTATGATCCTAGTGTAGAGTAATTTAATCTTATTATAAATATTATCTAACTAGAAGAACTCTGATCTATCTCTCTCTAATTAAACTACTAAAGATATTTATAACTTGGATTTAGCTCCCTCAAATAATAAGACTAATCTAGATTATATAGATAATATAAAGACTAGAGATATAAGTAAATCCTTACATCCCTTTAAGTAGTATAAAAGGAGTTATAATAAATTCTTAATAGCTTTTTAAAAGATAAGTCTATATTTCTTTTTATAGTCTTTATTTATTAATTAATTCTAATTATTACAAGAGATGATCCTAGTTAGTAAATTAATCCCTATCTAAGGCTTTCTTCAACTATAATCTATTAGATCTAAGATTATTTATTATCTAGAATTTTTATAGATTGTTTTTATATTGGTATTTATAGATAGGTAGATAGATAACAATTAATTAGCTTAATCTTGAAATATTAATTATCCTATAATAAAGATCCCTTATTTATTATAGGAGAATATACTATTTATTAAATTAAAAGATAAGAATTTTAACTAGGATAAAATTAAGAACTAGTTTATATAATAATTTCTATATTAGAAAAAATTATGTTTATAGGCATACTATTCTAATAAATTAAAGTAATAAAGAGCTTAAATATAGATAGTTAAAATTAGGTGTAGTATTAGTCCCTAGCTATCTTAGATTACTATTAGTTATAACCTAGTAGGTATGAAGCTATTTATATATTTATTTTTTATAATTTTTAATTGCCTATTAAATTATTATCATTATAGCTATTATTTTAATATAATATATTTAGGTCTATTAGATCTATAAAATTCTATTCTATATAATATTTAATATTCATTAGAATATCAACTTAGTAGATATAAGTAATATTAACTTTATTATATAATAATAAGTAGCTAAGCTTATACTTTAGAGAATTCTATTATATTTATCTTTAAGGTAAAAAGTAGTCTTAATATGATAGTTTTTTATAGCCACTTTTTAAAAAGTGAATTTCTATTGGATATAAGAATTTGTGGATAATATGTTTAAATTAAATTAAAATTAGATTATAATTAATTAGATATTATTTCAATAAATTATAATAAAACTTCTAATTATTAATTATATCTTGAATTATCTATACTAAAACACTTTTATTATAGCTTAGTACTAAACTTATTCCTTATAAATTAAGAAGATTAGGAATACTTTATATATAAGTAAAATCTAAGTTTTAATTATTTATAGTTTATACTACTTTTTCTATAACTAATAGACTAAAATTTAATAAGAAATAATAGATAATTTAATTCCCTAACATCTTTAAATCAGCTTATTAAATACTATATACTAGTAAGGTTAATCTTATATTCTTGATTTATAGGATTCTTAGGAAATATGATATCCTCTAAGTCTATTACTATTATTTTATTATTACTATAAAATAAGAAATTATTTAATTTCTAGTTTTAGTAAACAGTACTTTTTTTAGTTAAAAATTCTAAAGATATTTCTAGCTAAGATTTAATATTAGTAATATTAATATCAGAATCTTTGTTTTAAGTAAGATTATATAAAGTAAGTCTAACAATCTTAGAGAAAAATAAGGCTAGGATATTATTTAAGTAATTTTTACTAATAAAATAAAGAATTACTTTTCTTTAGAGATTTTATAGTCTCTTATAGATTTTTATTTTATATTTAAAATTATTCTCTTAATCTTATCTAGCTTTTTATTATTTGATAATAATAGCCTATAGAAGATTTATTATTAGTTTAACCTCTAAGTGGAATATTTTATTATATTATACATCTAGTTTCTTAATCTTTGCTATAGTAATAGGTTACTTATTGATATAAACCTTTTAAAAGGTATATAAGCTTAGTTAACTTTGTAATCTTTTATACTAGATGTTACTTACCTGAAAAAATGGAATAGATGTTGGAGTTATATTTTCTTTATTAATTTTAGTGGATATTAGTTAGAATTTAAAGTAAAGGTGGATAATGTTTAATATATATATTAAACAGACTAGTGCTGTATTATTGATATAAGGGGTTTAGTCTATGTAAGATCTTCTCCTATCTTTAGTAGCTAAATTAAGTTATAATTATTCATTTTACTAAGTTGACTAGTGCGTAATAAATAAGAACGTGATTTCTGTATTTAATTGGGTCCTGTTTCTGTTCTAAGATATCCTTGGGAAGCTTGTTCCACTATAGGATAGGTATAATAGTTATAAAGGTATATATAAAATATTATTTATAAATAATTCTAGATAGGTTAAGATTTCTTAATAGTCTTCTCTAGTGTTTATTATCTAATTAATCTAAATTATATATTTAGATATTTGCAAGCTCTTCTTAATAGTTAATTAAATAGATATCTACTATTAATAGATAATTAAGTAAAAAATAATAAAAAAGAAAAATATAATCTAAATAATATATCTTTAATATAATTAAATAAAAATAGCAGAGTAGCTAGAAATAAAGTAATTATAAATATCTTTAATTATTTTATTACCTTTTATTTATATCTAAAATCCTTATATCTTAATTATGCTGTTATAATGATTTTATTAGTAATAATAAAATTCATATTAATACCTATATAAATAGATATTATATAAATGGCCATAAGTATCATGCTAAACTAGATCTTCTAACTAGAAAATATATAACTATGTAAACCCTTCTATAGAGAGATCTATTAATATCTATATAAATTCTTAAGTAATTTTTTCTAATTTATTTTATAATTAATTTTTCTTATAGCTTAATATTATATAAAGATAGACCTATCTCCTTTAAAAGAATTAGTATAGTATATATTATATAATATATTAGTCTATTATATCTAGATTCTATTTTTAAGAAATTATATAGATATTAATAAGATAGTTTTTATATTAAATTTTATTAATATTTTTAGCATAAAATTAAATAAAGACTAGGTTTATTAAATTAAAAAGAAAAATTTAAGAGTAATAATTTATATAGATATATCTTTTATAAGTTAGTTAGTAGATTATATAATAAAGATTTTAAATTTATATTCTAAGTTCTAATTAAAGATAATCTATACTTCCACTTATATTATTTTTAAATAGTTATTTATTTTTTTGAATTAAGTAAGGCCTTTTTATCTCTTTTATAGTAATAGCCTCTTTAAGTAGAGATTAGGAATAAAATATTATAATTTAATAGTTAACTATTTTAGATATTATAGAGCTCCTAACTATTGATCTTGATTAGAGCACTAAAACACTAGATATAACTTATTAAGTATTAGATCTTGTGATTAATTTAGCATATTTACTAAAAAAGATTAAAATAATAGATGTAATAATACTTTAATTAAAATCTTATATTATATTACCTTCACTAGAAACCAACTATGGGAAGATATTTAACTAATAAATAGAAGTATTAAGATTAATAAAATTAGTATCTAATAATAAATTTCTAGGTCTAAGAAATTGTTTAATAATCTATATCTATAGTTATTATATTCTAATATATTATAGAGAAAATGGTGCATAAGCTTCAGTCTATAGCTTATAAAATATTATATAGTTATTATTGATATTTATAGGTAGACAGCTATATATAAATATAAGGTTCCTAACTATGGTTGCTATATTTAGCGAAATTCTATGGCTATACTCTACTAGTTTAATTTTAATATTATTTATTTTACTTTATATAGAAGGAGAAGCAAAACTATTGTTATTTATTTACATTTATAATATATTATTTAAAATATTAAAATATATACTAGTTAATAAAAGAAAATAGATTAAACTCTTATATATTTATAAAATTATTATTGGTTTCTTAGGCTCTAAAAGTATAAGTTGTTACTAGATAATAGATAATAGATGTGATGTAGTTGTAGGGGTTTAATTAGTAGATATAGTAGTTATAATAATTATTAAATATATTATAATAACTATAGCCCTTTATATATATTAACTAAATAAATTCACTAGATAATAATATCACAGAAAAGTGTTGTTAAAATATTAAAAACTTATAAAAAAATTACTAGTAATTTATTAATAAACTATTAATAAGTTATTAATAAATTATTAGTAAAGTATTTATAATTTTTCCTAATTAGTAGAGATAAAGTTAGTTTAAATTTTATTATACTATTAATATATAGCTATCTAAATTAGATTAGTAATTTTTACTCTTCTCCTAGCTTAATTATAGTTTATAATATCTATATTTATAGTCATTCTCTATAGCACTAATATACTAATAAGGACTTGAGTTATAGAGGTAAAAAACTTAACTATATTTATATAGCAAGATATTAATATTTATCCTTATTAGACTAATCCTTTATATATAGCTTTTTATAAAACTTACTTCTCTCTCTCTTTAAATTTTAATATTATAACAGTTAAAAATTAAATTAAATAAGTCATATAATCTACATTTAATAATACTAATTTAGAATAGAATATTTTTAAGCTAGTATATGCCCTTTAACTTTTTTATAAGTAATATACTAATTATAGAAATTAAATAGCTATAAATTTAATGATTAATTCTTAAGTATTAAATCCTAAATCCTTTATAATAGTTAATATTTTAATTTATGCTATACTTATTTATAAGAATAAATCTAAGAATATAGTTAGAGTTATTAGTATAAGGATATTATAAAATATACTTAATATTATTTATAAATTTAGTAAAAAGAGATTAGAAATAATTAAAGTAAAGCTAGGATAAATTTGTATATTTTTTAGCTAATCTATAATATAATACTTTTAATCTAGTAATATATTATCTTAGATTAGTCTTTTCCTACGCTTTATAATATAGTAGATAAATATAGTTATTAATAAATAAAAAAATTCTATATAGATACTTAAATCTTTAGAATAGCTAAACTTAAGGTATATATATAATAGTAGATCTCTAAAGAATATATACTCTATTTATATATAATTATTTATATAATATTTAATAAGAAAGTTAATGAGATCCTTAATATTAAGATTTAAGAAGATAGAGTTAAAGAAAGTGAATAAAGTTTCTATTATAATTATTTATATGTTTTAGCTAGTTAGAATTTATAGAATATTTTAAGAGATATTTAAGAAATTTAATTAGATTTAAAATTAATTTGATATTATATATCTATTAATAAATCTTTTAAAAATAGATTTATAATATCTTTAAGAATCTAATTCTAAAGATTATTTTATTATTATTTAATTTTATAAGACAAGTTTAATTATATATACTCTCTTATATTAAAAAACATAGATTTTCTAATTATAGTAGTATATAAGATTACCATATATAGCCTAACTAGCTTCTTTACTTTTTATAGAAAATAATGATAGAATTATTAATATTCATTATTTAGTAAAGAGCTATTATTTAATAGATTAATTATAGTAACTGCTTAGCATTTTTCTATTATCTTTAATGATCTGCGTTAATAGATTATAGTATAAAAATTAATAAGTTTTATAAGTACTCTCTTAATGATAAGCAATTTATAGTATAACTTTATAGTATTAATATTAATATTTATATTAGATAGAATAAACCTATAAATTTAAGAAATAAATAAAAGGGATATAAGTTTATTATTTATAGAATATAAATTTTATATAGATAAATTATTAGCAGCCTATTAAAAAGATATTAATAAGTTGTTAGTAAATTATTAGTAAGTAATTAGAATTCTTTAAAAAACTTATCAAAAAGTAGGATTATTCAGTTTATACTAAATATAGTTAATATAAAAACAAGTATAAAAAGTAAATATATATAACTATAAATAATTAATAATAAATTATTTCTAATTCAAATATTAAGTTTATATCTCTTTTTAACATCTATAAATTATTACTATTTCAACTAGGGCAGTAATATAATTAGTTAAAGAGCAGTAATTATAGATATAGGTTTTACTAAATTTATCTACTTTCTAATTAATTATTCTTATTTTAAATAATTTCTAGCTAATATTAATATAAGATATCTATAAAAATGCTAATCTTATCTAGCTTTATTATAATTTATATAGACCACTTTAACTTACTAGGTTAAGGTTATAATTAATTCTAAACTTAAGTCACTATATTTAAGTAGAGGAGTATACTATACAATTAATATTAAAAAGCTTAGTGTACTAAAGCTATCTCTAAAATAATAATCTTTAGCTTATATTATTTTAATCTAGACTATTTAAATAGTTTTTAGACCTTGATCTAAGACTTAGATATATAGGTAGTATATTCTACTTTCTATAATAGTCCTTCTTTTAAGATTAATAGTACTTTTATTAGTATCTATCTCTATCTTAATAGCTTTTAGCCTTAAATAAGTCTCTATTAAAAGATAATCCTATTAATACTATAAGTCTAATATAGCTTCCCTATTATATCTACTAACTATTTATAGGAAGATATAATTATAGAAATTAAAATAAGCACTCTTTGTCTAAATAAGATTATAGTTATATATTATAGTTATTATATAGCCACTATCAATTTTCCTGGCTAAAGGATAATAAAGAAGGGTATTATAATAGATATATTTTATATAGATTTAATATATCTTAATTATTATAATTTTACTAAGTATAAACTAGTCCTAAAATTTATTAAAAAAAATATTAAGATTTCTTTCTATTATAATTAATAAAAAGTCTAGGTAACTATTTTATATTAGAAGATAAGATATTAGATATTTAAGCTTTTATATCTTCTTTATAAATATAATGTAGAGAGTTTTTTAGCCTAGTTTATTATTATTTTTATTAAGAGTATAGAAATAATTAGAATTAATATATAAATTTAGTTTAGTTAGAATATAGAGCTAGTAAAATAGTAAATTAATTAAATATAAATAATTTATCTCCTACACTAGATTATGTAATTAAGATTCTACTAACTAATAAGAAGCTACTCTAAAAAGCTTTAGTCTAGTTTCTAGACTATATTATAAAGGGCTATATTAAGACTATAAATCTCAATAAAATAACATAAATATTATAAGAGGAGCTATAAACTAATATAGTCTAAGAAATCTATATTAGGCTTATTTAAGATTATTTAAGTCTTTTATATTAGTAGTAGACCTCTAATTAAATTAAATTATATAAATAAAGTGATCTATATTGTGGGTTAATCTACTATTTAGCTAGATCCTTAACTAAGAAGCTGCATTAACTCTACTAGAATATTGGATAAATAGATCTTAATTAATAAAATTAGAGTTATTAATAATATTTGCAGTATTGTTTACCTAATTCTAGGATTTTTATATAAAGTTATAATTTCTATTTATTGTGAAGAGGTACTAATAAGAAAAAAGCTTTTAAATATCTTAGTATTTTCTTTAGTAAACTATAGCTTTAAAGCTTGAAGTAAGTTTCTTTATAAAGAAATATATATAAGATTAACTATTAATATATTATAGATTATAAGAATCATTTATTCTATAGATCTAGGAGATAAGTTTAAGAAAATAAAGAAAGATTTTTTAGGATAATATAAAGATATGATTAAGTTTATCCACTATTAGCTTTAAAAATTTAAATAAGTATTATAGGCTGTTCAAGTTATAGTTCTAAGACACTACAAACTAGTTAATCTCGCTATAAACCTTGACGGAGTTAATTATTTAAAATCTCTATTTTAAATACTAGATTTTGAAGAGTTTAGTATATAGGATCTAGTTATTTAATATTATATATAATTATCTCAACTTAAAGTAAAACTTTTTGCTATTATAAATATAACAAGTATATACTTATAAGTAATCTAAATTTGCAAAGCAAGTAGAGAGAAGATAGATAGCTAGTTTAGTAAATATTATAATGCTAGATATTAAGCTACTAAAAGCCTTTGAATTATTTAATATTAATAATAATAGTTAAATTAGAATACTAAAGAAGTAGGTTAAAAATAATGAATTAATTAAGAAATCTTTTATTATAGAACTCTATAGATTATTTATTTAGAGCTATATATTTTCTAATAGTATTATTATTATTAGTCTATAAGAGTTAAGTAATTTTAGAGCTTTATATTTATATATTCTCCTAGTTTTCTCTACTTAGACTAGAATATTAAAATGCTCAATAAAGCTTAGCTATAGTATTAGGTTATATAAAATATAACTTTTGCTATTAAAAGTAAGTCTAGTAGTAATATCTAATATAAAGTAAAATTATCTTAAATATAAGATTAAGATAATCTTAGCTACTTATTATATTACTTGGCTAGTCTTTTATACTAATAAATTTAACTAAATTTTAATCTTAACTAGCATAGGAATGTATAGGGCTATATATTAAGATTAAAGCTATTTTTATTTCTTTTTAATATATTAAAGTATAATATAGATATTATAAGTAGAATATAAATAGATATTATTATCTATTAAAGAAATTCTAAATTAGAAAAATTTCTAATTTTAGCTTAAAAATATTAGCTAATAGCTATAGTAATTAACTAGAAGATCTTAAAAGGTATAATTTATTCTATTTTTATATTTTTAGCTAATCTTAGAGAAGAAATCTCTAGCTTAATAAATATTCTATACTCTAGCTATAGATAAAAATAAAATTAGATGAACTTAGCCCTCTATATAGATTTATACTATATAAATTACTTTGCTATATTAGTATATATTTAACTAGTAATATTTTATAAGTAATAATAACTAAGATATTCTCTATATCTACTAGCTAAGAATATAGCTTGGTATAATCTAATCTTATTTTCATAGACTTATATAAAAGTATGCTTATTTATATAAGCTACTTATCTTTATATTATAGCTAGTTATAGACAAGAAGCTTTAGTCTAAAGTACAAAAAAAAAGCAACTTTATAACTTAATTATATAGCTCTAAACAACAGAGTAAATATAGCACTCACTAATTATATCTACATTAGTCTAGATCTATTAAGAGATTATAATCTTAATAGTAAAGCAACACTTAGATCCTCTTTCAAGGCTATATATTAGTTAGATAGTATAATGCACAGATAGGGGGTATGGCTAGAAGTAGTTAATAGAATCTATACTAGGTAGCATAATTTAGAAGTAATATATATAAAGTATTATAATAAAGATATATAAGAATATATATCCTCTAGTCCTTTTTATTATATACTATTATTCTTAGAAAATTATTTAATATAGATAATTATACTTAGAACCTTGCTAAAATCAAGTATATTCTATTAAGCTAAGATAGAGATAAATATAGTTTATTCTCTATATTTCTTGTATGTCTATACTAATATATTATTTTATAAATAGAATAACCCAGCTCTATTTAGGATTAAAGAGCCTTATTTTGCTATAATTTATATTAACTAGAATAATTAAATTATACTTTATAGCTTTTTATTAATTATATTTTTTATTATAGAGATATTCACTCTAGAAATTTAGTATAGATTTATAGATTTTATATTTATATACTAAGTTATAATTAGACCAGTCTCTATTATTCTTATAAGTGAATCTACTTAATTTTAGTAGTATTATAAAAAAAATTTTAAAGTCCTATAATAAGAGAACTATAAATTTATTATAAAGTTAATAATTAAGATAATTAAACTATATAAATAAAAGTATTTTCTATATAATAAAGTGAAAATCCTCTCTTAATGGCCTGCTGGTATTTGTTATATTAAGCTAGATTATATTAAAAGACTAGGTATTTTATAAATAATTTTCTGTTATAAATAATTATTAATAATTATTTACAAAGTGCATGCAACTCTTAGTCTATATAATTTATAAAGTGATAATGATAGAAGAATTTTATATAGCTTATAAAAATGTCTAACTATTACTTGACTATCTAAGAAAAAGTGAAATTTTTAATAAAATATACTATATAAAGAGTATTAAAAAGTAATATTAATAAAAATAAATCTATAAGTATTTGCTTAATAATATTAGCTTATTATAATATATTAATTTTATTATTATTAAACAGCTTTAGAAACTCTAATCTAGATCTTTTAAATTAGCCTAGAAGGTCTTTAAGATGGTATGATAGTTATATATTATTATATTAATTAGATTTACTTATTTCTCAAGGTAGGAAATTAATTAGTAGGCTTATTCTATCTATTTAATAAAAAGGCTTAAGACAGAAATAATATATTTTTAAATATAATAAATCTGTTCTTTATAATATAAAAATAGGTATAGATAAGATTAATCTTATAGATAGAAAAATAATCTTATAATATTACTTAACCATTTAATTATAGATAGAATTAAGCCCTTTATAGCTTGGTGTATTGTAGGCTTTTTTAAATAAATACTAATTTTAACTGATATTAAGCTTATATATACTTATAGATATTAAAATAAATAATATAGTTACTTATATAAATAGAATATATTATAAAAATAACTCATTAAACAGTATATCTAATTAAAAGAAATTTATATTATATTAGATATATTAATCTATAATTATAAATTACTAAGATAATACAAAGTATAGTTTTAGTTTAAAAAAATCAAGAAGATATACTCTCTTCTATTTTTTCTTATATATTACTCACAACTCTAATACTATCTATCTTAAAGTAACAAGATTCACTCAAAATTTCTTTTTAATTAAGTTTCCAAGATAGTTTATATTATCACCCCTCTTTCTTCTCTCTCCTTCTCCTGGCAGTCTAAACCACAAGTTATATCTAAAAGATATAGAAATATATAATTAGATAATTATCAACAAAATTAAAACACTACTTTTTAATATAAAAAAGATTCCTAATCTATTATATATCTTACAGTTAGTTATCTTTAATAAGACTTAATTAAAGCATCTTCTAATAACTATTTAAAAAGAAGAAGAAGCATCTAATATAGCCACCTATACTCCTAAGCCAAGATTAAGAAATATAAAGATTAGAAATGTTCCTAATACTCTATACAAAGCCAGCTTATAGCCTGTCATAATTAATTAGCTAATAGACTAGATAGAGACTAGCTTGGACCATATCTTATTCTAATACACTAATATAGTAAATGATCAAGGAATACTAGATAATATAAAATTATTACTATATTATATTTCCTAGTACTAATTTATATTAACAGATAGACTAGAATCTCTATCTATAAATAATTACTATCTAGTATAGCTCTTCTCATAGCTTATATAGATTAAGCAGCCTATATTGCTTAATCTCTCTTAAGATGCTAGGATAGAAATTAAGGATAGTACTAAAAACCTATATTATATTTTAAAGATAGCGCTCAAGCCTAAGTCTATAAATATAGAAACTATAGCACCATTAAACAGCTTATAAATAGCCCCTTCCTAGTATATCATGAAGAAAGATCTAAAATAGATATTTATAGAAATATTAAAAATTAAGAACACATAATCAAATATAAATAATAAAAAATCTTCTAGTAATAAGAATATTAAGAAGTTAGATAAGTCTTATTAATAAGTATATAATTAGGATTCCAAAGTATATTAATATAAAATTATTAATTCCTTTCTAAGTTAAGATATGAGCAAATTAAATAAATATATCTTTATTATCTATAGATAGATTTATAAATATTATCTAGTTATAGCTTGATTGATGCTAATATCTTTAAAAATTATTAGATAAAATAATTTATTATTAATATTAATATTAAATTGCTAGAATTATGCAATATCCTAAAAATAATCTTAAAAGATATTAAAATAGTTAATCTTAAAGCTAACTAGCCTATAATATACCTATTATATCTTATTTATATTAATGCTAATCAGTCAATAAATTAAATATAATCTACTCTATCACTTTTTATCTAAGTTGAGATACTATTAGTCTAATTCTATAAATCTTTTAAATAATATCCTACTTCACCTAAGCAAGCTTATATAATATCTAGAAAAAATATATCAATTAGTCTAGGACCAGCTAAAGTTATTACTTAAATATCAAAAAATGATATAGGATCTTTTATAAGTCTTTTTTAAACCAAGTATACTTATCTTTATAACTTGCCTATCTATTAGTCTATCTTATTACATTTAATATTATTATAGAGAAAAAAAGATAATCTAAAGTTATAATTACTTTGAAATTAATAGGCACTATTTCAATTTTAATAAAAAAATCTTTAGTAAAGCAACAGAGGCTCTATAGATTAAGTCCTTTTGGGGGACTAAATTAATTAATATTCTATCTATCTTCTCTTTAAGTAAGCATCCTAATCCCTAGATCTACTCACAATTAATTTCTAGTAATCGATGCTTTGTCTTATTAATTAGGTTCTATTATTATTAGTATCAGGAAAATATATTTATTCTTAATAAAATATAACTAATAAAACTTTACATTAATAGTAGGATTATGGTTAACATAGATTATTTTTAGAAGACTAACCCCAATTATCTAAGATTAAAGACTAAAAAGTTTAACTTTATTAACTTATTTTTAGGAGAGACCCTAGAAAAAGAGGTTATAGATTAAATTTAGAATAATAGCATCATATTAAATAAGATAAAGAATAAGGACCTACTATAATATAGTCCTATAATCTTTAGATTCTTTTTAAAAGAAAAGATCTAAAGTTAGTATAGCTAAATATATAATAAATCTAGACCTAATTATTATAATAAAAGAATTTAAAGTAGTTAATATAGAAAAGATTTAATTCTCTAACTCTTTTTTTAGTATATTAACTATCTTAGATAAAAAAAAAAAAGTAATTAAGTCTCTTACATAAAGTTAGATTAATATCTAATATAAAGCATTTAATAATATTATTATAAAGAAGAGATAAGATATTATTATTCTTTTATAATATATTTATTTAGTCCTAATAGTGATCTACTCTAATTAGTATATAATACAATAGTAGCCTACTAGGAGTTGGTAAGATATTTATAGCTAAAATAATTACTAAATTTCTCTAGTAGTCACTCTACTTGGTATATATTTATTATTAAAGAATTAACTATTAACTAATTTCTTTAGATCTCCTCTAGAGACTTAAATATCTAGATAGAAGAGTTTAAAATCTAGCTAAGTCAGGTTTTTAATATTATTAATAAATAAAAAGTTATTTTGCTTCTTAATAAAATAAATATCTATTTATAGAAATAAGATAGCTTATAGCTAGAATAAAACTATCTTATAGCAACTTTCTTATATATACTAGAATATTACAATAAAATCTTCTTTCTAACTATTAATATACTAGAAAATTTTGATAAAGCTATTTTAGATTAAATCTAACTTAAATTATAATACTATAACTTAGATCTACCAGCCAGGCTTTCTATTTTCTAATATTTTCTAGAAAAGATTAACACTAAGGTTAAGAAAGAAGAGCTATCAAAATTCTATAAGATTTCTTTTAATAGCCACTAGGTATATTTACTTGCCAGACTCTAATATCTTATACTAAATTTTTCTAGATCAAGAATATTATTAAAATTATTTATAATATTATATTATATGATAATACTATCATGTATATAACTTATCTATAGATAATACTAAGACAAAGTGAATATAATATTCTAATTTAAGATGCTTTAATAAGTGATAATAGTTTATATTAATGAATTACTTAGAATAGTGACTAGGGCCAACAAGCTTAAAAGATAAAAAGATTACTAATATCTATTAAATAAGTATTTATTAGATAGTGATTATTAACAAAATATAGTAAATTATTATTTTATATCACCACTTAATCTTTATTATAGAAATATTAGAAATCTTTTTTTCTATAATATTTATTATTTATCCTACACTTTCTAAAATAGATTATATTCTATAGTTCTAATTATAGACTCTAACTCTATATATAAGGAACTCAATTATTTAAAAACTATTCTTAAGACACCACTTAGGACTAGATATTATTAACAGCATCAGAATAAAGATCAAATAATATAATTTATAAGTTAGTAATACCTTCTAGTAAGTATAATAATTAGTTAATATAGATAAAGAGAAAGATATAATCAAATTTCTTTATAAAATAATAATAGGTCCACTTGTCCTCCTCCATCCACATATTAAACTAATTTACTAGCCAGCAATAATATTTAACTCTATCTTAACTAATCTCAAGATAGTTACTATAGATCACCTACTAAATTAGTTCAATACTTAACAATAAACTATAACAGGCAAAGCGCCTAGGCTAGACAAGAATTTAGTTTCTAATCTCTAGTATACAGCCACCTTTAGCTTACTATATTAACTACCACACAGTAGTCCCCTAATCATGAAAGGATTAAAGCTATAATTACTTTCAAAGGATCTCTTTTAGTTCACAAACCCTAGATAAATAATAGCGCTAAGCATTATTCAACAAATATCAATAACTTAATTCTAGATAAAAATTATATTAGTATTTATGCTAATTTATATATAAATTACTAATAATAAAATATTAATACTATAAATAGCTATCTAAGAATTAATTGTTTAAAATTAGCCAACAATTATTACTTTAAGTAGATAAGTGGGTATAATATCTAATTTTAGTAGATTTAAAAGATACCCTATACCCTAAAGGATTCAAATAACGCCAGAGCACCTTAGAAAATAATATTTCACTAATATTTATAGTTATTAACAGTAAGAGTTAGTATAAATTAATTTAAATATTTTAATTTTGTCTTATGAATATATTATTATTATCCTAAGAAATAATAGACTTAATAATTTTATTAATTTCTATTTTTTAGTATCTTCTTAAGTAAGTAGAGATATTAGAATCTATCTTCTATTTAAATAGAATATAGGATTCCTCTAGCTAATAATACTATAATCCTTATATATTAGCTAAGACTTATAAGCAGTATTTAAAATATATTACCACAGCATCCTCTAGGTAAAGAAAGTTGGTAATATTAATATTATAAATATTATAGAATATATTATATTACCATTATTCCCAGCCCAGGAGCTTATATTATTAGACTAAATAAATTAAGATAATAACTTAATAAGGTTAGCAAGATAATTAAACCAGGGTAAAAATATATACTATTAATCTAGAGAGTCTAGAAATCTTAAATAAATTTAAAAAAATATTAGAAGAGTTAAAGATTAACTTTAATAACCTAAAGCAAAATAAAGTAAATAAAATCATTTAGATATCTTTAAAAACTATTTAATTACATAGTATTAGTATTATAAAGCACTATTTAGAAGCTTTTAACTTCCTTTTATAAGATATTTAGCTAGCTCTTAATATTCTTAACCTAATTTTTAATATTCTTAATTTAATTTTAAAGTTTATCTAAATTCTCTTTAAGTTAGTTCTTAATATTATCTAAATAGCTAGTAAGTAAAGTCAGAGCATTTTTAATACTAGATTCAAAGTAACTAATCTTTTAATTAATTCTATTAACAACATACTTAACAGTAATAATCTCTATAAAGAAGGAATCTTATTTATAATAGAGATATTTGGTGTACTAGGTAATAAAGATAATAGCATTAATAGAGATAATAAATTTAGATAATAAGAGTTAGAAGTAGTTAGGTAAAAGCAAATTTAGAGTAAGATAAAAGATATTCTATATAGCATAATATAGAAATTATAAGAAGGTATAGAAATTATTCTAAATTAGTGTAGAAGTTATGTGGGTAGATAATAATATAAAAATAATTAAAGATAGTTAATAATTATAATAAAGATTGACTTAGAATAGATAAAAGAAAAAAAAAGAGAAAAAGAAAAAGAGCATAAGATATAAAAATAAAATAAATAAAAAAAGCCTACCATAAGCACAAGCTAGAATAGTAAATTAATTATACTTATAAGATATAAAATATAAAAGATATATAATTAAAAACCTCTAAAACCTTCTTTCTATAACCTACTTATATATTAGAAAAATATATATTATAACTACTCAAGGACACAGCAAATACAAATTATAAATAGTTATATAACAAATACAAAATAGATCACAGCTAATATTAGTATAATATAATATCTTAGATTTCATAGATTTTACTCTATAATAAGTCATTTAAAAGAGCAGTGAATTTATATTTATATAAATATAGAATAGTACTTAACTAGTTTATAAATTCTACTCTTAGTTTAAGACTATTTATTAATCTTATTTTAATATTATATCCTTAATAACTATCTCCTTTTCCTTTTCCTTAGATCTATCTAGATAAAATTATTCTATATTAAAAATATATATATACAAGTATTAAGCATAGCCTATTTATAATAACACTTATTTAAAGATAGCTTGGAGTTAATATTAGGATCCCCTCAGATAAGCCGATGATCATGAACTACAATATAGACGGGCTACGATATAGATAGGCTACGATATGGACAGGCTACAATATGGACAGGCTACAATATAGACAGGTTGCAATATTATAATGCTACAACATCATATGGGCTATAATATTATATAATTATAATATGGTATAGGCTGCAATATTATATAAATTACAACATTATAAGATTATAATGTTATATAACTATAATATCTATCAATTGTTTTACAAAAATAGCTTTTTAATTTATCTATAATTAGATAGCTATTAAAATAGCACTTATTTCTCTAATATTAGTTAGTTATTTAACTAGTAGAGCTTTACTTAATAATTAATAAATTTAAATTAATACAAGTGTCTAACTTTAATTAATTTTAATATAAATAATTATTGATAAGTTTAATTTATATATACTATACTAGTAGGTCTTGTAGAATATAGTTAATTAGTTTATATTAAATATATAGTATTAGTTTAATAATTCTTATTCTTAATTTACTTCTTTATTAATTTTTCTCCTTTCTGTCTTTATAGAGATGAAATCACTTAGTGTTTTTTATTAAAAGATAGGATAGTATAAATCCTACTTTAATTAGTTCTAAAGATTATAGAATTAAATAGAGTATATACTAGATGCAATATCTATAAGATCCAGAAACTTATCTTATCTATATAAAATATCTTTACTTAACTATCTTAAAAATAGATATTAAGAAAAACCTTAGTATTAGCTATAATACTTAGTTTATAGGCTTTTTTTAGTAATATATTACTATAGTAATTATACTATTATTATTATTATTTTCTTTATAAGATATCTTAAGTAATTTTTAGCTATTTCTAGTAGATATCTTTAATAATATTTATAATATCTATTATGATTAGTAAGAATTTATTAATTACTAATAGATAATAAAATATAAATAATAAGCATATTTCTTTTTAAGTGCTATCTAATTATAATTAAATACTATAATATAAGCCATTTTGAGATAATTAAAAGTTAAAAAATACTTTTTAGCTATAATTATCTTAATAAAGATATTTTTCTTTTTAAAAAATTATCTTTACTTTACTGCTTTTATCTTTTTAATGATAGAGTAAATTATTTATTTTATAAGAATTTTACCTAATAATATCTTTTACTATAGTAGAATAGTTTAATAAATAATTAGATATAATATCTTTCTTATTATTAATAAATCTTAATTTTTTAAAATATTCTTATAAATTTAAAGTTAATTTCTATTACCTAGATTATTTTTAAAACTTATTATATTATTCTTAAGAATACTAATTTCTTTTTTAGAAATATTATCTAGACTCTTTAACTACTTAATTTTATAAAATCTTGTAATATATCTCCTTATTTTTAACTATACTAGATCTATTTTATTTTATCTACTATAGATTCTATAGTACTATAAAATTAATAATTAATAGTTCTATATAAGTAATTAATAATATTAAAAATTAAAATTAATCTAGACTATTTCTATTTTAATTATTAACTAAATTAGTAATTTAGATTTAAATTATTTAAGATATATTAAATACCTAGTAGATATAATCTCTACATAGTAATTAACACTTTTATAGACTATATTATATAGAAGATTAATTACTATAGTCTTAATTTTACTTAATTTAACTAGTTATCTAGATCTATTATAATAATATTTATATATTTATTCAGTGTCTATATATCTAGTGCCTATATACCTATCTAGTATTTATACATCTATCTAGTGTCTACACACCCAGTAGTGCTTACACACCTAGTGCCTACACACCCATCTAGTATCTACACACCCAGTGCCTACACACCCATCCAATATCTACGCACCCAGTAGTGCCTACACACTTAATACCTATACAACCAGTGCCTACACACCCATCTAATGCCTACGCACCCAGTAGTACCTACACACTTAGTGCCTATATAACCTATTGAAGTAGGCTTAGAAATATATAATTATTTATTATTATTCTAATAATAAGGGGCTAATAAACTAGTTATATATACTATATATATATAGATTTATATCTTTATTAAAATAATATAACTACTAAGATATTTAATAGATCTTTCTAAGAAGAAGATAAGTATTCTTAAGAATTATATTCTACATGCTAGAAATAGTTTAATTATAAAAATTAATCTTAATTTATAAAAATATATAAAGCTTTATTAGAATATAGAAGATTTTATTATATAAGATATTTATATTAAATAGAAATAGATCTATATATAATTAATTTATTAGTATCTTAAGTTTAAAAGAATAAGTATATTTTTATATACTATAAAACTTAATTTAATACTATTAGCTAAGTTAGGTATTAAACTAATTAATTATAAAATATCTTTTTATTATAGTATAATAAAAGTAATAAAATTTTACTATCTATTATATTATTTATAATCTTTATCTATTTTATGCTTAGTAAATATTTACTTTACTAAGTATATAAGAAAAAGTAAGTTATTAATAGATATAATTAATAAATAAAGTAATTTTTTATTTTTTTATTCTTACTTTCTATTCTTTTCTTATTATATTAACATTTATTTAGTGATTAGGTAGATCTATTATTAGTAATAAAATCTAGATATAATAAATATCATTAGATAATTATCTTAAATTTTTAAAGACCTTAGCTAATTCAGATACTAACCTAATTAATTATAGAATATCTTTTTATCATAGTATAATAAAAGTAATAAAATTTTACTATAGGCTCATATAAATATTTATAATAGATATATAAAAGAAGCTCTAGAGTAATTAGAAAAACATAAAATCTATTAAATATCTAATTAATAAGCTATATAAGAAGATCCTTATCTATTAGTCTAGTCTAAGAAAGGCTACTATATTAATATTAATTTAATTATATACTAAAAAGATTAGCCTAAATTATTATTTATTATAAATTAAAATCTAAGATAGTACACACTATAACTATAATCTTAATTTATAAATATTATATTATATTATACTTATTTGCCCCCTATTTTAAAATATATAGAAAGAAATATAGTATATACTCTAGAAGATACTAGGCCTATAATTAAGCATATTAAACAATCTATTAATTAAAAAAAAAATAATAGTTATATTAACAAATTTTATAGTAGAAAGTAGTCTACTTAGTTAGTTTTATAATATAGATTAAGATATACTAAGCATTAAAAAGATAATAAAAGAAGCTAAAATTAAAATTTAATAGAGGCTAGATTTATTTATTTAAATTAAATATATATAGTTAATATAAACTAGATTAAAAGTATTAATAGAAGCATATTAATACACACATAAAGGCCTATAGATATAGTATATTAATAAACATAGAATTAGTAATGTAGCCTACTTATAAGACTGCAAGGATTATTATAAGATTATAAAAGTAAGGCTACACTAGTAAAAGTTAACTAGAATTATTATAAGACCTTTGCCTCATATAAAACTAGACTATATATTATATAAAATCTATCTTTTTACTAGTATTATTTTATTCTATTTACATATTTTATATAGCCTTAGCACTTATATTTATTTTATTTAATTTATATAATATACCACCACCACAGTAGCTTACCATCTTACCATTATATCACACAGGCCACAGCGCTCCCCTGCATAGCGGCCTGTAACTTAGCCAGCTCTAATAGGGTAAAGAATACTACTACTACTACTACTACTACTACCATCATTTATAGACCAATGTTTGCAGCCTTGTCCTAGTCTCTTTGTTAAAAGAATAAATAAGTAGATCATGTTCCTTTATCTTTTCTATAAGATTTATATTATATAAAATCTATTAAAAATAGCCATAAACGCATAGCATCTCCTTGTTATTTACTATTACAAACTAGAAAAACTATAAAAATCTTTTAATCAAGATCTGAAATTTATATAAAAACTTGATCAGAACCATAAAGCAAAAACTAATATTATTAATTAAAATAATCCTACACTCTTATAAAAACCACTAGGTAAGATATAAGTCACTTAAATAAATTATTAACTAAATAATAATAGATAGACAAGCAAATCTAATATTAAAAGAAAATAAAATAAATATAAATTATTAAGCAACCACAAAAATATAGATCTATGTCACAATTATATATTATACTTAAACTAAATAATAAGAGCCTGTATTAGAGTTATAAATAACTTTTATATAAATCCTATATATTAGTATTTTATAATCTACTTTATTATAAGATTCTTATTAGATTAGTCAATATAAGAGATAGCTAGAATTAATATTTCACTAAAGTCCACTATTCAAGTATTATATCCCACTCTATAAAAACCCTTATAGTATAATTACTTCCTAAATATAGATCTATTTAGTTATCTCAGATATCAATATATAATAATTTATAAGATTAAATACTACTAATACAATACCTGCCATAAAAGCTATATATATAACCATATATATAGCAGGGCTTATAAAGAATATTAGCTTATAATATAAATAATAATGTATAGTCAATTTATTCAAGATATTAGCCATAAACAACTAGTTAATTTTAAGAGTCATAACTTAAAAAGTAGTTAAGAAAATTAATATTTTTATTATATATCTAGACTATATAATACTAGTTCTCTATTTATATATGCTCTTATCTAACTTTTATTAAATAAGACATATAAAGAATTAGCTTATCTTATAATCTAATTAATATACCAAAAGAGCAAATCAATACATCTTAAAGATTATATTATAGCCTTAAATCTTATAGTCAACACTTTCCTATTAAAATTCTAAATAATATTAAACCATCTAGTATCTAAAATAGTTATAGTCCTATATTTTTCTCAAATAAATAATTATATATATAGCTTTTAATTCTCCAAAACACATAATAAACTCTAGAAATAGGTTCCTTAGAGTTTAGAATTTAAAAATAGACACAAAAATCTCTTATAAAATTAAATTTTCTATATTAATTATATTTATTAGAGAGAGGAGCATTTCCTAAAAATAAAGATATATTTTAAACACTATCATACTCCTAGACTAAGTATATCAAGAAATAATCTAATAAAATCTACCATTATAAATCTATTTTATAAGCTAGAATATTAATAAATAAAAAGAGATATATCATACCTCTTATAAACTAAAAATATTATAAAACTATATCTCAAGTTAATTCAGTAATCCCACTAATATATTAAAGAATACCAATAACTCCTCTTTTCTCTAATTAAGATTAAAATTTAGTTAGGTATTATATATAAAGCTAATATATTAATTAATAAGATTATTAATATATACAAACATTTAAAAAAACTAGACATAGTTGATTAACTTAGGTATATTCAGGCGTTAATAGCTTTTACATATATATTAACATCTCTAAAAAATACTATCAAGAAATAGACAAGCACACTAATATAAAACAAGATCTATAATCCTATAAAGAAAGAGATCTTTATATATAAAGTAATATATATTTTCCTTTACATAGCATAGTATAAGCTTAGAAATATTAACCTTAATATACTATATTTTATAAATACAAGACATATCATTAGGAATTAAATACTATGATTTTTAATACTAGAAGTAAGAACTTATATTTTCTATAATAAGTATAACAAGATATAATATATACTAAAATATTTATTATTAAGATTTAATACTAAATTTAATTTCATAGAAATCTAAAATTATCTAGCACTAGCTAAAATAAATAAAAATCTTAACTCAACAAATTTTACTATAAATAGGAGATTTAGTAGAACAAAATTACAACTAACAATATCTTCTACCTAGAAGAATTAAGAGAAACTTATATCTATTAAAAAGATCACTAAAAGACCAATTCATCACCTCTCATACCCATACAAGTGCTTAAAGAGATTCACTATAGTCAATAAAGAATCAAATATAAATCACTAAATCAAGACCACTCTTATTTTCCAGATCAAAAGTCCTACCAATAAGTAAAATATCTTAAACATAGTCTATAGGAGATATCCTCATAATTAGTTCTATAAATTCATAGATAATATCAAGACTAATAGTATTAATATTATCTATATTACTTAATTAGATCTTATTATTATAATATTTTAATAAGCATGCCTTACTATTAAATATTTTTACTATAACTAAATATACTACAGGATAGAAGTTTATAATTCTATAAAAATTAGTATTATCTTACTAGAGCTAATTTAATAATCTAACTATAAGTTCACACTCTTAATAGTTATAATAAATCATTAACTAAGTAATTTAGTAAATATTTAGATAATTTTAAATCTAATAGTATAAGAATATATTCTCTACTAGTATACTATTAATAATAACTTTAATATATAAGTAATTAGTTCTATTTAGTAAGTATTAATTTTATAATTTTTTCTTATTAAGTTTCACTCACTTATTTAAAGGGCTTAGTATTTTTAATAATTATCTTTTAAAGCTGCTCATCTATCTTTACTAAGCTAGTAGATTCTATAATATTAATACTTTAGATATTATAATTCTCACTAAATAAATAAGCTATTATAATTAGCATACTATTAGTAATTCCTTTGCCACTAAATCTTTTATATATCTATATTGCTATCTAATACTTTCTAAAATAATAGATTTATAATTCTAGCTATTAGGTAATATAAGCACAGTCTAATTTATTATTAGAAGCTATTTTTCTTTAATTACTTAAGTAATTTCAAAGATAGGGTAAAGATGGGTAAGTAGTATACTAGATTATTAATATTAATATATATATAATATAATATATTTAGGAAATTCTCTTTTTTAGTATAGTATATAAATAAATATTTATATTAGAATTATATTATATAATATATAACTCTCTAGTTATTATTATAAAAATGCTTAATAAAACTAATAAGCTAGATTACCTAGATAAAATCTAACTATTTTATTTTTATTATAAATTAAGTTAATATTTATTAAGAATTATTAACTAGATTAAAAAGCTATTAAAAATTTATCTTACAAATAATATAATGTAATAAATCTATCCTAAAATTTACTCCTAATTAATTAAATATTATTATTATAACCTAAGAAGAAAAGAAATTCTAAATATATATAAAATTTTCTATATTTAATTTTAATAAGAATAGAATATAGTAAGATATCTCTTACTATTAATTAATATTTCTACTAACTATAAGTAATCTCTTATACTATATTAGTTATATTAAAAAATAAAAGCTTAATCTTTCTATTTAATCTTTCTTAGATAAAAATATTAAAAATATTTTGCTATGCTATTTATATATTAGCTAAAAAATATATAGTGAAATCTTAAAATAATTTATTATCTTCTTTAGATCTTCACAAGAATAGTTAATATTTAGTAATAATATTAATAAAACACAATATAATTATACTTATTAGTATATATTTTTAAGTATAGAGAGAAAAGGTAATATTAATAAAATAAAATAAAGTTATATAAAAATATTAAGTAATCATATTTAATCTACTAAGAAAATCCAACCTCTTCAAAATTTATACCCTAAGGAAGAAATAAAAAAGATAATCTAGAACTTCAAAATAAAAAGAAAATAATAAATAAATATTAAATATTCTTATTTTTTTCCTAATAAACCTTTACTATTAGTAATAATATAATAGAATAATAATAATATAATAAATCTATAGCACTAAATATTTATTAATTAAGTACTTATCTATACTAAGAAACTACTATTTTAGGAAAAACTAATATTATTTAAAAGACACCCTTTGCTCTAAAAATATAACTAGTTATAATAAGAATAGTCTAATATAAACTACTATTCTAGATCTCTTTAATAATCTTAAAATTAAATAAATTACTATTAATTAGTTAGATAGCATCTAAAATTATATCTAATTTAAATTAAATTTTTGTTAGTACTATAAATTACTATAATTATAATTTATCCTACTTATATAAGTTTAAAATAAAAATATATTTTAGGTATTATAAGCTTATTTAGTCTACTATTCTTAAGCCTTATCTCTTACTTCTAGCTAAGGATAGGTGTTATAGAGGCTTAGCTATTATTAAAATAAATATTTTATAATAAGATAGACACAATAGTAAGCATTTTAATTAATATAGATTAATTAAATCTTTCTTATATTTATACTATAATCTTAGTATAGGAATTAAACAGCTAGTAAAAAAATATCATCCTAGTAAATACAAACTAGATATCTAGGCTATTAGAATTAGCTCCATACATTCTAAAACTCATATATAATATTTTACTCATAGTAAATTACTTTTATAATATACAACTATATAATCAAATATAATAATTAAAAATATTATTTCTAAAAACTAAAAATCTAATCTTATTAGATAAAAAAATCATAAGATTAAGATCAATTTAAGCTATTATTCTTTAAATATATTAATATATACTATAATAATAATTATCTAGAAATAAATAGTTTATCTTTATATCTATCTTTAGTATATGTTTAATAGCAGACTTTATTTATTAGAAAAAAATTATAAAAAAATATATCTAGATAGCCTTATAAAATAAGTAGATACCTCTTATATTATCTAAGTTTAAATTTAGATTTTCTAAATTATTACTTAAACTAATTATTATCTAGATATTATAATCCTACTTTTTAGCTTATATATCTTATTATTAGCTATATATAACTAAAAGCTATTAAAAATACCAAATTTCTCTATCTAGAGTAGATTTATTTAAAGATAAAACTAATACTATAACTTCTTATATATTTATCTACTAACTTTTATAAGTATTTATATAGAATAATTAAAATAATCTATCTTAATTATAAAAACATATAAAATTTAAATAAGATTCAAAGCAAATTAAATCAAATAGAAGTTGCTTAATTTTATAAATATAATATAGATTATTAGGCAATAATCTAAATAAAATAGAATAAACTACTAATATTATCCTCTAGTTAAATTATTCTAAGACTATCTATCCTATAATCTTAATTAAGATTACTAAGTCTTTTAATAAGAATACTTTTAAGTACTATATCAGGTAGAATATCTAGAATTAAGATAGTACTAAATATATATAAATTTCTTCCCTATAGCCAAGTACTTTACTAAAAAGAATAAATATTTTTTAATATCTTAATAAGCATAAATACTCTAATTACTCTACTTAAAAAAGATTAAATAAATTAGAAAAGAATTAAACCCATAAATTTATACTATTACTAATATTACTTTAAAATATTCTAGATAATATAAATTCTTATAAAACTTACTTACATTTTCCTAAAATATACTCTCATAATTAATCACCTATTATAGATAATATAATCAATATTTAAATAAATTAAAAGTTATAAGAGCTTCTTATACTTTATAATATTAATAATAGTAATTATAAACCAATTAGGAAAGATATTTTTAATATTATAAACTATAATAAATAAATAACTCTTTCTCCAATTATAAGCTAATATTTATTTAATTTATATAAAACAACTTAAAGCTGGATTAAGAGATCCACCTAAGTCTCTACTTAAAATAATTAATCTTATCACCCCTCTAATGCCTTCTAATAATAGATAGGGATTATACCAATTATTATTATCTAATAAAAAATAAGTCTATTCTAATTTCTAAAAACTAATAAGTCTTTATAAAAAAAACAAATCAGATAAGAAGAAATCTAATAAAAAACTAAAACTAATATTTAAAACTACTATAAATAATTATTAGCTAGAACTTAGTTTTTATAGTGCTAATAATTTAGCAAGCCTTTTAATCATATTATAAAGAAAAATTAATAAAATATATATATATTAAATATCTCTAATATCTATTATATTACTAGCTATAAACAGGCTTATAAGAATAGACTTAAATAATATCAGCTAATTAAGCTATTCCAAGGATATTACACTCTAGCTACTAATACCACTCCTTTAAGTAACTAATCTTAATCTTAATAGTATAGTATTAATCATATCTAGTTTACTTTATAGATATATTAAAATAAAATTAATTATTAAGATTTATAGCTATTAAACTATAAATATTATTACAATTAATAAGACTAAGAAAATTCAAGAGTATATAATAGAAATTTCTTAATATAAATATATAGAGATTATCTATATAATTAAAAAAAATAAAGCTATATATACTAATAAAGACTTTTAAATCAATTATACTAAAATTATCTACTAGAATATTATTATAAAAGAAGTAAAACTAATTAATCTAGTAATATTACCTATAGTAAAAAAATCACTTAATAAATTTACTATAGCTAAGAAATTTATAACTAAAAAATTTATAAGTGAAACTAGATATATATCTAGCCTAGAGAATTAGTATTAGTATTATAAACTTTAGAAAAGTTTATTTAAGATATAAAAAATTAGAACTAATAAAATTCTTTTTTATTAATCTAAAGAATTTAATAAATATTATAAGAAATATCTAATAAAAAGTAAATATACCCTTCTAAATACTATTATATTATAAAAAAAGATTTATAGACCATAAATTAAACAACTAGAAACTCATATAAAAAATCTAGTTAAAAGTAATATAAAAAGTTTATTAATCTTGAGACTATTATATATATAGAAAAAAAAATCAAAATCTAAAAGTTAGTCTAAAATAATATTATAAATATATAATTTATTAATAAGGAAAAGAGAGCTTTTAGATTTATAGATAAACTAATAATAGCTATAGATAATCTTTTATAAAGATTATTTAATTATCAAGTTTTATTAAAAAATTCTTATAATAAAACTCTCTTTATAACTCTTCTATCTAGAAAAAAGTATTAACTTATTATTTATCCTATTATACCTATCTATTTAAGAGATTTTTTAGGAATCTTTACTAGAATAATTTATTTTTCTAATAATTTTAATAGGATTTATAATATCTATAGGCTTATAAAAAAACTCTAGCTAGACTATTTAAATATCACTAGAGTATTAAATTAAATAAATATTTTAAAACCTAGTGGTAAGATTAATATATAAATTCATTGGAAAATAATTAATATAGATAAAAAAGAGCTATATATATTATAGATAATATCTATTAGAGCTTTAAAATCTATTAAGCTATTTAAAAAGATTATTTAGAAAGTTTTTTAAAAAGAATAATATTTTTTCTATTAGATTGTAATATATATAATTTAAAATTTTTTATTATAATTTTTATTAAGGCTTATTATTTAGTTTAGAAGAATATTAATACTCTAAATACTTTACTTAAAGAAGACTAGATAAATTAGGAAAAATCTAAATCTATAAGCTTATATTTTAATAATTATTAATATTTAGAATAGTTTTAAGTTAATTTTTAAAAAATGCTTTTTAACTATCTTATCTTTTACTTTATTACTTTATTCTTTTAGACTTTCTATAATCCTAAGATTATACTATTAGGGTATAATTCTACTTAGTAATATAATAAATAATTTATTTATTATAAAATTAAATTTTATATACTAAAATATATTATATCTTTTTATGATATTATAATCCTAGAGTCTAACCTAGCTATAAGTTTATATTAAAATTATATAAATTTTAATAGTAGCAACATAGCTAATTTATATTAAAATAATTTTATTAATTTCTCTTCTATAGTATTCTACTAGTCTTAGATTAGATCTATAGACTTAGCCTAAGCAGATTATATACCTATTATAAAAATAATTACTCTTATATATAATATTATAGTAGTTTTTTCTAGCATCTAATAAAATAAATATTTCTAAATAATAATACTCTTATATTATTCTTAATAGGTATATATACTAAGAGAAATTAATAAATTATATTAATTTTTTATAAAGATTTAATTATTTTAGAATTAATTTCTTAAAATATAATATTTAAGAGCTAGATAGTCTTATAATATAGTTATAAATTAAATAACTAGAATAAGATTATAATTAGTCTAAGATACTAGACTTAAATCCCTAGATATTTTAATATAGTTAGTCTAATTTAATAGATCTATATTATTAGATATAAACCTCCTAGTGCTTTGGATCTATTATTCTAGATAATCTATCTTAATATACTTATCTTAAAATAATTCTTATATATTAATTTTTTTTATAAGAAATTATTCTATTATAATAAAAAATATTATCAAGCACTTAATAAAGTTAATTATAATAATATTATTAGTATAAAGACTATTAATTATAATATTATATTACTATTAATATTCTTTATAAAATAGATTATATAATTATTCTAAGTAAGTCTAGTTTTAGTAATTATATTAATTCTAATTAAGTCTAGCTATTAAAATTAAATTTAAGCTTTTTTTAAGTTAGTTTTTTCTTTAACTATTTATTTATATATAATATATTACTCTTATTTTTACTTATTCTTATTATTTTATTAATAATAATAAAAATATTTAATCTTTTAGATAAACTTCTCTAGCTTATTTAATGCCTCTACTAGCTCTTATTTCTATCTATTATACTTTAAAATATTTCTATAATTCTATTTTATCTTATCTCTACACATTCTTCCAAAAGAGTCCTATTATTAAAGATTTATATAAAAGATTATAATATTTCTTTAGAATAGTTAAAAAATATATCTATATCTATTTATATATAAAATTTATAGTTATTAATAATATAAATAATAAAGTTAGTATAAAAATTCTATAAAATTTATTTATTCTACTACTTTTACAATATATTAAATTTATAAGAACTAATTATACTAGGATATCTAAAACTCTTATTTTTACTAATTATTAGAATTAAAAAAGAAAAATTATCTTTTAAAAATTTATAAAAACTTTGCTGTATAGAAAGTAATCTAAAAATATAAGATATAGTTAAATATTTATTAAAATTATATTAGCTATTACTAAAAAACTTATAGTCTAACCAGTTAATTATTCTCTATTAAGGGTTAATCTAAAGATATAATTATTATTCTTTTTTACTTCTATATCTAAACTAAATTAAAAATATTAACTTTATTATATATATACTTTATAATATATTAAATAAATATTATAGAGTAAGTAAAAAAATTTATATTTACTTTATTTATTTTTTTAAACTACTTTCTAAATTATTTAATCTATAATAAAATTCTATTATTTATTCTAGATTTCTTATATTTATATGTAAACTAAGATGCTTTTATTTAATAATTAATTACAAGTATTTTATTATAAGAAAAAGAGTACTTGTATAATATTTTTTTATCTAGATAATATAATAATTTTCTTATTTTTTAATTGCTTTTTCTTACTTGACTCTATTAACTTATTCTAAAAATATTTTACCTTTAAATTAGTTTAGTAAGCTTTCTACTTTATATAATAATTTACTTCCTCTAAGAAAGATATTATATAATCCTATTAGTTAATAATATTAATATTTTATAGATAGTATTAGTAGATAATTTTTTATATATTTATAGCTAAAGGGCTTTACTATAAAATATTCTTAATAGTCACCTTAACTAGCTACTATAGTAATTTATATAATAGCTATCTCTATCCTTTCTCTTTTTTTAGATACTATAGTAGATCTAATTCACACTCCCTTGCTTTACTTTAATAAAGTTATTAAATAACTTTTAATTTAGCTTCTTTAAACTCTATTTAAATATCTTCTTTAATCTAGTAGCTATATTTAAGTTTTACTTAGAGTTCTTATTCCTAAAGCTTATTTTCTTAAAACTTCTTATATAAGTCTTTAATCTAATTAGTAAGATCCTTTTTAATCTTTTTATTATATTATATAAGCTTAATTTCTCTTTCTTTAAGATTTTTTATCTAACTATATAAATTATCTATAATAAGTTTATATTACTTAATTTAACTAATAAGCTCCTTAAACTTCTAATTAATCTTTTTATTCTTCTATTTTAGCTTATAAACTTTATTAGTTTTATTAAATATAAATATATATAATCTTTATTTATTATTATTTCTTATTATAATATTAGTATTACTTCTATTTTTTTTATTCTTTATAATAGTAGATTCTTTATAAGCTTATTTCTCTATTAAATTTATTAATTAATAAAGATTTATAGTTATAGATTCTTTTTTTAATCTATTTTTCTATTTAACTTTCTTAATACATAATCCTAGGCTATTATTAATTATTTAATATTTATTTTCATCATATATATTAAGTATAGCAGAAGAATTTATAAATAATCTTTTTTTATAATAATTTCTAAGAATTAGTACATTTTTAGAACTGCTATAATCTATTATTATTATTTAATATAAGATAACATTAATCTAGATAAAAATAAATAAAATAATATAGACTAGTATTAAGAGAAGATTTTAGAAAAAGTTTATCTTTAAGATTTTTATTCTAGAGAAAACTAAAATTTAGTAGCTATATAATCTTATTCTCTAATTACTTATAGCAATCTTATACTTATTAATATATTAATCTATTATTAGATATAATCCCACTTTACTATATATAATATTTAAATTAATTAAATTCTAAAATATATAACTAAGATCAGGCTAATAATTTAATAATTATTTATAAAATAATATTGTTTTTAACCTTTTAGTATCTATAAAGATATTAGTATATATACTAAATATAATATTTATAAAAACTAAAAACTTATCTTATCTATATTATCTTAAAATTAGATACTAAAAAAAACTTTAATTAACTTATAAGCTTTTTTTAAGAATATATTAATATAGTAATTATATTATTACTATAATTACTTTCTCTATAAGATATCTTAAGAGATTTAAGGTTACTTCTAATAGATCTTTTTAATAATACCTATAATATCTACTAGGATTAGTAGGAATTTACTTATTATTAATATAGATCTAGATAATAAAAATTAAATAATAAATATATTAATTCCTAAGTACTAACCTAAATATAATTAATTAAAAGTTTATTTTTAAATAGTACTTTTTAGCTAAAATCTATATCTTATAATATACTTATTAATGTAAGAGAAGAATATAATATATAATATTTTTAATAAGCAAAATAATAAACTAATAAATTTTTTAGTAGATAAATTTAAAAGGAAATATCTAGCTAAATATTATTATTTTAATCTTTTACTAAAGTATTTGCTATAATAAGACTATTAAAATTCCTAAAACTATCTATTATTTTATTATTATTACTATTAGACTATTTCTTTATTAATTTATATATATCTATCTAAAAAGCTTATATCTTTCTCTTTTTTCCTTAATTTTTTAGTTATATATTTTTTTTAAAGTATCTAGACTTTAGATAACTTTTTATTTATAAATCTTTAGATAATAGTAGTAGATATTACTTATATTTCTATTAATAATTTATTTAGTCTATATTCTTCTTTAATTACTTTATTTTTAATATAGTTAAATATAATTATTACTTTTATAATATTTCTATTTTTATCTTATTTATTTATAATATCTATATATCTAAATATATAGCTTTAAAAACTCTTATATTTAGGACCTAATATGTGTAGAAAAAAGAAGACTTACTTAGTTTTAGAAGTTATATAAGCTAGATTAAGATAAAATTTTTTAATATATATTTTTTTAATCTCAGCCTTAAGAGCTTAAATATTCCTATATTTTACTTTTATAAGTAACAGATATTATCTCTAAAAATAGATATAGATCATAAAATTTCCTAATTTAGAATAGTCTTTAACTGCTTTATTTATTTTAACTAAATTAATAATAATAATAGATACTTGTAATATATTATTTTATAAATAATATACATATTAGAACTTTATATTAGATAATAGAATTAATATATAATTTAGATTTAAAGGAAAAAAATATATTTAAATTATATATAGATTCCTAATAGATATATAAGTAAAGATAATAAATAACCTCATTCACACTTATAATTAATTATATAAAATAAGAAAATTAGTCTTTAAAAAATAGCTATTTTGTCTAAAAATAGATTATAATATTTACTTATATAGCTAACACTATACTCTAAAAGGATTAAAGTAGTAAATTATAGATTTATAAGCTCTATCTTTTTAATATATTAGGTTAATATCCTAAAATACTTAATAGCTCTAGTATATCTAGATATATTTTATGATTAATAGATATACTACTATCTATATGTATATTTTAATATTAAATAATAGTAATATAATCTAGACTAAGCTAATATTTTAAAGTTAGATTTTTCTCTTAGTATTAATTTTATTTAATCAAGATATAGATCTTTATATAAATATAAAATCTAGTAATTAGCTTACTAAAAAATTCCTTTAAATAATTTTTTAATAATTAAACTTATTTATAAATTCTAATTTTCAGAATTATAAGATAAAAGCAGAGAATCTCTTAAATAAATAGCTAAATCTTATAAATATCTATTAACTTATTATAGTTAATTTTTACTAACTAGGATATAAGTTATCAGGCCAAAATTAAAGATTTCTAATAGATTTTCTTAATTCTGTTTACTCCTAACTAAGCTAATATATTTTATAAAGTATAAATTATTAACTAATTATAAGTAATAGTAAAGGCTATAGAAGTATAGAAAAAGTATAACTAGATATATAATTTTAATACTAACAAAAAAATCTAGAATTAAAATATCTATTAATTATATTCTATTATGCTTTTAGTATCACTTTATACTATCTATTATAGTAATAATAACCTTTAAAAGTAATACTACTCTAGCTTATTTAGATATTAAGATATTTATATTATTATTATTATTACTAGTAAACTATCTAAGGAGGAATAGGCCCCTTTTATAGCAATAATAATCTTAAACTAAGATATTAGACTTATCTTAGAATATAATATTAAAAGGTATTCTACTAAGTTTTATTATATGCTCTCTAACTATAAAATTTATTTAATAGTATTATTAATTATAAATATATAGAAAAGGTATAATTAGATATAAAATCTTAATATCTATAGAAGTACTTAGAATAAGCAAACTATTAGTCTCTATCTAAGATATTTATTACTCCTTACTATTCCTCTAGATACCTACTTATAGTAAGAATAATATAGATAGTCTAAATAATCTCTATCTAGTATATCTATTATAGTAATATTAACTATAGAAAATAATACTATTTCTTAATATTTCTCCCTTTTAATGATCTATTAGTAGTAATAATAATTAATAATTATAAGGTCCTTTTATTAATAATAATAACTTAATAAAGAGATATTAATATTACTTTTATAAAAAGAATATTAAAAAATATTTAACTAAGTTTAGTCTATTATATCTTTAACTATAATATTTTTATTAAAATTATTAATAATAGATATATTTAATATATTTTATAACTTTTACTTAGTTTATTTAGAGTAGAATTTATATTATTAGTTATTACTAATAAATAATACCTCTATAACTCTTTTACTAGTAGAAATAATAAATATCTTATTATATAAGAAATTTTCTAGTTAATAATTATTCTAGGTCTTAATATAAGTTAATTTTATATCTTATATTTTAACAAATAAGATAATTAAATTAATAATCTATAATAAATGTTAATATTTAGTAAACTTATATATATAAGAATCTAATCTAGAAGCTTAATTAGAAAATAAGAAAGAAAAAATAATAAAATATTATCTAAATATATTATAGATATATTTTATTAATAGATAATTTAAATAAAATAGATAATATATATATAATATATAAAGAATAGCTCTTATAAGAGATATATCTATGGCCAATTAGTAGATTAAGCTATATAGCTAGATCTCTATAGCCTTATTAGCTCTCTAGCTATAGTCACTAAGCCCTATCTAATCTATAAATCTATCCTCATAGCTAACTACAATATAAGACTCTTAATTATAGTCTCCTTATAACTTATAATCAGTCTAGTCTTATAGATATTATATCTAGTTTATTCAAGTAGATTATTACTTAGATTATAGTTATAAAAATTAATAATATAAGTAGATACTAGGATAAGTAGGAAGTTAACTAAATAATTAATTACTAGCTAGAGAGATATTAGTATATTTATATTTTACTAAAATACTTATACTAATAAGTCCTTAACTCTAATTTCTATAGTTTAAAACTATAAGGAAGTTAGCCTTTTAGACTATATACTATAATATTAGTAGAGAGAGAGTATAATTATATAAGCTAAAATATAAAACCTAAGCTTTAACTTAAGGCCTAGCTAATAGTAAACCTAATTATATATATAATCTATAACTTATATCTAAGTAATAGTTTAAAATTATAAATATTTACAAAGTATAGCACTTATAACTGTATGATAGTTATAATTATATAGTGGTTATAATTATGCAATATTTACATATATATAATATTTATAATTATATAGCAATTATAATTATATAATATTTACAATTGTATAGCAATTATAATTATGTGGTAGTTATAATTATATAGCAGTTATAATTATATAGTATTTATAATTATGTGGTAATTATAATTATATAGTAATTATAATTATATAATATTTATAATTATACAGTAGTTATAATTATATAGCAATTTTAATTATACAGTATTTATACATATATAATATTTACAATTATGCAGCAGTTATAATTATATAATATTTATAATTATATAGCAGTTATAATTATATAGCGGTTACAATTATATAGTAATTATAATTATACAATATTTATAATTATATAGCAGTTATAATTATATAGTATTTATAATTATATAATATTTATAATAGTATAGCAGTTACAATTATATAGCTTTTATAAAAATATCTATAATAACTTACTAATCCTTATAAGAAGGAAGTTATTTAATTATTATAATAATATATTTATAAAGCTTATATATTTATAAGACCTTAAGTCTTAAAGAGATAATAGATAACCCTAGACTTAATAGCTAAGACAGAAGATATAATATAGTAGCTATAAAAAAGTCAGTCTTTTAAACTGTCAGAAGAATCAGAACGTCACAGCCAATAGATAAAGTAGCCGGCGCTACTTACCTAATCGTCCCATGATTGGTGCAAAAGGAAATCAAGTATTTAGATATATTCTATATATAAGAATTATATTAAAAGTGGAATTAAAATAGGATTATAGTAGTAATTACTTAGTAAGTAGAATAGAGCTATTATTAGGGATAGATATATTAAATAAGAGAAATTAAAGGATTTCTATATTTACTCTATTAAAATAATAGAGAATTTCTATATCTTTTATATTATACCTCAAATATATAAGGATATTTATTTACTATATATTTAATTTTATCTTACTATCTTAAATTAACTATATTAAATAATTCTTAACTTTAAATCTTAAGTATATAATCTTCTATTAATTAAAATTACCTTCTACCTTCTTATTAATTTTTAGCTCTAAACACCTTTCATATATTAGAAGCTTTTTAATTTTATTTATTAAAAGCATCCTAGTTATACTCTAATAGTATTAAATCTAAAATTTCTAATAATTTAAAACTCTTATTATAAAAGAGAAGTTTTATCAAGATAATAAGTAATAATAAAGTATCTATTATTAGATAATAGCTATATATAGCTCAGATAGCAGCTTAGTAATAATAATATTAAGCTACTATTCTACAAGAAGAAAATAAATTATTACCAGCTAAACAACTTATATTTATAAAAGATTATATTAATCAACTAAGTAACTATATCTAACAATTTAAAAAGTATCTCAGAGAAAAGGATAATTATATTAAATAACTTAAAGAATAAATTCTAGCTATATCTAATATACTAGCTGTATTTATTATTAAGCTAGTATAGCAAATTAAGCTATTTAAATTAATAATTTTTAATAGAATTTAGTTAAAATTAAATACCTTCTTTATTAATATAGAAATGCATATTAAAGCAAATAAAATTAAAAACAATATAGTAAAAATACTATTTATTATCTCTTATTTCACTAAAACTATTATAAAATAGATATAACCTATTATAACCAATTACTATAAAATAGTAAAGGAAGAATAAGAAGATTTTACTAGAAATACTTTAGAAAGCTATAAAAACTTTAAAAAAGTTATAAAATAAGCATTTAAAGAAATTAATATAATTAGAAATACTAAACAAAAACTACAATACCTAAAACAAACTAGATCTGCATAATAACTTGCCATTAAATTCAAGTAACTTATAATACCATTAAAATACCTTAATAATATATAGATAAATTTATTTAAGAATATGCTTAAAGAAGAAGTATAACTTAACCTTTTAAAAGAGGATTAGCCTAAAACTATTAAAAAATATATAAAAATAGTTATAAAAATTAATAATAAGCTATTTAAGATAAAATATAAGAAATAAAAGTTTTAGAATTAGAAAAAATATAGATATTCTTATAACCCAGAAAAATCAATAAAGAAGAATAGGAAAAGTTTTAATATAAATCAAGTTAATTAGGATAGAGACACTATTATATAAATAAATATTACTCTTATAAAGAAAGAAAAGGATAAACTAATAAAAAATAAAGCCTACTTTAACTGTGGAAAATCAGGACATTTTATCAACAAATATAATAAAAAGAAGAAAGCTAATAGAATAATTAACTAGCAGTAACTTATAACAATAGCTATCTAGATAATAACCCTAGATAAGAGTAGTACTAACAAAATAGATAAAAAAGTACTAAAAGAGTATAAGAAAAAATAAATTAAAAAATAGGTAAGAAAACAAGAAAGCCTAACAATTAGAATATATGCTAAAAATATACTTATTAATATAAGCATAGAAGATATTAATATACTAATATTACTATATAATAACAATTATAAGCCCCTAAGAAATAGGTTATATAATAATAAATACAAACTTTTATCTAGAAAGATACCTAAGATAGAAAACTTAGAAAATAATAATAATAAGACTAGCTATAAAAATTTCTTATTAATTAAATTATTTTATACTCAATTAGCATTTTAAGATGATAATAAAATGGTAATAAGTTATAAGGACCTAAATCAAGAAACTAAAATCTTATTAGATCCATATACTAAAGTTAAGAAAGTACTAGATAAGATAAAGCTAGGAGAATTTATTAGTAAGAAATAAGAAAAATAAATTAAAGAAAATATTTAATAAGTATTTAAGATTAAATAATATTAAAATATTAGAAGAGAACAATACCTCTTATAAACAAAAGATCCAAAGAAAACAAAGAATAAGGGACTAGATAATAATCTATATAATTATATACTAGTATAAGTAATCTACTAGAAAGAGATACACAACATATAAAAAGACTATATAGTAAAATGTAAACATTATAATACTTAGACACATCATAAATATTTATAATATAGCAAAATTAACAGATACCTTATAGAAATCTATGAACAAGTCTTAACATCAAAAGAACACTAATTATATAATAATTAGTTAAAATATATTAATAACTATATTTATATCTATTATCTAAATCTTAGAAGATGCTTGCACCAAGAAATACACTAGACCACTTATTATAATAATAGATATAATATGCATCTATTAAATAAAAAGATTAACTAATAGTATCTAAAGATACTAAGAAAAGCATAAAAATCTAAATACAAATATTCTATAGGAAATTAGAAATGTAAATATATATATAAAGAAAACAGACATCTTAAATATTTAACACTCTTATAGCAGGTATGTAAGAAAGATAGCTATTAATATTATAATAAGCTAAATAAAAATACAATTAAAAAATATTTTAAATTAATAAGATAATATATCTAATAACACTAAATATAAATAATTATAATAATAATTAATTAAAAATATAAAACAATTATCATTATTATAAAAATCTAAAGAAAGAGGATTAGAACTCTATTAGATTCAAAGACAATAGACAATTATATTAGCCAACAAACAACTATAGAGTTATAAATACCTTAATATAAGATAAAAAAAAATATAATAATTATCAAAGTAATCAGAAAGCTTATTATTCAAAGATAATAATTACAAACTAATCTAATACTACTAAAGTTAGGATTATATATTATAATTTTAACCTTTAATATTACGTCTATTAATATATTTAATATTATACTTAGAATGAAATAACTATAAGAGTAAAATCCTATAATTAATTAGATAATAAGAACTATATTAATTAATAATACTATTCTATATATAAAAATAGAAAAATATTAACTAAACTAAATCATCACTCTATAGGAAGAATCAAGGAATAATCTTTTAATAGAAAAGCTAAGACTTAAAGAAGCTAATTTAGATAAAATAAAACCATTAAAGATAAAGTAAATTACTAGCTATAAAATAAAATAAAAAGATACTAAGCAATGAAGTAAGTTATATAAATTAAAAAGAAATTCCTAAGAATAGAAAATAAATTTGCAAGAATAACTAATAAAATTATATAAAGAAAAAATTAATAATCTTATAAAATAAACTATTAAAGAATTTAACAAAGTATATCTAAAACCAAAGAAAAGATATAAAATTAAGCTTAAAGAAGTTCTAACAAAATTATTAAGAAAATACTATTAATATATTAAATTATTTATAAAAAAGAAATATTAATTATTACAACACTTAGAAAAATTTAAAGTATAGATTAATTTAAAGCCCAGATTTAAGCCACTATTAATTAAATAATAATAATAATTATTAGCCAAGCTAAAAGTCTAGAATAAGTTTATAAATAAATTTAATAAAACAAGATATATACATCTAGACTATAAAGAAGCCTCAGCTAGAGACATATACATCAACAAAAAGAATAAAATAAAGAAGATAGTTATTAACTATTAACTTCTTAATAATAGAATAATTAAAAATATAAATAAAATATCTCACTAAGAGTAAAAAAGAGATTTTTTACAGAAAGCAAAGATTATAACTATTTTTAATATTTAATAAGATTACTATAATCTAAAAATATTCAAAGAAAATATCTAGAAAACTATATTTCTAATAAATAAAAGATTATTTAAATAGCTAGTTATATTAATAAGATTTAAGAATCTACTTATATAATTTACTTAATTCATAACTTATATCTTATAAAAATATTTAAATATCTTTATTGCTATCTATTTTAATAATATTATAGTATTCTTAAAGAACCCTAAAGAATATAATAGGCATATAAAATAAGTAATAAAAATTCTTATAAAAGTAGGACTAACTCTTAAGATAAAAAAGTGTAAGTTTAATATAATAATAATTAATTATCTAGATATAATTTATATATTAGAAGGACTAAAAATACAATTAGAAAAAATAGATATAATCTTTAATTAACTAATACTAAATAATATTAAGAATATATAAGGATTTTTAGAAGCTAATAGTTATATTTAATACTACCTCTTAAACTACTTAAAAGTAGCCCAATTAATAATAGAACTGCTACAAAAAGAAGTAGAATTTCTATAGGATAAATAATAAGCAAAAGTCTTTAAAACTATTAAGAAATTAGTAAAAGAATTACCAATACTCATCTTATTTAACTATAAATTATTAACTATTATTATACTAGATACATCAGGAAATGGATTAGGAATTATATTTAAATAATAAAAAAATAAAAAATTTATATTAATTATTTTTTATTTAAGACAATTTACTAATATAGAATAAAATTATAATATTTATAACTAAAAACTATTAGCAATAATAGTTATATTTAATAAATAGTAATATTATCTTAAAAGAGCAAGACATAAAATTATAATATAAAGTAATCATCTAAATCTTAAATACTTTATAATAATTAAGGAACTAGTTAGACAATAAATTAGATAAATTAAAAAATTAATTAAGTTTAACTTCCAAATTAAATATATTAAGGGAAAAGAAAATATTATAGCTAATATACTAAGCCAACAATTAGATTATACAATTAGAATTAAACAACCAAAAACAAATCTACTAATAGAATATAAAGATAAATTATAATATAATTCTAATATAGTATTAATAATAATAATTATTATTAAAGAAATAAAATTTCATTAATAACTATAAGTTGTAATAGTAAAGGATAAGACAATTATAACTATAATATAAAATAATAAAACTATATAAGATTAAGGATTTATAATATAAAATAGATCTATACTTATATTTATAACTATAATTAATAAAATTATATAAGAATACCATAATCTATCATATTAAGAACATTAAGGAATTAAATAAATAATTAAAAAAATATAAAGATAATACTATTTCCCTTAAATAAGATATCAAGTAGCAAGCTACATTAATTAATATAATAACTATAACCAAAATAAACTAATCAACCATCAACCATATAGAAAAATATAAATATCTAAGATACTAAATTTTATATAGGAAAGCATAACAGTTAACTTTATATAAAGATTATTAGAATCAAAAGATCTAATCACTAAAATTAAGTATACTAACACTATAATAAATATTAATTAACTTATAAAATATATTATTCTTAAACCAATATCAAAGAACCTTACAACACAATAATACACAATATTTATGCTATAATAAGTATTTATATAGACTAAATTACTAAAAGAAATCATTTTTAATAAAAATAAACTCTTTACATCAAAATTTTAGGAAACAATTATAAAAGTATATAAAATTAATTATCAACTATCTATATTAAATTATTAATAAACTAATAGACAAATTAAAAGAATAATTTAAATAATTAAATAATATTTATAACACTATCTAAATTAAAATCAGGATAATTAGATAGAAATATTACTATTAGTACAATTTACACTTAATAATACAAAGAACACTTCTACAGGAGAAGTATTACATTTTATAAATCTAAGAAGATACCTAAAAATAATATAAACTATATTATCTACTAAAGAAAGGTCTAATAAAGTAATCTTACAAACATTACATATATAATAGATACATAATACAATCACTAAAGATATTACTTAGGTAGAAAAGAGAATAAAAGAATATTATAATAAAAAGCACAAGAACACACCTATCCTCAAGAAGAAGAAGAGAGTTTACTTATTACAATAAATACTAAGATCCAAAAAATTTAATATTAAAAGCAAATAACTAAGTAATAAATTTAATACTATTAAATATAAATTATTTAGAATTATAAAGAAACTTAAAAATAATAATTATTAATTCTAACTACCTATTAAAATGTAAATATATTTAATATTTTATATCTCATTACTTAAGCTAATAAAAAACCTAGAAAAAGAAGATGATAAAACAAATAATATAAAATATAAAATTAAAAAAATATTAAATTAAAAATTAGAATATAAAGAACTTTACTATTTTATAAAATAAAAAAGATACAGACCTAATAATAACTTATAAGAACTAGTTAAGAATTTAAATTACTAGGATAAGATCTAAGAATACTAGACAATAACTAGTCGGGAAAAAAAAATAAAGAAAGATTAACTCTATCTAGATCACTAATTATAAAATTATTAAGCATAGTTATAATTAATTATTATTATTCCTACTCTATCTATTTTATTCTTTTTTATTCTAACCTTCTTCTTTCTTCCTTCTCCTCTAATTTCTCTAACTCCTTAATATTTTTTATGTCTATTTAAATAAACTCACCCACACGCTTTTAAAAAAGTTTTTATTATTTTCTTAACTAAAAAAATTTTACTAAAATAATCTTTTTATCTTTATCTAATTTCTTTTATACTGAAATTAGCTTCTTCTAAGCTAAGTCTGACAAAGACATCTCAATATACTTATATTAACTATCACAAATACACTCACTACAACATTTTAAAATTTCTAATTTAATACACTTTTTATCCTATTAAGAATAATAAAGGCAAGGAATCATAAGAATAATTCTAGATTATTCAATATATTCACAAAGATTATTCTTACTAATATTCTTATATAAGGATATAATTAGTATAATACTACAAAACTAAATATTTTTAAATAAAAAGAAATAATTTACCTATAACATAAGGATTTTACGCTATTTATTAAACTATCAAGACGCTAGCCTTTAGAAGAGAGAATTATCAGAAAAATTAAAACATTACAATTAATAGATAAAATAGCTAGCGCTACTTATCTAATCATCCCATAATTAGTGCAAAAGGAAATCAAGTATTTAGGTACATTCTATATATAAAAATTATATTAAAAGTAAAGTCAAAGTAAAGCTATAATAATAATTGCTCAATAAGCAGAATAGAGCCATTATTAGAAATAAATATATTAAATAAAAGAAATCAAAAGATTTCTATATTCACTCTATTAAAATAATAGAAAATTTCTATATCTTCTATATTATACCTCAAATATATAAGAACATTCATTTACTATATATTTAATTTTATCTTACTATCTTAAATTAACCATATTAAGCAACCCTTAACTTTAAATCTTAAGTATACAATCTTCTATCAATCAGGATTACCTTCTGCCTTCTTATTAATTCTTAGCTCTAAACACCTTTCGTACATCAGAAGCCTTTTAACTTCGTCTGTTAAAAGCATCCTAGTTATACTCTAACGGTATCAAGTCCGAAGTTTCCGACATAAACTCTTAAGTAGATAATATAGACTAGATTAAATAGAAATTAAAAAATTCTTATTATAAACTTTTTAAAGAATATAGTAGATCTAGTTATATATATAATTTATAACTTATATCTAGATAATAGTATTTTATCTATCAAATAATCTAATTTTATTCAATTTAAAATAAGCCCTCTTAGATAGCACTATTCTAAAAAAATAAAATAAAGAATTATAACTTATCCAAAGTAAGCCTTACTATTTAAATATATATAATTAGAAAAATATAGCTAATATATAGCTATAAAGATAGCCCTACTATTAATTCTTACTTCTAAAATATTCTATTATAATATATATAAGTCAATTAATTAAAAAAATTTAATCATTATCACATATACTCTAATTATAAAATTAATAAGAATATAAGTTAAAATTAAAATTCTACTTAAAAACCTATAAAAAAACTATATACTTAAAGCTATTATCTTAGATTTAAAATAAGCTAAGAGCCTTAAATTTAAGCTTATAATAGATCTCTACTTTAATAGGTCTAAGATTATTAGCTATAGATTATTATTAAATCTAAAATCTTAGTCCTAGGACTAACAATAACCTAGATTCATAGTTTAAAAATTTCTACTCTATAACTCTTAATATAATCCTAAGATCCTATATTACTAGTCTTAGTTATCTTATCCTAAGTCTAATTAGACTCTAAATTTATCCTAGTTATAAGACTATAATCTTATATCCTTAATAAATTTAGATTAATACCCTTAGGTATATATTAATTTAGAGAATACTATCCTATAATATATATCCTAAAAAGCTAAAATTTCTAGAAACACAGACCTATAAATACTACCTATCTCCTATTTTAGAATTCTACGCGCAAAATAAATACAGAGCTCTAATTTACTTTAATTTAGAGATAACTAATTTCAGAATATATTCTATATATAGAATTCTTACAGAATAATCACTAATATAAACTAATTTTAGAATATATTCTATATGCAGAGTTCTGTTCACAGAATAATCACTAATATGAAATAATTTTAGAATATATTCTACATACAGAGTTCTATACATAGAATAATAACTAATATAAACTAATTTTAGAATATATTCTATATGCAGAGTTCTATTTACAGAATAATCATTAATATAGAATACTTTTAGAATACATTCTACACATAGAATTCTATTCACAGAATAATCACTAATATAGATTAATTTTAGAATATAATCTGCATATAGAATTCTATTCACAAAATAATTACTAATATAGACTAATTTTAGAATATAATCCACGCATAGAATTCTATATATAGAATAATCATTAATATAGTATAAACTAATAAATATAGATTCTATATATAAAGCTTCTACTCTTTTTTAGATATAATTCTATATATAGATTTCTAGATATATATATAACTATAAATATCTATATAATTAATAATAGCTAGATAAGTAATATATTATTATAGTGTTATCTTAATATCCTAGAATATTAGAATAATATTATATATCTTATAATTATTTTATAGCTATACCTTCCTATACTTCTATATAACAATTACTACTTATTATATTATATAAGTAGACTAGCTTAAAACTATTTTAAATAGTACTATTATTAGATTCTTTTACTATAATTTTAAGATTATAAAAAATATTACTAATATATATATATAAATATATATATAAATATTATTTCTAGATAAATAAATACTTACTTACTATTATCACTTCTATTATCTACTAACTACTAAATAAAGACTTACTATTAATAGATAATATTTTTACTATTATTAGCAACTTTAAATTTGTTTTAGCTTAGCTTGATTCCTACTTTATATAATAGAGTATTAGAATAGTACTATATTTTAATAAATATTAATAGAAAGAGCCTTAATTTTTATTTAACTTTAATAATAGACTTCTAGAATTAATTACTTTTAATAAATTAAATTAACTTTAATTAGAGTTTATATAAACATTTATAATATTATTATAGTACTATAATTTCTCTTATAATTAAAAGTAGTAAACTATTTAGGATTCTAATCTAAATAGTAATAATTATAATTATAATTATTAATAATATCCTTATAATTAGTTAGACTATTATCCTCTTAATCTATTTATAGTATTTTATTTAGTTCCTTAGATTCTTCACTAAAAATCTCTGCCTATAGTATTTTATTTAGATCTTTAGATTCTTTAGGCCTATTAAAAATATCCTCTCTAATTAATATATTATCTAGATTATTATTATTCTATTTATTAATAGCTTTTTTAAGAGACTCTTTATCCTAAGATCTACAGATATTACTTTTTAATATTCCATCAAAACTTAGACTTTATAAAAGCTTAATCCACTCTTTAGTAGTTTCTAAGATATAAAATTCCTAAAATTTCTTACTAGGTTAAAATAACTTAGCATTATATATATTAAAAAGACCTAATAACAATATAATATCTTTTATATAGTATTTTATAATCATTAGTTAAATAGAATAATTATTAAATATATTATATTACCCTCTAAAAGCAGGATTAAAGAGTTATTATATATTATTTTTAGTAAGTTCTTATATCTTTTTCTTTACTATAAAGATTATACTATCTTTCTTAATATATTTATCTAGCCTAACTAGAAAATCTTTTAGGCCCTTTCTTATTTTAATTTCTATAAATTAAATATCCCTAATACCATTAAAAAAGATCTTATAATAGCTAAATAATATATCTAAATTATATTAAACATCAAATAGCACTTTTATAATAATTAAAGACTCTAGTATAAATTTAAAAGATTTTCTTTTATTATTAATAATAAAAAATGCTTTAGTTCCTAACTTATATATATTAATAAAATATACCCTCTTCTTAGAGGCTAAATAAAGTAATATAATAAATATTAAACTATATTAACTAAGCTATATTCCTTCTAAATTAATAAAAAGTAATAAAATATTTATTAAAAATTAGATAATCTTATTAATTACTAGCTAAAAAAGAGACACTAAGTCTATAATAATTATTTTAATCTTAACTAATTTAGTGTATATAATAAATTATTATATATATTAGAGAGCCTAAATATTTAGCTATAGAAAGACTTAAAAATACAATCAAATAAAAAAAATATAAAGAAAATTAGAGATAAGAGAATAATTATTATCTTCTTAATTTTTCCTTCTCTAATCTTACTTGCCCTTGCTATATATATATATTAAAACTATAAAGAATTTAAATTAATATTAATACTAATTTTACTATTAAGTAGTAATTATTTCTATTAAAAGTATATAATACTCTCTAAATATTATAATATTTTAGATTTATCTAGTTATTTTATTTATATTAATTACTTTCTATATATTTATTAAAAGATATTAAATATTTTTATAAGTATCTCACACCAAGAAAAATCACCTAAATCTATAATTAATTTCATATAAATTAGTCTTAAAATAATTAAGTTATATAAAATAACATTCCTTATATAATAGTACAAATATAAACAGATCAATATTAAATATAAATATTAACTATAGTAATAGAACTATTAATAATCTATAGCCATCTAAAATACCTACATGCCTCAAAATCAAATCCTAAAAAATAGAGCATATATATATAAGATACATCTATATTTTTCACTTATTATATTATTCTAGAAGAAAATACTATTACTATCCTTATACTATCTCTTTCTAAAAGATTTAATCCATTTAAAGAGACTAATTATTAAGCAATTAAAGAGCTTATATTAAAAAACAAACTTAAAGCTAATAATATTTTATAAATTAAGCTAGTACATCTAACAGTAACAAGTACTTAGGAATTCTATTACTAATTTTAATCTATAGATCAAGCCAATTATTAAGATTCTTAATTTAGAAACTTAGTGCTATAATAATAAAACTAGAGATAGCTAAGAAAAAAGCACTAGAAATTATAACACTAAGCTAGTCTTAAATATAATATATTAATATAATACTTTACACACTTACTATCTCAGATAAAACTCTTTATTTTAAATTTTAAAAATAATTTATTTATAGCTACTTTATACAAAAAAGTCTTATTATAAAATTAAATATAGAAGCTATAATTATAAAATATATTCTAAATAGTTTTAATAATTATATTAAATTTTCTAGTTTATTAACTTATATAGATATAAAATAAAAGAATACTATCTCATTTAAAAAGAACTATTATATATTTTTTACTTTAAATTTATTAATTTTATAAAAAAAAAAAAAAAAAAAAAAAAATAAAAAAGTCCTTTGCTTATTATAGCCATGAATAAATTATTTTTAAAATCTAGATTATAAAAATCAGTTAGTATATCTAAAAGACTTTTAATAAAATAAATATAAAGATTATTTAGTATAATATTAATCTTATCTTACTCTATATTATATTATTCTTATAATTATTAATCTAAGATTCTAGTAAGGTGTTATATAGGTAAATCTTATTTAGAAGAAATTTTACACTCTATATTTTAATTTATTATTTTATATACTTTATAAGCTAGTTACTTAATATTTATATTCTTAAGTTAGTGGTTATTAAGTTATAAAATAGACTAGGATAGACCCTAGATTCTTTTTAAGAATATCTAATACCCTATAAGGATAGTAATATATAAAATAAGATTGCTCTAAACTAGTCTAAGAGAAGTTAAGATTTATAAATTATAAGATATAGACAATTAAGATAGTTAAACTTTATATATAGGAGTTATATCTATATTATATTATTATCTAGTTATTTAATTTTTAAATAAGATCTTTCACATTGTATAATATCTATTTAAAATCTTTATAATTTATAAATATCTAATACTATTATAATAAAAAAAAAAATAAAAAAAATTATAAAAAATTACTTACCTTAAAAAGTAAATAGCTTATATTTAATAGAGAGATTTATATACAGGAAATACAATATAAAACCAACAATAATAATATAGTAAAACTATTAAACCTTTTTATAAAATTAGTAGCTATTTTCCTTTCTCATAGTTTTATAATATATATACTTATATTGATAATAACTTATATTTAAATTAATAATATAATAATTTAACTATTATTTATAATACTTAAGTCTTCCTAGTCCATCAGAATATTATATACCTTAAATCCACTTACTTTACACACGCATATAACAGCAAGTTCAAGATTTATTTTACTTATTTATTCAATTTCAAAGAACATCAGCTAACTATTATAGCTGCTATAAAAGTCCTCAAAAAAAATTAAACTTAAAGATTAAAATCTAATCTTATTTAGAAAAATACTTTAATTTCTTTATACTAGCAATTATACTCTTAAAATTAAGAATTCTTATTATAAAAAGAAAAAGAAGGAGATTAATTTTAAGCAGTTACTAGAGTATCTACTATTATTAAAGTATTTAAAATATATAGAGGCCTATATTATATATTAATTTTATACTTAGATATATACTTAAATCAACTATTTTTAGATTAATAGTTTAAAAATATAAACAGAGAAATATTTCTATAATTTATTTAAAGACTAGCCTAACAAGGAATTATTTAAAATAGTTATTATAGAAATATATATCTTAATCCATAAATCTAATTAGATTAGGGAGATAGTAATAATATTAACTATAAATAATTTAGAGATTTTATAATATAAAACTAAAATATTTCTTCTTAATAATTTCTTAAGATATTTACTAGCTTTTATAGTAGATCTTAGTATTTTAATATTTAATAATTATAATAAATCTTAAAAAGAGGTTAGATCTAGTATTCTTATTAAATCTATCTTTAGTATATCTACTTTTAGTAAATCTACCTTTAGTAAACTTGAAATATTATTTTAATAGTATTAAAAAAATAAAGTTATAAGAGAAAAAGTCTATAATTTAAAAGATTATTAATATTTAAAAAATAAAATAAAGCTAGGTAGTAATAATCTATATTAATTAAATTATATAGTTAAGTTATTTAGTTAAGTATTTTCTTTTTATTAGTATATATATTTATATATATATCTATGATGTATTATTTATTGTGGCATTATCTAGAATTTATATAAAAATAGAATATATATTATATTTTATTTAAATTAATTAGACTTTTTTTTTATCTACTTATATAATTTATAAAATAAAAGAATAGCTTTTTTTCTATTATAAAACAACAACTTAGCTATAGCTCTATCTAAAATATTAATAAATACTTTAAGGAAAATATTATTTTTAAAGTAAGTTTAGATAAATATTATTAGAAGAGAAATACTAACTATTTAAGAGCTATATAAAGTAAATATATTTAAATTTTAGTTAATTCCTATTAATAAAGTTTTTAAATTTCTAAAGATTTTTTTATTAATTGCTTTTTAATTTTTAATACTATATATAACTTCTTTTTAAATAAATTAATAAATAGTATTATTAACCTTTCTAAGATTAAGATAATAATCTTTAAGAATTTTATAATATAGTTATACTCTTTTATTCCTTCTAAGATAATTAAAAAAAAATTTTCTATTATATTAGAACTTATTATATTTTCTAATACCTATTAGATTCTATTTTTATAAAATTAAATTTCTAATATAATCCTACAACTACTTATTAAAAATTAATTACTTATTATTTTAAAGATTATATCACAAATCTATAAAGATATATTAAATAATTTAATATTTAAATAACACTTCTATCTATTATTTTATATACTTTATAAGCCAGCTACCTAAGCTTCATATTCAAGTAGAAGTAAAATATTATTAGAATAGGAAACTCTATTTAACATATTCTCTAACTTTAGCTATAATTACTTTAGATATATATAAATCTCATCTAAGTCTACACTTAAGAACAAATATTAATATTATTTTCATAACCATAGTAATATAACTAGCTAGATCTATAAAAACAAGAAGACTCCTTACTTATATCAAAAAAAAGATTAGATCAAAAACCAAATCAATATAAAGCAGTTTAAGAAAAAAAGACTATACAAAAAAAAAAGACTATATAAAGAAAAAAAACTATATAAGAAAAAGAGACTACACAAGAAAGAAAAGCTACACAAAAAAAAAAGATTATATAAGAAAAAAAGATTATGTAAGAAAGAGAGATTATATAAAGAATATAAACTTTATAAAAAAAAGATATAAATATTATTTAATTTATAGAAGAAAAAAAACAAGAAGAATAAGAAGAAGAAGAATAAATTAATATATTCTATTACTACTACTAAGAAACTAAATATAGATACTTTTATCCTACAAGTATCTACTAATAATATATATACCTAGCCTTTAATATTAATAATAATAATTAAATAAGCATATAAAATATCCCCTTATAAGCTCTATTAGATTAGTGCTAATACAAGCTATCTTTATAGAATAAATCAGTTAATATAATCAAATTAATAATGATTAGGTAAAACTAATAGCCAAAAAATACAAATATAATATTATACTATCAACAACTTTAGTCTGTTATAACTACACAAAGTAAACCCTTATTAAAATTATTTTTAAGATATACATTTTTAGTCAGTTCTAATACTATATCTAATAAACTAAAGTATCCAATAAAATAGACAGTTTTTAGATCTTAAAGTTAAATATAAAATGTCAAGCTTCCAAGTATATTACTATATTATCTGCCTATAATTAAAATTCTTTAACTCAGCAATAAGAAGCACTTTTATAGTAGGTCTTTAAGACATAAAATTTAATCTTTATAGTTAATTATTAGTAGGAAGCCAAGTCATATATCATTATAATATATAATAAATCTTATATTATATTAAAAATATTTGATTTTCTTTATTATATAAATTATAATGACAATAATAGATATTTAAAATCTATAAGAAATCTATTAATTACTTAAATAATTTCTAATAGAGTAATTAAAAACCAAGAGGAAATACTAGAGAAGAATCCTAATTATTTAAGTACTATTAAATCTACTTCCTTTTAATAAAGATGTACACATATTAATATTAAGATATACATTACTATGAACAAGTATACAATAAATAAACTAAAGAAATTTTCAAAAATAAAGCTAGAACTAAATATAAAAAATAAGTAGAGTAAAATAGAATTAATTACTCTTATTAAATATATTTATAAGCTAGAGTACCTAGTAAACTCTAAAATATCTAAAGCTATACTAACATTTACTATTTAAAATATCTCTAGGCTAAAAGAATTAAAGTAGCTTTATAAAAATTTAAAAGCTATTCTTAATTTTAGATATAACTTTTTCTCTTTTATAATAGAAAAAATTATTTAATTAGAGAAAAAATTCTAGTAGAAATATCTTATCCTATAAAATTAGATCATAGCACCTAAGATTTTTATATAATAATAAGTAGGCCACTAGGCAAGCTTCTCTTAGACTTATTTTATATATATATTAAAGTCATAGTTAGTTCTACATAGATTATTATTATAATATCTATAATAAAAGATTTAAAAGTAAAATAAGCCTTAGACAGCACAATATTAATAACTATAGTTAGTATACTAACTATAGAAAAAGTTTTTAATTAAGTCAAAAAGCTTAAAGCTATTATATTTATTATTATAGTAGATTTTAAGTTTATATACTTTCTAGCTATTAAGATATACTTCAAAATTATTAACTTATATTATTTATTAACTAAATTATATCATATAAGTATTATTAAAATTATTAATTATAATAACTATCTCTAGGTATAGCTCTCTAGCCATAAAACATTAAGTATCATTAATTTAGAAAAAAATAACTGAAGCATTATAGACTCAGGATATAATAGAGTATAAATAAGGTATTAATAGTTCATTAAATAATCTTTAAATCTTATAACTTTCTTTCTACATGTTAATTATAGTTTATAAACTATAGTTAGGATAAAGATTGGTAATTTCTAGCTCTTTTCTCAAGAGTAGATATATATATTTAGTATTAATCTATTACTTAATAAACTTATAATTATAGATATACCTAGTAGGTATAAAGATGGTTTTATTTATAAAATTAAAACTAATAGTATTAACTAAAGACTCTAGTAGATTATAACTTATATTATCCTTTTAGCCTTCTTCTATTAGCAGTAAAAGAGTTAAGTATATATTTATATTATTTTTATATTTCTTTTTCTATAAATTAATTATAGCTTAGAGACTATAATTAAAATAAAGATCAGCTATTTTAAGCTATTCTTATAAAAATAAATAAGTATGTTCTATTTTAATCTAGTTTATAATAGACTTACAATTATAGATGTAATTTTATTATATAAGGATAGCTTTATATATAATTTCCTAATTAATAGGATTAATTAAAGACTCTAGCAGTTTATAGCTAAATTCTTTCTCTTAATTAATCACTATTAGAGATAGTAAAGTCAATTAGCTAGTTTAATTAGTAGACTCTATTTAGAATCCACCCCTACTAATTATAATGAGATAGTTAATAAGCTAGTTTATAATTAGAGCAAGATAGTTAATTAATTAAAGTTTTAATCTTATATAAGAACTATAAATAATTTTATAATAATAGTTCCTAGTACTAATAATCCTATTTACTAATATACAATCATTAACATAGCCTTCTATGATAAGGGCTGTATCCTGGATAATGCTGTAACTAATATTACTATTACTAATTATACTATCCATCATGGAGTAATCAATACCACCACCACTCACAGTATTATTTATAGTTAACTAATTTCTTATATTATTATCACTAACAATGCTATTTATAGTCAAATAATTAATATAACTATTACTAATTATATTATTCATAGTAGATTGGTTCTGAATATAATCATTATTAATTATACTATTTATTATTAAATAATTAATATGATTACTATATATAATTTTATTAATAATTAAGAAAGAGATTATCTCTTCTAAGACTACTATACTTAATATAATTTTAGTATCCCCTAGAATTGTGATACTATTACTTAAATTAATAATAATACTAGCAGCTATCTGTATATAATTAGTATTAATAAATAAACTATTTAACTTACTAATAAATATAATATATAGATTCTATATAACTAATTATTTTATTATTTAAATTATTTAGGAAGTTTATTTAATAATATCTAAATTACTAATAAATCTCCTCCTATCTCTATTACTAGATATTATGTATCTTCTAGTTTATTAAAAGATAACTAGGCTAGTTAATAAAATATAATAGAATAATATACCTTCTTTTTAAAAATAAACTATTAATACTATAAACTTATATACTTTTATAGCTTAGAGAGAGAGTAATTATAGTAAATAATAATATATAATAAATATATTATAAAATTAATCTAATAAAAAAAATAGAATAGATTAAAGGATAAGATAAATAGTTTTTTATATACTTATCTATAATAGTATCCCTAATTAAAAGAACATTTTAGACATAACTATAGTACAAATCGCTCTATAACGCTATTATACTATTATAGTTAATTATTAGCTAAAGGACTAGGTATCCATTAAGACTTAATAATAATAAGTCTAAGGATGGCTATATATATGCCCTATCTATTATAGAAATAAGATAACCCTATTACTAGTATTACTTATCTATTCAAAGTATAAAGACTAAATATATTAACAAAATTTAGATATATTTATATCTTAGCTAGCTCCAGATAGAATCAATTTAGAGGCTAGGAGCTATATAATCCACCTTAAATAAGAATAATTATACTTAAGACTTTTTAGTTAATCTACTTAATACTAATCAATTATTGGTCAAATAATATTATAATAATAATAACTAAATAGCTAATATAGTACTTAGTTAATACTAGAGTACTATATTATTAATTAATAGATTATAAATAATTTAATTTACTATTATAAGTAACTCAGAATATAAGTCTAATAATTAATAATATATATAATTTAAAATCAAAATTCTATCTAATAAGGAATGGTAGTTATAAAGCTATAATTAATATATTAATAATTATATTATAAAGATAGCTTAGTAGTTTAAATCTTATTATAAAAGATCTTCTAAATTCTTATTTCTAGCTATACTTATTTATTCTTCTATACTTTCTAATACTCTTATATATTAAACTAATATAATAAACTAAATCTTTATCTTAATCTCTTTTATAAATAATCTATTTTTTAATAATCTATTTAAATCACCATCTTCACTCTAGAACTATAATAAAGATATAGACCTATTTAAAAGATTATATAAAAATTTATTAACTTATAATAATATTCTAATTAAATTAAGTAATAAGATATATAGCTAAAGCATTAGTATTTTATTAGTTTTAGAATATCTCTATCTATCTATAAATAAGATTAACTACCTCTCTATATATTATTATATAACACTCTTAATATATAATAATATTCTAAATATCAAGCTTTTTATAACTTATAAGACAAAAGAGGATTGCTTACTAAAATAAGAAGAATCTATTCTATATATTATTATAGAAGCATTATAGGCAAATAAAGCTACTCTAGACTAGAAAATAGTCTATAAAAAAAATAAGATAAATGTTAACTATAATAATTAATTATCTAATAAGAAATTAGATATATAATATATATCTTATCTCTAGAATCTAATTATATTATATTATAAAAATATAGAATATATCTATTTTCTAGTATAGCTATCTTTAGAGGAGGTCTAACTATAAATATTAGAGTAGCTAAAGCTATACTAAAAAGCATAAAAAGTATTAAAAAATATAATATTAATTAGAAATAGTAAAGTAAGCTTTCCAACATAGATAAGATATTAAAAAGATATAGAAATATTAGTATAGTGCTATTCTAGATATATAGTATAATAACTAAAAACTAGTAATTCTTTCCTATAATTTATTATATAAAATATTATAATATATAGTATAAAACATTATAATTTAGATCTTAAATCTCTAGAATTTAGTTTATAGTTTATATTATCCTTATAATAGAATAATTAATTATAGAATCCTAGGAAGCAATTTATAATTAAACTAGCTAATTAATAATTTTTATTTAGTATATAGCAAAACAAACACCTAATTATAGTATTAATTATAGCTATATAATAATATAAGATAAAAATATTATCTAATTATAAAATAAAGCTTATCCTATATCTAATTAATCCATAATACTTTCTAGTCTCCATCTAATTATACAGTATAGAGGACTATATATATCACCCACTAAAAAAATTCTATACTTTATCTAATTATATAGAATTAAATATCCTATATTATATCTTATTATAAAAAATACTATGCTATTCCTAACCATATAATAAAAATTACTATAAAATAAATACTACCACATATTAAACTAGACTATAATAGATATCACTCTTTATTTAACCATATAATATAGAGGACTATATATCTTACCCCACTATAAGAAATTCTATACTTTATCTAACTATATAATATTAAATATCCTATATTATACTTTACTATAAAAGATACTACACTATTCCTAACTATATAGTATAGAAGTCCTTATATTAAATACTATTATAAAAGTCTCTATATTTTATCTAATTATTATATATATTTATTACTTATAAGTAGAAAGATATTTAATTAGTATAAAGATACTAAATATAAAAAATAAGAAATTATAAATAAAAACTTTAAAATTATAAATTAAATAAAACTTAACCTAATAAAAAAGCTTTTATCTCTCTAAATTATAAAAGGGCTATATAGTCTCTTATCCCTAAGTTCTAGTTATCCTCTAGTGAGAAAAAATATTTACACTAAAATTCAATTAAATAGATACTAATCAATCAAAAAGATTACCAGTTTTATTAATAAAGGGTAAATAAGCACTCATGCACCAAGATAATAATAGATCATATAACCTCACCTTCTTAATATTAATATACTACTCCTACAAACAATAATCATCTAGTTCTATATATATAAAAATCTTTATCTACCTAGATTTTAGAGAAGATAAAATAGTTAGGTATTATAAAAATTTCTAAATACAATCTATTCTCTATTACTAATCTTACATATAGACCAGCCTCTATTCAAAAGGAACCTATACACAAATACCCTAGATCTAAAGAAACCCTAGAAGTCTCTCCAAAGATTAACTTCACATCCCTTCCTCTAGAAATCTAATTAATAATCTAAGAATATATATAACTAGCCGCTTAGATAATCAAAGTTATAAGCTAAAAAAAATATAATAATAATAAATATAATAATAATAAATATAATAATATTATAATATTTTATTCTATTAGCTCTCTTAAAATACTTCTATAGATAAATTTTACTTCAAGAGCTATAAAGATATAATTTATATTAGATAAATACCTATTTCCAATCACTCTTTCAATATATTAAAAATCCCATATACATATACTAAAAATATATGCCTTAATTTAATATCTAGATTTACTAAAATATACTTTCTACTTTAATTCCTAACAAGACCTTCTCTGGTTAAATTCCAATATTTTAAATAATACTAAATATCTCAAAAAATTATAATCTTCCTATTAGACTTCTACTTTACTATTTAGAATTCTTCTAATTAAGGATACTAAATAAAAAGATTAAAAATAAAACTTATTTTCTTCCCTAGCCCTATCAATACTACCTAGTCTATAGACTATTATACTAATTAAGAATAAATATAATAATAATAATATATTTATTATATACTATATAAAAGAATACTAGCAGTTTACTATAAAATACTAGCAAGATTATACTATATTCTATAAGTCTAAATATTTAAATATAATATATCAACTTAAGTATATTAATCATTATAGAAATTCATACCTCAGTATAAATATTTCTTAAAAGATAGCTATTATATAAGCGCAAAATAAATTATAATACTATACAATCTATCTAAAGCACAGACTAAGAAGAATCAAAAAGATAATAAGACTACTAAATATTTAATTAATAAGAATATTTAGAGGCTAACAATCTTAGATAAAAATTATAATATAATTATATCAAAAATATTTATTATTCAGAATACTAAAATTTTAATAAGATAATTTCTTAGCACACCTAATTAGATGTAAGTTAAATAGATTATTATTAATTTATATCTCTATAAGCTATCTATAGTAAAGATAATTATAATTATAAATTAATAAATTATAAATTTCTCTTTTAATTAGTAGAGTATTATCTCTCACAGCTAATTAGAAAAGAAACTCCTATTAGCCTAACTATTGCTAGATATCTTAAAATTATGAATTTGCTTCTTACTAATTTAAAATATTCTACTACTAATCCTAATAAAGATATTAATATAGAAGTTCTTAATCCTCCCTCCAGACATATAACTATTGATTATAGAGTCTTAAATATAGCTTTTTTTAATAATTATATCTTAGCTAATAATACTCTAGCCTCCTAATTAAATCTCTTAAAAGAGATTAATCTTTATTCTAAAGGCTATAGTTATATCTCTAATTACTATCTCTAATGATATCCTTTTAATAAACTTAACTTCTAGAAAATATAATTACAACTTTTTAGCTATAATATTTACTTAATATTACTATTCTTTAGTTTAAAAATAATATACTTTTTAATAATAGTAACCTACTAGACTGTTTTATAATAATAAGATTCTATTATATATTTAATAGAAAGTCTAGATAATAATACTAATATCTAAATATAGACTAGCATAGCCTCTATAGATAGCTTTTTTTATAATCTAAACTAAGCTTACTAAATTAATTATTATTATTATATTATTAAGCTATCTATATCACACTATATAAGCTATATTATAATATCCTAGCTATCTTACAGCTAGTAAGATTTATAAATCTATAATAATTAAATCTAATACTACCCTAGCTAAGAAGTATTATATCATCTCTCATCACATCAACTCAGCCACAATAACTTGTTAAGATAATAACAACTATAATCACATATATATAAAAAATACTAGCTTAACCTTAGCCATATCTCAGTCTAATAACCAACTCTTTAAGTATATAAAACTACTTAATTCCCCTTCACAACAGTAACACCCCTACATTTAAAAATATTTCTTCTATTTATACTCTCAGCAACTTCACAATAAAAACTCATCAATCTTCTTCTCCAACACCAACAACAGCTAAGCAGGTTCAAGGTCCTATACTTAAAGCAGGCTTAGAACCATCTCATAAAGAAACACAGTATATAATAAAGTCTCCTCTATCAATCATTCCCCTAGACAAGCCCTCACTTCACAACATCAAACACACAGACTCCATCATTGTCCTAAACAATAACAATAACCCAGCAGCAGCACCAAGATCTCAACCATAATATACAAATACCACACAATTAAACTACAGCTATCAAAATTATAAAGAGCTAATAAAGATTATCTCTATATAAAATCCTCCACATAAACAAAAGAAGCAGAGAAATAATATACTATTAGATAAAACTATACTAGTATATTAATTCTATATTATACTAATATTATTTTAAGTTAATATCTACTAGAATTAACTTTACCAAAATACACAAGACTAAAACTAATTATAAATTAATAAGATCAAGAATCTTCAATACACACTATAAATTATATATAAATAAAAGAAAGACCTTAAAAAGAAGTTATCTACTTCTAAAGAGTAGATACAGAAACTTTAATAGACTATAGATATATAGAAAAATTATAGATATATATAATATTAAATCTATTTTAAATCTAAGAAATATTAATATATACTAAATTATAGCTATTTATATTATACTATATATATAAAAAACATAAACACAGTTAAGCTACTATTTAACTTAAATTATCTAAAATACAGAGTACCTATCAAATCTTACAAATCCTTCTATCTAAAAATAATTAAGCATAAGAATTAAAAACAAGCTAGATATATTAATAATACTTAAATATAAACTTACATTAAATAATTCTTAAACAATTTAATCTCCATAATATATTCTTCTTAAGCTATATTATACAAGAAATATATCTTATACCCTAATCTTCTTCCATAGGATTTTTCTTATTCCAATTTTCTCTCATATATTAAAGACAAAATCATCAGGAGATTTCCTTTTAGGGATTAAATAACACAAATCCTAGTGAAATTAGCTAGAACCTTAGAGATAGACTTTAAACAAAATACCAAGAAAATTATAAACACTAACCAGATTCTAGTATTATTAACATAGAATATCATAATTCAGCCAGTATCTCTCATCCTAATACCAAGATAAATATTAACATTACATAAGACACTTAATTCATATACCTTTTTCATCAATAATTACCTTCAACGATTTCGTTTCTACCTCTACCACTTTTTTTCAGCATTAAGGGTAGATGCGGGACCGCATATTTTTGACATTCTAACTCAACGAAATTTGTTTCATAACATTTTCAACAAACTCAAGGAGATAAAGGATCCTTTAATACGTGGACAATCTTGGCAGGTGACGATTACTATGCCTTAATATCAGAATAGGATCTGAAGGCCAGAGTTGGATTTGTCACAGCACAACAGTCTCCCATATCATAATTCACTAGTATTCATATCTAACACAAGAAATAAGGAAGCTACATCATCCTCTAAGAAATTAACATCCCTATCATTTTATAAACAGTCTGCAAGATACAATCCTTTAAACTAGTTCAGCTAGTCACAAATTTAAACAAATATAAAGTACCATAAGCCACCCTCATAAATCAAATTAACAGCATCTAGAGAAATTTCTTAAAAGGTCATCCTATAAGTATAGAATAAGCAGATAAGATCACCCTCTATACATTTAACCCCAGACAGCATAAGATTTCAAAAACATGATAGGCAAAAAAACCCACTAATTTCATAAAAGTATTTAAACTTGACTAAGCATTCAAAAGAGAGGCTAAGCATCTCAAGATATTAAAATTAGTTAATAAATTTATTCAGAATCTTAGACCAATCAAATCAATCAAACATATATTCACGGCCTAGTTCTATAAGAAGTTCTAAATTAGTAAGAATGCTAAAGCATAAAAAATTAAGAAATTAAAGCTAAGAAAAAACAAGCATTTTAGAACTAATCAGAAGTCTACCAGACCCTATAAAGATCTCCAAAGTCTAAAGATAAATACCACTAATAGCCATAACCACAAAAATTACTTCTAGGACTTTTTCAATAAACTTATAACTATCAAAGTAGTAGATATTAATCTCAGTTATAGAATAAACACTAATTTCATACTTCAAAATTTCTACTCCTCACGCATGATAATAATCATCGATAATAAGCGTCTTACAATTTATAACCTTAAAAAATATAGTTGCTAGATATATAATCGCGAGCCCAGAGGTCAAAATGCTATTCTAATCTATTAAATATCAATTATACTTACTTTTATTAACATTAACTTTCTCACTAACGCTAGTTTCTAGCTATAACTTATATAGTAAGAGATCCTCAGGAGATAGATCAGTAGTTTAATAATTAACTCCAATCATTAATATTTAAAAAGCTTGACCAAGAATATTATCAGATATAATATCTATAAAGCTCTTAAGACTATATCTATTAACTATATAATATCACTTCCTAAAAAAGCAATACAAATAGTAACACTTTAAGTAACTCTTAATATATCTATAGATATACCAAAGATTACAGATGTTCTTACTTTCTATAATTCTCTCAATAACCATGCTGATGAGTTCAGGACTCATACTAGTAAATTATACTATAAAAACAGCTACTTATCAGATATTTAAATCTCAATCCTACTTTACTATAATAATTATAGGGTATAATCAACAATTACCCTAATCAGGCATAATTAGTAGTCTTAGCACATCCAATTAATTTGGTAATAATAACCCACAGTAGAGCCCATATTTATTATATTTATTTTTAAATACCAAGTAGCTCAAATACTCTATACACAATCCTTCAAATCTCCATAACCAATAAATAGCCAGGGCCATACTGATACCTAAATTCAAGACTAATTCCAGTATTCAAAATGGCTCAAATTAGGATAAGAACTTCTATTATTATAGTAGAGTATATAATTAAGAAGACAAAATGTGCCTTTATAATACTAAGCTAGAGCCATAGTAAGCGTACACTACCCACTCCCTAGATGGGTATATAGATACTAGGTATGAAAATACTATAATATTAAAAAGTTATATAATTTTAAATACAAGTATACATATTATAAGTATATAAGATTATCTAGTCTTTAAATATAAAAACCTAATTAATATCTAAAAGACAAGGCTAGCTCACATAGTCTTAATACTAAACCCATAAATAGGTTTTAATACCACCATCTAGAACATATATACAAAATAAAAAAAAAAAATAATAAACTAGATATAGAGAATCTACAGCCAGCCTATAAAAGCAGAAAGAGATTAAAAGCTATAGGAAGCTATAAATTTTAAAAATCATAAGCCTAGCTTTAAAGGTAATATGTAAAAGACTATACCATAAATAATCTCAGCATAAAGAAGAAAATATCTCTTACTCTTCATCTCTAAATTATATATATTATATAAGACCTTCTTATTTTTAGGCCATATAAGTTTTATATATTTTCATATAAAATACCAGCTAAGTAATCTTAGATTATAATAGTTTTTTATCTGCTTATAGACTAGAAGATAAGAATTATTTATATATAGAAAATATATAATAAGTCTCTCTATTTCCTTTTTAATAAAAATAGTATTGATTATCTAATAAAAAATAATAATATCTATACTCTCTAGCGCTAGTTCCTTTTTATAACTAATAATAAAACTAGCTAGAATATATACTAGAGTAAGAGAAGTTAAGATTCTCTATAGCTACTAGATAGTATTTAAGGCTATATTTAATCTTCCTTTTAATCTATATAAGATCCTTTGTCTCTAATTCCAAGTTAGAATTATTGCTATTAATATTATCCAACTTATCATCCAAGAGGCTGCTGTCTAAACTATCCTCAGTAGGATCTATTAAGAAGATACTTAGTAAGTCTATACTCGCGACGCTTTTATTATTTATAAGGACCATATTGTTGCCATCATTAGTTGGAGTCATTATAAGAAGTGGCTATAAGCCAAGTAAGAAACAAGAGCATCTAGAAGGAAGACTAAGATAGGAATAGAGAGGATAAGGTCAGTTATAAGGGAAGGAGAAGGATAAATTAAGACCTAATCTAAGATAGATGCTAGGAAACCTATTAAAAAGTATAGATAAGCAATACTATTTTTAGCTCTCTCTGTATTAAAAATTATAATAAATAAAGTAATACAGCACAGACAGGAATAGATAAAAATATAATAATAAGAAATAGTTTAGTTAGGTAGATCTATAGACTCTATTAAAATAGCATAGAAAGATAGTTATAATAAGAAGAGATAGATACATAGCAGTAATAGCTATCACATGTAAGGGACAGCTTAGCGGGGCTTGGCAGTTAGAGCAACGCATAAAACAGCATTGAATGTGGCCATTTTTAGCATCACGCTAACCGGATGAACGTATTATCTAGGATCTTTTTTCTCTATTAATATATATAAACTAGATCTAAAGTACTAATTATATATCCTAAGAATAGTAATTCTAGATATCTTGAAAATTATATATAACTTTATAAGATATAAAAAATATAAAAAGCTCCTTTTAAGGCTAAATAATATTATAATTCACTATATTATAAAAAAAATTAAAAATTATATCTAATATTATCCTAAATATCTTAAATATAAAATATAATGATATAAAAAGTATAGATATAATTAATTAATCTTTATCTTAGAGATTCCCTTCTATATTATTATAATTAACTTTATCTTATATCTATCAATAGATAATAAGGGCTATAATATAATTATAATATTAATTAATAAGTATATAAAATAAAAAGGTCTAATACTAGAAAAAAAGAAACAAGAAATAAAAGATTAAATAAAGATTTTACTAGACTTTTTATTAATAGCTAATTAAAAGATTTTAATTAAAATAATCTTAAATAAAGATAGAAAGTTTTTAAATATATTATAATAAATCTTTTTTAAAGTACTAGAAGTTAAATTATTATTCTTATTAATTTATTACTTATAAATTAATAACTAGTCTAAGAGAATAAATTAATCTATTAAGATTATATTCTATAATATATTATTAGTTCTAAAAGATATAAAAAAATAGAAAAAAATATTACTATTTTTTTAATAAATAATTAACTTAGTATTATTAGAACTATCTAAATATTCAGTCTATAAAATTATATATAGAATTAAACTTAATAATCTAATAACTTTTTTAAATCTAAATATAATAGCTAAAAATTTTAGTTTATAAATTAATATCAAAGAATATATAAGACTAGTAATAATAAATACAAAAAAGTACTATAATATTAAATATAAATAGATTATATTTATAAAAAATAATAAAATCTTAGTCTATTTATACTATAGTTTTAATATCTTTATAGATAAATATTTAAAGCTTAATATAAAATTATACTAATAGTTTACTAGTCTATATAAAATTAAATAAAGAGTTAGATACTTAATATATAAACTTAAGCTACTTAGTAATTAGTATACTAACTAAATTATTCTAGTCACTATACTTAAATCTATATTAAAAAACCCTAAAAATAATCCTTTTAATTAAAAAAAGAAGATTAAAGTAATCTATATTAATCTAAATAATATAAAGATTTATAAAATTAATAAGATTATAAATAAAGAAATTAAGTTTTTAAATAAATATTAAATACTAGTAATAAAGTATAAAGTTTAATAAATAAATTAACTACTAGATAAAGATTAATAATTACTAGAATTATAATTAGATAATATAAAAGAAGTAATTAAGAATTATAAATAAAGTATATAAGAAAAAAAGATTCTTAGAAAAAGAAATAAATAATAAAAAAAGAATAGAAGAAATTAAAAAGAAATTATAAGAGATTTAAAAAGATATTTAATACTATTATAAAAAAAATTAGAAAAGACCTTAGTCCTATTTAATATTATTTAAGTAATAAAAAATAATTATATAATATATTATTATATATTATATTCTTTTATATAAACTAAGTATCTATATTATTATTAAAAACTTTACTAAAAATAAAAAATATTATAATAAGAGTAATTTAAATACTATTATATTATATAAAGAATCTAAGAGAGCTATATAGTAAAATTAATATAATATTCAAGATATTATAAAATATAAATAAACTAAATATCTAGAGAAAAATTATAATATATAATATAATAAGATAAGTATATTAAAGAAAATAAAAGAATAATCTTAAATATAACACTATTAAAGAAATAATATATAAGTATTATAATAATAAGAAGTAATTTTTAAAGCAATTATATATATAGTTATTAATTTTACTAATAAAATATAAAGAAAATCTAGAAATTAATAGTAATTATAGAAGCAGAAATAATTATCTAAAATAATTTTTTAAAATTAAGATATATAAATAGTTTTAGTTAAGAGAAAGTTTATAAAGTAAAAACTTTTATTCTATAAATAAGCTTTTATAAGATAGTAAATATAAGAAAATAAGAGCTAGCTAGTTATATTTTAATAAATTAGTATATAAAGTTTTTTATATCTTTATTTTAAATAATCTTACTTTAATTCTCTTTTTTATTTTTTATTATTCTTATTTTTTTTATTATTCTTATTTTTTTTATTTTTTATTATTTTTTTCTTTTTAATAATTATTTTCTTCTCTTTTATTTTATTTTTACTTATCTCTCTAACTTATATCACTTTATATACTATTATTAATTTTACTACTATTTTCTTATATTTATAAATATTAATTATAATTTCCTAAAAGTAAAAATATCTTCTTATTAGTCTAAAGAGAAGAAAGTAATTTTTATTAAAAAAAATTAATATAAATAATTTTAGTTATTTACTTTTATATTTTAATAATACTATTAAAATTCTCTATAAGTATAATATTAATAGTATAAAGTATACTAAGATTATTAATAATAATTATATTAAATTAAATATAGTATTTAAAGATATCTTAATAAAGAAAATAACTATTTATAGTAAACTCTATAATTTTAACTTAGATAATAATTATATTATAATATATATTTTTAGGAAGAAGAAGGCTTTAGTAATAAAAAAATTAAAAAAAAATAAAGCATTTAATAAAATTAAATATAATTAATATTATATACTAAAAATAGAATTTATATTAAAGAAGAAAAAAAAAGTAAAAATAATAAATAAAGAAATAAGTTAAGTAGTATAAAGTAAAATATTTATATATTATAACTAAAGTAATAAGTAAGATAATTAAAGTTAATAGATAAAAAAAATAAAAAAATATTTATTTATATTAATTTAAGTAAAATAATGCTTAACTAGTTTATTAAATATCTAAAAAAATTTAAGCTAATTAACTTCTTTAAGTATTATCTTAACTTATTCTATATAATTAAATACTCAATTAATAATAAAAAAAAGAAGATTAAAATATGTAAAGTAATTATATCTAAAAACCTTTTAGAGTGAAATTAATATATTACTTTTATATTATTATATTAGATTAAAAAGAAAAAAATAATTATAAAATACTTTTCTTATAATTTTTAAAAGATTAAGTATTTTTCTTTTATCTAATTATTATTTTTATTATATTTTATATATATATATATTACTATATTTATATATATTTTATTATTTTCTTATAAATCTTATTAAGGTATATTAAAATAAATATTATTATTTTCTTTATTTAATAATCTATTAACTAAAAAAGTTTTTATTTTCCTAAGATAGTTAGTACTTTAGTCTTATTATTTTTTTAAATTATTTATATCTTAAAAGGTTATATCTTTATTTAAGAAAAATTTATTATTTATTTATTTTATTTAGTAGCTATACTATCTTGTTAATTCTTTCTTTATATAAAGTAAGTATATTCTAGAAAAATATATAGTTTTATTTAATAATATAATTTATAGTAAATATTAATAGATATATATATATAATAATTTTTTTTATAATTTTAATAATTAGATATCTTTTTATAAATTAATAATCTATAAAAACTATATATAGCTATAGTAAGAGATTATTTAAATTTATAATACTAATCTTATACTAAGAGTAATTAAAAATATTTATATAAAAATATTAGAATATAATTATCTTTTAATAATTTTACTATTAAATATTTAATAATATAATAAGATAAAAAAGTTAGAAAAATAGAATATATAAAGTAAGAAGCTTATTAATAGTTAATTATATTTTAAAAAAATCTATTTCTAATCATATATATTATAAATAATCTTTATAATATTAATTTAAATTCTAGGATTATAATTATTTATTTTTTTATTATTTTTTTAATTATTATATATATAAATCTCATTTTATATATTAGATTTTTTATAATTTTAAAAATATAGTCTTTTTCTATTAAGAATATTTTATTATATATAAAATTATTTAAATATTCTACTACTTTCTTTTTTTATATAGTATAGCGCTCCTGAGACTCACTGCCTTGGGACAATACTAAATAGCTTGGCAGGTCTAGAGCTTAGTTCTAGTTAGTGCACCAATCTTATTACAGACATTTGCTTCCTACATCAGGACCTTTCTTTTGTATCAAGAAATTAATATAACTAAAAATATTAAGTAAAAATTATGATATTTAAAGTAAATTAGATCTATATAATAACTTACTATTAAATTTAAATAACTTATAATGCTATTAGAATGTCCTAATAATGCATAAATAAATTTATTTAAAAATATACTTAAAAAAATATAGCTTAATCTCTTAAAGGAGGATTAGCCTAAAACTATTAAAAAATATATAAGAATAATTATAAAGATTAATAATAAACTATTTAAAATAAAATATAAAAAATAGAAATTCTAGAACTAGAAGAAGTATAAATACTTTTATAATCTAAAAAAATTAATAAGAAAGAATAGAAAGAACTCTAATATAAATCTAGTTAACTAAGATAGAGATATTATTATATAAATAAATATTATCTTTATAAAAAAAAAAAAAGATAAGTTAATAAAAAATAAAGCCTACTTTAACTATAGAAAAATTAGGATATTTTGCTAATAAATATAATAAGAAGAAGAAAGCTAATAAAATAACTAACTAATAGTAATTTATAGTAATAATTATCTAGATAATAATTTTAGGTGAGAGTAGTACTAATAAAATAAATAAAAAAGTACTAGAGAAGTATAAAAAGAAATAAATTAAAAAATAAATAAAAAAATAAAAAAGCTTAATAACTAGAATGTATATTAAAAATATATTTATTAATATAGATATAGAGGATATTAATATACTAGTATTACTATATAGTAACAATTATAAGCCTCTAAGGAATAGATTATATGATAGTAAATATAAATCTTTATCTAAAAGAAAATCTAAGTTAGAGAATTTAGAAGATAGTAATAATAAGACTAACTATAAGAATTCTTTACTAATTAAGTCATTTTATACTTAATTAGTATTTTAAGATGATAATAAAATAGTAATAAGTTATAAAAATCTAAATTAAAAATTAATAAAAATCTTATTAGATCTATATATTAAAATTAAGAGGATACTAGATAAGATAAAGTTAAAAGAATTTATTAGTAAAAAATAAGAAGAATAGATTAAGAAAAATATCTAGTAAGTATTTAAGATTAAATAATATTAGAATATTAAAAAAGAATAATATCTCTTATAATTAAAAAATCTAAAGAAAATAAAGAATAAAGGATTAGGTAATAATTTATATAATTATATATTAGTAAAAATAATCTACTAGAAAGAAACATATAATATATAAAAAAATTATATAGTAAAATATAAATACTATAATATTTAGATATATTATTAATATTTATAATATACTAGAATTAATAAATATTTTATAAAAACTTATAAATAAATCGTAATATCTAAAATATATTAATTATATAATAACTAGTTAAGATATATTAATAATTATTAATAATTATATTTATATTTATTATCTAAACCTTAGAGAATATTTATATTAAAAAGTATACTAAACTACTTACTATAATAATAAATATAATATATATTTATTAAATAAGAAAATTAATTAATAGTATCTAAAGATACTAAAAAAAGTATAGAAATCTAAATATAAATATTCTATAAAAAATTAAAAATATAAATATATATATAAAAAAAGTAGATATTCTAAATATATAATACTTTTGTAATAGATATATAAAAAGAATAATTATTAATATTATAATAAGCTAAATAAAGATATATTTAAAGAATACTTTAAATTAATAAGATAATATATCTAATAATACTAAATATAAATAATTATAATAATAATAGATTAAAAATATAAAATAATTATTATTATTATAGAAATCTAAAAAAAAAGGATTAGAACCTTATTAAATTTAAAAGTAATAAATAATTATATTAGTTAATAAATAACTAAAAAGTTATAACTACTTTAATATATAATAGAAAAAGATATAATAATTATTAAAATAAATAAAAAGCTTATTATTTAAGAATAATAATTATAAATTAATCTAATACTACTAAAATTAAGATTATATATTATAATCTTAATCTTTAATATTATATCTATTAATATATTTAATACTATACTTAGAATATAATAGCTATAAAAATAGAATCCTATAATTAATTAAATAATAGAAACTATATTAATTAATAACACTATTTTATATATAAAAATAAAAAAATACTAACTAAACTAAATTATTACTCTATAAAAAGAAGCAGGAAATAATTTTCTAATAGAAAAGCTAAAACTTAATTAAGCTAACTTAAATAAAATAAAATTACTAAAAATAAAGTAAGTTACTAATTATAAAATAAAATAAAAAAATACTAAATAATAAAATAAATCATATAAATTAGAGAAGAATTTCTAGAAATAAAAAATAAATTTATAAGAATAATTAGTAAAATTATATAAAAAAACTAATAACTTAATAAAATAAACTATTAAAAAACTTAATAAGATATATCTAAAACTAAAAAAAATATATAAAGCTAAATTTAAAAAAGTTTTAACTAAATTACATTAATATATTAAATTATTTATAAAAAAAGAATATTAATTATTATAATATTTAGAAAAATTTAAAATATAAATTAATTTAAAGTTTAGATTTAAGCTACTATCAATCAAATAATAATAATAATTATTAGCTAAGTTAAAAATCTAAGATAAATTTATAAATAAATTTAATAAAACTAGATATATATAATTAGATTATAAAGAAATCTTAGCTAGGAATATATATATTAATAAGAAAAATAAAATAAAAAAAATAATTATTAACTATTAACTTCTTAATAATAAAATAATTAAAATTATAAATAAGATATTTTATTAAGAGTAAAAAAAAGATTTATTATAAGAAGTAAAGATTATAACTATTTTTAATATTTAATAAAGTTACTATAATTTAAGAATATTTAAAGAAGATATTTAGAAAATTATATTTTTAATAAATAAAGAATTATTTAAATAGTTAATTATATTAATAGGACTTAAAAATCTATTTATATAATTTACTTAATTTATAATTTATATCTTATAGAGATACTTAAATATTTTTATTACTATTTATTTTAATAATATTATAATATTCTTAAAAAACTCTAAAGAATATAATAGATATATAAAATAAATAATAAAAACCCTTATAAAAGTAGAATTAATTCTTAAAATACAGAAATATAAATTTAACATAATAACAATTAACTATCTAGAAATGATTTATATGCCAGAAAGACTAAAGATATAATCTAAGAAAATAAATACAATCTTTATGTAACGGCACGCTCCATGGCCGGGTCAACGGCAGCCTCAGGCAGAGGTCACGTGCACGGGTCACGGGATAGGGCAACGTTGACGGGAAGCCCTAGATATTAAGAGTAACTAGGATTCACTATCACCTACCTAATTAGGCACCGTGGAGGGTATATAAAATATTAATAACATATGAGAAGCTTTATCTTTTTCTTTTTTCTTTCTTATACTATTTATTCTTTATTATCTAGTATTTAAATAGAAATTAATTATATTTAATTTAATTATTATAATATAATAAATAATATAATTATCTTTATTTATTCTTTTTATATGTTAATATAGCTAGCTATTATATAGTAAAAAGCTTTAATTAAATAAGAATCTCTTTTTTTATATTATTTTTATTAAAATCTATTTTTTTTTTTATATTCTTAACTTACTGTTTTAATATCTATATAATTAATATGTTAAGTAAGGGTCTAGATTTATAAAAAACCTTTTTTATTTTTATTTTTTAAAACTATTACTATAAAATAGGTAAGATGGTTAATAATATTATAGAAAAGTTTAAAGTAAGTAAGAAAATTACTAGAAATAGTAAGAAAAATATTAAAGAGATTTAAGAAGATAAAGAGAAAGTTTTTATTATTAATGCTTATAATTTTCTAAAGAAATTAGTAAATTATAAATAAGATGTTAAGGAAATTACTAATGAGGTTAAGCTAATCTATTAGAGATTTATAAGAAAGTTTAATAAAGACTTTAAGAAATTCTTTTTATAATTTATTTAATAACTATAGACTATTTAGACTATAGTTAATAAATATATCTACTATATTAAGAAGTAGTATTATAAATTTAAATAATAGATATATAATCTCTAGAAATAAATAAATACTAAGGATAAGATAATCTAGAATCTTATTAATAAATATAATAAGTTCTAGAATACTCTAATTTATATAATAGTAAATTAATATAATTAAAGTTTAGAGTTAGACTCTTTCTTTAAAAAGTAATATTTTATTAAATTATTTAATAAATCTTTTTTAATTAATAGAAAGAATCTTAAATATAAATTTTAAAAAGTTAATATTACTAATAAATTAAAGACTAATATTAATTACTATAAATTATTTAAGGCATAGATAGTTTATATTAATAAAATAATATAAAATAAAGTAAATAATTATCTCCTTATATATATATATAAGAATTTAGTGAATTTTTATTTAGATTTAAATAATATAATTATATATCTTAATACTATGTATCTTAATATAAATCTAGAAATAAATATTAAAGTTGATTTTAAAGATTTTATCTAAGATATAATATAGTTCTAAATTTTTTTTTATTAAAATTCTAACTATTAGTATTAGATTCTAATTTTAATATTAAAAAATATAAAAAAGAGCTTTATAATAAGCTTAATAATAATATAAAATATATAATACTCTATAAGATTAATAATAAGATATTATTCTATACTATTTTTATTACTAAATATATTATCAAAATAAATTATCCAGAGCAGATTGCGTATAAGAAATATCTTTAGAATTAATATTATAGAAAAAACTAAAGAGAATATAATAAATATAGAAAAAGTAATAATAAAAATAGTAGTATTCTTAAAGATTAAAATATTAAAAAAAATTTAAGTTTAATTAGATATTATATAATAAGAATAAATACTTTTAGTATAAATAATTTAAATATTTAAATTATAACTATTTACTTACTCTTAAGACTAAAGTAGACCTAAAGACTTTTAAAAAAAAAGATAATTTAATAAAAAAAATAAAAAAATTAGCCTAGAAAAAATCTCTAGTCTAAATAGATATAAAATTAGTTAGAGATTACTAGATTTATTATAATTACTAGATAATAGAAAAAATAGTTTTATTATATTTATTTAATTTGAAAAGAATTAATTCTTAATATATATTAAATTATTAGCTAATTTAGAAATAAATACTTTTACTTTTATAAATATAAAACTTACTATATTTCTAGTAGAATATTTTAATATTAAACTAAAAAAGCTACTAGTAGTATATAAAGTAATAAAATATAATAATTAAAATAAAAAGTTAATTACTTATATTATTATTCTAATATTTATTATTAATAATAAAAAGTAATTAGATATTTCTTTCTTAATTACTAATTTAGATTAATATAATATTATCTTAAAATAGATATAGTATATTAGATATAAGATATTTTTTAATTATACAGATTAATAATTTATTTAGTCTAATAAATAAAGTCTAAAGAGTAAATTAATTACTAAATATAATATTTTAATATCTAAAGAAATATTAAAGTATTCTAGTACTAATCCTCTATACTAAAAAGATATTAATTAAAGAAATTATCTTCTAAAAAGAAAAAAATATAGAAAAATTACTAGAAAAATACTTATTAAAATAGAATTCTTATCTAAATAGCTATATAAAAAGATAATAACTAGAAATAAAAAGCCTTTAAAAAAGTACTTTATAATAGTAAATAGAAACAATACTAAAAATAAATTTTAAATTATTTTTAATAATTTTACTAATTAACTAGAATTTATTAAAATAAAGACATAAAAAAGTAGATTTTAATATAATAGTTAATTATAACTATTACTTAATCTTAAAGTTCTATTTAGATTATAAAAAGTAGAAAAAGTACTTAAGAAAGAATTATTTAGTTAAAAAATCTAGATATTATAAAATATTATTTAAAAAATACTTTTATTAATTTAAATAAGAATTAAATAGATAATAAATAAAAATTATAAAACATTTAAAAAAAAATAGAGAAAAAAAATTAATAGAATATAAAAAAGCTTATAAAAGAGCTTTATTAATATTATAATTAATTTTTATAGATCTTTTTAATTAATATTAATATTATTAATATAATTGACTTTAAAAGATTATTATAAAGTAAGAAAAATAAGATCTTTATAACTAATCTAAAAAGTTTTAAAGTATAAATAAAAGTTGAATAATTACTAAGAATTAGATTTAGAAAAAATTAAGACTAAATTATTAAAGAAATTCTATAATTTAGTAAATATTTTTCTTGAATTTAAATTATATTAAAAGAATGATTTAAGATATTTACTATTTTATTATATAATTATAAACTAATTTAAGATAATATAAAAATATACTTTTAATAATTTAGTAAAGAAATTTATTATTTTAAGTAATATATTTTTTATTTTACTAACTCTTATAATTATTAAAAGAGATAGAAGTTAAAGATTTTATATTAATTTCTAGAAACTAAATATTTTAAGTAAAAAAAATCAATATTTACTATTTCTTATTAATAAAGTCTTTAAAAAAATTAATAAAATAAGAATCTTTATTAAGTTTAATATATAATAAGAATTTTATTAGATTTATATATATCTAGAGTTAGAAAATTTAATAATATTTTAATATTAATATAAAATATTTAAGTATAAGATAATATTTTTTAAATTAATTAATAAACTAATTATTTTCTAGAAATTTATTAATAATATTTTAATACTATTCTTAGATAAATTTATTATTATTTTTATAAATAATTTATTTATTTATAACTTAGATTTACTAGAGTATAAGAGTTATATAAAGTAAGTATTTAAATATCTATATAAATATAGTCTCTAGATCTTAATTAAGAAGTATAAATTTAAGATAATAAAGATTAGATATTTAGACTTTATTATCTTACTAAATAGAATTAAGGTAGATCTAGAGAAAGTAGAGATTATTATTAGATAAGAAATATTAATTATAATTAAAAGTATATAATTATTCTTAAAATTCTATAACTTTTATTATTATTTTATAAAAGTTTATAATTAAATAGTAAAGATATTTTTCTAATTATTATATATAAATATTTTATTTAAGTAGAACTATAATTATTAATAAGTTTTTTATAAGTTAAAGTTAAGCTTTACTTAGAATTTTAATATTATATTATTATTAGTCTTATTTATTAATACATATTAAGACTAATATCTTAAATAAAATTATAGTACCTACTAAGCATAACTATAATATCTATAATAAGAAAATGCTAGTTATAATTTATTTTATAAAAAAATAATAACTTAAGCTAATTAGACTAGGTTAAGAAGATTATTTTAAAGTCTTATTTAATTATTAAGCTTTAAAATACTTTATAATAAAAAAATAACTTAATACTAGATAAGTTTATTAGTATAAATTATTAATAGATTATTATTTTATTCTTAAATACTAATCTGGTAAGTAAAATATACTAATTAATATTTTAAAATAAAGAGAAAGTGGTATAATTAAAAATCTTAACTATAGGAATTAAATTATACTCTATATTAAGATATTAAATTTTAAAATTATAAAGATAATAACTTTAATTACTATTAGTATAATAAATAAAGAGTTAGATATTATTTCTTATATTATAAAGATAAACTTAGAATAACTAGATATTAAGCCTCTAAGAGAGTAAGTATAAAATAAAAAAAATTATTAAAAGCTTAATAAAAAATATCTTTTCTTTAAGAATTATTTTTATATTGAGAGAGAGAGACAGAGAGAGAGAGAGAGAGAGAGAATACATTATATCCTAATATATCTCCTATCAGGGCCCTTCTAGAATTATTAGCAGCCAAGAGGTAGTAGATAGGCTATATTACTATTAATCTAATAGTAAATTAATATAATATCTAAAGCCTAAGACGATATAGTATAATAAAAACAGGTCTAAGAAGCATCTAGAGTTTAACTAAAATTTAATATTATATTAATAAAATAAAAAGTTATTATTAATATTAAATTATTAAAGAAACTTATTAATAATTTTTTATAAAATTTAACTAATTAATATAAAATAATTAAATAAATTAAAATTAAAATTAATTATAAAAGAAATTAAATCTAATATCTAATCTTATAATAAATTTTATAATAAATTATATCTCTATTCTATATAATAGTAGCCCGAGCTCATAATTAGCTTACACTAAATAACTTATATTAATAATTTATTAAATATATAAAATATTATATATTAATTATATAAAATAAGAATATTAAAAATATAAGCTAGTCTTTTTATTAGTAATTTATAGTCTTCTCTATATATTACTAGTATATATAGCTTTAATATTATAAAATACTATCTATAATATTATTAGTAAATTATTCTAATATTATTATTATTATAATCCTTATTAAGAATCTTTTTAGATATATTTAAGGGTCTTAAGTATCCTAATTAACTAGTACTTAGGATAAATTATGCTAATTAAATTATATACTTTAGATCCTTTAGAGTAGTTATTAGATTAGAAAACTATTAGAAATAAGATCTCTAATATTAATAATACAGCTTCTTCTACTAGATGTATATAAGCAGCAAGTATTTTAGTATCTCTAATACTTAATAACACTTATAAAGACTTAACACCATTTTATTTCTTCTAAAAAGAAAATTATTTAGTCTAATCTTTATAATTTATATTTATATAAGAATACTATTCTTAATAAAAGCTAATTCTATATAAATTTTTAATATATATATATTAATCTTTAAAAATATATAATATAAAACTATTTTAAATATTAAATTATTTATATTATATTATCTATTCTTTTAATCTTTTTTAATATTTATTTTAATCCTTTAATTTACTACTAACTATAATAGTAAGATTATTATTCTAAAAAATTCTTAGCCTTATATTCTTACTAGCTTCTAGATATCTAATCTATTATCTATTTAATTATTTTATCTATAAACTTATTTATAGACACTTTAATATATACTAAAATCTAGTAAAAATATATTTTATAGCCTATACTATAGTATAGATCTAATAAATAAACTATTTCTAGGACTAGATATTATCCTAATCTTAAATATAGATTAATAACTATTTATAATACTCTCTAATTATTAATATAGATTTTAATAATACTATAAAAAATAAGATTCTTTATAGTAAGACAAAATATAAGAATAATACCTATAAGCTTTTTAATATAAATAGTCTTTTTAATTTTTAGTCTAATATAGATTTATTATTTTAAGTAAAAGTTAAGGTAGATAGCTATATAATTTATCTCTCTATAATATCTAGAGTTATTAGTATAAATATATAGGATATTAGATATACTAATAAGTTATATAAAATAGGCTACTTCTATATCTACTTTATTATTAGTAATATAGACTAATAAAAGCTTTTACTATAGAGGGACTGTATAAGATAATTAATATTTAAAATTATTAGTATTAATATTCTATTACAATTAAAAATTATTAATAGTATAGTATAAAAATATATATAAATAAAGCTAAAGATAGTATTATTATTACTTTTTAATTATATTATATATAGATATAATAATAATTCTTATAAAAATAAGTAGTATTATCTATTTAAAATAATCCTTTATTAGCTATAAGTATAATTTAGTATTATATATATTTCTACTAACTATATAAAATATACTAGTAATAAGATAGCCTATTTATTATTAAATAGTATTAAGGACTTGGATTTAGTTATTATAATATATATAATTAGTATAAATATATTCATATCCCCATACTAATACTATATAAAGAGTTAATAGTGTAATATAAATATTATAAATTTATTATTTATTAGATATAAATAGTCTCTATTTAAAGTAGCTAAGTATAAATATTATATATAATATTTTTCTATATTTTTTTTTTATTTACTCTAGGTATTTATAGAAGTAGAATCTAAAGTTAAGAATAATTTTTAATAATTTTATAAAATTAATAAGCTTTATTATTTAGTTATTACTTAATATTACTAATACTCTAGTTATCTTATTATTAATTAATTTAGTTTATAGATTATAAAAATATATAAGAGTAAATTTATTAAATATAAATTTAGATATATACTAGCTAGTCTATCTCTAGTAGTAGCTATTATACTTATTAGTAAGCTTTAGGTAATTTTTAATTTTAGAGTTACTAACCACTAACACTATTATATTATTAATATAGTTAATATTAATAATAATTTTAGAACCTTTAATTAGATTAGCATTATAAAATAAATAAAGAATTAATAAAAGTAATAAACCTTAAGGAATTCTAATGAATATAATATATAAGAGATTAATTATATATTCAAAGATCTCTAATATAATAAAGTAGCTATAAAGAAATAAGATTACTTAATTAATAATTACTCTTAGAATAAAATACTTATATAGATTATATATTAATTAAATATAAGAAATATTATTAAATATATTAGAGATATTAAAAAAGAGTATTAAGATAATAAGATTCTCTTTCTATATTAATTTAATTATTTCTAATAAAAAGTACAGTATAGTCTTAGTTTCTTAATTTTTATAACTTTTAAAGTAAGTTATAGAAAGTAAATTATATATTTTAGCTAAATAATTAAAATAATTAATAAGAATATATTCTATTACTTTATTTAAAATATTTAATAATATAATAGATTACTATAATTTTAAAAAGGAATAATTACTTTTTTCTAGCTTATAGAATATAATAGTATAAGCCTTATAAAAGTAGTAGAAATAATATCTAAGCTTTAGATATTAATTAATAATTTAGATAAATATTAGAGTAAAGATTAGTAAGATAATTTATAGTATATAATTTAAGATCTAATTAATTTCTAATACTTTATTAGCTACTAGTTATATGATTACTGCTTTAATTTTTTATTAGATAGCTAGTAGGATCTTTATTAATTTAGAATAATTAAAACTATTAAGATTATTAAAATTAACCTCTAAAGATAATAGAAAGAAGAATTCTTAAAAAGTAATAGCTTTAAATATTTAGCTTATATATAGCCTTATCTAAATTAGATCTTTATAATAGTAATATATAAATTACTTTATATATTTAATTCTTAGTCTAATATATCAAATTCTAAATCTTATCTTAGTCTCTACTAAGCTTAGAGACTTTATTGTAATAAATTTTTATATAAAAATATTAAGTTACTTTCCTTACTAATTATTTCTTCTAGAGATAGATAATATATAGAATAAGTAATATTTTAATCTTATAAAGCTATTAATATTAGATAATATTATATTTTATAATTTAGAATTATTTATATAGCATATAATACTTAGAATTAAAACCTAGTTATAATAAGATTATTAATTATTTCTAAGAAATAATAGCTTCAATCTTAAACTATATAATAATAATAATCTAATCTATCATTTAATTAATATTATCTATTATATAATTCTCTAGAAGGCTAATTAGCAAATATAATTTAATAATAGCTTAGAATTTTAACAATTTATAAACTTTCTAATCTCTCACTAATACTAGCTAATATATATTAATATAAATATTAATATATATTTCTACTAGCTTATAATTAGAATCTCTAGACACCTTTATAATCTATAACTCCTAGATTATAAGAATATTATATTATTAAATAGCTTTATCCTAAAAAAGTATAGCTATAATATTATTAATAGACTTCTTAATATTATATTAAAGAATATTAAGTTATTAATTAGATTATAGTTCTAGCTATAATTTTAATTAATAGAGTTTTAGCTCTAGTTAAGAGAATAAGAGTATATCTATTATTTTTATTATAGTTATAAATAGAGATAATTCTAAGAGCTTTAAGATTATAATATTTTATATATATTATCTTCTAATATTATTTATTATTTTTTTTAGGAATTTATTAATTAAAATATAATTCCTAATAAAGTTTTTATTAAATATATAAGTAATATACTAATTATATCTTTCTAGTATCTATAATATTTTATTATAATATATAAATTATATATTTTTATAGCTAGAATTATCTTTTAATAAAATAATTATTATATTATTAGGTTTTTATTATTTTAATCCTTAATTAAAGATATTTAATTTCTTAATAAGTACCTTTTTTTTATTATTATATATTTCTAGTTTCGAAGCTTACTCTATTAGCTTTTATATAATATTTTTTAGAACTAATATAGATGTAATTAGATTAATAATTTTTAGTTAAATTCTAATCTATTAACTTTCTTATAAGCTTTAATTATTAATTAAGCTAAGTTTATTATTAGATTCTAAGCCCTCTAGCATAAATAGAAGGTTAAGATTAAATTAAGTACTTTTATTAGAGCTTAATACATTACTTATTATAATTAGTATATTAGTATAGAAGATATATATTATAAATATATTATTAATTAACACTATATATTTACATGTCTAGCTAGACTTATTAATATTTTTAATAATTATAGGCATAATATTATTATTTAATATTATATTAATAACTTTAAAGATATATATTAATAGTAAGAATATTATCTTAGTCTTTTTTATAATTAATTTTTATCTTTATTATAATCTAGCAGGCATATTTAATATAAATAATTTAAAATCTATATTAAGAAGCTATACTAAAGTTATTTTAGATAAAGTTATAATTTTAATAGTATATTTTAGAATAAATAATTTAAATAGCTTACTTAAAGACTCTATAGCTTATAAATTTTTAGATTTAATTAAATTCCTCTTTAAGCTTAATATTATTATAGAAATTATATATATAGCCTATATTTCTAAACTTAATTTCTTAGATAACAAAGCTAAAAAATAATATAGCTTATTTACTTAATACTATTAAATAATTTCTTTTTTTTTCTAGATAATATAGCATTCCTTACTATTAGTAAAATATAATTATTAGTAGTTAATATACTTAAGTAATTTATTCTTATTAAAATAATTAATAAATCTATAATCTTTTTTATTATAAACTAGGTAATATTAGGAGAGGATATAGCTATAATAAATATATCTAAAAATAAGATATCTAATATATTACATTTACTAAATTTATTTATTATATAATTTAATATTATAAATCTTCTTTCTAATTACTAAATAACTATTTAAAAAGATATTTATATCAGCTGCTTACTAAAAACTTATAATAAAAAACTTCTATTAAGTAGATTATAAAGTTATTTTTAACTTTAAGCCTAATAGTCTATTAATTTATTTAATATATATAATTTTTATATTAGGAGCTTAATAATTATTAGATATAAATATTTTTTATAATAATATCTTATAACTTTTCTTATTACTAGAGAACTAGAAGTACTTAATATTATAAATAAAAATAGTATACTAGTTATTAATAATATAAGTATTTTATCTTTTTTATAGCTTTAGAATTTACTATTCACTATTATAGATTAATTATTCTTAGTTAATAGATATATAGAAAAGAATATTAATATTTTTATTAAATAAAATTTTTATAATATAAATTATAATTCTATCTAGCTTTAGTATCTATTTCTAAATATCTAAAATCTTATTATAAAACTAGTGAGATTTTTATAATTTATAAAAAAACTTTATATTATTTTATTTTATTTTAATAAAATTATTATATAGCTCTAATATTATTAAAAAAGAGCTTTTTTTTACTATAATAGAATTTAATAGAACTAATTTTAGACTATTTAAATTTTTTATCTAATTACTAATAATATTCTTAATATTAAGAACTACTAGTACTAGAGATTTATTATCTAGATATAGATTAACTTACTTAAGATATTAATATATATTAAAAATATATATTATTATTTTCTAATATAACTTCTCTAGAGATACTATGTCTAAAAGAATATAATTAAAAATAATTACTATATTTTAAGCAAATTTAATTATATATTTTATATTAAATCTAAGAGTATTAATATCTATATTATAAAAACTTAAAATTATATAGTAATAGTTTTAGAGTTTAATAATATTATTAACTAAGTTATATTTATTTAATATTAGACATATTAGTTATTTAGATACTATTTTAGATAAATAGAATAAAGAGAGAAATATTAAAAAAAAATATTAAAAATATATAATTAGATCTTAAAGATATTAAAAGATATTATTCTTATAGAGTAGGGAACTAATTAAAAGTTAAAATAATAATAATTTCTTTTTATTTATAGTTTTAATTACTATAATATAAATTAGATAATTAAAAAATAAGCCTAGTAAAAAAGTATATAATTTAAATATAATAAATTAAAGGCTAGGATTAGTAGAATAAACAGGCTAAGAAAGAAAATTCCATACTAAGCTTTAATCTAACTAGTATTCTTAACTAATATAGGCCACTAATAGTATATATTAGATATTAATTTTTATATTAATACTAACATATATATAATAATTTAAGAAACTAGAAAGAAAAAAAATAATTTAAGATTAAATAAATCCTCTTATATTTACTTATAAAAATATTAGCAATTTAAAGAAGATTAAAGAAAATAAAAAAACTAAATTTACTAGATTCACTATATTAATATAATATATATATTATATTAATCCTATTGTATATTAACTCTTTAAAATATCTTTAAGATATAAATTAAATATATTAATAGATATAAATATAAAAATAAAGCTTTTAAGATATAAATTAAGTATATTAATAAACATAAATATAAAAATAAAGTCTCTAAAATATAAATTAAATATATTAATAAATATAAACATAAAAATAAAATCTCTAAGATATAAATTAAGCATATTAATAAGTATAGATATAAAAATAAAATCTTTAAGATATAAATTAAGTATATTAATAAATATAAACATAAAAATAAAGTCTTTAAGATATAAATTAAGTATATTAATAAGTATAGATATAAAGATAAAACCTCTAAGATATAAATTAAGTATATTAATAAGTATAAATATAAAAATAAAGCCTCTAAGATATAAATTAAATATATTAATAAATATAAACATAAAAATAAAATCTCTAAAATATGAATTAAGCATATTAATAAATATAAATATAAGAATAAAGCCTTTAAGATATAAATCAAACATATTAATAAGTATAAATATAAAGATAAAGCCTCCAAGATATGAATTAAGCATGTCAATGAGCGTAGACATGAGGATGAAGCCTCCAAGGTGCAAATTGAGCATGTCGATGAGCGTCCCTATCTCTCTATGATGTCTAGAGCCATTAGTATCATTATTTTTATATTTTAAACAAAATTAATTTATAAATAAGACTCTTAGATAAAATCTATTAGTAAATTTTAATTATTTATTTTAGTTAGATAAAAATAAAGTAGTTTATTAAAGGATATTATTATTAGAAAATATAATCTATAAATATAGAATATTATATTAATTACTATATAATCTATAAAAGAAATATTATAAGAAAAGATTTATTATCTAGTTTATTAAAATCTTTATTAATTCTAGAGAGACTATAATAATATATTTTAATAAATTTTATATTTTTCTTAAAGGATAAATATAGATTTAATATAGTTTTTATAATTATAGATAAACTGAGTAAGAGAGTAGTCTTTATTCTTTATTAGAAGATAATTATTATTAAAAATATAATATATTTTTATATTTATTATATTTATTTATAGATGGGCTTATTTAATTTAATAATATTAGATTATAGAGATTAGTTTATCTTAAAGTTTTAGAATAAGATTTACTAAATTTTAGAGATAAAAATTAAATTATTAACTAGCTTTAATCTTTAGATAGATAGTTAGATAAAAAATTTTAATAAATATATTATAAAATAGTTATAGCTCTTTATTAGCTATTTTTAAAATAATTAGTCTAAGTAGTTATTAATTATAGATTTTATTTATATTATCTTGTATTATAAATCTATTAAGATGTCTTTATTTATAGTTAAGAAAGAATATAGAAAGAATATTAACTATAAATATTATTTAATTAAAATAAATTAAAAAAGTTATAAGAATTAATATCTAATTATAAGTAAGCTTAAGCCTAGATTAAATATTTATAAGAGATATAATAATTTATAAGAGAAAAAATAGAGATAATTTAAAAAAGATAGAAAAAGAATATAAATTAATAATATTATAAAAAAGACTTTAGTATTAAAGATAATATTATTATTTTTATAAGAAATTAAAAGATAAAATATTCTAGTTATAAATTTACTAAGTAATAGATAAAGTCTTATCCTATTAAGAAAAAGAAAGAGAACTTTTAAAAGATTATATTATTAGAAAAAATTAATATATATTTAATTTTCTATTTAAATAAGTTATATTAAGTAAGAAAACTAGAATTATTATTAAAATAGATTATTAATAAATAGAGATTAATTAAAATTAATAAAAAATAAAAGTATAAAATAAAAAAGATACTAGATTTAAGAAGATATTATAGAAAATTATAATATAAAATAAAATAGTTTATTTATAAAAATAATAATCCTATTTAATATTTAATTTTAAATTTTAAAAATATATTAGATTACCTACTTAATTTCTATATATTATATTTAGAAAAGCTAGATCTACTAAAATAGCTATTAATTTAGGCTATAATAAAGCTATATAATAAGAAGATAAAGAACTATTTAAATAATAAATTTCTAGAGTAAAGCTATTTAGAACTATTATATTTAAGAATAAGCGTCTAGAAGAGGAGAGGATAATATAATAGTATATTTTATAGCTAGATTAATAATAGCTTTAGGTAGAGGTTATATATATAAGTTATAGGATAGAGTAATATTAATAAGAAATTTTAGATATTAAGAGTGATTAGGATTTATTATTATTTATCTAATTAAATATTATAGAGGGTATATAAAATATTAATAGTATATAAGAAGTCTTATCTTCTTCTCTTTCCTTCCTTATGCTATTTATTCTTTGTTATTTAGTACTTGAATAGGATTTAATTCCATTTGATTTGACTGTTGTAACACTTTAATTAACTAATACTAAATAATATTAAGGATATATAAGGATTTTTAGAAGCTAGCAATTATATTTATGTGAAAGGCTGGAGGTCGGCCTGAGGTGTCTAGATACAACAGTATAGGTATAGAACAAAAAGCTTAGATAAGAATTGAAATAGATATAGTATGATTACACAAGAATAATCACTTAGACTCTAGAAGGCCTATATCTTGAAATTTTATTTTTATAGTAATTATTTATATAGAATAATCTTATACAATTTTATATTATTTTATATAGCTATAAAATAATATAATTATTTTTAAAATTAGAAATAAGATCTATATATATAAAGTATTTACTAGTCTTAATAATAACTTTAGTAATATAAAACCTCTAGCTAGCCTACTTATTATTTATATAGTATATATAATATAACTAGACCTACTTACTTAGCCTCTTAAATCTAAGATAAGATTTAATATAGTTTCTAAATTATTATATTCTTCTCCTTCTTAAAGAAACTTGATTTTAAATTATAAAAGAAAATATAATTTAATAAATAAAAAAATAAAAATTTATTAAATTTATTATTAATATTTCTAATTATATTAATATATTAGAAATAAAAAAAATAGAAAAATAAAAGTTAAATAAAGATAGATTTTAATATAAAAATCTATATAAAAAGATTAAATAAATAATTTATTATTAAAATATATAATAATATTAAAAATAAAAAAAGCTAATTAGTTAATTATCTAGATAGCTTAATTATCTATATAGTAATTCTTATATAAAAACTTTTACTTTTAAATCTTTTTTTTTTTTTTTTTTTTTTTTAAATTTCAACTCTTATACTTTTAATTACTTTATTTTCTTATTATTACTTTTTATATATATATTATTATTTATACAATCTTATTTATATAATTATACTTACTATATTATCTTAATCTCTTATTAAGAAAGATTACTTTTATAATTTTAATAAAGTATATTCTTCTTACTCTTTTTTTACTTATTAAGTATTTTTTTTAGTAGTATTATTTTATTTTAAATAACTACTATATCTATTTATTTATTTTAAACTCATATTAACTTTCTTTTAGAAAAATTCTTTGCTAATTAAATTAGCTTATCTTAATTATAAGATTAAAAAAATTAAATTTATAAGTTTTATTTTATTTTCTTCTCTTATTTATATATTTATTAATTATTTATTTAATTTTTAGCATAGTAAGTATATTAAATTCTAAAATAGTATTTCTAAACCTAAGAAATATATTTAAGCTTAAACTTTAATTAACTAGTCTCTTTTTTTTTATAATAGATTAGAATCTTATTTTATAATTTTTCTAGATAATATAAAGGCTTTTTATAAGCCTTTCTATAAATATATTTTTTATAAATCTAGCTATTTGTTTTTTAAAATAGTTAAGAATAATTTTAATATACTTATTAAAAAGTCTATTATTAATACTTCTATTAATATTAATACTAGTAATAGAGATTAGGAAGATTTATTTATAAATATTAAGAATAAATCTTTATTTATTTCTAAAATAAAAAAAAAAAGCTCTTAATTATTTTTATAATTTCTAAAAAGTCTTTATCTACTTTTAAAGATTTTAATAAAAATAATATCTTACTAAATAAGAGATTTAAAATTTCTTTTATCTTAATTTCTATTATAATCTCTATTATAAATTCTATTATAGTTTTTATTATAAATAAATATAATTCTTCTATTCCTAGCATAAGTTTCTTTAATTAAAATTAACTATATAGTATTTATAAGACTAATTTTAGATATATATAAACTATTATTTTATTATCTATTATAAACCTTACCCTATTAATTTAAGACAATATCTAATCTTATTATTATAAAAAAAAGGTTCTAGTTTACTTTAAATAATATATAAATATATTACTAAGATCTCTATCCCTAATTTAAATAATCCTTTATATTTAGTAAATCTCTATTTATATTATATTAAATAAATTAGTATTAAAGGGCTTACTTACCTTTATATAGATCCTAGGAAGTATTTTTATTATATTAATAATAATAATAATTATAATTATATCCTAGAAGCTTTTAAATCTAAGTTTTAAGAGTTATAAAAATTTTTTATTAAAAAAAAAAATTTAAAGATTACTTTTATAATTTATAAAAAATTTAATTAGAAAATTATAATTATATTATAGATAAATTCTAGTTTATTTATATATATTTTTTAGATAGTTATATCTTAGCATCTATTATAATTACTATTAAAAGTAATTCAATTTCTTTAGAGCTTTTATATCTAAATATTAAAATACTTTATTAAATAGAAAATTAGATCTATCTTTTAAATCATATATATATACTTTAATATAAATAGATAAATTTAGCCTAGCTAACTCTTATTAATAAAAAATTCCCAAAGGAGAAAAATTATTTTAATAATAATTTTATAAAGAAAGATTAAGAGTTTTTTTTTCTATCTTTAGCCTTATACTTTTAATATTGTTAAGAAATAAAATTAATAGATTTTAATACTCTTAAGAGTATTTATATTTTGATTTTTTATATTAATTTTAGTTAATAGAAATATAATCTTTTTTTTTTTCTTATTATCTTTTTCTTTTTAGCTTTATAATAAGATTCTTATTAAATTTTAAAACCTTATAGGAAAAAGAAAGAGTAATTTTATTAAATTATCTTCTAAAATATCTAATTCTCAAGAGTATATATATATTAGTAAAAATCTTATAGGAAAATTCTTTATAATATATATTAATTTATTTTAATAATTTATACTTATTAAGAAGCTCTTTAGTATTTTTAAAATAATTTTAAGATTCTTAACTATTCTTATAAAATAAATAGCCTTTTTATTTAATTAGTTATTACTTTTATAGCTTTTTACTATAAGCTTTTAGTATTCTATAAATAATAATTATCTTAATCTTCTATTTTTTATAATCTTTTTTAATAATAGTAAATTATATTTTATAGTATAATATTATTTCTAAATAATAGTAAAAGAATTTTATTAGAGAAATATAAAAAATAAAATAAATTTATTTCTATCTTTTTAAATTAAATTTATAGATCTATTTACCTATTCTTTTAATAATCTTAAAAGATTCTTTATAATTCTAATTAAGCTTCTTATTTAATTTATATATATAGATATTTCTTAGGGAAACCAGTATCTAATTATTAATTTTATATTTTATTAGTTTATATTTTTAGTTATAATACTTAGCTTATAATTATATTATTTACTCTAATTTATTCTATATTAATTTTCTAGCTAATTATATATCTTTACTATACTCTATAATAAATTTATTTAAAGAATAATTTTTATCTTAAGATAGTTTTTTTTAAATAATAATTTAGAATTATATTTTATTAACATTTTATATAAAATAGTTCTTATATTTATATAAAATAAATTATTATAGATAAATTAAGCTATTAATAGTAAAGATATCTAGTTATTTTATTACTTATTATAATATATTTAAAGATAATACTTAAAAATCTAGTTTATTTTTTTAGTCTAGTTATTAGTTTATAGATAAAATACTATATTTAGATATTACTTAATATTAAACTTATAATATAAAGTTTTCTAATATTTACTAGTAAATAAAAATCCTTAATTAAAAATAATAGAGTTTAGATATCCTAATTAATAGAATATTTAATTAATAATAATCTTTATAAATTATTTAGTAATTATTATCTTTTTAATAGATATAAAAAATATATATTTTATAAAGTAGTTAATAACTATTAGTATAAAATTAAAATTATTTATTTATATACTACTTATAAGTAGATTAGTTATAAAATTTATAAATAAACTATCTCTTAATTATATTAATATAAATAAGAATTATAACTCTCTATAGGGCTTATACCTATATATTTTTTAAAATTAATAAATTTTATATATTTTAATATAGCTAGTAATATTTAAGTTTATTCTATATTAATAATATTTATATTATAAAAGCTTCTTTATTTTAATAACTCTAAAATATCTTATATATAAATAATTATAATATTTTTTTAAAAATTTTATTTATAGTGCTATATTCTTAAGTATATAGATTTTTTCTTAATATAATAATATCCTATTACTTTAGGTTTAAAGGGATTATAAATTATCTTTAGATTTTATCTTATTATTTAATTCTATAATCTATTTAGTTAAAGAAATGTTCTTTTTTTAAATAGTATAAATAAAATCTAAAATTAAAATATTAGATTTATTAAAAATATTCTTATTATAAGCTATTTCTATTATAAGAAATCTTAAGAGATATTAATATTTTTATTAAATAATAATTAAGAGCTTATTACTATTCCTTTTAGAATTTAGTAATAAATATCTTAGAGTAATAGTTATTTAATAAATTTTTATTTTTCTTTCTTTAGTGTTTTTTTAATTATTTAAAGGAGAATCATATAATATAATATTTATAAACTATTTTTTAATTATTATTATATTTTTACTAATTAATTTTTTCTTAATATATAATTTTAGATTTAAGAGTTAATTTAAAAATATACTTTTAATATCTAGTTTTATACTATTTATAATATAATTTAATAATTTAATTTTTAACTAGTTTAAAAACTCTTTAATAGCTAAATTTTTAGTTACTAGAAGATATTTTTTACTTAATTATAATTTAATAACTTCCTAGCTACTAGTTTATAGTAGAGGAAGGCTTTATCTTTTTATTAATAAAATAAACTTAATCTACTTTTCTTATTTTAATATAGATCTACTTTCCTTAGTTTTCTTTTTAAAATAGGATTTATTTTTCCTTTTATTAATTAGAGCTAAAAAATCTATTTTACTTTTATTTTATAATCTACCTATATCTACTTTAGATACTAACTAATATTATATTATAAGTATTAGTGACTATTTTAACTACAATTTTTATTATAATATTAATAGTAATTTAATATCTATTTTCTTCTCTTTTTTTTTAAAGAAATCTAGTCTCTTAGATAATATATTAGTAAGATTTATTTTCTCTAATTTATATTTAATTTAAAAATTAAATATTATAAGTATTTTAGCCTAGTAAGCTTACTTTACTAATAATATTTTAATCTTAAAAAAGTATTAGAGATTATTATAATTTATTTAAATATAGATTATATACTTATTATTTTTAAAATAATATTACTATTTTTTAAAAATATAGATTATTATATTAAGTTTCTAGTTATATATCTTCTAGTTTTACTATATTAGATTAAATTTTTAAGAGATAAAGATGATTAGTTATTAATTTTAGTATTATTATAAAGAATTTTATTTATTAATAAGCTAAAGTAAAATAGCTTTATATTTTTTTTTAAGATATTTACTATAAGTATAATTTTAAACTTAGAATTAAAATATCTAATTATAAAAAGATTATTAAATATTTCTTTTAATCTTTAGAAGGACTTCTTTATTATATAAATCTATATAAATTTTTTTTTATACTTTTTTTTTAATAAAATAGATCTATTATAGTTATAGTAATAATTAAATAGTTTTTAATAAATTTTTTAAAGAATCTAATAAATCTAAAGAAAATTTATATATTATATTTTATTTTTAGTATAGATTAGTTTTAAATAATAAAAATATATTCTTTATCTATAAATATCTTTTTATTATTTATTAAATATCCTAAAAACTTTAATTTCTTTAGTAGAATTTATATTTTAATAGTTTTATATATAGCTTTATTTATTAGAACTATTCTAAGATAATTTAAATATATTTAATATAATTATATTTATTTTTTTAAAAGATAAATATATTATTAAAATAAATGATTATAAAATTATTTAAAAGCTTTTTTATAATATTATAGATATAGAATTAGAATATTACTAAAGTATTTATTAACCTAAATGGTATAATTATATATTTAAAATATCTATATTAAGTATGAAAAGTAGTTTTCTATTTATTATTATATTTAATATAAATATAATAATAAATATTATAAAGATTAATCTTAAAGAAGATTTTAGATTTTACTAATTAATTAAGTATTTTATTAATATATAATAATAAATATTTATTTTTAATAGTTATTTTATTTAATTTATAATAATCTATATATATATATAGGCTGCTATTAGTTTTTTTAATAAATAAAATAAAAGCTTCTATAAGATTTATTAAGGTATAAATCTAGTCTTTTTATTATATCTATTTAAGATATTATCTTAAATAATTAAGCTTAATTATTAAGCATAGGTAGATTAGTCTATATAATGGCTAACTAGCTTTATCTTATAGATATATTTTATAGATAATCTATTTAGAAGATAGCTTAGCTACTTTTTCTTCAAAAAAGATATTATTATACTTCTTATATTATAAGAATAAATTATTTTTTTTATTTTTATCTAGTACTTTAAAAGTAATTAAAAGAAAGATTATATTTTATTTTATTAATTTAATAAAATATTTTAGTAACTATATTATTATATTATTTTTAGGCTTTATTTAGAACTTCTAATAATATTTCTTAAAATTTAATATTATTAATTTTTTATTATAAAACTATAGCTTGTCTAAGATTATATTAAATCTAGTTATCTTAATAATATAGTATTTAATATTCTTTAACTTCTTTTTTTCTCTTAAATTAGTAATTGTAGTAGGAATCTTTATAATCTTAAAACTTATTATTTTTATTTTATTAATAAACTTTATTATTATTTTCTAGATACTAGTTAATTATAAATTTATACTAACCAGCTGCTTATGTGTGATAAAGTTTTTATCTAATTTAGTATTTGTAAGGCAGGACTTATTGAAGAGCGTGAGAACTAGGAAACAAATATTATATTGAGATTCATGGAGTTAATTCTGCTTAAAGAATAAGAATAAGGCCTAAGGCTAGAGAATTCTAGATATATAATATAATAATTAAGTAATATTAGATTATATAATATAAAATAAACCCTAGAGCTGCGAGGAGTGCTATAAGAAAAGTTATATAAATTTATAATACCCTCTTTTTTAGAAGCTATGTCCCAAGGCTTATATAAAAGAATTATATAATTTAAAGATAATAGCCTTATTAAAAATCTCTAATGTAAATCTATTAGGAGAAATTGTAATAGGAAAAGAATATATATTAATATTATAAAATCTGAACTAGGTAAGTAATCTTAGCTGTATATTATATATATATAATATAGAATAAGTAATATATATAAATTAAGAGAGCTATAGCAGTATAAATCTTAATTTTAAATAAAAAGAATAAAAAAAAGATAATAAAAAATAAGAAAAAATTATTTAATACTTAGAGTATATATAGAAGCTAATAAGCTAATAAAAATAAAAAGGCTAAATAAATGATAGCTAATAATAATACCTAAAGTTTCTAGAGCTTATAAAGATATAAACTGCTATAAAGTAAAGCTATTTAGTACTACTTTTAAGGTATATATAGAAGCTATTAAGATAATAGAGAGAGAAAAAAAGCTGCTTAATACTAAATTTAGTGCATATAGGAGCTATAGAGTAATAAAAGAAAAGATCTATAGAGCTGATAGTAATAACTAATAAGAGCTATATATATATATTTTTAGGCTTTAGAGTAGAAAGAGAAAGAGAGAACTATAAAGTTAATAATAATAATTAATATAGATTATATATATATACTTTTAAATCTTAAAAGAAGAGAGAGAGGACTATAAAGTTAATAGTAATAACTAATAAGAGCTATATATATATATACTTTTAAGCCTTAGAAGAAGTTATATAGCTATAAAAGTATACTATAAGTATATTTATAATATATAAAAGTTAGTATATAAATTAATATTATCTAGAATAAGCTCTAAAGCTATACTCTAAAAAGTAATAAATTATTACTAAGTAGAATTATTAATTTTAGTACTTTTAAACCCTTTTATATTTTATATTTTTAGCCTTATTTGTAAATCTAGATATAAAATGATAGGGCCTAGTACTATATATATCTATTTAGTAAATCTTCTATACTTAGGTGTAAAGATACTTATAGTAGCTTTTATTTTATAGGGTTAACTAGAGAAGTAATATATAAGCTAAATAATAATAAATTATATTCTTTAAGGGTTCTTTAATTTTATATTTATATTAGAATTTAAAGAGTTAAGTTTAATCTTATACTTTTTATCTATAATCCTTTAAAAGTAGATATTATTTATATAACTAAATTTAAAGTAATAATTATAGTTGAGATAATTTAAATTATATATATAATTTAAATTTAATATAAATATCTTTTCTAACTCTCTAGTATTATTATTAGTAATATAAAATAGAAGATGCTTATTCTTAATAGTCAAAGCTAGTATTTTTAATATTATATAAATACTAGCTTGCCTAATAGATAGAGCACCTTTAATATAGCTTAATAGTATAATTATTTCTTTATATATAGTTAGCTTATCAGCATACTTTAAGAATTTATTATATATAATAGATAGTATCTTTACTAAGAGGTATATTTAATATTATTCCTTTATATACTAAAAACTGATAAAGTCTTTTTAAATTTAGAGATATTAGATAAATTTATATATACTCTAATTCTTTTATTATTTTATATTATTATACTTAATATATACTTTTAATTAAAGCAAAGTAAGATTCTTAAAAATTTAAAGTAGATAAAGCTTAAACTTTTTCTATAAAATACTATCTTCTTTCTCCTTTTTATATAATATAAACTATAGAAATAGTTTCTAATTTAGATTATTAAGAGCTTTGCTAACTTTATACTAAAGATACTTATTATAGTATTTAAAATATTAATTAAATTAAAATTTAGTATAGCTTATAAAGGCTTTATATTTACTTAGTAATTAATTAGTATAGATTTTTAGTATCTTAAACTAAGAAGAATAATATTTATTTATACTTTTTTTTCTTTTAAAAAAGAAAAATAAGTTAATTATATTCCTATTCATTAGGCTTAAAAGCTATTATTAAAGCTATATAGTATTATACTTTAATTAAGCTAATTTAGTATTTTATTAAAGATATAAGATTAGTATACATAACTAGTTAAGAGAAAGATTTTGTAAATTAGCTTTAATAAACTTATCTACTAGAATCTTATTATTCTTTATAATAAGAAAAAGAGGCTTAGAGGGTATAGATTTATAATTATAAGAATATATATTCCTAGATACTATATTATAAAAATTTAAAAATCAAAGGTATTATATATATGAATAAAAAAATTAGTCTAGTTTATAGGCTTTTTATACTAATAGGTATAAAAATAGAATATTATAAGATAGGATTTATTAAAGAGTATAAAAACTAAGAAATAAATATTATATTAAAATTTATAGAATTAATTCTGCTTAAAGAGTAAGAATAAGATCTAAGGCTGGAGGATTCTAGATATATAGTGTGATAACTAAGCAACACTAGATTACATGATGTAGGATAGGCCTTAGAGCCACGAGGAGCGCTATGAGGAAGGCCGTACGGGCTTACAGTATTATATATTTCTTTAATATCTAGATTTATGGTATTAAGATATAAGATTATATTAATAAATATTATATACTTATTCTTTTCTTAGGGCTATTAGAAGATTATTACTATAATAATTTCTTATTCCTATTTCTTAATTATTTTTATAGTAATAATTATATTAAGATCTAGCTTCTTAATATTATTAAAAGAAAATTTCTTGCTATTAATATTAATATTAGTAAAGTACTAGTTCTTTTTATAGTTAAGATATTAATATTAAAAATAATTTATTATAAAAAAATTTTTTTTTCTATTATCTTAGTTATCCTATTAGAATTATTTATTAGATTAAAATAATTATAATTAGTTTTTTTCTTATTATTACTTTCTATATTTTTAGATTTATAATTCTATGCTATAATTATTACTAAGATTAATTATAGGATAAGTACTTTCTATTTATAATAAATATACTAAGTATAATAATAATTATAAGAATTTTATTTTAAGTATTAAATCTATAAATTTTATTAGAGATTTTTATTCTTTTTAGATTTTTATAAATAACTAAAATATTAGCTTTGCTATATACTATTAATATTTAAAAATTTTATTAGTCTCTAGAGCTTTCTCTTTTATCTAATTATATAAAAAGAGAAAGGCATAAAAGAAATTTATAAAATTTTAATATTCTCTTTATTTAAAATTATCTAGTTTAAATATTATATTTTATAACTAATTTATAAAAGTTTTAATCTAGTTTAAAAGCTAATCTTTAAAATCTTAGAGAAAGAAAATAAATAGATTAATAATTTTTTTTTCTAGTAAGTAAAATAAGTTTTACTTAACTAGAAAGATATTAAATTTATTTATTTAGCTTTATTTATAGATAATTTTATAAAATAGATATTAATTTTAATATTACTTATCTAATATCTATATTTAGCTATAATTTTATCTATAAATTATTTAAGCTTTAGAATAAGAGATTACTTGCTTAGTTATAATATTATTTATTCTAGTAATAGTACTCTTAGTAGTTATAAATTATTTATTTACTTAATAATAGAAAGATTTAGTAGAAGTTAATCTCTAAAAGAATTAGATAAATCTTTTTAAATAATAATTTATTTAATATAATTAACGTTAGTATATATAGTCTAAAGATTATATTGCATTATTTAATATTTATCTTAAAAAATAGAATACTTTTTCTAAAAAGAGAAATATTTCTCTTTTAAAGCTAGATATTCTTTTTATAAGATAATATTCTATTTATACTAGAATTCTAGATTAGTTATTTATTTTATAATTATATTTAAAATATCCTATATTTTTAGGATTTCTTAAGGTGATTATAATAGGAAATATCTAGTAATAAGATCTTTATTTATTATAATAATTTTTAGTTCTTAATAAAGATTTTTATTAAGAAGTAATTATAATATAAAAGATTAAAAATTAATTTGAGATATTTAGATATAATAGTATAAATATAAAATAAAAAGTTTAAATAAGAATTAAAATAAATATAGTATAATTATATAAGAATAATTACTTAGACTTTAAAAGGCTTATATTTTAGAGTCTTATTCTTATAATAATTATTTATATAAAATAATTTTATATAATCCTATATTATTTTATATAGCTATAGGGTAATATAATTGCTTTTAAAGTTAGGAATAAGATCTATATATATAAGATATTTACTAGCCTTAGTAGTAGTTTTGGTAGTGTAAGGCCTCTGACTAGTCTACTTGCTATCTATATAGTGCATATAGTGTGGCTGGGCCTGCTTACTTAGCCTCCCAAATCTAAGATAAGGTTTGATATAGCTTCTAGGTCATTACAATTTAGTACTATCTCTTAAACTACTTAAAAGTAGCCTGACTAATAACAGAACTATTATAAAAAAAAATAGAGTTTCTATAAAATAAATAATAAGTAAAAGCCTTTAAAATTATTAAAAAATTAATAAAGAAGTTATTAATACTTATTTTATTTAACTATAAACTACTAATTATTATTCTATTAAATGTATTAGGAGATAGATTAAAACTTATACTTAAATAATATAAGAATAGAAAATTTATATTAGTTACTTTCTACTTAAGATAATTCACTAATATAAAATAAAATTACAATACTTATAACTAAGAATTATTAGTAATAATAGTTATATTTAATAAATAGTAATATTATCTTAAAGGAATAAAATATAAAATTATAATATAAAGTGATTATCTTAATTTTAAATATTTATAATAACTAAGGAATTAATAAAATAATAAATTAGATAGATTAAAAAGCTAGCTAAATTTAACTTCTAAATTAAGTATATTAAAAAAAAGAAAATATTATAGCTAATATACTAAGCTAATAACTAGACTATATTATTAGAATTAAATAATTAAGAATAAACTTATTAATAGAATATAATAATAAATTATAATATAATTCTAATATAGTACTAGTAATAATAATTATTATTAAAGAATCAGAATTCTATTAATAATTATAAACTATAATTATAAAGAATAAGATAATTATAATTATAGTATAATAAAGAGAAGCTATATAGAATTAAAAACTTATAGTATAGAATAGTTTTATATTTATGTCTATAATTATAATTAATAATATTATATAAGAATATTATAACTTACTATACTAAGGATATTAGAGAATTAAATAAATTATTAAGAAAATATAATAATAATATTACGTTTTATAAATAAGATAAAAGGTTATAATATAGATTAACTAATATAATAACTATAATTAGAATAAGCTAATTAACTATTAATTATATAGAAAAATATAAATATCTAAGATATTAAATCTTATATAGGAAAGTATAATAATTAATTTTATATAAAGATTACTAGAATTAAAAGATTTAATCACTAGAATTAAATATACTAATATTATAATAAATATTAATTAACTTATAAAATATATAATATTAAAGAATTTTATAGCATAGTAATATATAGTATTTATATTATAATAAATATTTATATAAACTAGATTACTAAAGAAAATTATTTCTAATAAGAATAAACTCTTTATATTAAAATTTTAGGATATAATTATAAAAGTATATAGAATTAATTACTAATTATCTATGTCTAATTGTAACGGCACGCTCTTAGGCATTAGACTCAGGACCGACAAACACCTCAGGCAGGAGGCACGTGTTAGGGCTAATAATTCGGAAACCCTAGGAATTGGGATTGACCGGCGAGTGCCAGCAGCCTCCTTCTAAATTGGGAGCCGGCTATCTTCTTAATTAGAATCTAATAAAGCTATATAATATTAATAATACACATTAAGCTTTATTTTTTTCCTTTTCTTCCTTATGCTATTTATTCTTTATTATTTAATACTTAAATAGGAATTAATTCTATTTAATTTAACTATTATAATATAATAAATAGTATCACTATTTTATACTTATTCTCTTCATACATTAATATAGCTAGCTATCTCATAGTAAAAAACTTTAATTAAGTAAGAATCTCTTTTTATTACTCTTTTTATTAAAATCTAATCTTTTTTTATTATTTAATATCTATATGACTAATGTAATAAGTAAAAATCTAGATTAATAATATCTTCTTTTCTTTCTTTTTTATTAAATAATAATAACACTATTAGATAGGATAGTTAATAATATTATAGAAATACTTAAAATAAAAAAAAAAACTATTGGAAGTAATATTAAGAATAATCTACTAAAATAAATTTATTATTTTATTATTAATCTTTATTACTTCCTAAGGTAAGTTACTATTAAGGAGAGAGAGAATAAAGAATTTATTATTTTAGAAAAGATAGTTTAAAAAGATTTTATTAAGAAGATCTAGAAGAATTTTAAGGCTTTATTTAATAATCTTAATAATTATCTAGTAAAGATTTAGATAGTAGTGGCTACTTATAAGAGCTAAATAGAAAAAAGATAAAGTATACTTAAGAAATAGATTTATTAGCTTTAGAAATAACTTAATATTAAGGATAAGATTATATAGAGTCTTATTAATAAATATAATAAATAAGTTTTAGAATATATTTAGTAATTTAATAGTAAATTAATAAGATTATATTTTAGGACTAATTATCTTTAAGAAGTAGTATTTTATAAAGCTATTTAATAGATTTCTCTTAATTAATAAAAAAGATTCAAAGTATAAATCTTAAAAGGTTAATATTACTAGTAAGCTAAAAACTAATATTAATTATTATAAATTTTTTAAGATCTAGATAATCTATATTAATAAAATAATATAAAATAAAACTAATAATTATCATCTTATATATATATATAAAACTTAATTAATTTTTATAAAAATTTAGATAAAATAATTAAATATTTAAATACTATTTATCTTAATATTAACCTAGAAACTAATACTAAAACTAATTTTAAGGCTTTTATATAGGATATAATATATTTCTAAAGCTTCTTATTAAAGTTCTAATTACTAGTATAAAATTCTAATCTTATTCTTAATAAATATAAAGAGAAGCTTTATAATAAGCTTAATAATAATACTATATTATATAAGATTAATAATAAGTTATTATTTTATACTATTTTTATTACTAAATATATTACTAATATAAATTATTTAAAGTAGATTATTTATAAGAAGTATTTTTATAATTAATATTATAAAAAGAACTAAGAAAATAATAATAAATATAAAAAAAATAATAATAAAAGTAATAATACTCCTAAAGATTAAAATATTATAAAAAATAAATCTAAGTCTAATTAAATTTTATATAATAATAATAAGTACTTTTATTATAAGTAATTTAAGTACTTAAATTAGAACTATTTATTTATTCTTAGGATTAAAATAAATCTTAAAGCTCTTAAGAAATAATCTTATAAAAAAAAAATCTTATAAAAAAAATAAAAAAAATAATCTAGAAGAAGTTTTTAGTCTAAATAAATATAAAATTAATTAAAAATTTCTAGATTTATTATAATTATTAAGAAATAAAAGAAATAACTTTATTATATTTATTTAATTAGAAAAAAATTAACTTTTAGTATATATTAAATTATTAACTAATTTAAAAGTAGATGCTTTTACTTTTATAGATATAGAACTTACTATATTATTAATAAAGTATTTTAATATTAAATAAAATTACTAATAATATATAAGATAATAAAATATAATAATTAAAATAAAAAATTAATTACTTATACTATTATCTTAATATTTATTATTAATAATAAAAAGTAATTAGATATTTCTTTTTAGATTATTAATCTAGATTAATATAATATTATTCTAAGATAGATATAATATATTAAATATAAAATACTTTTTAATTATATAAATTAATAAATTATCTAATCTAATAAGTAAAGTTTAGAGGATAAACTAGTTATTAAATATAATATATTAATACTTAAAAGAACATTAAAGCATTTTAATATTAATTCTTAATATTAAAGAAATACTAATTAAAGAAATTATCTTCTAAAGGGAAAGAAATATAGAAGAACTATTAAAAAAATATTTATTAAAATAAAGTTTTTATCTTAGTAGCTATATAGAAGGATAATAGCTAGAAATAAAAAATTCTTAAAAAAATACTTTATAATAGTAAATAGAAATAATATTAAAAATAAGCTATTTTTAATAATATTATTAATTAATTAGAATTTATTAAGATAAAAGAAATAAGAAAATAAAACTTAATATAATAGTTAACTATAACTATTATTTAATCTTAAAATTCTATTTAGATTATAAGAAGTAGAAAAGATACTTAAAAAAAATTATCTAGCTAAAGAATCTAAATATTATAAAATATTATCTAGAAAATACCTTTATTAATTTAGATAAAAATTAGATAAATAATAAATAGAAGCTATAAGAAATTTAAAAAAAGATAGTAAAAAAAAAATTAATAAAATATAAAGAAGCTTATAAGAGAGTTTTATTAATATTATAATTAATCTTTATAGATTTCTTTAATTAATATTAATATTATTAGTATAACTAGCTTTAAAAAATTACTATAAAATAAGAAAAATAAAATTTTTATAATTAATCTTAATAATATTAAGAAAGTTTTAGAGTATAAGTAGAAGCTAAATAATTACTAAAAGCTAGATTTAGAAGAGATTAAGATTAAGTTATTAAAAAAATTTTATAATCTAATGTATATTTTTCTTAAATTTAAATTAAATAAATTATTTTCTTATTATTTTTATAATTATAAGATTAAATTATTTTAAAAAGATAATCTAAAATATTTATTACTCTATTATATAATTATAGATTAATTTAAGATAATATAAAAGTATATTTTTAATAATTTAATAAAAAGATTTATTATTTTAAATAATATATTTTTTATCTTATTAATTCTTATAACTACTAAGAGAGATAGAAATTAGAGATTTTATATTAATCTCTAGAAATTAAATATTTTAAGTAAAAAGGATTAATATTTATTATTTTTTATTAATAAGATTTTTAAAAAAATTAATAAAATAAAAATCTTTATTAAGCTTAATATATAATAAAGATTTTATTAGATTTATATATATCTAGAGTTAGAGAATTTAATAATATTATAGTATTAATATAGGATATTTAAGTATAAGATAATATTTTTTAGATTTATTAATAAATTAGTTATTTTCTAGAGGCTTATTAATAATATCTTAATATTATTTCTAGATAAATTTATTATTATTTTTATAAATAATTTATTTATTTATAGCTTAAATTTATTAAAGTATAAGAATTATATAAGGTAAGTATTTAAATATTTATATAAATATAGTTTTTAAGTCTTAATTAAGAAATATAAATTTAAGATAATAAAGATTAGATATTTAGACTTTATTATTTTACTAAATAAAATTAAGATTAATTTAAAGAAAGTAAAAATTATTATTAAATAAAAAATATTAATTATAATTAAGAGTATATAATTATTCTTAAAATTTTATAATTTTTATTATTATTTTATAAAAGTTTATAGTTAAATAGTAGAAATGCTTTTTTAATTATTATATATAAATATTCTATTTAAATAGAACTATAATTACTAATAAATCTTTAATAAGTTAAAATTAAGTCTTATTTAGATCTTAGTATTATATTATTATTAGTCTTATTTATTAATATATATTAAGACTAATACTTTAGATAAAATTATAGTAAAAATTCTATCTTAATAATAAGAAAAGAATAGATTATAATATTTTATAATTTTTTATTTTAAAATTATAATATTTATTAAGTATAATTATAATATTTATAATAAAAAATACTAGCTATAGTTTATTTTATAAAGAAATAATAACCTAAATTAATTAAACTAGATTAAGAAGACTATTTTAAGATTTTATTTAATTATTAAATTTTAAAGTATTTTATAATAAAGAAATAATTTAATATTAAATAAACTTATTAATATAAATTATTAATAGATTATTATTTTATTCTTAAATACTAATTTAATAAGTAAAATATACTAGCTAATATTTTAATATAAAAAAAATAATATAATTAGGAATTTTAATTATAAAAATTAAATTATACTTTTTATTAAAATATTAGATTTTAAGATTATAAAGATAATAATTTTAATTATTATTAGTATAATAAATAAAGAGTTAGATATTATCTTTTATATTATAAAAGTAAACTTAGAATAACTAGATATTAAGTCTCTAAAAGAATAAATATAAAATAAAAAAAGCTATTAAAAGCTTAATAAAAAATATCTCTTTTTTGAAAACTATTTCTATATTTTAAAAAAAATTAATTTATAAGTAAGATTCTTAGATAAGATTTATTAGTAAGCTTTAATTATCTATTTTAACTAAATAAAGATAAAGTAATTTATTAAAAAGTATTATTACTAGGAAATAAAGTCTATAAATATAAAATATTATATTAATTATTATATAGTCTATAAAAAAAATATTATAAAAAAAAATTTATTATCTAGTTTATTAAGATTTTTACTAATTCTAAAAAGATTATAGTAATATATCTTAATAAATTTTATATCTTTTTTAAAAAATAAATATAGATTTAATATCATTTTTATAAGTATAAATAAACTAAGTAAGAGGATAATCTTTATTTTTTATTAAAAAATAATTATTACTAAAAATATAGTATATCTTTATATTTATTATATTTATTTATAGATAAACTTATCTAACTTAATAGTATTAGATTATAGAAATTAATTTATTTTAAAATTTTAAGATAAGATTTACTAAATCTTAAAAATAAAGATTAAGTTATTAATTAGCTTTAATCTCTAGATAGATAATTAGATGGAAATTTTTAATAAATATATTATAGAATAATTATAACTCTTTATTAGCTATTTTTAGAATAATTAGTCTAAATAGTTACTAATTATAAATTTTATTTATATTATTCTATGTTATAAATTTAGTAGGATATTTTTATTTATAATTAAGAAAGAGTATTAACTATAAATATTATTTAATTAAAATAAATTAAAAGAACTATAAAAATTAATATTTAATTATAAATAAGCTTAGGCTTAGATTAAATACTTATAAAAGATATAATAGTTTATAAGAAAAGAAATAAAAATAGCTTAAAAGAAATAAGAATAAAATATAAATTAATAATACTATAAAAAAACTTTAATATTAGGAATAGTATTATTATTTTTATAAAAAATTAAAAGATAGATTATTCTAATTATAAGCTTACTAAATAATAAGTAAGGCTCTACTTTATTAAAAAAAAGGAAGAGAACTTCTAGAGAGTTATATTATTAGAAAAAATTAATATATATCTAATTTTCTATTTAAATAAACTATATTAAGTAAAAAAATTAGAGCTATTATTAAACTAAATTATTAATAAGTAGGAATTAATTAAGATTAATGGAAAGTAGAAGTATAAGGTAGAAAAGATATTAAATTTAAAAAGATACTATAAGAAGCTATAATATAGAATAAAATAACTTATTTATAAGAAAAATAATTTAACTTAATATCTAATTTTAAATTTTAAAAATATATTAGATTATTTACTTAATTTTTATATATTATATCTAAGAAAGCTAGATCTACTAAAGTGGCTGTTTATTTAAGCTATAGTAAAGCTATAAGATAAAAATATAAAAAATTATTTAGAAGATAAATTTCTTATATAAAATAATTTAATACTCTTATACTTAAGGGTAAATACTTATTAAAAAGAAAGATAATATAATAATATACTTTTAGATATTAGACTTAGAACTAATAAACATCTTAGGTAGAAGATATATATTAGAGCTAATAATTTAGAAATTCTAGGAATTAAGATTAACTAGTAAGTATCAGTCTTTTTTTAGATTAAAAGCTAGCTATCTTTCTAATTAGGACTTAATGAAGCCATATAATTAATATTAATAATATATATTAAGCTTTATCTTTTTCTTTTCCTTCCTTATGCTATTTATTCTTCATTATTTAGTACTTAAATAGGAATCAATTCCATTCGATTTGGCTGCCATAACATAATTACTAGTAAACCAATAGATAAATTAAAAAAATAATTAAATAATTAAATAATATTTATAATATTATTTAGACTAGAATTAAGATAATTAAATAAAAATACTACTATTAATATAATTCACACTTAATAATATAAAAAATACTTCTATAAAAGAAAGTATTAACGTAATCCACGGGTAAACGGCGCACACGGGTAAGCAGCGCACCTCCAAACAATCAATTTATTATTCCTATATAAATTACATATAAAATATAAATAATTTTTTTAATTAATTATTGATTTTAATTTAGGTATTAATTATGCCTATATCTTAGCTCTTAATAATATATATATATATAGGTAATATATACTAAGACTATTATAAAGCCTTATTATAATTAGTTAATAAAAAGATCTTATAAAATTTATAAAGCTTTTAAACAAGCTTTTATTTTTTAAAAATAGTTAAAATATCCTTATTTATAAGTAGATGAGTATATTAAGTATATTATTTTTTTAATTAATTAACTGCTTTATATAGATTATAGTTTTTACTAGTTAAAATAATAATATTATATATAGTTATTAAGAATCTTTTAATTAATTAATTAAGAGTCTAATTTAATAGTAAATTTAATTTTAAATTAGTTATATTAAGAAGCTTTTTAATAGACTTTACTTGCTTTATTAATATATGAGTATTATAAAGTATTTTAGAGCTTTAAATATAATTATTTAATATATTAGATTAATTTAATATTAGTGTAGCCTTATAGATTATAATTTATAATTAAGATAGAACTTTTTATAAATTATATAATATAATTCTAGAATATAGAAAGCTAGCTTTAATATTTTATATAGAATAAGTTTAAAGCTGTATAGATAAAAGTATAGTAAGAAAATTAAGTTTATTAATATAATAAAGCTTAAAGTGAATTTAATTCTTAATTATAATTCTATATAAATACTTTGATACTAAGAAAATATTAATATCTAATAATTAAAATAAATATAAAGAATATATAGGTAAATAATATATAATAATATTATTATTACTATATGCTAGATTAAATTTTAGTATTAAATAGTTACTATAACTATTTAATATTAAAAGTTAATATCTATTAACTATAAATAGCCTTATAAAAGGCTTAAATATCTTTTTAAGTTATTATAATTTTAACTTATTAGAGATCTAGCTTTTTAGTAAATAAATAATTAATTAATTAAGGGGTAATATTAAATTAGTATACTAATTAACCTAATTATATTTTAATTTAAAGATAATTAATAAAAATATAATAATACTATTATTATTAATATATTTAATAATTATTACTTATTCCTAATTTTTTAGCTAAATAATATTTAATTTGCTTAAGTAATTAGAATTATATATAATTTTTATTATAGTTCTAATCTTTATAATAAATCTAGTTTTATTAAAGTTATAAATATTATTATTAAAAATTCTATATTTCTACTTAAAGTAGAGTAATTTTTTAAAAAAAATATTAATTAGGATTAGATTTTTATAAAATATATAATTATAAGTTAGTCTATATATAAATTTAGCTTTAAAATTAGATTATTAATATAAAAATAATTATATTTAATTTATTTCTATTTTCTTAAGTAATTTAATTAGATTCTTTTAAATAAATAAAAGATTTATTATTTTTTTAACTACTATTATTATTATTTTTCTTATTTTATTTATTTTATTCTATTTTATTCAACCTTTTTTAATTATACTTTTTTTTTTTTTTTTTTTTTTTTTCTCTAATCTCTCTAACTTCTTAATATTCTTTATATCTTTTTAAAGAAACTTACTAGCTTATTTTTTAAAAAGCTTTTATTAATTATAAAAGTAAAGAATCTTTACTAAAGCTTATTTTTTTTAAAAAATACTCTTATATCTCTATTAAATACTTCTATATTAAATCTAAAACTAGCATATTAATATAGTAATAGTTATTTACTTAGATATATTTATTATAATATCTTAAAGATTCTATTTTAATATAAAATTTATTAGATTCTCTATAATATTTATAAAAGAAAAAATAAATAATATTAAATTATTTAAGTTAAGAAAAAATTTTTAAAATAATTTTCTTAGAATATGGAATTAATATAAAATTATAAATTTAGATATTCTTTATTTTTAAGAAAATTAAAAATTTAAGATTTTTCTAAATTTTAGAGATATTATTTATTATTTATTTTTAAATTATTAGGATACTAGCTTTTAAAAAAAAATTTATTAAAAAATTAATATATTACAACTAATAGATATAATTATATTACTATATAGAAATAAAGAATTATTTAGTACTAGTTTTAGCTTTACTATTAAAGTAGAAACTATATAATTATAGAATATACTATCTATCTATAAATATTAAGATTAATAAGGACTAAGTATTATAAAATTTATAAATATTTTATAATAACTATAATAATTAATATATAAGAATTATAAAAATCTTCTAATTTTTATAATAGAACATTACTATATAAGAATATTTATTTATTATATACTTAGCTTTATTTATTATTTTAAATTAATTATAAATCTTAAATATATAATCTTTTATTAATTAGGATTAATTATTATCTTTTTATTTAAGTCTTAGTTCTAAGACTTTTTATATATTAGAAGTCTCTTAACTTTGTCTATTTAAAATATCCTAGTTATACTCTGACAATAATAAACCAAAGTTTCCAACAATAAGTATTTAAATACTTATATAAATATAGTCTTTAGATTTTAATTAAAAAGTATAAGTTTAAGATAATAAAGATTAGATATTTAGACTTTATTATCTTACTAGATAAAATTAAGATAAATTCTAAAAAAATAAAAATTATTATTAGATAGAAAATATTAATTATAATTAAGAATATATAATTATTCTTAAAATTTTATAACTTCTATTATTATTTTATAAGAGTTTATAGTTAAATATTAAAGATACTTTTCTAACTATTATATATAGATATTCTATTTAAGTAAGACTATAATTTTTAATAAATTTCTAATAAGTTAAAATTAAGCTTTATTTAGATTCTAGTATTATCTTATTATTAATTTTATCTATTAATATATATTAAGATTAATATTTTAAATAAACTTATAATAGAAATTCTATTATAATAATAAGAGAAAGATAGGTTATAGTATTTTATAGTTTTTTATTCTAAAACTATAATATTTATAATAAAAAGATACTAGTTATAATTTACTTTATAAAAAAATAGTAGCCTAAGTTAATTAAGCTAAATTAAAAAGATTATTTTAAGGTCTTATCTAACTATTAAGTTTTAAAATATTTTATAATAAAGAAATAATTTAATATTAGATAAGCTTATTAGTATAAATTATTAATAGATTATTATTTTATTTTTAAATATTAATCTAGTAAGTAAAATATACTAATTAATACTTTAATATAAAAGAAAAGTAATATAATTAGAAATCTTAATTATAAAAATTAAGTTATATTTTTTTACTAAGATATTAGATTCTAAAATTATAAAAAAAATAACTCTAATTATTATTAATATAATAAATAAGAAGTTAGATATAATCTTTTATCCTATAAAAGTAAACTTAGAATAATTAGATATTAAGTCTCTAAGAGAATAAATATAAAATAGAAAAAATTATTAAAAATTTAATAAAAAATATTTCTTTTCAAAGACTACTTTTATATTCTAGAGAAAATTAATTTATAAATAAGACTTTTAGATAAGATTTATTAATAAGCTTTAACTATTTATTTTAATTAGATAAAGATAAAATAGCTTATTAAAGAGTATTATTATTAGGAAATATAATCTATAGATAATATAACTAGTAAGCCACCCAGCCATATAAGCTACCTGGCCACCTTTACCTGGAAACGCGCTCTATATTGATTTCAATCCTTAAATTTCAACCCGAAATAATAATTATATACAAAAAATTAATTATTAGTATAATTAGAGTATTAAGGCTTTCTATATCTAAAAATTTTATACTTACTACATTAAAATTAGTAGCATATATATGGTTAAGAGGATAAAAGTTTAAGCTTAACTAGAATAGTAATAGTAGTTTAAAATGCTTTAATTAATTTATTTATAAATATCTATACTTCCTCTTTAGTTATTCTTTACTTATAAGATATCTATTTTTTAAATTATATATATTTTTACTTTTCCTTCTTATTTATAATATGTAAATTATGAACTTTCTTTTATATAATAAAAAGCTTATTAATACTAATCTTATAAGTCTTTAATATATAACTAATTACTTTATTAATGATCTTAGATAGGCTCTGTATATACTAACTAATTTATTATTTAATTATACTTAATTACTATTTAAATTAATGTAGATTTTAAGATATTTAAAAATAAGAGAATTAGGAATTACTAAATAAATAAAAAGATAGTATTAGAGTCTTTAATTAAATAGTAAATTATTAATAAACTTAATCTAGATTTAATAGTATTAATCTAGTTACTTTAAAGCTATTCTAAATAGTCTTAGCTTTATAGGTTATTATATAGGCCTCTAAAAATACAGTAAAAAAGTTAATTTTATTAATATAATTAAAACTAAGCCTTATCTACTATTTAATAAACTTTTTATATTATTACTTTAAGACTATAAAATAGCTAATATTAAAAGACTATAAAAAATATAAGAAGTATAAAGATATATAGATTAGAATAATCTTATTCTTAGTATATATATAATTAAATTTAGCAATTAAATAGCTATTATAGCTATTTAAAATTAATATGCAATATTATCTAATTATTTAGCTATTTATAAGAAGAATAAAGTAATTAATAAGCTAATCTATACTAATCTAATCTATTATCTACTTATTATTACTAATATTAATTTTTTAATTATCTAAAAGAGTCTTAAACTAGTCTTTTTAAGAGTATTTAGTAGCTTTAAAGATTATATATAAGAGTAAGACCTAGCTAGTAGAATTAATTATCTTAATTATAATTATCTATTCTTAATTATTAGATTATAGTAGATGTAGATAGCTATATTAATTACTTCTAGTAATAATCTTCGCGCTTATATAAAAGCCTATTACAAAGCTAGTCTTATCAAAGTTATAAATATCTTTTAATAGGATTTTATATTTTAATATAGCCTTTTATATACAATTAAAATATTTCTTAATTATTTTTAAATCTTTATATTTAATATGCTTATAATTATATCTCTATAAGAATTATAATTTAAGCTTAAAATAATATTAAATTAAATTATATATTTATTTTTCTCTAACTTATTAATTTCTATATTAAGAAAGAAGAATATTAGCTATATTTTATACTATAGTATATTAGAGAGATAATTCTTACTTTATTAAATCTAATATTTTTTTAATAAATGATTTCTCTTTGTATTTAGTTAATTTATAATTATTAATATATTTTATATTTTTATATTATATTTTCTTTAATTAGTCTTAAAGAGTTATATAAGGGATAATATAAATTCTTACAGCTTTATATATACTTAAGATATTTCTATTTTTTAAATTAAAAATAACTAATTAAATCTTCCCCTCTAATTTAATTAATTTTAGAGGATTTTTTTTGCGAATTAGTGGCATATTGATACATTGAAATTATAGAATTAAAACACAGCACATTTCTGGGTAGAGATGGCCAGGTAGCTTACATAACCAGGTGGCTTACCAGTTACGTTATAAAGTATTATATTAATTATTATATAATCTATAAAAGAAATACTATAAAGAGAGATTTACTATTTAATTTATTAAAATTTTTATTAATTCTAAAAAGATTATAGTAATATATTTTAATAGATTTTATATCTTTTTTAAAAAGATAAATATAGATTTAATATAATCTTTATAATTATAGATAAGCTAAGTAAGAGAGTAGTTTCTATTTTTTATTAGAAGATAATTGTTATTAAAGATATAATATATTTTTATATTTATTATATTTATTTATAAATAGGTTTACTTAATTTAATAGTATTAGATTATAAAAATTAGTTTATCTTAAAGTTTTAAGATAAAATTTACTAAATTTTAGTAGTAAAAATTAAATTATTAATTAATTTTAATCTCTAGATAGATAGTTAGATAGAAATTCTTAATAAATATATTAAGGAGTAGTTATAGCTTTTTATTAACTATTTTTAAAATAATTAATTTAAGTAGCTACTAATTATAGATTTTATTTATATTATTTTATATTATAAGTCTATTAGGATGTTTTTATTTATAATTAAGAAAAAAATTAACTATAAATATTATTTAATTAAAATAAATTAAAAGAATTATAAGAATTAATATTTAATTATAAATAAGTTTAGGTCTAGGTTAGATATTCATAGAAAATATAATAGTTTACTAGAAGAAAAATAAAAATAGCTTAAAAAAAATAGAAGAAAAATATAAATTAATAATATTATAAAAAAGATTCTAGTATTAAGAATAGTATTATTATTTTTATAAAAAATTAAAAGATAAAGTGCTCTAATTATAAGCTTATTAAATAATAAATAGAATCTTATATTATTAAAAAAAAAATTCTTAGAGAGTTATATTACTAGAAAAAATTAATATATATTTAATTTTTTATTTAAATAAGCTATACTAAATAAAAAAACTAGAGTTATTACTAGAATAAATTATTAATAAGTAGGGACTAATTAAATTTAATAAAGAATGAGAATATAAGATAAAAAAGATATTAGATTTAAAAAGAGATACTATAGGAAGTTATAATATAAAGTAAAATAGTTTATTTATAAGGATAATAACTTTATTTAATATTTAGTTTTAAATTTTAAAAATATACTAGATTACTTATTTAATTATTATATATTATATCTACAGAAGTTAAGTTTACTAAAATAATTATTAGCTTAAATTATAATAAAATTATATAATAAAAAGATAAAAGACTATCTAGATAATAAATTCTTAAAATAAAGCTATTTAGAATTACTATACTTAAGAATAAGTATTTAGAAGAGAGAGAGATAATATAATAATATACTCTATAACTAGATTAATAATAGCCTTAGATAGAGATTATATATATAGATTATAGAATAAAGTAATATTAATAGAAAGCCCTAAATATTAAAAATAATTAGGATTTATTATTACTTATTTAATTAAATACTATAGAGAGTATATAAAATATTAATAGTATATAAGAAGTTTTATCTTCTTTTTTTCCCTTCTTTATATTGTTTATTCTTTAATATTTAGTACTTAAATAGGAATCAATTCCATTCAATTTAGCTGCTATAACAACTCTGACTATAGACTTTTTCAGATTAATTAATAATATCTTACTAATTTTCTTTAAATAATATAAATATTTAGAATTTTTTATTAATATTAATAAAATCTTTATTTTATTAAAAATTATGTTATAGATAAATATTTTTAAGTATCTAAGTTATACTAATATTATTATTATAAATATAAATCTTATTGAGTAAGATTTATAAGTTTATTTTTTATTTAAAATTACTTAGTTTTAAATAGAATTTAGAAAATATAATAAATTTATTTAATAAAAACTCTTTTAATATTAGTTGATTATTAGATATAGTATTTTATATATTAATATAATAACAATTTATATAATATTTCTTCTTTTTATATTAATAATATTAGTAAAAGATACTTTCTAGTTAGTTTATATATTATTTAGCTAGAAAATATAATAAGCTATTTAGCTAATAAGAGTAGATATTCTTATATTTAGATATCTTATCTAACTAGATTATCTTTATAATTATAATATTTATATTATTATAATTAGTAATAATTATCTAATTAAATTTATTATTTATTATATATATAATTAAATAGTATTATTTTATTATAGTTTACAATAAATAGATAATTTTAATTTTAATATATATCTTTAATTAAATTAATTTATAGGATTATTAACTATCTAGTTAAAATTATAATTCTTTTTTTTATATATATAGATTTTAAAACTAGTTTCTCTCTAGAATTTTTTAATTTTATTTTAAGAAGTATTTTTGTATTAAAATAGGATATTATTTTAATATAAAAATATAATATAATAAAGATTAGATTAATATTATTATTAGTTATAAAATCTATTTTAATTAATATATTTATTTATAGATTCTTAATAATATTGATTTTAAAAATAATTTTTAATTAACTTATCTTATTAGATTTTTTAATAATAAAGTAAAGTAGTAACGTAATCGGTAAGCGAGTGGGCCATGTAAGCGAGCGGGCCATTTTCTCTGGAAAATGCGCTCTATATTGATTTTAACCCTCAATTTTAACCCGAAATAATAATTATATACAAAAAATTAATTGCTAGTACGATTAGGACATTGAGGTGATCTATGCCTGAGAGTATTATATATATTATACCGAAATTGGTGGCGTACGCGTACTTGAGAGGCTGGAAGCTCAGGCTTGGCTGGAGTAGTAGTAATAGGCTGAGATATCTTAATCTGACCCTATATAAGTATCTGAGCTTTCTCTCTAGTAATTTCTTGCTTATGAGTTATTTGTTTTGTAGATCTTTAACGCTTTTACTTTTCTTTCTCATTTGTAGTCTGTAAATTGTGAACTTCCTTCTGTATAATAAGAAGCTTATTAATACTAGTCTCGTAGGCCTTTGATATGTGGCTAATTGCTTTATTAATAACCTTAGATGGGCTCTTTGTATGCCGACTAATTCACTGCTTAATTGTACTCAATTGACGCTTAAATTAACGCGGATTTTAAGGTGTTTATAAGCAGGATGATTGTGAATCGCTAGATGGATGAGGAGGTGGTATTGGAGTCTTTAATTGGATAGTAAGTTATTGATAAACTTGCTCTGGATTTAATAGCATTAATCTAGTTATTTTAAAGCCATTCCGAATAATCTCAGCTTTATAGGCCATTATATGGGCCTCCAGAAATGCAGTAAAAAAGTTAATTTTATTAATATGATTGAAACTGAGCCTCATTTGCTACTCAACAAGCTTTCCATATTGTCGTTTTAAAACTGCAAAACAGCTAACATCGAGAGGCTGTAAGAGGTGTGAGGAATGTGGAGGCATGTAGATTGGAATAATATTATTCTCAGTGTATATATGATTAAATTGAGCAGTTAAATAGCTTTCATAGCTATCTAGAATTAATATATGATATTGTCTAATTATCTAGTCATTTATATGAGGAATGAAGTAATTAATAAGCTAATCCATTTTAATCTAATCTGTCGTCTATCTATTATCACTAATATTGATCTTTTAATCATCTGGAAGGGTCTCAAACCAGGCTTCTTAAGAGTATTTTGAGGCTTTAAAGATCATGTATAAGGGTAAGACCTAACTGATAGAGTTAACTGTCTTGATTGTAGTTACCTATTCTTAATTATCAGGTTACAGTAGATGTGGGCGGCTATATTAATTATTTCTAGTAATAACCTTTGCGCTTATATAGAGGCCCATTGCAAAGCTAGTCTTATTGAAGTTGTAAATATTCTCCGATAGGATTCCATACTTGGTTATAGCCTCTTATACGTGATTAAAATACTCTTTAATTATCTTTAGATCTTCGCATTTAGCACGCTTATAGTTATATCTTCGTAAAAATCGTGTTTTTAGCTCTAAGTGACATTGAACTAGATTATATATCCATTTTTCTCCAACCTGCTGATTTCTATGTTGAGAAAGAAGAATATTGGCTATATCTTGTACTATAGAAAGTTAGAAAGGTAATCCTCGCTTATCTAGATCTAATATCTATTTTATAAGCGATTCCTCCTCTAATCTAGTTAATTTATGATTATTTACGCGTTTTTTAGCTCGATATTCGATGCTGGCAAGTCGACGTTGGAGAGTTGTATGAGAAATATTATAGATCTATATAGCTTTATGTATAGTTTGAATTTTTTTATTTTTTAAATCGGAAATAGCAAATAATATCTTGCTCTCTTGATTGCTTGAGTTTTGTGTATTTCCTATATAAATTGGTGGCATATTGACGCGTTGAAATCTAGTAATCAATATAGAGCATGTTTTCCGGAGAAAATGGCCCGCTCGCTTACATGGCCCGCTCGCTTACCGATTACGTTACTTAAATAACTTTATTAATAATATATTTATTATTACTAATATTATTTAACTTGAGTAACTTCTTAAACATTTTAATAGAATAGTTATAGGACTAATTATTTATAAAATATTTATTAATTAATATAAAGATATATCTAGAATCTAAATAAATTATAGTAATAATATATAATATTATTATTTAAAGCTTTTTCTAATTAAAACTTTATTAAGATTAATAAAGGATATTTTAACTATCTTAATATCTTTAAAAATAAAAATGGTAATTATAAAATAGACTTAAAATAAATTTAAGAGTATATCTTTAATTAGATAAACTCTCATAAGATTATTTAAAAAATATTATTATTTAATATAAGTATATAGCTTATTTATTTAATTTAAATATCTCTAGATAAGTTTTTTAACTAATCTAAAAAGTAATTATTATAATATAATAATAATTTTTCTAATTTATTTAGTAATAATCTAGATAATTATAGTAATTATTTTTATCTAGTTTATTTTTAGTAATATTATTATATTTTTTATAATTATTTTAATTTATTTATCTTTATTTATATTTAGTAAAGTAATCTTTAAGTATCTTTTAAAAATCTAATAAAAAATTTCTTTAGCTAGTAGAATTAGGCTAATTAATCTAATAAATAAATTAAAATTATTCTTATTAAGAATATAATTAAAAGTATTTATTACTAGATTTTTAACTAGATTTCTTATTATAATAATTAACAGACTAAATAGTAAGATAGTTTAGTAATATATAGTTATTTAAAGAATAGAATATAAATATAATTAATAAACCTAATTTATTATAATTAATAAAGGATCTATTTTTTTTATTAAAATATCTTTATAAGTATTTATTAATTTATAAAGATTAGTAATAAAAGATTTAATAGAATTAATTTTATAAAGAGTAGCTAATAGATTATTATTAAGCTAGCTAAAAGTTATAATAATAATTATAATTATTATAATAGTATTTATTTAAATTATAATAGTAATTTTTATATAGTCTTTAAGGAGCTTACTTAAAAATTTATTTATATTAACTAAAATATTTCTCTTTAATAATTTTTATCTATTTAGTAATAATAATATTTTTTATTAATATATTTATATTATATTTAAAAGTTCCTACTAGTTTTATCTAATATCATAAAAGTTAGTATTAAAATCTAAACTATTCTATTACTTAATAAATATATATTGTATCTTAAATATAGCTTATTAAAATAATATTTATTATTATTTTAGCTAAAGTATATCTTAGACTATTTAATATCTATAATACTTTAGTAGTATTTAGCTTAAATTATTTTTCTAAAATAAAAAACCATCCTTTATTTAGTTCTTTATCTTAAAGAAAGTCTTTCTTAATATTAATAAATTTAATATAATATTATTATAAAATAACTTCTTATAATAAGTTATATAATTATAATTAAATAATAATTTTTTTATAAAATTAGTTATAAGAATAAATATTTTAATACAAAAAAAATATTTTAGTAGTAAAGTTATTAATTTAAATTAATAATTAGATCTTTATTAGTATAATTTTTATTTTTTAAATTTAAATAAAAATATTCTAACTTATCTTATTTTTAAAGAGTTTTAATAAAAAAATTTTTATTACTATTCTAAAAATTTCTATTAATATAATAAATAATATTATTATTAATAATATTATTAATATAGTCTAGAGAGTTATAATAAAATTTATATTAAGATCTATAACTTAATAAAGTATTAGAGTTAAATCTTTAGAAATATAATTTTTTAAGATTATCTTATTATTAAGAAATTTTAAGTATTTATTATAATATTATATTCATTTAATTTATTATTTTATTAAATATTTCTTATATTTCTAGAAAATAGCTTTAGCTAATTATCTAATTAGAATTAGATTTTATATTTTAATCAATTTAAGTAGATTATTTACTTTAAATTTTAGTTAATTATGAAGAGATTAGTTTTATATTTTTATATTAATATTAATATTAATATTTAAAGCTAGAATTATTAAGATTTCTTCTAATATAAATTATATATATAAATCTTTTAATAATTAAAATTAGGATATTAAGCAAACGTTAATATATTTAAAAGCTTATTTAGATATTTTATAAATACTTATTTAATATTAATTAAATAAAAATAAATTTAATAAAGATTAGATAAATATTAAATAAAATAGTATTTTTAAGAAAGATTTTTATAATTTTATTAATTAATATAATATTAATAAACTACTTAGCTAGAATATAGAAAAATTTTTTTTAGTATCTAAAATATTTTATAAATTATTAATAGATTTTAAGAATCTTTTTATAGTATCATTAATTTATTTTATTCAATATTAGACTATTTGTAGGTATAATAAAAAAATATAAAATTATAATAATTAATAAGTTTATAAAAATAATAATTCTTATTATTATGATAATTACTATAAAAAATAGTAAATTAAATTCTAGAATATATAAATTCTAAAGATAAAAGTAAAATATTAAAATTATTAGAATTAAGTAGAAGATAAATATAATTAGAGATTTTATTTAGTATAAGAAAGGTAATTGTTATTTTTAAGATATAATTATCTAAAATTAATAGATTTCTTTAAGAAGTAGAAGATTACTAGATAGTAATCTAAAAGTCTAAAAGGAGTAAAAAAAGATTTTTAGAGTAAAAACATTATAAAAATATAAAAATTTAATAGAAAAAATCTATAGAATTTATAGTATATATTTATAAATATATATTTTAATAACTCTTAATAATTATTAATAAATTAGGATTAATAATAAAGTTTATAGCTTAGCTAGTTATTTAGTTATATCTTAAATAGAATAATATTTAAGAATTAGTAAATTAATAAATAAAAAAAAAGATTATATAATTTAAAATTATATAATAATAAAGAAGTAAGAAAAAGATATTAGTAATTTTAAATTAACTAACTATACTATTAATTCGTATAAATATAAAATAAAATATAGAATAATATATATATTAAAAATATAATTTATTAAATTAATTAGACTAGCTAAGATAGACTATAAAGAAAATTCCTAGGTAATTGTCACGGACCTAGATCCACTATAGTTGTCACTAGCTGTGTAGAGCTATAATATGATGGATTAGACCATATAGAAGTCTAATAAAGGTTATCTCATAGTGAAATATTAAACAAATAATTTATAATAATAGATTAGTAATATAATAATAGTAAAAGAAGTCTTTTAAAATATTATAATACTTTAAGTATAATTTGCCTTATTAATCTTCTTAGTATATAATTAAAATAACTTAGATTAAAAAATTATGCTAAGTAAGAACTAGATATAAAAATAAATATATTTATATAGATAATCTCTTAGCATATATTTTAATATATATCCTAGTATATATCTTAATATATATTAATTCTATTTTACTAACTATATATTAATTATATATCTTTTTATATTAGCTATAAATTTATATATTTAATAACTATCTTATATATTAATATATATAAATAACTAATTATAGTATTAACTATTTTAATTAAATACCTTTTTTTATTAGTATTAATTTTTACTTAATATTATATAAATTAATTTTATAATATTACTTTTTTCTTTTTAGGATCTTTATTCTTAAAGATATAAATAGAAAGATTTATCTTTATTTTTAGTATAATCTTACTTCCTTATAAATAAATATCTAAAATATATCAATATATCTAAGCTACGTCTTTAAATTTATTAATATTATTATTAAATTAATTATATTCTTTAGAATAGTTTCCTAATTAATAATTTATATTTTTATTATATTTATTAAAGTTTATTCTATATTATAGATTTAAAAAATTATAATTATATATATTATATATCTAAAATAATAAAAAATATAAATACTATTTTTATATTAAAAAAGATTAGGATAAACTCTAATAAGTTAAATTAAAAATAAAGATAAATATAAAATCTATTAAAAATGATTTTAAAGCTTTCTTAAAACTTTAGTAAGAATTATTTTAATAATTATAATATTTAATATAAATATAATAGAAGATTATTGTAAAATTAATTTATTTTTATACATAATAAAAATTTCTTAAGAAGTATAATAATAAAATATTAAATTATAATATAAATATTATAAATATTCCTAATAAAAAGAATTCTAAAAATTCTATTTTAACTTCTTTAAATAAGTATTAATTAAATACTATATTTAATAATTTTTTAGTATTAAAATTCTTTAATTTTCTTTTACTAAATAATTTTTTATTTTTAAATCTTTTTTTTTAAGTAAAATTATTTCTTATAGAAATTCTTAATTATTTATTATATATTTATAAGATTCTTTTTAATTTTTTAAATATTTTCTATTTTATCAGATTTTATGTATTTTACTCAATAGTATTTTTATTTTTTAGTTATTTTTATTATTAATATTTTCTTAATTTTATAAGTTTTTTATTTAATAATAATATTAGTTTATATTTTAATATTTTATGATATTACTTCTAATAATAAAATATAAAATCTTAAATAAATTTATATAAAATTTAATAACTTTAACTTATAATTAATTTCTCTAATTTTTTCTTTAATTTTAAATAATTTAATTTATAAATAATTTAATTTATTATTTAATTATAATATTTTAAGATTTTTTTATACAAGATAGATCTTTTTTTATTTTAAAATTAAATCCCTTCTAATTCTTTTTATGATATTATTTTATATTAATTTCTTTTTATTATTTTATTTCTCTTTCTAAATAGATATATATAACTTTTATAATATTTACTATTCTTTTTATTATTTTTATTACTAATTTCTTATATCTTAATTCTTTTAATATTTTTATTTTTTATTCTATATATACTATAAAAAGTATTATTCTTATTATAAAGTATTTTAATATATTATATACTAATTATATTATTAATAATAATCTTATCTAATTATGTTATATTTAATTAATATAATTTTTTAGATATTATTTAAGTATTTAATTTATTTATTTTATTAGTTTAAAGATAATAAGCTAAATTTAATTATTATTCTCTTTCTATTAAATTTATTATTAATTTTTAAAGTTTTAATATAAATACTAGTTCTTTATTTAATATCATAATTTCTAATATATTATAATATTAGAAAACTTCTTTGAATAGCACTTTAACTAATAGATATGTGTTTATTTTTTTAGTTATTAATATAAAATATATATATTTTATTATTTTATTAATTATTATTATAATTAAGTTATATTCTTTTAACTTTAATAATTTAATAATAAGATCTATTATTACTTATTATTATAGATATTCTAATATTTCTAGTAGTTATATTTATCTATATAATTTATATCTTATAATTTTATTCTTTTAATATATATTATATTCTTTAATATATTTTTTAATATTCTTATATATCTTTAGCTAGAAATAATTTTTTAATATTTATTTTATAGTATTAATTATTTCTAGATATTCTATTATAATATTATTATAATATATCTTAATAATCTTTTTCTTAATTATTTTTAATATATAGATTAAACTATACTAAAATATAAGTCTTATTTTATTATTAGTTATTTTATTATATTTAATTCTACTATTAATATTATTTAATATTATTTAAATTATTCTATTTATTATTATTTCTCTAATAATAAGATCTTATAATTCTAAGTCTATATCTAGTTCTATTATTGCTATAAAAATAATAATTTAAAAATTATATTTTAAATTACTTTTCTTATTTTTTTTAAATAGAGCTAGTTTTAGTTTCTTAACTTTTTTCTTATAATCTAGTTATTTATTAAGAGTATTTACTCTCTTATTATCTTTTCCTTTATAATATTTAATTATAAACTAATACTATAATAATATCTTTAACTATCTTACTTATTTTTAAGTTAATATTTTAATTAATAAGAAATAAGTAAGATTTTTATAATTTATAATAATTTTAATTATAAATTTTATTTCTTCTAAATAGATTCTCTAATATTAAAATATTTATATTATAATTAATAATTCTTTATTATAAATATCATAATTAAATTCTATATTAATTAATTTTTTTAAGTAATAAATAATTACTTATTTTTTTCTATTTAATCTTTCTTATATTAATACTACTCCTATAATATAATCTAATATATTTATTTTTAATACTATTAGTAGCTTAATATTAAATTATATTAATATTAATACTATAATAAGTTTATTTTTTATTTTTTTAAATATATCTTATTACTTTTTTTTCTATTTATATAAAATTTCTTTTTTTAATAGTTTAAATAATAGTATTATTTCCTTAATATAATCTTATATATATTATCAATAGTAGTTTATTATTTTAATAAATAATTATAATTTCTTAATATTTTTTAGTATAAACTAATCTCTAATTATCTAAATTTTTTTTTATTAATTTATATCTCTTTTTAAATAATCTTATATCTTAAAAATCTATTTCTTAGATATAAAACTTATACTTCTTAAATTTAACTTATAACTTTACTATATATAATACTCTTAATATTAGTTTAATATATCTAATATAATCTTCTAGATTATTTAAAAATTATAATATTATTAACATAAGCTATTATAAAGTTATAAAAATAGTTCTTAATAATTAAATTAATATATTATTAAAATATAATAAATATATTTATTAATCTAAAAAGTATAATTAAATATTTATAATATCTAAATTTAATTCTAAATATTATCTTTTATTCTTTCTTTTTCTTAATTTATAAGTAATTATATATATCTATAATATTAAATTTAATAAATTATTTCTTTTCTTTAACTCTATTTTAAATCTTAATAATTAATAATAAAATATAAATATTTTTAATTATAATATTATTAAGTTATTAATAGTTAATATATAATTATAATTCTATTATTCTTTTTTTTAATATAAATAGTACTAGATATCCTACTAGTAATTATAATAATTATATATATCCTTTTTCTAGTATATTATTAATATACTTTTTTAAAGCTTTATCTTTTAGTTATAATATCTAATAGATTTTTTATAACTTTAGTTTCTTATTTTTAATAAATAGAATAGTATAATTTTATTTACTATATTCTAGTAATATTTTATATATTTTATTAAATAAATCTTTATATTTTTTATAATTTTTTAATAATATTTCTTCTTTATTTAGTCTTTTAAATTAGTATTTTTTAATTATTTTTTTTATTAATTTTTTTTATTAATTTTTTATTATTTTTTTTATCTATCCTATAATTTTATTTAATAGATTTTCTAGTATAATATTATATTTTAATATTTTTTTTAATAATTTATTCTTAAATTTTATCTTCTTTATAGCCTTTAATCTTTTTATAGATTTTTTAAACTTTTTTATAACTTTAATAATGCTATTACTTTTTTTATTAGCTAGTTATTTATTCTATTAAAATAATATTATTATTACTTCTTATATAATAATTATTAGTTTTATTAATCTTTATCTAGTAGTTTTTATAGTCTAAATCTTTATATAATTATATTTTATTAATTATAATTAATCTTATTCCTAATAAATCTTTAAATTATATATTCTTAACTAAGATATTCTTAAGATAATATTATTATACTTTAATCTAGTAATATTAAAATTAATCTACTCTTTATACTACTTTATTATTATAATAAACTAATTATTTTCTTTAGTAATACTATTTTTTATTAGTTTTTTACTATTAAATCTTATTAATAATATTAATTCTAGTTTCTTAATTTTAAATAATTTTAATTATTTCTTAATTCTTAGATCTATATAATTCCTTATAGCTCTAGAATCTATTATTATTATTAATTTTTTTTCTAGTAAGTTAATCTTAATCTTAAAATATTTTTTTTATATTATTACTTTAAATTCTTAATCTTTTTTATAATTTCTTAAAAAATTATCTAGATTATTAGCTTCTTCTATTAGTTCTTTATCTAATAAATCTATCTACTTTCTTAATAATCTATAAATCTTATTATATTATTCTAATATTTATTATTTTTATATAATTTCTTTATATATTTTTATTTTTATATTCTAATATTTAATCTTTTTCTTAATTTTTTATTAGAATTTTTTAAATTTATTATTAATTATTACTTTTTTCTTTTTATCTTAAAAATTTTTATTCTTAATTAATTTTTATTAAGTTTTTTTATTAATATTCAAGTTTAATATAAACTTCTAATTTATTTAACTCTTAGTTTTTAATAACTAATTTATTTTTTATTACTTTAGTAATTCTTTTAAATTAAATTATTTTTTATTACTTTAAGAGAAAAATTATTCTTTAATTTATTATCTTTTTTCTTTTTTTTCTTTCTATTATCTATATTTTATTTATAATAATTTATATAGTCCTTTTATCTTTAAATACTATTCTACTCTATTCTTATTATTATAATAAATTAAATACTAGTCATTAATATAGACTAATTAATAAATTATTTTATAACTAAAATAATCTATTAAATAATATTAATAATAATATTTATATTCTTTTAATTTTTTATCTTTAAAATTTATTACTAGATTATATATCTTAATCTTCTTTATTATTAAATTTTTAAATATTCTTTTCTTAATTTTAAGAAATTTATTTTTATTATTAATATTCTATTTAGATATCTTAAATATTTCTTTAACCTATATATTTTATTCTAGATTCTTATAATTCTAAGTATATATTATTTTTATATAAATTTTTATTATTTCTTTTATTTCTTTTAAGTTACTATAATTACTGCAATTATCTTTATTTATATATCTTATATTATTATTATTAATATATATTTTACTATTATATCTATTCTTATAATAAGTAACCTTTAGCTATCTTATTTTATTAATTACTTTTAACTATTATTACTATTTTTTAGGACTTTTATATTTCTTTATAAAGTATCTTATCTTATTATAGTTATAGTATTTAATTTTACTCTTATTATATAATTATCTTAGTTATTTTTTATAAGTTATTATATCTAATTTTATAAATATAAATTTATAGAAATCTTATTATTTTTATTCCTAATTAGCCTTCTTTTTTAAATTATAATTTATTTATTTATTTTTATATTTCTTTTCTATTCTATATTTATATAATCTGTTATTAAGTTTAACTATTATATTAATTATATTTATTAAAATTATTAATTATTTTAAAATTCTAATAATTTTATCTTTAATATTATCTTTAAATTCTAAATAGAATTAATCTATTTTAGTTTTATTATCCTATTTTAGATATAAACTAATTTAATAGAATTATAAAATATAATTTAATATAGAAATAATTTATTATAATTATTATATTTTTTATATTACTATATTTCTTTTATTAATTTCTCTAAATATTAACTTAATTCTTTATATAAATATAAAATAGTCTATAAATATTTTATTAATATTATTATTTTATTCTTTTTTAATTTTTTTAAATTATACTTATATATATAATTTAAATTAATTTATTATATCGCCTTTAAAAAAAGTGAATATAGCTAGAACTTTATTTACTTTATTTTTAATAAAATAAATATTTATTAAAAAGTATAACTATATTTAAACTAAAAATAATTTTGATTTCTTTTTTTCTTCTATAAATAAAATTAATTTATTAATCTTTAGCTATAATTAATATTCTATTATCTAAATTACTTTAAGTTCTATAATTTATTATTATAACTACTAATTTTATTAAACTAATTATTAAATAGTTATAATAAATCCTATAATAATATTTACTAATAGTATTATAATTATTTTTATTATTATTAACTTTTTCTAATAAAATAATACTTTTCTAATATAATAATTAACTCTTTATAATAGTATTTATTCTATATTATAATTCTAGATTAAGATAATAATTCTTTTATTATAAACCTAGATCTACTATAATTATCACTAGCTATATAAAGCTATAATATAATAAATTAAATTATATAAAAGTCTAATAAAAATTATTTTATAGTTAGATATTAAATAGATAAATAGTAATAATAAATTAATAATATAATTATAATAGAAAAAGTCCCTTAAAATATTATAATATTTTAAATATAATTTATCTTACTAATTTTTTTAATATATAATTAAAATAATTTAAATTAAAAAATTATAAAGAATTTAATATATAATAATAAATAAAAGTTTTTATATATCTAGTCTTTTTTATTTTATATATTATATATTATATATTTTAAAAATAAATAATATAAAATATATAATTCTCTTTTAATAAGTATTAATTATTTTATATATTATTATCTTATCTAAAATAAGAGTATATTATTTATATCTTTATATAATATTAGTATATATATTATTATTACTTTTATACTTTATACTTTAATAATCTCTTATATCTTATTACTAGCAACTAGCTTCTAGTTAATCTAGTATAAATCTATATTAAATTATCCTATATTCTTCTTGTCCTAGCACCAGCTAGTCTCATGTATGTAGTTTTATACATACTAACTAGTAGTGATTTATTATTCTAAATAAGATATTAGACATAATTATTATATTATATATTTTATATATAATAGAAGAGTATAAATTATTTTTAGATAGTTATCTTAATGGTTATTAGGAAGTTTTTATTAATTATACTACTTAAATAATTCTTAATTAGATTTATATTTTATAAAGTAATAATTAGCTAATTATATCTATATTATTAATAGATATTATTAAGATATATAATAGTGTATACTATACTATGCTATTATATAATCTATATAAGTATAGGCTAAGGTATCTAGTGCTTTAAATTAAGATATTTTTTACTAGCTAGAGTATTAAAATTTATATAGTAGAAAGGATATTAAAATTTATTCCTATTTTGATTAGGATATTATAGAAATTATTATTATTTTTTATTCTTTACCTATTTTATAATGCTAATTTGCTAGAGATATATAGAAAAAAAATTATATTTTTAGGCTAGGTAAATAATATAGTCTTAATGGTAGTAAAAAAGATAAAATAGAAAAATATTATAAAGCTTTAAGTAGTTAGTGTCTATGTAGATAAGTAGGTATATGGATATATATTAATATTTAATTATAAAAAGTATAAATTGATTTACTTTGTTAATTTTTAGATTAATATTAAATCTAGTTATATGCTATTATTACTAAAAAGAGTTATAATTGAGATAATAAAAATTAGTAAGTAATATTTTGTTTTTTATAGTTTTTTAATCTAAATTACTTTAATTATATATTAAAAAGATTAGCAAAGCAAATTATATTTAAAGTATTATAATACTTTAAAAAACTTCTTCTATTATAGTTATATTATTAATCTACTATTACTATTTATCTATTTAATATTTAACTACAAAATAATCTTTATTAGACCTCTATATAATCTAATTTATTATATTATAGCTCTATATAGCTAGTAATAATTATAGTAAATCTAGATCTATAATAAAAAAACTATTATCTTAATCTAGAACTATAATATAAGATAAATATTATTATAAAAGACTAATTACTATATTAGGAAAGTATTACTCTATTAGAAAAAGCTAATAATAATAAAAATAATTATAATATTATTAGTAAATACTACTATAAGATCTACTATAATTATTTAATAGCTAGCTTAGTAAAATTAGTAGTTATAATAATAAATTATAAAATTTAAAATAATTTAAGTAGTAGGATATTAATTATAGCTAAAGATTAATAAATTAACTTTATTTATAGAAAAAAAAAGAAATTAAAATTATTTCTAATCTAAATATAGCTATACTTCTTAGCAAATATCTATCTTATTAGAAGTAAAATAAATAAAGTTCTAGCTATATCTACTTTCCTTGAAGAAAATATAATAGACTAGTTTAAACTATATATATAAGTATAATTTAAGAAAACTAAAAAAGAATAAAATAATAATATTAATAAAATATTTATAAATTATTTTATATTTATATAAAGAATTAAATTAATATTTAAAGAAATTACTAAAAGAAATATAATAACATAAAAAATATAATAACTATAATAAACTATTTCTATATTAGATTATATCTTATAATTTTATTAAATTAATTTATATCTAAAATAGAATAATAAACCTAAGATAAATTAATTCTATTTAAAATTTAAAAATAATATTAAAAATAAGATCACTAAAATTCTAAAGCAATTAATAATTTTAATAAATATAATTAATATAATAATTAAACTTAATAATAAACTATACAAATATAGAATAAAAAAAAGTATAAAAATAGATAGATAAATTATAACTTAAAAAAAAAATTAATTAAGAATAAAAGTAATAAGATTCTTATAGACTTATATCTATAGAGTTAGATATAATAACTTATAAGGAATAATTAAAATAATTATATAATAAAAGTAAAATTAAATATTATAACTATAATAAAATAGAATACTTTGTAAAGAAATATAAAAGTTTTAAAAAATAATAATAATAGCTAAAAATAACTAATAAAATAAGATAATTAAAGGCTATCTACTACAAAGATAAATATAATAGTAAAGTATATATTAGCAATAATAATATAGAATATATAGATAAAAATAGCTATAATAATTATAATAATTTTAAAGAAATAGAAAAAGTAATAAAGATTTATATAAAAATAATATATATTTAAAATTATAAGAATCTAGAATAAGATATATACATTAAAAAAATATTTAAAATACCTAGATAGAATATTAGTAATAAAAATAAATTCCTTAAAATTAAAAAAAGAATACTTAAGGATCTAATAATAAAAAAGATTAAGATATATAATCTAATAATAGATTCTAAAGATAAGAAATTAAAAGAATATAAATATTACTATTAATATTACTTAATAAATTACTCTAGTTATAGAATAATCTATTAGTTAGCTTATACTAATAACTAGTACTTAATTTACTATAGTAATAAGAATAGAGTAGGATGATATCTAAAGATAAAAAGACTATATAAACTATTATAAATAAAATATAGTGTGAAAGGCCGAAGGTTGGCCTAAGGTGTCTAGATACGACAGTATAGGTATAGAACAAAAAGCTTAGATAAGAATTGAAATGGATATAGTATGATTATATGAGAATAATCACTTGGGCTCTGGAAGGTCTATATCTTAGAGTCTTGCTTTTATAGTAATTATTTATATAGGATAATCCTATACAATCCCATACTATCCTATATAGTTATAAGGTAATATAATTGCTTTTGAAGTTAGGAATAAGATCTATATATATAAAATATTTACTAGTCTTGGTAATAGTCTTAGTGATATAAAGCTTTTAGCTAGCCTGTATGCTGCTTATGTGGTATATATAGTATAGCTAGGCCTGCTTACTTAGCCTTCTAAATCTAAGATAAGGTTTAATATAGCTTTTAGGTTATTATATTTCTTTTTTTCTTGAAGAAACTTAATCTTAAATTATAAAAGAAAATATAATTTAATAGATAAAAGAGTAAAGAATTTATTAGATCTATTATTAATATTTTTAATTGTGTTGGTATATTGGAAATAAAAGAAAATAGAAGAATAAAAGTTAAATAGAGATAAATTTTGGTATAAAAGTCTATATAAAGAGATTAAGTAAATAATTTGCTATTAAGATATATAATAATATTAGAAATGAAAGAAGCTGGTTAATTAGTTGTCTAGGCAGTTTGATTGTTTATATAGTGATTTCTATATAAAAGCTTTTATTTTTAAATCTTTTTTTTTTCTTTTTCTTTCTCTTTTTAAGCTTTAATTCTTATACTTTTGATTATTTTGTTTCTTTGTTGTTGCTTCTTGTGTGTGTGTTATTATTTGTGTAGTTTTATTTATATAGTTATACTTGCTATACTATCTTAATCTTTTATTAAGAGAGATTGTTTTTATGGCTTTAATAAGGTATGTTTTTCTTATTCTTTTTTTACTTATTGAGCGTTATTCTTAGTGGTATTATTTTATTTTAAGTAACTATTATGTTTATTTTTTGTTTATTTTAAGCTTATATTAACTTCTTTTTAGGAAAATTTTTTACTAATTAAGTTGGCTTACTTTGGTTATGAGACTAGGGGGATTAGATTTATAAGTTTTTTTTTATTTTTTTCTCTTATTTATATATTTGTTAATTATTTATTAGATTCTTAGTATAGTGAGTATATTAAATTCTAGAGTGATATTTCTGAGGCTAAGAAATATATCTAAGCTTAGACTTTGATTAATTAGTTTTTTTTTTTTTGCTATAAATTAGAACCTTGTTTTATAATTTTTTTTAGATAATATAAAGATTTTTTATGAGTTTTTTTATAAGTATATTTTTTATAAATCTAGCTATTTACTTCTTAAGATGGTTAAGAATAATTTTGGTATATTTATTAAGAAGCTTGTTATTAATACTTCTATTAATATTGATATTAGTAATGGAGATTAGGAAGATTTATTTATGGATACTAAGGATAAGTTTTTACTTATTTCTAAAGTAGAAAAGGAGCTTCTATTTATTTCTATAATCTCTAGAAAGTCTTTGTCTACTTCTAAGAACTTTAATAAGAATAATATCTTACTAGATAAGGGATTTAAAACTTCTTTTATTTTAATTTCTATTGTAGCTTTTATTATGGATTCTATTATAGTTTCTATTATTAGTGGATATAATTTTTCTACTTTTAGTATAAGTTTCTCTGATTGAAATTAATCTTATAGTATTTGTAAGGCTAATTTTAGATGTATATAGATTATTATTTTATTATTTATTATAAGCTTTATTTTATTAATTTAAGATGATATCTAGTCTTATTACTATAAAAAAGGAGGTTCTAGTTTATTTTAAATGATATATAAATATATTACTAAGATCTTTATTTCTAGTTTAGGTGATCTCTCGTATTTAGTGAATCTTTATTTATATTATATTAAATAGATTAGTATTAAAGGGTTTATTTATTTTTATATAGATTTTAAGAAGTATCTTTATTATGCTAATAATAATAATAATTATAATTATATCTTAAAGGCTTTTAAGTCTAAGTTTTAAGAGTTGTAGAAATTTTTTGTTAAGGAAAGAGATTTAAAGGTTATTTTTATAGCTTATAAAAAATTTAATTAGAAAGTTATAGCTATTTTATAAGTAAATCCTAGTTTATTTGTATATATTCTAGATAGTTATTTCTTAGTATCTATTGTAGTTATAATTAATAATAGTTTAATCTTTTTAGAGCTTTTATATTTAAATACTAAAATATTTTATTAAGTAGAAAATTAGATTTGTTTTTTGAATTGTATGTATATACTTTAATATAAATAAATAAATTTAGCCTAGCTAACTCTTATTAATAAAAAATTCCCAAAGGAGAAAAATTATTTTAATAATAATTTTATAAAGAAAGATTAAGAGTTTTTTTTTCTATCTTTAGCCTTATACTTTTAATATTGTTAAGAAATAAAATTAATAGATTTTAATAGCCTTAAAGGTGTTTATATTTTAGTTTTTTATATTAGTTTTAGTTAATAGAAATGTAGTTTTCTTTTCTTTTTATTATCTTTTTTTTTCTAGTTTTATAGTGAGATTTTTATTAAATCTTAAAATCTTATAGGAAAAAGGAAGAGTAATTTTATTAGATTATTATCTAGAATATTTAATTCTTAAGAGTGTATATATATTAGTAAAAATTTTATAGAAAAATTCTTTGTAATATATATTAATTTATTTAGATAATTTATACTTATTAAAAAGCTTTTTAGTATTTTTAAAATAGTTTCTAGGTTTTTAGCTATTTTTATAAGATGGATAACTTTTTTATTTAATTAATTATTACTTTTATAGCTTCTTACTATGGGTTCTTAGTATTTTATAGATAATAATTACTTTAATCTCTTATTCTTTGTGGCTTTTTTTAGTAATAATAAGTTATATTTTATGGTATGATACTATTTCTAGATGGTAGTAGAAGGGTTCTATTAGGGAAATATGGAAGATAAGATAGATTTATTTCTATTTTTTTAAATTAAGTCTATAGGCCTGTTTGTTTATTCTTTTAATAATTTTAAAGGATTTTTTATAATTCTGATTGAGCTTTTTGCTTAATTTATATATATAGATATTTCTTAAAGAAATTAATATCTAATTATTAATTTTATATTTTATTGATTTATATTTTTAGTTATAATACTTGGCTTATAATTATATTATTTACTCTAGTTTATTCTGTATTAGTTTTTTAGCTAATTGTATATCCTTGCTGTGCTTTGTAGTGGATTTATTTAGAGAGTGATTTTTATCTTGGGATAGTTTTTTTTTAAATAGTAGTTTAGGATTATATCTTATTAATGCTTTGTGTAAAGTAGTTCTTATACTTATATAAAGTGAAGTATTATAGGTAAATTAGGTTATTAATAGTAGGAATGCTTAGTTATTTTATTATTTATTATAGTATATCTAGAGATAATACTTAAGAATTTAGTTTATTCTTTTAATTTAATTATTAATTTATAGATGGAATACTGTGCTTAGGTATTACTTGATGCTAAATTTATAGTATAAGGTTTTTTAATATTTGTTAGTAAATAAAGATTCTTAATTAGAAATAATAGAGTCTAGATAATCTAATTGATAGAATATTTGGTTAATAATAATCTTTATAAACTATTTAGTGGTTACTATTTTTTTAATGGATATAAAAAATATATATTTTATAAAGTGGTTGATAATTACTAGTATAGAGTTAAAACTATCTATTTGTATGCTATTTATAGGTAAATTAATTATAAAGTTTATAAATAGATTATCTTTTGGTTATATTGGTATAGATAAGGATTATAATTTTTTATAGGGTTTATATCTATGTACTTTTTGAAGTTGATAGATTTTATATATTTTAATATAGTTAATAATATCTTAGTTTATTTTATATTAATAATATTTATGCTATAGGAGCTTTTTTATTCTAGTAATTTTAAAATATCCTGTATATGGGTAATTATAATGTTTTTTTAAAAGCTTTATTTATAGTACTATATTTTTAGATATATAGACTCTTTCTTGGTATAATAATATCTTATTATTTTAGGTTTAAAAGGATTGTAAATTATTTTTAGATTTTATTTTATTATTTAATTTTATAATCTATTTAATTAAAGAAGTGTCTTTTTTTTGAGTAGTATAAATAAGATCTAGAATTAAAGTGCTAGATTTATTAAAAATATTTTTATTATAAGTTATTTCTATTATAAGGAGTCTTAAGAGATATTAATATTTTTATTAAATAATAATTAAGGGCTTATTATTATCTCTTTTAAAATTTAGTAATAGATATTTTAAAGTAATAGTTATTTAATAAGCTTCTATTCTTTCTTTTCTAGTATTCTTTTAATTGTTTAAAGAAGAATTATATAATATAGTATTTATAGATTGTTTTTTAATTGCTATATTTTTGCTAGTTAATTCTTTTTTAATATGTAATTTTAGATTTAAGGGTTGACTTAAAAATGTATTTTTAATGTTTAGTTTTATACTGTTTATAGTATGATTTAATAATTTAGCTTTTAACTGGTTTAGGAACTTTTTAGTGGTTGAATTTTTAGTTGTTAGGGAGTGCTTCTTGCTTAGTTATAATCTGGTGGCTTTTTAGCTATTAGTTTATAGTAGAGAGGGGCTTTATTTTTTTATTAGTAGAATAAGTCTGATCTATTTTTTTTATTTTAATATAAATCTATTTTTTTCTATTTTCTTTTTGGGATAGGGCTTATTTTTTTTTTATTAATTAAGACTAAGTATTCTATTTTATTTTTATTCTATAATTTATTTATATCTGCTTTAGATGCTAGTTAGTATTATGTTATAAGTATTAATAATTATTTTAGCTATAATTTTTATTATAATATTAGTAGTAATTTAATATTAGTTTTTTTTTTTTTTTTTTTTTAAAGAAATCTAGTCTTCTAGATGATGTATCTATAGGATTTATTTTTTTTAATTTATATTTAATCTAAAAATTAAATACTATAAGTATTTTAGTCTAATAAGTTTATTTTGTTAATAATATTTTAGTTTTAAAGAAGTACTAGAGGTTATTATAGTCTATTTAAATATAGATTATGTGTTTATTGTTTTTAAGATAGTATTATTATTTTTTAAAAGTGTATATTATTATATTGAGTTTTTAGTTATATATCTTTTAATTTTATTGTATTAGATTAAATTTTTAGAAGATAAAGATAACTGGCTGCTAATCTTAGTATTATTATAAGGGATCTTATTTATTAATAAGTTAAAGTAAGATAGCTTTATATTTTTTTTTTAAGGTATTTGCTATAAGTATGATTTTAAGTTTAGGATTAAAATATTTAATTATAGGAGGGTTATTAAATGCTTTTTTTAGTCTTTGGAAGGATTTCTTTGCTATATAAGTTTATATGAATTTTTTTTTTTATACTTTTTTTTTTAATGAAATAGGTTTATTATGGTTATAATAATAATTAAATAATTTTTAATGAACTTTTTAAAGAATCTAGTAAATCTGAGGAAAGTTTATATATTATATTTTATTTTTAGTGTGGGCTAGTCTTAGATGATAGAAATATATTTTTTATTTATAAATATTTTTTTATTATTTATTAAGTATTTTAAAAATTTTAATTTCTTTTAATAGAATTTATATTTTAATAATTTTATATATAGCTTTGCTTGCTAGAGCTGTTTTAAGATAGTCTAAATATGCTTGATATGGTTATGCTTGTTTTTTAAAAAGATAAGTATATTGTTAAGATAAATGATTATAAAATTATTTAAAAGGTCTTTTATGATATTATAGATATAGGATTGGAATGTTGTTAGGGTATTTATTAATCTAAATGGTATGACTGTATATTTAAAATATTTATATTGAGTATGGAAAGTAGTCTTCTATTTATTGCTATGTTTGATGTGAATGTAGTAATAAGTGTTATAGAGGTTAATTTTAGAGAAGATTTTAGATCTTATTAATTAGTCTAGTATTTTATTAATATGTAGTAATGGATATTGATTTTTAATAGTTATTTTATTTAGCTTATGGTAGTTTATATATATGTAAAGACTGCTGTTAGTTTTCTTAATAAATAGAATAGAGGCTCTTATGAGACTTATTAAGGTATGGATCTAGTTTTTTTGTTGTATTTATTTAAGGTATTATTTTAAGTGGTTAAGTTTAGTTGCTGAGTATGGGTAAATTGGTTTGTATGGTAGCTGATTGGCTTTGTTTTATAGATATATCTTATGGATGACTTGTTTAGAAGGTAGCTTGGTTATTTTTTTTTTAGAAAAAATATTGTTATATTTTTTGTATTATAAGAGTAAGTTATTTTTATTGTCTTTTTTTGGTACTTTTGAAGTGACTAGGAGGAAGATTATATTTTATTTTGTTAATTTAATAAAGTGTTTTGGTGATTATATTATTATATTATTTTTAGGTTCTATTTAGAACTTTTAATAATGTTTTTTAAAATTTAATATTATTAGTTTTTTATTATAAAGCTATGGCTTGTTTAGGATTATATTGAATCTAGTTATCTTAATAATATAATATTTGATGTTTTTTAGTTTTTTTTTTTTCTTTTAAATTGGTAATTATAGTAGGAATTTTTATACCTTTAAAACTTGTTGTTTCTATTTTATTAATAAACTTTATTATTATTTTTTAGATACTAGTTAGCTGTAGGTTTGTGTTAATTAGTTGTTTATATATAATAAAGTTTTTGTTTGATCTGATATTGTATATTTTTTTGGTGTTTAGATTTATGGTATTAAAATATAGGGTTATATTAATAGATATTATATATTTATTTTTTTCTTAGAGCTATTAAAAGATTATTATTATAATAATTTCTTATTTTTATTTCTTAACTGTCTTTATAGTGATAGCTATATTAAGACCTAGCTTCTTGATACTATTAGGAGGAAGTTTTTTATTATTAATGTTAGTGTTAGTAAAGTACTAGTCTTTTTTATAGCTAGAATATTAGTATTAGAAATAATTTATTATAGAAGAATTTTTTTTTTTATTATCTTAGTTATTCTACTAGGGTTATTTATTAGATTAGGATAATTATAACTAGTTTTCTTTTTATTATTATTTTTTATATTCTTAGATTTATAATTCTATATTATGACCATTACTAGGGTTAGTTATAGGATGGATGTTTCTTGTTTATAATAGGTATACTAAGTGTAATAATAACTATAAGAATTCTATTTTAAGTATTAAATCTATAAATTTTATTAGAGATTTTTGTTCTTTTTGGATTTTTGTAGATAGCTAAGATACTAGCTTTGTTATATATTATTAGTATTTAGAGATTTTATTAGTTTTTAGAGTTTTCTCTTTTATCTAGTTATATAAAAAGATAAAAGTATAAAAGAAGTTTATAAGACTTTAATATTCTCTCTATTTAAGATTATTTAGTTTGAATATTATATTCTGTGATTAATTTATAGGGGTTTTAATCTGGTTTAAGAGCTAATTTTTAAAATTTTAGAGAGAGAAAATAAATAGATTGATAATCTTTTTCTTTTCTTTTTAATAAGTAAAATAAGTTTTGTCTAGTTAGGAAGATATAAAATTAATTTATTTAATTTTATTTATAGATAATTTTGTAAAATAGATATTAATTTTAATATTACTTATCTAGTATCTATATTTAGTTATAGTTTTACTTATAAATTATTTAGGTTTTAGAATAAAGGGCTGCTTATTTAGTTATAATATTATTTATTTTAGTAATAATACTTTTAATAATTATAGATTGTCTATTTGCTTGGTAGTAAAAAGATTTAGTAAAGATTAATTTCTAGGAGAGTTAGATGGATCTTTTTAAATAGTAATTTATTTAATATGATTGATTTTAGTATGTATAATCTACAGATTATATTATATTATTTAGTATTTATTTTAGAGAGTGGAATACTTTTTTTAGAGAAAGAGATATCTCTCTTTTAAGGCTAGGTATTCCTTTTATGAGATAATATCCTATTTATATTAGGATTCTAGGTTAGCTATTTATTTTATAGCTGTATTTAGAGTGTCTTGTATTTTTAAGATTTTTTAAAATAATTATAATAGAAAATATTTAATAATAAGGTTTTTATTTATTATAATAATTTTTTAATTCTTAATAAAGGTTTTTATTAAGAAGTAATTATAATGTAAAAAACTAAAAGTTAGCTTAAAGTGTTTAGATATAATAGTATAGATATAAAATAAAAAGCTTAGATAAGAATTAAAATAGATATAATATAATTATATAAGAATAATTATTTAAGCTTTAGAAGGTTTATATTTTAGAGTTTTACTTTTATAGTAATTATTTATATAGAATAATCTTATATAATTTTATATTATTTTATATAGTTATAGGATAATATAATTATTTTTAAAGTTAGGAATAAGATCTATATGTATAAGATGTTTACTAGCTTTAGTGGTAGCCTTAGTAGTATAAAGCTTCTAGCCAGCCTGCGTGCTGCCTATGTGGCGCACGCAGCATGGCTGGGCCTGCTTACTCAGCCTCCCGAATCTAAGATAAGGTTTGATATAGCTTCCAGGTCATCACATATAGATAGTAAAAAGAAAAAAAAAAAAAAAGATAATAAATTAAAAAATAATTCTTCTCTTAGAATAATAAGAAATAATTTAATTTAAAAGAATTACTAAAGTAATAAAAAATAAACTAGTTATTAAAGATTAAAGATTAAATAAATTAAAAATTTATATTAAGTTTAAATACTAGCAAGAAAATTTAATAGAAATTAATTAAGAATAAAAATCTCTAAAATAAAAAGAAAAAAGTAATAATTAATAATAAATTTAAAGAATTCTAGTAAGAAATTAAGAAAAAAATTAAGTATTAAAATATAAAGATAAGAATATATAAAAAAATTATATAAAAATAATAAGTATTAAAATAATATAATAAAATCTATAGACTATTAAAGAAGTAAATAAATTTATTAAATAAAAAACTAGTAGAAAAAATTAATAATTTAAATAACTTTTTAAAAAATTATAAAAAAAATCAAGAACTTAAAATAATAGTATAAGAAAGATATCTTAAGATTAAAATTAATCTATTAAAAAAGGAATTAATAATAATAATAAATTTTAAAGCTATAGAAAATTATATAAATCTAAAAATTAAGAAATAGCTAAAATTACTTAAGATTAAGAAACTAGAACTAATATTATTAATAGAACTTAATAATAAAAAATTAGTAAAAAATAGTATTACTAAAGAAAATAATTAGCTTATTATAATAATAAAGTAGTATAAAGAATAGATTAATTTTAATATTATTAGATTAAAATATAATAATATTATCCTAAGAATATCTTAGTTAAGAATATATAATTTAAAAATTTATTAGGAATAAGATTAATTATAATTAATAAGATATAATTATATAAAGATCTAGATTATAAAAACTACTAGATAGAGATTAGTAAAACTAATAATTATTATATAAGAAGTAATAGTAGTATTATTCTAATAGAATAAATAACTAGCTAATAAAAAAAATAATAATATTACTAAAGTTATAAAAAAGCTTAAAAAATTTATAAAAAGATTAAAGGCTATAAAGAAGATAAAATTTAAGAATAAATTATTAAAAAAAATATTAAAATATAATATTATATTAGAAGACTTATTAAATAAAATTATAAAATAAATAAAAGAAAATAATAAAAAATTAATAAAAGAAATAATTAGAGAATATTAATTTAAAGAATTAAGTAAAAGAGAAGTATTATTAAAAGATTATAAAAAATATAAAGATCTATTTAATAAAATATATAAAATATTATTAGAATATAGTAAATAGGATTATATTATTTTACTTATTAAAAATAAGAAATTAAAGTTATAAAAAATCTACTAGATATTATAACTAAAAGATAGGGTTTTAACAAAATATATTAATAATATACTAGAAAAAGAATATATATAACTATTATAATTATTAATAGAATACCTAGTACTATTTATACTAAAAAAAAGAATAATAGAACTATAATTATATATTAATTATTAATAATTTAATAATATTATAATTAAAAATATTTATATCTTATTATTAATTACTAAGATTTAAAATAGAGTTAAAGAAAAGAAATAGTTTACTAAATTTAATATTATAGATATATATAATTGCTTATAAATTAAAAAAGAGAAAGAATAGAAAATAGTATTTAGAATTAAATTTAGATATTATAAATATTTAGTTATATTTTTTAGATTAATAAATGTATTTATTATATTTTAATAATATATTAACTTAGTTATTAAGAACTATTTCTATAATTTTATAATAGCTTATCTTAATAATATTATAATATTTTTAGATAGTCTAGAAAATTATATTAAATATATTAAATTAGTATTAAAAGCACTATATATAGTAAAATTATAAATTAAATTTAAGAAGTATAAGTTTTATATCTAAAAAATAGATTTTTTAAGATATAAGATTACTTAAGAAAAGATATAAATTAATAAGAAAAAAATTTAGATAATTAAAGACTAGTCTATATTAAAAAATATTAAAAAATTATAATTATTTATTAGAATAATAAACTACTATTAATAATATATATAAGATTATACTAAAGAAATAGTATTATTATTTAAATTACTAAAGAAAAAAACTTTATATAAATAAAAAAAGAAGTAATAAAATATATTTAAAAAAATAAAAAATAAATTTATTATAGTATTAATATTAGTATAATTTAATATTAAGTTACTAATAATATTAAAAATAAATATATTAGACTATATTATAGAAGTAATATTAATACAAGAAAGACTAAATAGAAAAAAATAAATAATTATTTATTACTTAAAGAAATTAATTAATATAAAACTTAATTATAATATTTATAATAAAGAACTATTAGCTATAGTATAAATACTTTAATACTAAAAGATCTATTTAAAAAGAATAAAATTTATAATTAAAATTATTATAGATTATAAAAATCTTACTTACTTCTTATTAACTAAAATATTAATTTAAAAATAAGTAAAATAATCAAAGATATTATTATAATATTAGTTTATAATTAAATATTATAAAAAAAAAGATAATAAAAGAGCAGACACTCTTAATAGATAATTAGACTATAAAAAAAAATTAAGAAACTAGAACTAGCTCTATTTAAGAAAAATAAAAAAGATAATTTAGAATATAATTCCTAAATTATTATCCTTATAATAATAATGAAACTAGATATAGACTTAAAACTATAAAATTTTATTATTAAAAAAATAATAATAGATAGAATAATTTAAGTAATACTAGATAATATTAATAATAAGATTAAATATAATAAAATAATTAGTAATAAAATAGGACTTATATTTTAGTATAAATTAATTTATATATTAAAAATAATTAGAGAAAAAGTTATTAGGATATATTATAATAATATTATAATAGAATATCTAGAAATGATTAATATTATAGAATAAATATTAAGAAATTATTTCTGGCTAAAGATATACAAAGATATTAAAAAATATATTAAAGAATATAATATATGTTAAAAGAATAAGATTATAAGATATAAATTATATAGATAAATATAACTATTAGAAGTATTAAAATATCTATAATAATAGGTAATAATAGATTTTATTATTAAATTATTAAAGTTAGAAAAATATAACTTAATTATAGTAATAGTTAATAGAATAATAAAGTATATATATTTTATACTAATAATTAAGAAAATAGATATATATCTATTAGTTAAAATACTATTTAAGGAAGTCTTCTAATATTATAGTATATTAGAAATTATAATATTAGATAGAGGACTAGTATATATATTAAAGCTATAGAGATTATTTATAAATCTTATAAAAGAAGAATAATAATTAAGTTTAGCTTATTATCCTTAGATAAATAGATAAATAGAATAAATAAACTAAATATTTAAATAATATTTATAAAGCTATATAAATTAAGAATAAAATAATTAAGTAGAATTACTATTAATAGTATAATTAATATATAATATATTAGTATAAGTAATAATAAAAATAATATTATTTATAGTATATATAAAAAGAAAGATAAAAATACTAGAATAATTATATTATAAATAATTAATAATAGAAATAATAAAAAAATAATAAATAATATAAAAATTATTTATCTATACTTAGAAAGAGAAATTAAATACTAAAAATAAATTAACTTAAAAAGATCTAATTTTAAAAATTAAAAAAAATCTAATTTAAAAAAAATTTAAAAAATTTATCTCTCTAAAAAAAATTTATAAATATTATAAAATAATAATAAACTTAATTATTTATAACTAGGACTATTTAAAATTAAAAAAAAAAATTAAAGAAATTAATTATAAATTTAAGCTACTAGATTCTATATAAATTTATTTAGTATTCTATATTTTATTATTAGAACTAGTATTTAAAAATACTAAAATATAGAATAAAATTACTATTAAAGAAAAAATCTATAAAATTAAAAAAATATTAATATATAAGATAAAATATAATAAAAAGATAATATATTTTATTAAATAAAAAGATTATAATATTATAAAAAAAATATAAAAATTTATTAAAAATTTTATTAAAACTAAAAAAATTTAAAAATATATTAATAAAGATATCTAAAATTATAAAAAGAGTTTATTTAAGATTAATAAATAATTTATTAAAATTTTTAATAATTATAGCAAAAATATATTAATTTAGTTATACTTATATAATCTTAGTATTAATTATAATAATATCTTTATTAGATAAAGAATTTTTAAAATCTAGTATCTTTAGTATTTTCTAATTATAAAATTATATATTAATATTATATTCTTTAAGGAATTCCTAATAATAAAATAATCTTAAAATCTTAGTAAATAACTTTATTTATTAAGTAAAAGCTTTAGCTAGCTCTTTAGAAATTTAAATCTTAGATTTTTTTAAAGTATTCTACTTCTTTTTATTATAAAAATAATATTTATAGATATAACTATAATAAATATATATAGTATATTTTAAATTTTTATTATTTATTATATAATTAAGATTATTAAAGTAATAATATTTATAAAAAAATTTAATAATAAAATTAGTCTTTTAAATTTTAATAAATTAATAAATATAATTTTTATTTTTATTTTTTCTAAAATATAATAAATTAGTTTTTATAATTAATTTAGAGTATAGTATAATAATAATATTAAAAATTATTTACTAAATAAAAAGTAGGATTATACTAGGAATAAGAATGAATCTTTTTATTTATATCTTTAAAAATAAAGATTTTAAAATAAGAAAATAATATTATAAAATTATATATATAAGACTAGCTAGTACTAAAATAAGAAGAATATAGAATAATTTAATATAAATTTATACTAGATTAATTAGAAGTTAATTACTAATAATAAAATATAAAAGATTATTAAAGTATAAAGTATAAGAAGAATAATAGTATATATATTAATATTATATAAAGATATAAATAATATATTCTTATCTTAAATAAGATAATAGTATATAAAATAACTAATATTTATTAAAAAAGAATTATATACTTTATACTATCTATTTTTAAAGTATATAATATATAATATATAGAATAAAAAGAATTAGATATATAAAAACTTTTATTTATTATTATATATTAAATTCTTTATAGTTCTTTAATCTAAATTATTTTAATTATATACTAAAAGGGTTAGTAAGATAAATTATACTTAAAGTATTATAATACTTTAGAAGACTTCTTCTATTATAATTATATTATTAATCTATTATTATTATTTATCTATTTAATATCTAATTATAAGATAACCCTTATTAGATCTCTATATAATCTAATATATTATATTATAACTCTATATAGCTAGTAATAACTATAGCAGATCTAAATCTATAATATAAAATAACTCTTACCAGACCTCTCTATAATCTAATCTATTATATTATAGCTTTACACAGCTAGTAATAATTATAGCAGATCTAGATCTATAATAAAAGAACTATTATCTTAATCTAAGGCTATAATATAGAATAAGTATTATTATAAAAAGCTAATTACTATATTAAGAAAATATTACCCTATTAAGAAAAATTAATTATAATAGAAATAATATCTATCTTAAAAAGTAATATTATTACTATTAATAATAAAGATATTAGAATCTTAGTATAATATATTAAAGAATTTAAAGTATAAATAATTATAAGAAATAATAATATATTATAAGAAATTAAGATTAGTTAAATAGTACTATTTAAAAGAGAATAAGAAATATTTAAAATATTTATAATATAAATAAGACTCTATTTCTCTCATAATAGTAAATAAATTATAAGTAAGTTAAATAAGATACTTATTATATTAAACTATCTAGTAGATAAAGTAATAAGATAATTCTTATCTTATATAATAAACTAGTTAAGTAATAGTAAAGAATATTAGAATCTAGAAATAATTACTATATTTTTAAACTATATCTATTTTGAAGAAAGATTAAATTAATTATAAAGAACAATTAATAAAGAAATAAATATTATTAATTAAATTAAAAATATTAGATAATATAGATCTATAAAAGATTATATTTTAAAATTCTTATAAATATCAAACTATTTAAGCTAGAATAACTAGAAATACTAAGACCAATTCTATAAGAATTTAAAAAACTTTATAAAGGATAGAATATTATAAATTATATTATAACTAGCAACACTATGCGAAATAATAGAAATAGTATCTTAGATTAACTTATAACTATTTATATAATAAATAAAAAGAATAGAAGAATAATAAAGATAATAATTTTATATAAGAATATATTAGGAATAGAAAAAATAAGATTTCTATAAACTAAGATCTATAGAGTTAGATATAATAACTTATAAGAAATAATTAAGATAATTATATAATAAAAATAAAATTAAGTATTATAACTATAATAAGATAGAATACTTCACAAAGAGATATAAAAGCCCTAAAAAATAATAATAATAGTTAAAAATAATTAGTAAAATAAGATAGCTAAAGGCTATTTATTATAATAGTAAATATAATAGTAAAATATATATTAATAATAATAATATAAGATATATAAATAAAGATAGCTATAATAGCTATAATAACTTTAAAGAAATAAAAGAAATAATAAAAATCTATATAAAGATAATATATACTTAGGATTATAAAAATCTAAAATAAGATATATAAATTAAAAAAATATTTAAGATATCTAAATAAGATATTAATAATAAAAATAAATTTCTTAAAATTAAGAAAAAAATATTTAAAAATCTAATAATAAAAAAGATTAAGATATATAATCTAATAATAGACTCTAAAGATAAGAAACTAGAAGAATATAAATATTATTATTAATATTACTTAATAAATTACTTTAGTTATAGAATAATCTATTAATTAGCTTATACTAATAACTAGTACTTAATTTATTATAATAATAAAAATAAAGTAGGATAATACTTAAAGATAAAAAGACTATATAAACCACTATAAATAAAATATAAATAATAGAAAGAAAGAGAAGAGAAAAAATAATAAATTAAAAAATAATTTTTCTTTTAAAGTAATAAAAAATAATTTAATCTAAAAGAATTATTAAAATAATAAAAAATAAACTAGTTATTAAAAATTAAAAATTAAATAGATTAAAAGCTTATACTAAATTTAAATATTAATAAGAAAATTTAATAAAAATTAACTAAGAATAAAAATCCTTAAAAAAAAAAAAAGAAAATAATAATTAATAATAAATTTAAAAAATTCTAGTAAAAAATTAAGGAAAAAATTAAACATTAGAATATAAAAATAAAAATATATAAGAATATTATATAAAAATAATAAATATTAGAATAATATAATAAAGTCTATAGACTATTAAGGAAGTAGATAGACTTATTAAATAAAAAATTAATAAAAAAAGCTGATAATCTAGATAATTTTTTAAAAAATTATAAAAAAGATTAAAAATTCAAAGTAATAATATAAGAAAGATATCTTAAGATTAAAATTAATCTAATAAAAAAGAAATTAATAATAATAATAGATTCTAAAATTATAAAGAATTATATAAATCTAAAAATTAAAAAGTAATTAGATTTACTTAAAATTAAAAAGCTAGAATTAATACTATTAATAAAATTTAATAGTAAAAAACTAATAAAAAATAATATTATTAAAGAAAATAATTAATTTATTATAATAATAAAATAGTATAAGAAGCAGATTAATTTTAATATTATTAAATTAAGATATAATAATATTATTTTAAAAACATCTTAATTAAAAATATATAATTTAGAGATTTATTAGGAGTAAGATTAATTATAATTAATAAAATATAATTATATAAAAATCTAGATTATAAAGACTACTAGATAGGGGTTAATAGAATTAATAGTTATTATATAAAAAATAATAGTAGTACTATTTTAATAGAATAAATAACTAGCTAATAAAAAAGGCAATAGTATTATTAAAATTATAAAAAAGCTTAAGAAATCTATAAAAAGATTAAAGGTTATAAAAAAGATAAGATTTAAAGATAAATTATTAAAAAAAATATTAAAATATAATATTATATTAGAAGACTTATTAGATAAAATTATAAAATAAATAAAAAAAAATAATAAAAAATTAGTAGAAAAAATAATTAAAAAATATTAATTTAAAGAATTAAATAAAGAAGAAATATTATTAAAAAATTATAAAAGATATAAAGATTTATTTAATAGAATATATAAGATATTATTAGAATATAGTAAATAGGATTATATTATTTTATTTATTAAAAGTAAGGAATTAAAACTATAAAAGATTTACTAGATATTATAATTAAAAGATAGAGCTTTAAAAAGATATATTAATAATATACTAAAAAAAGGATATATATAATTATTATAATCACTAATAGGATATCTAGTACTATTTATACTAAAGAAAGAAATAATAGAACTATAATTATATATTAACTATTAATAATTTAATAATATTATAATTAAAAATACTTATATTTTATTATTAATTATTAAGATTTAAGATAAAGTTAAAGAAAAAAAATAGTTTATTAAACTTAATATTATAAATATATATAATTACTTATAAATTAAAAAAAAGAAAGAATAAAAAATAATATTTAAAATTAAATTTAGATACTATAAATATTTAATTATATCTTTTAGATTAATAAATATATCTACTATATTCTAATAATATATTAATTTAGTTATTAAGAACTACTTCTATAACTTTATAATAATTTATTTTAATAATATTATAATATTCTTAGATAGCCTGGAAGATTATATTAAATATATTAAACTAGTATTAAAAGTACTATATATAGTAAAATTATAAATTAAATTTAAAAAATATAAGTTTTATATTTAAGAAATAGATTTCTTAAAATATAAGATTATCTAAAAAGGGATATAAATTAATAAAGAAAAAGTTTAAATAGTTAGAAACTAGTCTATATTAAAGAATATTAAAGAATTATAATTATTTATTAAAATAATAAACTATTATTAATAATATATATAGAATTATACTAAAGAAATAGTACTACTATTTAAACTATTAAAAAAGAAAATTTTATATAAATAGAATAAAGAATAACAAGATATATTTAAAAAAGTAAAAAAAAAACTTATTATAATCCTAATATTAGTATAATTTAATATTAAACTATTAATAGTATTAAAAATAAATGTATTAGATTATATTATAAAAATAATATTAACATAAAAAGAACTAGATAAAAAAAAATAAATAATTACTTATTACTTAAAGAAATTAATTAATATAGAATTTAATTATAATATTTATAATAAAAAATTATTAGCTATAATATAAGTACTTTAATATTAAAGAATCTATCTAGAAAAAATAAAATTTATAATTAAAATTATTATAGATTATAAAAATCTTATTTACTTTTTATTAATTAAGATATTAATTTAAAGACAAGTAAGATAGTTAGAAATATTATTATAATATTAATTTATAATTAAATACTACAAAGAAAAAGATAATAAGAGAATAAATACTTTTAATAAATAACTAGATTATAAGAAAAAAATTAAAAAACTAGAATTAGCTTTATTTAAGAGAAAATAAGAAAGATAATTTAAAATATAATTTTTAAATTATTATTCTAGTAGTAATAATAGAATTAGATATAGATTTAGAACTATAAGATTTTATTATTAAGGAGATAATAATAAATAGAATAATTTAAATAATACTAGATAATATTAATAATAGAATTAAATATAATAAAATAATTAGTAATAAAATAGGACTTATATTTTAGTATAGATTAATTTATATACTAAAGATAATTAGAGAAAAAGTTATTAGGATATATTATAATAATATTATAATAGAATATCTAGAAATGATTAATATTATAGAATAAATATTAAGAAATTATTTCTGGCTAAAGATATACAAAAATATTAAAAAATATATTAAAGAATATAATATATATTAAAAGAATAAGATTATAAGATATAAATTATATAGATAAATACAATTATTAGAAGTATTAAAATATCTATAATAATAGATAATAATAGATTTTATTATTAAATTATTAAAGTTAGAAGAATATAACTTAATTATGGTAATAGTTAATAGAATAATAAAGTATATATATTTTATACTAATAATTAAGAAAATAGATATATATCTATTAGTTAAAATACTATTTAAGGAAGTCTTCTAATATTATAGTATATTAGAAATTATAATATTAGATAGAGGACTAGTATTTATATTAAAGCTATAGAGATTATTTATAAATCTTATAAAAGAAGAATAGTAATTAAATTTAGCTTATTATCCTTAGATAAATGGATAAATAGAATAAATAAACTAAATACTTAAATAATACTTATAAAGCTATATAAATTAAGAATAAAATAATTAAGTAGAATTATTATTAATAGTATAATTGGTATATAATATATTAGTATAAGTAATAATAAAAATAATATTATTTATAGTATATATAGAAAGAGAAGTAAGAATATTAAAATAATTATATTATAAGCAACTAGTAGTAGAAATAGTAGAAGAAATAGTAAATAATATAAAAGTTATTTATCTATATTTAGAAAAAGAAATTAAATACTAAAGATAAGTTAATTTAGAATAATATAATCTTAAGAATTAAAAAGAACTTAATTTTAAAAAGAGAAAAAAAGTTTATTTATTTAGAAAAAACTTATAAATATTATAAAATAATAATAAATTTAATTATTTATAACTAAAACTATTTAAGATTAAAGAAAAGATTGAAGAAGTTAATTATAAACTTAAATTATTAGACTTTATATAAATTTATTTAGTATTCTATATTTTATTATTAAAATTAGTATTTAAGAATACTAAAATATAGAATAAAATCACTATTAAAGAAGAAATCTATAAAGTTAAAAAAATATTAGTATATAAAATAAGATATAATAGAAAAATAATATATTTTATTAAATAGAAAAATTATAGTATTATAAAAAAAATATAGAAATTTATTAAGAATTTTATTAGAATTAAAAAAATTCTAAAGGTATATTAATAGAGAAATCTAAAATTATAAAAAAAGTTTATTTAAAATTAATAAGTAACTTATTAAAATCTTTAATAATTATAGTAAAAATATATTAATTTAATTATATTTATATAATCTTAGTATTAGCTATAGCAATATTCTTATTAGATAAAAGATTTTTAAAATCTAATATCTTTAGTATTTTTTAATTATAGGATTATATATTAATATTATACTCTTTAAGGAATTTCTAATAATAGAATAGCCTTAAAATCTTAGTAGATAATTTTACTTATTAAGTAAAGACTTTAGCTAGTTCTTTAGAAAATCTAGGTTTTAGACTCTTTTAAAATATTTTATTTTTTATTTATAAGTATAATTATAATAAGTATATATAGTATATTTTAAATTTTTATTATTTATTATATAATTAAGGTTATTAAAATAATAGTATTTATAAGGAAATTTAATAATAAAATTAATCTTTTAAATTTTAGTAAATTAATAAATATAGTTTTTATTTTAATCTTTTTTAAGGTATAATAGATTAGTTTTTATAATTAACTTAGGATATAGTATAATAATAATATTAAAAATTACTTACTAAATAGAAAGTAGAATTATACTAGAAATAAAAATAAATCTTTTTATTTATATTTTTAAGGATAAAGATCTTAAAGAAAAAGAATAATATTATAAAATTATATATATAAGACTAGCTAGTATTAAGATAAAAAAAATATAGAATAATTTAATATAGGCTTATACTAGATTAATTAGAAGCTAGTTACTAGTAATAAGATATAAAAGATTACTAAAGTATAGAGTATAGAAGTAATAATAGTATATATATTAATATTATATAAAAATATAAATAGTATACTCTTATCTTAAATAAAATAATAATATATAAAATAATTAATATTTATTAAAAAAGAATTATATATTTTATATTATTTATTTTTAAAGTATATAATATATAATATATAGAATAAAAAGAATTAGATATATAAGGATTTTTAATTATTATTATATATTTAGTTCTTTATAGTTTTTTAATTTAAATTATTTTAATTATATACTAAAAGAATTAGCAAGGCAAACTATACTTAAAGTATTATAATACTTTAAAGGACTTCTTCTACTATAATTATATTACTAACTTATTATTACTATTTACCTATTTAATGTTTAATTATAAGATAATCTTTATTAGACCTCTATATGGTCTAATCTATTGTATTATAGCTCTACACAGCCAGTGACAACTATAGCGGATCCAGGTCCGTGACATATTATAGTTTTAGATTAAGATAATAATTCTTTTATTATAGATCTAGATCTACTATAATTATTACTAGCTATATAAAGCTATAATATAATAAATTAAATTATATAAAGATTTAGTAAGAATTATTTTATAGTTAAATATTAAATAAATAAATAGTAATAATAAATTAGTAATATAACTATAATAAAAGAAATTTTTTAAAGTATTATAATACTTTAAGTATAATTTGTCTTACTAATTTTTTTTAGTATATAATTAAAATAATTTAGATTAAAGAACTATACTATATAGAAACTAGATATAGAAATGAGTATATTTATATAGATTATATTTTTTATATTTTTTTTATATTTTAGTATATATAGGAGTATATATTTAATTATTTTCTTACTTTATTATATATAATTTTTCTATATTTTAGTATATATTAGATTATATACTGGTTATATATTTTAAATCTTAGTAAGCTATAAGTTTATGTTCTTAATGACTATTTTGTGTATTAATGTGTATAATTAACTGGCTATGATATTAGCTGCTTTAATTAAGCATCTTTCCTTGATAGTACTAGTTTCTGTCTAGTATTATGCAAGTTGGTTTTATAGTAAGTCCTGTCACGGACCTGGATCCGCTATAGTTGTCACTGGCTGTGTAGAGCTACGATATAATGGGTATAGACCACACAGAGGTCCAGTAAGGGTTGTCTTGTAATTAAATATTAAACAGATAAATAATAATAGTTAGTTAGTAATATAACTATAGTAAAAGAAATTCTTTAAAATATTATAATACTTTAAGTATGGTTTGCCTTGCTAACCCTTTTAGTATATAATTAAAGTAACTTAGATTAAAGAATTATGCTAAGTAGAAATTAAGTATAAAAATAAGTATATTTATATAAATCCCCTAGTATATATTCTAGTATATACCTTTAGTGTATATTAATATATATCACAGTATATATTTATAATATATACTAGTATACATAGTGTGTACTTTTAGTAAGTATATACTGGTTACATGTTTCCTTATATCAGCCATAAGCTTATTTACTTAGTAACTATCTTATATATTAGTACGTGTGAATAATTAGTTATAATATTAGCTATTTTAATTAAGTATCTTTCCTTTATAGTACTAGTTTCTATCTAGTATTATGCAAGTTAATTTTATAATATTACTTTTCTCTTTTCAGGATCTTTATTTCTAAAAATATAAATAAAAAGATTTACTCTTATTTTTAGTGTAACCCTGTTTTCTTTATAGATAAATATTTGAAATCTATTAACATACTTAAGCTAAATCTTTAAATTTTTTAATGTTATTATTAAGCTAATTATATTCTTAAGAATAGATTTCCTATAGATAATCTATATTCCTATTATAATTATTTAAATTAGTCTTATATTATAGATTTAAAGAATTAGAACTGTGCTTCATACATCTAAAATAATTAAAAATATAAATATTATTTCTATAGCAATTATAAGTGGTCTTACTTTAAAAAGAAAAAGAATAAGATTAAGTCTAATCTTAAATCTATTAAGTTTTAACTTAAAAAGTATATAGAGACTTAATATAAATTATTTATAAAAATCTATTATCTTTATAAATAATAAAAACTTCTTAAAGATCATGGTAATAAAATATTAGATTATAACTTAAATATTATAAATATTCTTAATAAAAAGGATCTTAAGAATCTTATTTTAACTTTTCTAAATAAGTATTTCTTAAATGTTATTTTTAATAATTTCTTAGTATTAGGATTCTTTAATCTTCTTTTGTTAGATAATTTTTTATTCTTAGATCTTCCTTTTTTAAGTAGAGTTATTTTTTATAGAAGTCCTTAATTACTTATTATATATTTATAAGATTCTCTTTAACTTCCTAGATATTTTTTATCTTATTATATTCTATCTATTTCACTAAGTAGTATTTTTATCTTCCTACTATTTTTGCCACTAATATTCTCTTAATTTTATAGGTCTCTTATTCGATAATAATATTAGTTTGTATTTTAGCGTTTTATAGTGCTAGTTCTAATAATAAAATATAAAATACTAGGTAAATTTATATAAAATCTAGTAGTTTTAATTTATAATTAACTTCTCTAATTTTTTCTTTAATTTTAAATAGTCTAATTCATAAGTAGTCTAGTTTATTATTTAATTATAATATTTTAAGATTTTTTTATAAAAGGTAGATCTTTTTTTTCTTTTTAAAATTAGATTTCTTCTAATTCTTTCTATTATATTACTTTATATTAATTTTTTCTTATTGTTCTATTTCTCTTTCTAAGTAGATATATATAACTTTTATAATATTTATTATTCTTTCTATTATTTTTATTACTAGTTTCTTATATCTTAGTTCTTCTAGCATTCTTGCTTTTTGTTCTATATATATTATAAAGAATGTTATTCCTATTATAGAGTATTTTAATGTGTTATATACTAATTATGCTATTAATAATAATCCTACTTAATTGTCCTATATCTAATTGATATAACTCTTTAGATATTATTCTAGTATTTAATTTATTTATTTTATTTATTTATTAATCTAAGGATAATAAGTTAAATTTAATTACTATTTTCCTCCTATTAAATTCATTATAGATCTCTAAAGTTTTAATATAAATACTAGTCCTTTATCTAATACCATTATTTCTAGTATACTATAATATTAGAATACTTGTCATAGTAGTACTTTAACTAGTAAAGATATATCTATCTTCTTAGTTATTAGTATAAAATATGTATACTTTATTATTCTATTAACTATTACTATAATTAAGTTATGTTCTTTTAAGATTAATAGTTTAACTATTAAATCTATTATTACTTATTACTATAGATATTCTAGCACTTTAAGTAATTACATCTATCTATATAGTTAGTATCTTATAATCTTATTTTTCTAATACATATTATATTTCTTAATATATTTCTTAATATTTTTAATTATTTTTAGCTAGTAGTAATTTCTTAATATTCTTTCTAAGATATTAATAACTTCTAGATATCCTATTATTAAGTTATTATAATATATCTTAATAATTCGTTCTCTAACTATTTTTAAGGTATAGATTAAGTTATATTAAAATATAAGTTTTATTTTATTATTAGTTATCTTATTATATTTAATTCTATTATTAATATTATCTAATATTACTTAAATTATTTTATCTATTATTATCTTTTTAATAATAAGGTCTTATAGTTCCAAGTCTGTGTTTGTTTTTATTATTACTATAAGAGTAGTAATCTAGAGATTATATTTTAAATTATCTTCTTTATTTTCCTTAAATAGAGTTAATTCTAGTTTTCTAACTCCTTTCTTATAGTCTAATTATCTACTAAGAGTATCTATTTTTTTATTATCTTTTTCTTTGCAGTATTTAATTATAAACTAGTATTATAATAATATTTTTAACTATTTTGCTTATTTTCAAGTTAATATTTTAGTTAATAAGAAGTAAGTAAGATTTTTATAGTCTATAATAATTCTAACTATAAACTTTGTTCCTTCTAAGTAAACTTTCTAATGCTAAAGTATTCTTACTATAGCTAGTAATTTTTTATTATAAATATTATAGTTAAGTTCCATATTAATTAATTTCTTTAAGTAATAGATAATTACTTTTTTTTTCTATCTAGTTCTTTTTGTATTAATACTACTCCTATAGTATAGTCTAATACATTTATTTCTAATACTACTAGTAACTTAATATTAAATTATACTAATATTAATACCATAGTAAATTTTACTTTTATATTATTAAATACCTTTTACTATTCCTCTTTCTATTTATACTAAATGTTCTTTTTTAGTAATTTAAATAGTAGTATTATTCTTATAGCATAAGTATAGATATATTATTAATAGTAATTTATCATTCCAATAAACAACTATAATTCTTTGATATTTCTTAATATAAACCAGTCTCTAACTATCTAAACTTTTTTTTTATTAGTTTATATCTCTTCTTAGATAATCTTATATCTTAAGAAATCTATTTCTTAGATATAAAATTTATATTTCTTAAATTTAATTTATAATTTTACTATATATAATGCTCTTAATACTAATTTAATATATCTAATATAATCTTCCAGATTATCTAAAAATACTATAATATCATCAAGATAGGCTATTATAAAGTTATAGAAATAGTCTTTAATAACTAAGTTAATATATTATTAAAATATAGCTAGTATATTTATTAGTCCAAAAGACATAACTAAATATTTATAATATCTAAATTTAGTTCTAAATACTATTTTCCATTCCTCTTCTTCCTTAATTTATAAGCAATTATACGCATCTGTAATATTAAGTTTAATAAACCATTTCTTCCCTTTAACTCTATCTTAAATCTTAATAATTAATAGTAAAATATAAGTGTTTTTAATTATAATATTATTAAATTATCAATAGTTAATATATAATTATAACTCTATCATTCTCTTTTTTAGTATAAATAGTACTAGGTATCCTACTAGTAATTATAATAGTTATATATACCCTTTTTCTAGCATATCTCTAATATACTTTTTTAAAGCTCTATCCTCTAGTTATAATATCTAATAGATTTTCTATAGCTTTAGTTCCTTATCTTTAACAAATGGAATAATATAATCCTATTTATTATAATCTAGTAATATTTTATATATTTTATTAAATAATTCTTTAAAATATTTATATTCTTTTAATAGTACTATTTTTATATTACCCTTAATTTCTTATAGTAATTTATTAAATATTATCTTCTTTCTAGTTTTTATTCTTTTTTTAGACTTCTTAAGCTTTTCTATAATTTTAATAATACTATTACCCTTTTTCTTAGCTAGTTATTTATCCTAATAGGATAATACTACTATCACTTCTTATATAATAACTATTAACTCCACTAACCTTTTTCTAGTAGCCTTAATAGTCTAAGTCTTTATATAATTATATCTCATTAGTTGTAATTAATCTTACTTCTAATAAATCTTTAAATTATATATTCTTAACCAAGATACTCCTAAGATGATATCATTATTTCTTAGTTTTATAATATTAAAGTTAATTTATTCTCTGTACTCTTTTATTATTATAATAAGCTAACTACTTTCTTCTATAATATCTTTTTTTACCAATTTCTCTCTATTAAGTTCTATTAATAGTATTAGTTTCTTTTTCTTAATATCTAAAAGCCCTAATTCTTTTTTAATTCTTAGATTTATATAATTCCCTATAACTCCAAAGTCCACTATTACTATTAATTTCCTACTTAATAGGTTAATTTTAATCCTTAGATATTATCCTTAAGTTATTATCTTAAGCTTTTAGTCCTTTCTATAGTTTTTTAAGAAGTCATCTAGATCATCAGCTTCTTCTATTAGTTCTTTATCTAATAGATCTATCTACTTTCTTAATAATTAGAAGACTTTATTATATCATTCTAACATTTATTATTTTATAATAATATTTTTATATATCTATATCTTTATATTCTAATACTTAATTTTATCTTTTATTTCTTACTAAAATCTTTTAAATTCATTATTAATCATTACTTTCTTTTTCTTATTTTAGGGATTTTTATTCTTAGTTAATTCTTATTAAGTTTTCTTACTAGTACTTAAGCTTATTATAAATTTTTAATTTATTTAACTCTTAATCCTTAATAATTAGTTTATTTTATTTATTATCTTTTTTAGATTAAATTATTTTTTATTATTTTAGGAGAAGAATTACTCTTTAATTTATTATTTTTTCTTTTCTTTTTTTCCATTATCTATATCTTACTTATAATAATTTATATGGTCTTTTCTTCTTTAAGTACTATCCCACTCTATCCTTATCACTATAATAAATCAGACACTGGTTATTAGTATAGACTAACTAATAGATTATTTTATAATTAGAATAATCTATTAAGCAATATTAATAGTAATATTTATATTCTTCTAATATCTTATCTTCAAAGTCCCTTTCTAGGTTATATATTTTAATTTTTCTAGTTATTAATCCTTTAAAGATTTCTTATTTAATCTTAAGGAATTTATCTTCACTACTAATATTCTATCTAGATATTTTAGATATTTCTTCAATCTACACATCTTATTCTAGATTTTTATAATCCTAAGTATACATTATTTTTATATAAATTTTTATTGCTCCTTCTATTCCTAAAAAGCTACTATAATTATTATAACTATCTTCTTCATCTTTAATCTATCTTTTATTATCATTATTTGTATTTATATAAGCTTCACTATTTATTTTTAGATATTAAATTTCTTATATTACTTTCAGCTACTATTATTTTTTTAGACTTTTACATTCCTTTATATAATATTTTATTTTTTTATAATTATAATACTTAACTTTATTTTTATTATATAATCTTTTTAAATATTCTCTATAAACTATTATATCTAGCTCTATAGATATTAGTTTATAAAAATCTTATTATTTCTACCTCTAATTAGCTTTCTTTTTTAAGTTATAACTTATCTATCTATTTTTATACTTTTTTTTTATTCTGCATTTATACAGTCTATTATTAAGTTTTATTACTATATCAATTATATTTATTAAGGTTGTTAGTTACTTTGAAATCCTAGTAATCTCATCTTTAATATTATTCTTAAATCTTAAGTAGAATTAATTTATTTTAGCTTTATCATCCCATCCTAGATGTGAACTAATTTAATAGAATTATAAAGTATAATCTAATATAAATATAATTTATTATAATTACTATATTTTTTAAGCTATTATATTTTTTTTATTAATTTCTCTAAATATTAATTTAATTCTTTATATAAATATAAAGTAATCTATAAATATTTTATTAATATTATCATCTCATTCTTTCTTAGTTTCTTTAAACTATACTTAAATATAAAGTTTAAATTAATCTATTATATCTCCTTTAAGAAAAGTAGATGTAGCTAAAATCTTATCTACCTCACTTCTAATAAAATAAATATTTATTAAGAAGTATAGCTATATCTAAACTAAAAATAATTTTAACTTTTTCTATTCCCCTATAAATAGAGTTAGTTTATTAACTTTTAGTTATAGTTAATATCTTACTATCTAAATCACTTTAAGTTCTGTAATTTATTACTATAATTATTAGTTTTAATAGGCTAATTGCTAAATAATTATAGTTAATCCTATAGTAATACTTATTAATAGTATTATAGTTATTCCTATCATTATTAGCTTTCTTAATAAAGTAATACTTTCTTAATATAGTAATTAGCTTTTTATAATAATATTTTTCCCATATTATAGCTTTAGGTTAAAATAATAATTCTTTTATTATAAACCTAAATCTGCTATAATTATTACTAACTATGTAGAGTTATAATATAATAAATATAGACTATATAAAGGTCTAGTAAAAGTTATCTTATAGTTAAATATTAAATAGATAAATAATAATAGTTAATTAGTAACATAACTATAATAAAAGAAGTCCTTTAAAATATTATAATACTTTAAATATAGTTTACTTTACTAACCCTTTTAGTATATAATTAAAGTAATTTAGATTAAAGAACTATACTAAGTAAAATTAAGTATAGAAATAAATATATTTATATAAATCTCTTAATATATACTCTAGTATATATCTTTAATATATACTAGTATATACTATAATATATACTTATAGTGTATACTAGTATATATAGTATATGCTTTTAGTGAGTATATATTGGTCACATGTTTTCTTATATCAGCTATAAGTTTATCTGCTTAGTGACTATCTTATATATTAGTATGTGTGAATGACTAGTTGTGATATTAGCTACTTTAACTAAGCACCTTTCCTTCATAGTACTAGTTTCTGCCTAGTATCATGCAAGTTGGTTTCGTAACAAGTCCGTGACACATATGGCCAAGTTCCATATTGGGAGTAGCGTAGCGTTCCAACATAATAACCCTGACATGCTGGCATGTTATAATATTATCCCTTGTAACTTTATATCTTTGATCACAATAACCGGGCTCTTTTTTTTTAAATGTATTTACCTCCAGAAAACTTAGAGGCATAACCGGAAGCTTGATTCACCATTTTCTTGCGTGCGGCACTTGATATGTTTGTTTGTCCAGCAATGTCTTTCTCCCAGCTGAAGGCTCGTTTGCCAGGATCATCTTCGATTGTCTTGTTGCTACCTTTTTGGTGGCTTTCGTAAAGCGATGACCTACCATCCTTGTTCTTCGCGACCCTATTAGTACTATTGCAACACAAGGACAACATGTACTCACACTTATAGATTTGACTTTGTTTGCTGTCGCCGTATTTTCCCTGGATGATAGATCTCTAGGCCCTGTAGGTCTCGTCTCGGACTCGGCCTTTATTCCTAAAACCTCATTTTCTAGTCTTTGTCGTTTTTGAGCTGGACTCTCCGTCCATACTGAACCTAATCCACCTGATGTCTTGTCGCTTTGAGCGGATTTCCCTGTCATGAATTTGCGATTGGTCAAGGTAGTTGGATTCATCCCGGAAGCCCATGAAATGTTATCAGGAGGCTTGACCATCCAGTCGTCCCTTTGTCTTTTCCCCGTTGTTGTACTTTCTGTATTTACATATGGCGTTGATGTTGAAGACCTCGACTTCTGTTCTTCATATTTGGAGTCACCAGACTCTGTTGCTGCGACAGGCGGTAGTTGAGGTCCGAAATCGTCGTCACTGCTATCGTCACTGCTTTGCGACTGCTTATCATCGTCTGAAAAGTGCTGAGGTGGAGTCGGACCAACTATTTTCGAGGTCTCGGTAGCAGTATCTAGTTCGCCTTTTGTTACTGCCGCCTTATTCTTTTGTGCAGGAGAAGATGGTCCCTGACTGCATCCTTTAGAATCTTCCCCGGCCATCGTAATTGTAAAAGAGATGAATCCGTTGAAAGCACGTTTGTAAGATGGATAGAGGGTGCGGTAGTTTTTACGGTGGTTTGTCGGAAGCTCCTGCTCTTAGCTCTAACGTAATCCACGGGTAAACGGCGCACACGGGTAAGTGGCGCACCTCTAAATAATCAATTTATTATTCCTATATAAATTACATATAAAACATAAATAATTTATTTAATTAATTATTAGTTTTAATTTGGGTATTAATTATACTTATACCTTAGCTTCTAGTAATATATATATATAAATAATATATGCTAAGATTACTATAAAGTCTTATTATAATTAATTAATAAATAAATCTTATAAACTTTATAAAGTTTTTAAATAAGCTCTTATCCTTTAGAAATAATTAAAATATCTTTATTTATAAGTAAATAAGTATGTTAAGTATATTATTTTTATAATTAATTAATTAAAAGTCTAATTTAATAGTAAATTTAATTCTAAATTAGTTATATTAAAAAGCTTATTAATAAATTTTATTTACTTTATTAATATATAAATATTATAAAGTATTTTAAGACTTTAAATATAACTATTTAATATACTAGACTAACTTAATATTAATATAATCTTATAAATTATAATTTATAATTAAAATAGGAGTGTTTATAAATTATATAGTATAATTTTAGAATATAAAAAACTAGCCTTAATATTTTATATAAAATAAGTTTAAAATTATATAAATAAAAATATAATAAGAAAATTAAGCTTATTAATATAATAAAATTTAAAGCAAATCTAATTCTTAATTATAGTTTTATATAAATATTTTAATACTAAGAAAATATTAATATCTAATAGTTAAAGTAAATATAAAGAGTATATAAGTAAATAGTATATAATAATATTATTATTATAATATACTAGATTAAATTCTAGTATTAAATAGCTATTATAATTATCTAATATTAAAAGCTAATATCTACTAACTATAAATAGCTTTATAAAAGGCTTAAATATCTTTTTAAGTTATTATAATTTTAATTTATTAAAGATCTAGCTTTTTAGTAAATAAATAATTAATTAATTAAAGAATAATATTAAATTAATATATTGATTAATTTAATTATATTTTAATTTAAAAATAATTAATAAAGATATAATAATACTATTATTACTAATATATTTAATAATTATTATTTATTCTTAATTTCCTAGTTAAATAATACTTAGTTTATCTAAGTAATTAAAGCTATATATAATTTTTATTATAATTTTAATCTTTATAATAAATTTAATCTTATTAAAATTATAAATATTATTATTAATAATTCTATATTCTTACTTAAGATAAAGTAATTTTTTAAAAAAATTATTAATTAAAACTAAATCTTTATAAAATATATAATTATAAGCTAGTTTATATATAAATTTAATTTTAAGATTAAATTATTAATATAAAAATAATTATATTTAATTTATTTCTACTTTTTTAAATAATTTAATTAGATTCTTTTAAGTAAGTAAAAAATTTATTATTTTTTAAATTATTTGAGGCTTTAAAAGTAATTTTTAATATTTTAATAATAATATTTAATTTCTAAGTAAAATTTCCTTAGTAAAAGTTATTTTTTAATAATTAATTTTTATCTTTTATTAAGTAATCTATCTCTTAAAGTAACTCTAAAAAGTTATTTTAGAAATTTTAAAAAAATGCATAGCTTAGTAAATTAATATAATTTATTTATTATTTATTATATTAATAATAAAAGTAAGTCTTTTTTATAAAAAGAATTACTTTTTATATATATTTTTAGTATTTTTTGATATTTTAAAACTCTTAAGAAAATACATGTCAAAATTTAGTTGAAATTTGATGAGGTGCGCCGCTTACCTGTATGCACCATTTATCCGTGGATTACATTAATATAATCAACAGGTCAATAGGTCACACAGATCAATAGGTCACCCAGCAACAAATAGTTTATTATTTATATATAAATTATATACAAAACACAAATTAATTATTTAATTAACTATTAGTTTTAATTTAAGCATTAATTACGCCTATGCCCTAATTCCTAATAATGTATATATATAAATAATATATACTAAGATTACTATAAAGCTTTAATCTAATTAGTTAATAGAGGGGTCTTATAAATTTTATAAAGTTTTTAAGTAAGCTTTTAGCCTTTAGAAATAGTTAAAATACTCTTATTTAAAAGGATTTAAGTATAATAAGTATAATATTTTTATAGTTAATTAATTACTATATATAAATTATAGTTCTTACTAGCTAAAATAATAATATTATATATAGTAATTAATAATCTTTTAATTAACTAATTTAAAGCTTAACTTAATAGTAAATTTAATTCTAAATTAATTATATTTAAAAGTTTTTTAATGCTTTTTACTTACTTTATTAATATATAAGAATTATAAAATATTTTAAGATTCTAAATATAACTACTTAATATACTAGATTAACTTAGTATTAGTATAGCCTTATAGATTATAATTTATAATTAAAATAGAACTTTTTATAGATTATATAATATAATTCTAGAATATAAAAAGCTAGTTTTAATATTTTATATAAAATAGAATTAAAATTATATAGATAAAAATATAGTAAAAAAATTAGTTTTATTAATATAATAAAGCTTAAGCTGAATTTAGTTCTTAATTATAGTTTTATATAAGTATTTTAATACTAAGAAGATATTAATATCTAATAATTAAAATAAGTATAAAGAGTATATAAGTAATTAGTATATAATAATATTATTATTATTATATACTAGATTAAATTCTAGTATTAAATAGCTATTATAACTATCTAATATTAAGAGTTAATAACTATTAATTATAAATAGCTTTATAAAAGATTTAAATATCTTTTTAAGCTATTATAATTCTAATTTATTAAAGATCTAACTTTTTAATAAATAAATAATTAACTAATTAAGAAATAATATTAGATTTATATACTAATTAGTTTAATTATATTTTAATTTAAAGATAATTAATAAAGATATAATAATATTACTATTATCTATATATTCTAGAACTATTATTTATTTTTAATTTCTAGATTAAATAATACTTGGTTTATTTAAATAATTAGAGCTATATATAATTTTTATTATAGTTTTAATTCCTAAAGTAAATCTAATTTTATTAAAATTATAAATATCTTTATTAATAATTCTATATTACTATTTAAGATAGAGTAATAATTTAAAAAAGTTATTAATTAAAACTAAATTTTTATAAAATATATAATTATAAACTAATCTATATATAAATTTAGATTTAAGATTTAGTTAATAATATAAAAATAATTATATTTAATTTACTTCTATTTTCTTAAGTGATTTAGTTAGGTCTTTTTAAGCAAGTAAAAAATTTATTATTTTTTAAACTATTTTAAGCCTTAAAGGTAATTTTTAATATTTTAATAATAATATTTAATTTTTAAGTAAGGCTTTCTTAGTTAATATTATTTTTTAATAATTAATTTCTTTATCTTTTTAAGAATATTATTTTTAAAAGTAATTTTAGAAAGTTATTAATAAGAAATTAAAAAGATATATAGTTTTGTAAATTAATATAATTTAATTATTATTTAACATATTAATAGTAAAAGTAAGTCTTTCTTTATAAAAAGGATTATTTTTTATATATATTTATATTATTTTTAGATGTTTTAAAGTTCATAAGAAAATAATCATAAAAATCAAGTTGAAATTCAATAGGGTGACCCATTGACCTGTGTGACCCATTGACCCATTAATTACGTTAAAGAGCTTGAGTGAGTGCCTGGGGCATCCATTGCCATCCAAACCACCCAAGTTTGCCTGATAGCAACTTCGCTTCTGTTAAACCAATAACAACGCTACTACGTACGATATAATTAAGGACGGAAAATCGATTGAAAACTCCTACAATGTCAACTTCTTCTTGAATAAGCTTGATTTGCTACACTCTTCGATTTCTCATGCTAAGAGTGCCATCTATAGAATCCGAGACACCTGGCGCTAATAGAAACATTCCCCAATCTTTAATCAACATCTGCTCTAAGGATCTATCCCGTTATTTTGAAGAACTAGAGAAGGAAATTCACTGCTCTGAATCTAGATCCATGCAATCGCTTGCTTTAAATGCGAATCCCGAATTGTCCTTTGTGTTGGATGATGCTATTGAAGCAGGATGTGTGGAGCGGTCTGATTGTTGGGCTCTAACCCTTGCCCTTGACTCAATTATTGCTTTTCGAACGCTGTCTTGATCTTCGGTCACTGTCAATGAGCGTGGAATGCGATAGAGGACAAGCTCGTTCTCCGGTTTCGGTTCTTTAAGAAGGGACTTGGGAACGGCGTTCAACGTTCTCTCGATATCAGGAAGAAATGATATTTGTTTCTCCTCCGCCTCAATGCTAGCCAGTTCTTGCTCAATGTTGTAAATGTAACTTGTATGTTTCGTATCGTCCAGGAGCATATTGTCACTATCGGTCAGTTCATCTTGCTTTTTGTCTGGCTCGTCTTGAAATCCTGTCGGACCTTGTGCCGATTAGTTTGGGACTTGGTATCGCGCAAGTAAATTTATAATCGCTATACCTAAATGCAGGAGCTCGAATTTCTTGGTGGGAGGTTCTCCCTCTGGGTCGCTTTCTGCACGGCGCTTGGGGCAATCTTTGGACAGAGACGGCATCGACTTGGCAACTCCTACCCCCTTCTAACCAACGCAATTATCTGAACCTGAGCTTCCTCTTCCAAATAGTGAAAATGAAGGTTTAAGTTACTCACCTTGTTGTTGTTCAATTGTGTGAGCGCTAAGCAAGGGTGCTTTGATGCGGGTTTTTTGGTGTTCCTGAGGGATGGGGTCGCCACGAATCAACTTTTTCTTCCATGCTTTGCCCAGAATATCCCGTCTCACACATATCTCCGCCACTGCACCAATTTCTCGTTCTTTCAGCCATTACGCCTCAACCAAAATGGCTGTTTCGCAAGAAAAGGCCACTGAATGGCCTGCAGAGCGCGTACGGAACGAATTCATAAACTACTTCAAGGAGAATGGACACACTTTTGGTAATACGACCCCTCCATGACCCCTCCATGCTCGCGCATTGTAATTTTTCTCCTAACAAAGCAAAATAGTTCCATCATCCTCGGTCGTACCACTTTCTGACCCGACTTTGTTGTTTGCAAATGCGGGCATGAACCAGTACAAGTCGATTTTCCTAGGGACAGTCGACCCGCAGTCAGACTTTGCGCATCTCAAACGTGCAGTCAATTCGCAGAAGGTAGGCAATACGCCCATTTCGGATTGAAAACATATGATTAACCTCCTGAAAGTGTATTCGAGCGGGCGGAAAGCATAACGTGAGTGTTTCCATTCCTTATTCTTACTTGCAAAAACTGATAAATCTAGGATCTTGACGATGTCGGCAAAGATAACTATCATCATGTGAGTCACCCAATCGCGGTTTTGCAGTATCTTTTTTTACTGGGCAGAGGCATGTTTTCTACTTTGACAAATTCGCTAATCATTACATTCTGCATAGACTTTCTTCGAAATGCTCGGGAATTGGAGTTTTGGGGACTATTTCAAGAACGAAGCGATTACTTATTCCTGGGAACTGTTGACCAAGGTTTTCGGCATCAATCCGGACAGACTTTACGTGACCTATTTTGAAGGTAGTGAGACCGGAGGTCTTCAGCCCGATCTAGAAGCAAGAGATCTTTGGAGAAAGGTTGGTGTTCCAGAGGATCACATTCTTCCAGGGAACATGAAAGACAACTTTTGGGAGATGGGCGATCAAGGACCTTGCGGTCCCTGCAGTGAGATACACTATGATCGAATTGGTGGTCGAAATGCCGCACACCTTGTCAACCAAGACGACCCAAACGTACTCGAAATATGGAATAACGTTTTTATCCAATACAATCGGGAGTCAGATCGCTCTCTGAGACCGTTGCCCAATAAACATGTCGATACCGGTATGGGCTTCGAGCGACTAGTCTCTGTGCTTCAAGACAAGTCGTCAAATTACGACACTGATGTCTTTATACCGCTGTTCCGCTCGATACAAAACGTTACGGGCGCTCGTGAATACCGGGGACGATTCGGATCTGAGGATGCCGATGGAATCGATACCGCTTATCGAGTGGTAGCAGACCATGTTCGGACTCTCACATTTGCGATCTCTGATGGTGCATACCCCAACAATGAGGGTAGAGGCTATGTGATTCGCAGAGTTCTTCGGCGAGGAGCTCGTTATGCCCGCAAATATTTCAACGTGGAGATAGGCAGTTTTTTCTCCCAAATTGTCCCTACTCTTGTTGATCAGATGGGGGGTATGTTCCCGGAAATTAAGGCAAAGCAGGCTGAGGTCATGGAGGTTTTGAATGAAGAAGAGGTTTCATTTTCCAGGACCCTGGACCGCGGCGAAAAACAATTTGAAGCTTATGCTCAACAAGCCAAGTCAAAAGGTTTAAACAAGCTCCATGGAGCAGATGTCTGGAGACTTTATGATACCTATGGATTCCCTGTCGACTTGACTCAGATCATGGCCGAAGAGCGGGGACTCGATATTGATGAGACCGAATTTGAAGAAGCACGACTCAAAGCCAAAGAAGCTAGTAAAGGACAGAAAAAAGTTGCTTCAGAGACTGTGAAGCTTGACGTTCACGACCTAGGGAAGCTGGAAAATATGGGTGATGTTCTCAAGACAGACGATTCTGCCAAATTCGATTCTCAGAGAATCAACTCCGTGGTCAAGGCTCTTTATCATAGTAAGACTTTCATCCAAACGACAGCGGATGTGCCACAGGGGGAGCAAATCGGAATTATTCTTGACCGGACCAATTTCTACGCCGAACAAGGTGGTCAGGAAACTGATACTGGTGTTATTATGATTGACGGACAGGCAGAAGTTGAAGTCGGCGATGTACAGTCATACGGTGGCTATGTTCTTCATACAGGTCTTATCAAGTTTGGGTCTCTTTCTGTCGGTGATTCTGTTATTTGCGAGTATGATGAGCTTCGTCGACAACCTATACGAAATAACCATACCGGAACGCATATCCTGAACTTTGCCCTGAGAGAGATTCTGGGGGATGGTATCAACCAGAAAGGTTCTCTTGTTGCAGCAGAAAAGTTGCGCTTTGACTTCTCTCACAAGTCTGCTGTGACTGATAAGGAACTTGAAGATATCGAGAAGAAATCCATCGAGTACATACGCCAAAATTGTACTGTCTACTCGAAGGAAGTTCCTCTAGCTACCGCGCGAGAAATTAGCGGTGTTCGTGCTGTATTTGGAGAGACATACCCAGATCCCGTAAGGGTCGTTTCTGTGGGAGTAGAAGTTGAAGAACTTCTCAAGGATGTTAAAGATCCACGATGGAATGATATCAGCATTGAGTTCTGTGGTGGTACTCATGTTCAAAAATCAGGCGACATCCGAGACTTTGTCATTCTTGAAGAATCTGGTATAGCCAAAGGCATTCGGAGAGTCATCGCTGTCACTGGTGACGAAGCTCAACAAGTCCAGGTAGTGGCGACGGAGTTTGAAAAACGCCTAGAAAAATTGCGAGCAATGGCACATGGTCCTGCGAAAGAGTCAGAAATGAAGCAAGTTCAGGTAGAACTGAATCAGCTTTCAATTTCTGCTGTTCAGAAGGCCAAGTTCCGAGACTCGTTTGCGCGTATCAGTAAACAGGTGCTGGATGACCAAAAAGCTCAACAGAAACTGGAGCTGAAGAAGGCCCTCGATATCGTTCAATCGTATTTCGATGCCGAGGAAAACAAAGGTCGTTCAACTCTTGTTACCAAGCTGCCTGCGTTGTCTAGTGCCAAAGTACTCACCGAGTCAATCAACTTTATCAAGTCAAAGATGGCTGATAAGACCGTATACTTTATCGCACCTGATGCCAATCAAAACAAGGTTGCTCATGGTTGCTATGTTTCTAAGGTAAGTCTCTGACATATACTCCTCTTCTTATATAGGGGTTCTCACTAATCGATCACTTCCACAGGCTGCTAGCGAATTAGGTGTTTCACCAAGTGAATGGGCGAATGTTGTGTCAGGTGCTGTTGGTGGGAAGGCTGGTGGCAAAGCTCCCACAGCTATTGGCAATGGCACCAATGTCGCAAAGGTTGACGAAGGAGTGGCGCTTGCTACCGAATATCTAGAGAAGTTCAAGTTGTAGTACAGAGGCTTTCGCTTTCTTATACAAATTTGGCTTGATACCCTTATCATTCATGTGGCTCTGAAAGGTGGACAATCGTTATTCTCGATTCAGGAAATAAAATCAATTCTAGGCCTTTTGCTTTTAGCAACCCCATGTCTCTATATCTTAATTCAGTTGCATCTACATTTCTCCGCATTGTACTATAGTGACATCTTGATTCGGTTTGTCCCTTGTTGTGCGAGTATTCTCAACCATCCGGACAATATCCATACCATCCACGACTTGCCCGAATACAACATGTTTGTTGTTCAGGAACGGCGTTGGCACTGTGGTGATGAAAAATTGGCAGCCATTCGTGTTCGGACCTGAGTTCTATTGAGAATCTTAAGCAATCTTGCACATAAATGTATATCGTATGTGGATGGTTGACCGACTTACCGCCATACTCAAAAGACCAGCCTTGTCGTGCTTTAGATGGAAATTTTCATCCGGGAATTTCTGGCCTGCGTAAATGGAAGCGCTGCCTGTCCCGTCACCGTTCACGAAATCACCCCCTTGTATCATAAAGTCTTTTATCTTTGGCAATCATTAGTACTACAGTCTTTCAGTCTGTATATATTGGGTTTGAGCGTAGAACATATTCAATCAACGTACTACACGGTGGAACTTGCAGCCTTTGTAACCTTGAGGCCGACCTTGACTATTCTTTGTCTCGCCAGTGCAAAACTGTCGAAAGTTTTCCGCGGTGCGAGGAGTACTATCAGCAAATAGCTCCATTTTCACACGACCCAATGGTTCTCCTAGAGATATTCAACGAATAGTTGGGTATGTAAGTGTCTGCAATATCTGAAGAATGAATGCACCGAATCTGCCGACGACCCAAAACACTCGACAGCAAGCACATGGATATGAGGGGTTAAGAGAAAAGCCGTGAAATTGCAATTTTTCCCGGAGCTAGAACTGGGAAGCCCATTCCAAGATCATTGAATTACATGGCGCCCTTCCTCCTGGGAGACACTCACCTGCGAGAGCTATATCGAAGAACACTATGGGATTTGATGCTGCTTGGCTGCCTGGTTCCGCCATGTTGTCTGGGAGTGAGTGATAATGTACGCCGTTCACAGCAAAATCCAATAGTATATGGGCGCCAAAGCTTTGGAGCATCCTCTTTTGTGATGTTGGTCAATAAAATGTGTGTCTCAGTGTTGGAGTCGAAGAAAATCATAAACCTTGATAGAGCTAGTCCCCACCTACTGCTGCGCCAAGAACGCCCGTCACATTGAGCGCTTAAGATCACGGCGCTAGTAAACAACAGTACAGTACGGTATTTTGAACCATACCACGCATATACATACATGGTGCACCACACAGTGGCACACACATCTAAAATTACTATGTATAGGGCAGAAAATAATCAAGCAGATGACCGCCAGACAATGAATATGCAGTATTTGTTTGCATTGTTGGACAATGGATTGTTTTCTGGAAACAGAATGCACTTGATGGACCCATAAATACGTGTACCATACAAGACTGTGTAATACGCTAACCAACAGCGCATAACGTGCATACGACGTTGTAGGGAAGGGAACCCCGTGATCACCCACACCCCATGCCATCCACCTCCCAGCTCTCCCTGTCGAATCTCCACCTCCACACACGGCTTCAACTCCAACTCCCAGCCCCAACGACGAGTCCAGAGGAAAACAGCAGGCTGTCTCGGATATCTCGCATCTCTTCTCCTTTCATACATCATCTACGACATTGCTTCATCAAGACCAAGGCGTTCTTTGTCTCATCAGAAATTGGGGTCCAATTCTCTCAGCTGAGGCTCGTTCACCCGAGGGAGAGATCTTACTGATTTCCTCTCGTCTGCGCGACGAATGAACACCTACCATTGTGCCATGATAGTTCAATGCGATGCTTTGACACGTTAGTGTCTTGCTGGTGTAGCGTCGTCGATTCGAACCAGCCGCTGTGTGGCTCATACAGACAATACTCGATCAGAAGCATATCGAAAGCCAACGAGTAATCGCTCGCTACCTTGAGCAGGCCTTCGAATCATCAATTCCCATTCTTAATTGGACGTTTACACCTTCTCGTTGAACTGACAACTGGCCCCTCTTCTGTAAAACCATCAGAACATGTCCTCCTCTACTTCAACGAGCACAACTAGTGCTGCCACCAGTACTTCTACTGGAAGTTCGGGAGGAGGAGGTGGCCCAAGCAGCTCGCCACTACTTTTCTTTGTAGCTCTTGGATTCGGTGTTGTTTTTACGAACTTATGGTAAGCACTCCCGCTGCGTTCGCTCATTTCCAATGCATGTTCGTTGTAGAGAAGTTAATACAAATTTGAATGCAGGATTATTGTTGGCGTGAAATATTGTTTTCGATATAATCAGCGAAATCGATTGTTGCGAAATGAGGAAACAGGGGAGCCTATCGATTTAACGACTGTTCCTAGACCGCACAGAAGAAGAAGAGAAAAGAAACTAATGTCCATGGAAGACGTGAATGAACGATTTCCACTTATGAAATACAAAGCTTGGCGATCTTCTCGCGCTGATGAGGGGCTTCCAAGCGAGGGAGGAATTACTGCACCTTCAAACAGACCCGAAACACCCAAGGCTGGCGAGAGGGAACAAACTCACTTCGACAACTCACCCGTTGATCCCGTACAACCCAATGTTGAGACTTATTCAGTACCTATAAAAGGCCATGAACGCAATGATTCGATTACCAGTGAGCCATCTAGTCCTGTAGCACAGGAAATAGGTGTGATGGTAGATTCGAAAGAAAAGCCCACTACCGAAGCCAAACCTGATACCGAGCTTCGCAATGATGTCCCCGCCACCGAATTTCCAGAAAACCCTAACAACACAGAAACCCCGATCGATCAAGACCTTCAAGAGGACAATGACGATCCAATTCAAGGAGCTGTTCCAGCCGAGTTGCTTCCTAGTCCTGGCGACTCTTGCGCAATCTGCCTCGATCTTATTGAGGATGACGACGATGTTCGTGGCCTCACGTGCGGCCACGCCTTTCATGCTTCCTGCCTGGACCCTTGGCTAACAAGCCGTCGTGCTTGTTGCCCTCTCTGCAAGGCCGATTATTATATTCCCAAACCACGACCTGAGGGGCAGGAAGCAAACGCGGACAATGCTAGACAAGGGCGTCGTACAACAGGGCGGACTGCTACGCTAGCGTCTCCACAGCCAGCATTCTTGACAGGTCGTATGAATCCATTCAGAACAAGGACGCATCTTTCAGGGCGACCATCCAGGCCAGATACAAGGGCTGTTCGGCAAGCTAGGAATTCGGGAACTCGAATTCCGCCCTCATCAAACACGCCTCATGTTGATGATAACGCTTCAAGATCTCGGGTTCCTGCTTGGATTCCAAGGCTAAATCTTAGAAGCCTACATTTTCCACGTCAAGCACCATCCCCCTCTACCGATGTGCGCACACCTAGCCAACTAGAGGCCGGGCCAGCGTCGTAAACACAATACCTGAAAATAGGCATCCATGCCAAATACCTCCATCTCCACCTCCAGCCATGCGTTTCTCTTCTTCACCTTGGAAAATTCGTCCCCTCTATTTCTTCACTCATAACGAATCTCTTACCCTTTCTGTAAGCATGCACTGCAAATTTTCACCATACCCACACCGATGCTACGAAGAATAGCATGGTTCTCATAAATGTCAGGTTGCATATGCCATACGATTTACCACCCCGTTTTGGTTCGGCGTTACATGGTTTCACATTGGATTTTTTATATTATTTGCCAACCAGGACTGGCAAATTACATGTGTCGTGTTTGGCTTTGCTCTCGTCCTTTGCTTGTTCTTTTATATAGCAATCGGCGTTTTTAGGACGTTGCCTGCGTGCTTACGACTACATACTTTTGAATATTCGAGTGGGACTTTTGAAATTCAATTTGTCACTTTATTTCTAGCGGTAGTAAGGAGGTAAGTGCAGTAGAATATGTCCTCCTAAAACAAAAAATTCCCAATTGTCTCTGTAAAAATAATTATACATTTCATTCATTAGTTGATCGCGAAATTGGTGGTTGTTGGTGTCTCTTTAGAGAAGGAACAAAACCTTTCTACCTAGTAGCTTTCGTTGACGAAACACCCGCACTGATAACACTGGGTAGTTCCTCTTGACCAACGCTAAAAAGCATACTTATTCCGCCACCAAATGCCAGAATTGCAAGGAGTGTGATCGTTCCAATGAGGAAAAATTGCGTGCTGATATCTTCCTTCTGGCAGGCTGGGCCACCCCACTGCACGGTGCGAGAGCTTCCATCGGCGGTTCGGATTGTCGTCTTCTGGCATTTGCATGCATAGCATTCGGTTTCTTTCCCTCCCGATTTAAGGTAGCATGATCCGTGGCCAGAGCAGCTGTTCGTGGCACTGGTGCAAGAGTCGTTCGAAGCATGACACACTGGCATCAAAGTTGATGGTATGTCGGTGACCTGACTTCTTCTGGATTGAACGTGAGAAGTAGATTTTGCAGAATAATGTTTCGTGGCGTGCTTGTTGGATTTAGTATGTGAAACAAAAACGATAGTTCGTTCTTCGTAATCGAACATTTCAGAGAGTGAAGTCAATAGCTGCGTCGCCCTTGAAACGTCCTCCACGTGCCCCTAATGTATTACTGTTAGAAATATAATGTAGGTATATCAAAGGAAGAAGAGGATATACACTAAAGGAGAGCCTCAAGATCTCCTTGGTACCAGTGGTGTCAGACCAAGCCTGGAGTGATGAAACTGGGAGGCCCTCAAATAATCGAGTTACTAGCGATTTGGGAGATCCAATGAAAACTGGATGCTGATACAAACAGCTTTGCAGTGCCTATTATACCTAGTCAACCGAATTCGTTCTCCAAAACTTGCCATATATGCTTGTTGCGTACCTCGCTGTTCGACACTTTCATGTCAGGATCTGCCGTAGCTTCGTATTCGCAATGTTTCCAGCCCGAAGAATAGAATCCGTCAGTTTCGGAAATACTTTCGGCAATAAAAGTGTCAACAAAATCGGTGGATATCCGAGGAATATGGAGAGCGGCAGTCGGATTTTCTTGAGGGGCAGCTATTCATGGTGACTTTATCAGCGATCAGTCTGCATCCAGTACTGAAATGAAGTACTCACGAGAATCCTTCAGAAGACCCTCCACCATAACAAGAAGCTTTTGTTGACTCCTGCTGTTCGATTCTTGGAATAAATTGTATTGGTTCCCGCCGAAGTTGTTCAGCAGCTCTATAACAGGTTCTTCGAGAGCTGTGCTGGGTGTAGTCTGAGCTGATATCATTCGTTGCTGCAATAGCAATCTGGCAGCATCCTCATGAATGGGACCTTGGCCCTGAGCAGTGGAATCTTGTTTTGCATCATATAGGAAAATAGTACCATCAGGCGACGCGGTAGCCACGACCGCCAGACAGGAAAGAAGCTTCAGAGTATGCCACATGTTTGCATATAACGGTCAGCCAGTGCAAGCCAGGTGTGGCTTCATCAAAGCCGTATATCACAGTCCCCGAACAAGTGGGATCATAAACGATGCGAACGTCGGCTTCGTTCTTGGGATGATAACTAGTTGGTTGTACGTATTGCTGTCTCCCTGTAAACAGCCAATCGTTGCTTGACCGGCAACCACCTAGCGTCGTTCCCTCGGCGTTAAGTCACGTGCTGAACCGATATTTGCAGACTTAGTCCGATCTTCAACCAGTTTCAATTAATTTTATCACATACCCTTTGGCCTTTGACTTGACTGTTTATTTAGCGTCATGTCCACAAGTACGTTTACTCAAGAAACTATTCGGCCATGATCTGGGTGCGCTATCTCAGTCGCAATCCTCAACCAATCCTCCGCCAATATCGGGCATTCACCACGGGGGGCTCCAGGATAGTGAACGTTCAATCCGTTAAGACCAAAAAGCCATGGTTTAGGTTATTACTCCCGTGTTTCTTACCAAGCGCACTGAGGCTAACTTACAGTAGGCGGTTTGCTACTAGTGTGCTGGTCTATGGTGCAGCATTTCACCTCTGGAGCTCGCTCTTATATTCACACCTAGACGGGAATACATTGGCCGATTCTGACAGTAGTTCGGGAGGAGTGAGCGAAGGGATCGTCGATGGTGGAAAAGAGACTATCGATGAAGAGGATGTCACATTCATACCGCTGAGCTGGCCTCGTCTTCGGCCTGGGGAACGTTATAATGGAAACGACCCAGAATGGAAAGGATTCATGAAGTATGCCGGGGATCAGAAACGCCTTGACGCTCTAAGACGTAGGTTCAGGAAGCTGGTTAGTGCTTTAGGGAGATCTGGGAAATTGACTTTGTCGCGCAGGTGAGCTGGAAAGCATTGTCCGCACAAAAGTATCGAACCATCCGCGATACAAACATCTTCTTGGAGACCAACTGCGAATGAACAACAGTTGGCTATTAGTCCAATTTCCTTATCGTGCTCCGCCGCATTATGAAACAGTTGGGTATGTCAGCGCATTATATCCAGGTTGCATGATTTCTAACCATCGGGTAATATACAGTTTCGAAATTTCCGATAACCAGATTATCCTGAAATCCAAGACGATTCCCCCTGAACAAGGCCGTCTCATTGTAGCAGCGTTGTTTCCTTTTACTGTAGCGTCAGCAATGGGGCAGGCTGCTTCGGTCTTCTTCCGTAGCAAGTTCCGACAAGTGGAAAGCGCCTTCGGGATAAACGAAGATCCTTCGAACGACATTATCATGAGCATCAAGGACATGGACGTTCCGTCAGATTTGCAGCAAGCAACAAATATCAGTTTATCAAGTTATTCTGAATGGGAAAAGTCAATTTCTTCTCCAGGCAACGTTGAGGAGACCAGCCCTTCAACAGATACGACTCAGTCTCAATCTCATCCTTCTCGCTTACCCAAAATTCTTTCCATGATGCAGATACTTCCTTCTCAATATCGAGATTCCGACCTTTACATTGCTTACCTTACATTCAAATTACATATGCTGAAACATAGAATGCAGCGTCGCGATTCGATACCCGAACGTGGCGTCTTTTACTTAAACGGTCCTATCGGTTTCATAGGCTCCAAGGGGCTTTGCAGGATTGAGGTCCGTGGAGAATATGATCCATCCAAAGCGAAATGGTCCTCCGTATCGATGCGATTGAAGGACTTCCATTATAAGTCTCAAGCGCCACTTGGATACAATCGACCATCGTGAACCTGCAAAAGGTTGCCTCCATAGGTCATTACTTCGAGGATCCATCAAAAAGTGGTCTTGCGAGCTTCCACATTGCCTTGGTCTGGGGCCTCTCCTGGCATTCGAGTCTAGCTGTGTTTGCAAACGAGGGTAGCAAATGTCGTCATTTTTTTGGTGGCTACATTACGGACATTCAAGGAGAAAGATCATGGCATGATCCCTCGGGGACGTTTGGTTGCATAGACCTGTTGCATAGGCCATTCATTGCATAGAAGCCTGTTTACCCGCTGTTCATTTTGCACGAGATACCTTCACACATTGCATTTGTTTGATTCTTGGCATCTAATGTGAGCATACCTGTATAGACGCTTCGCTTTATGCCGAAGCAATCGTTCCGGGGCGAGACAGGCACGAGTCACCCACGTGTGCAGGGCATACATTCAGTTTCTATATGCACACGCCTGGTAGTAAGACTTGTAATGTAAATACCGAGTGATTACTTCCAGCTACCACCCAGCCCTGAGATATGTTTTTACTGCTATTTATTTACATCACCCGGTCCTTCGCTCCTCCTTCTTCTCTCTCTCTTTCCTCTATCATATTCCATCTACAGGAAAAGGGAATGGAACATTGTCACACAAACGCGCATGTATATGCCAATATGGGGTTTCCCTCTCAAATGAATAGAATGAGGTATGCTGTCTGTAGATCAAGCACGCGTGAGTGCATGGCGAGATGACGACATACTCCCCTCCCCCGCCCCTCTGATAAGCACCATGTAATTAGCATATAACAAACTCCTGCACCACCAACTCCCAGGCATCATCTTGTTCTGTGTATACCGCAAGCTCTGCAATAAAGTCTTACAGCTCATAGACAATGTCACTTCCACCTAAATTCCAGGGCCAGAAATTGGCCGCCGCAAACTTGCAGCCAACACCCCACACACTCGAGATCTGTAAGTAGAGGAATCGCCGCCTGCGACAATACGATAGATACTTATTACGATGGAACAAATACTACAGACCTCGACTATGTTTGCCCTGTATGAAATCACCGCAGCTCCCCCCAATTCGATAATTGCCTAAACTAAATGTGCAATGCAGTTCTCTGCAAAGATCTTCAATACTTTCTATACTGCAGTGAAGCCAATCATCGACGAAAAGTACAGTGGAAAGCTTCAGGTGATCTTCAGACAGCAAATACAACCCTGGCATCCCTCGTCCACTCTAGTTCACGAAGCGGGCGTGGCCGTCTTGAAAGTTGCCCCGGAGAAATTCTGGGAGTTCAGCGCGGCTCTTTTCAAGAGACAAGCCGAGTATTTCGATGAGAACGTTGTCAATGAGGTCCGAAATGATACATACAAGCGACTCACGGCACTCGCAACTACTGTTGGAATTGACGAGAAAAAGATTTTCGACCTGCTCGTCATAAGTGATGCCAAGGGAGAGAGGTTGAACAGAGGCAACGGCGTGACAAATGATATCAAGTTGATAGTCAGGGCAAGTATTTTCTTTTGTTTCTTTCTATTTCTTGATTTTTTATTGTTTCATATTATCACACTAAATAAGCAGGGTATTCTGATAAAATCTCCCAGGCAAATCGAGTCATTGGTGTGCATGTCTCCCCCACTGTCTTCTTCAACGTAAGTAGCCCCAAGAACCGAAACTTCTAGTAATAGGAGTCGCAAACACCGAAAGATACTAACTGCGTCATTGCGTAGGGTATTGAGGAGAGAAATATTAGCAGCAGTTTCACTGCTGCCCAATGGGATGAATGGCTTCGCACCAACGTTGTTTGACTGCCAACTGAGGGTATAGTGCAATCACACTATAGCAATACTGCACGGCTTTAAAACAAACCAGACCAGCATAGCTATTCATATCCACATTTCAGAAAAAGCACTCCATTTGTAATCCCGAGTAGTAATATCTCACGTACGTTTCATTAATAAAAATTCGTGATCCATTATCATGTTCGTAATTCCTTTGTCACCGAGTGGCGACAGAAAAGGAGAAAAGAGAGAAGACCCGTCCTTTATTGTGGTACAGGAGGTTGGTAATTAATGGGTCGCCTAAAGACTGATTAGCAGTGTACGTAAGGAACGCTATCCATTCGAAGTTAGACGTACTTGAAAAGGAGGATGTGTGGTTCCGGTTCATGAACTTCGTAATGCTCCCAACCCAAGCTCTAGGAAAATTGTGAGTACGAGAACACAGGCAGCGTCAAGTTTTCCTTATCGTACCTGGGTTATACCAAGACCACGCCATTCTTCCTCCCAGAGCAACTTCAGGGTTCCCTTAGCGGTATCGAAATATTCTCCAGGGATTTTCTTAAGCATGTTCTTGGGTAATTGCACATGCCGGTACTCGAATTCGCTGTCCGAATACCTTTTGGTTTGATATCCATATCAGCACAAAATCACATAGGAATACCTACATATTCAGAATTTTCAAAATGTAGAGGAAGAGGATCCCAGCAGAAGACATGAAATCTTACCTGGCAGAATAATGAATCGCGTCGATAAATTCCTCGAGTTTTGCCCGCTCCGACTCGAGCAATGGGCGGGGCTTCCTGTTGCGTCTGGTAACGTCGATGTCTGTCATTCTTGCTGATGCAAGCGCTCTTTGCGAGGCAGATGGACGAAGATCTGAGTAAAGTGGGAGAAATAGCAAACACGGAGAGCAAAATGCTAGGTTAATTCTTCAAAGAGGAACCAGACAGGAGACAACGGCGGGATGGAAAACCGGGAGAAACAATAAAATTGTAAAGTAAATAAATAACATGTATGGATCATTGGTTCTTTGGCGCAAACATACAGTACCGTCACAATACCCGAGCCTCTGCCGGTCGCGTGCGGCGTGCCGTAATAATGGTTGCTCTGCCGTATCATGGATAACTGGCCGAACTCCGCGCGTTGCTGAAAGACACTCGACCTATGACCAATAACTTACCAGAATATCTTTGCGCCCGTCGAGACATCGCTTTTATTGACTCAGTGACGCCATAGTCTGAATCGCAATCTGTTTTTCTTTCTGGACGTCTGATTTGGCTCTCAAATAATTGGCGCAGCGCGGTCGGCGTTCGTCTTGCGATTCTCCAAGCTCGTGCTTTTCCTAAGGGCAGGATGAGCGCGAGGCGCAAGTTTCCTTCCACTGGCCCCGTCGAGCCAATACTACACGGATCAAAACGGCGCAAGGTGTCTGTAAGTTGCTACCACGTCTGGATGGAACCTCCCGGGATCGCATGGCGCTCGTCAGTGTAGAATCACGCATAATCTTCTTGACGAGTGCCACTGGATGTCAACTTCAATGATAGATCTTGTCCTTTTATCTTCAATCAATTACAATTCACTGATGGTTTTTATTTCCCTCAACTTAGGATGATCAAGCCGACAACATCGAAACTCCAAAAAAGACCTCGGAAGTCGGGTTGAAACTGATAGAAGATATCAAACAAGCGACCGACAAGACGTATGAGCATGGCTTCTCGTTCATCTCTGAAGACATATCCTAACAACTTTTGCGCAGTGGGCGTCTAATTGCAGGCGAATTCTTTGAGCTACCAGACAAGGTAAGCAGTTATTTCATTGCGGAATTGGGAAGCATTACTAAGCTGGTCATAGAGGCGACATCCGGACTATTACGATGTCATCGCACTTCCAATATCGCTTGACACAGTGGTGGTAAGTCACCCCGTGATATGATCGCCTACCAGATTTCCTAGGGGCGCGTGAAGATCGCAATGAATGCCTCAGCATTCCTACGGACTATAGCTCGCATTCATTAGCTGACGTGGCGCATTGCAAAACAGGAGAAATTGAATAATCGCGAATATGCCAACCTCACAGAAGTCGAAAGTGACCTCAAGCGATTGGTGAGCAATGCGAAAAAGTACAATGACAACGGTTCCCTTCTCTTTGCAGATGCGGAACGTATTCGAAAGATTGTTACAAATCAGATGCCGAAGATCAACCCGGCGTATAATGATCCTAATTACGTTCCGTTCCCGACTCCTATCCCTGATCAAGCGCAAGCAAATGATGATCTTGAAGATGTTGACCAAAATGCGGACGCGGACGCGGACGCAGACGCAGACGCAGAAGACGAGAAATCCGCACAAGCATCAGAACAAGCGCTTGAGAAAGGCGAGCACGAGGAATTGAGTTTCGAAGGCAACACGATACAACTTGCTCAAGATAAGATAATATCAGAAATGATCCATTTGACAGACGAAGAGTATGTTCTTCTCTTTTTTCTCTTTTGTTTTCTTCCTATCTGCGGTTTGAAGCTCTGAAATGCTTTCCCTCAGATCTGCTAACTCTCAATAGAGGAAGGGAAGTAGGCGGCCCTTTCCTTCACAAACCGGACCGTAATTTGTATAAGGAGTATTACGAAATCATACAACATCCAGTCTCCTTGCGCGGCATTCTGAAGCAAGTTCGAGGCATCGAAGGAAGAAAGCCACATAGCCGAAAAACGGCATTCCCAAATTGGCGGTCATTCGCAGATGAAATGGACTTTGTCTGGCGTAATGCTCGAGAATTCAACGAAGACGATAGTGAAATTGTTGATCTCGCCAAAATCCTAGAGGTGTGTTGCTCAGTCTGCATTATAAATCCCAAGCACCAGGCTGATCGTCACCGCAGGCTCATTTCAAGCGTCGCCTCGCCGACGCAAAGGCAGTCGTACCAGATCCGGTACAAGAGAATGTGGATGAAGTAAACCCTCGTATTAAACTAAAACTAGGCTCTAGCAAGACGCCAGAACCAGCATCTCAGCGATTGATGCTGAGATTCCCCGGTCAAAAGTCGTCTTCAGTCGAGGACAAGACGCCGGCATCATCCTCATTAGATGGTGATTTCCTGCAAAGACAGCAAGAACTTGTCAAGTCTGATCTAGCTGGACATCGCTCTGCCCTGTCAAATGCTCAGGACAGTCGCGAAACACCAGACTCTACTCGACTTGGTCCCACTGCTCATGCTCTTGGACAGGGCAGTCCAATGCCTACCAGTATCATAACCCCCTCACCGTCTCAAACGCCAATACCTTCAACAGCCAGCGCAGACGTACTGATACATTCGATGACAGGTGGTAACGATCAAATGATCAATCCCTGGTTATCAGGGAACCCGTTGAGTCAACCCTATCAGAGCTACCCTTCTGTGGATTCCATCTTTCGAAAACCAAGTCAAGGTAAGCCAGCCATTTGAAAGACATCCTCGCGCATATCCACTGATGCTTTATCTCTGTAGATGCGTCAGGCGCTTTGATTAAAACCTTGAATATAAAGTCCCACTCAAACTTGGGACCCCGGCCTAAATTCTGCTTGTATTTCCCAGCCTCGTCCATCGTGCGCCAGCAGTCGCTTGTGGTGAATGTCCCTGCATCTCAGAGCTTTCTATCATTGTCCGTCCAGATTGCCCCCAATACACCGCAAAGGCGGACGAAATTTGTTGCCCTGTTTGGGCCGCAGAAAGTTATCCTTGCCCCCCAGCCTCATTCAATCCCAACTGAATTATACTACGACATCAGACTTCCCCCTGGTCTGACGAAGGTGGATTTTCAAATGGCCTCAGTACGGCCGGCTGGTCAAGAGACTGTTGATGCTACTGAGGATAGGAGAGAATTTGAACGCCTGACGGTGTTCTTCAGGCTGGTACGTTAGCTAGTTGATTGCAAATTCCTTGGTGTATAATCTGTAATGGACAAATTGTGAGCTGCGGTGGATACACATATACATACCACACAGCTTTCCGTGGCGAAAGTTGCGTGGTTCATAGATAATGAGATCTTGTGATATGCAATGGCCTTAACGACCCGACTTTTTCTGATCATAGCAAACTCTGTGTTGTAACTTGTGTGTGTCTGTGAATTCCTCTCGATGGCAATGCAGTTGTTGCCGCTTTCCCCATCTGGGTCTAGCCGCATGGCGTGCCACTTCTCTGTGATTGGCGGCCTCAGGCACAGTACTGCCGAAGTTTGTGAGGGAAAAAAAAAAAAAAAAAAAAAAAAAAAAAAAAAAAGGCGGTAGGGATTCTAGGGAACCACCACTGAAATTTTCTTCTTTTTAAGACCCGTCCCCCGCCAACATTTTTAGTTTGCACATATCAATCGCAAAGCGACCTTTTGTTGCTTCTCTTCCCATAAAAGTACTTTTTTTTTCCCTTTCGATCGACTTGCTGTAGCTTGTTGATTTTCTTTTTTTAATCATGTCTGACGAAGTCTACGAGGGTGCCATTGGCATCGACTTGGGTGAGTTTGTGATTCTCGTGTGCTAAGATTTGCAGTTGCTAACTCGTTCACACAGGTACTACCTACTCTTGCGTTGCCAACTACGAGGGCGCCAACGTTGAAATCAGTTAGTCTTTCCTCGATCCCTGCCCCCAGTATTCTCGAGAATTGGTTGATTAACGATCCGTGAAACTTTCTAGTTGCCAATGAGCAGGGAAGCTTCACCACACCTTCGTTCGTCTCCTTCACGGACAAGGAACGTCTCATTGGTGAGGCAGCCAAGAACCAGGCCGCCATGAACCCACAGAACACCATCTTCGATATCAAGTACGTGCATCGTTTTTTTCGGACTCATTGATAACCTCCACAAGACTAACGAAAATATCCTAGGCGTCTTATTGGACGACGTTTTGAAGACCCCGTCGTTAAGAAGGATATTGAATCCTGGCCCTTCAAGGTTGTCGACGTTGGTGGCAATCCAGTTGTCCAGGTTGAGTACTTGAACGAGACCAAGACCTTCTCTCCTCAAGAGATCTCCTCTATGGTTCTCACAAAGGTAATACATTACACTGGATACGCATACAGATATGGTGGATGAAGAGGCTAATTCCAGGACAGATGAAAGAAGTTGCTGAGACCAAGCTCGGCAAGAAGGTCTCCAAGGCCGTTATCACTGTTCCCGCATACTTCAACGACAACCAGCGTCAGGCCACCAAGGATGCCGGTGCTATTGCTGGTTTGAACGTCCTTCGTATCATCAACGAACCCACCGCTGCTGCTATTGCCTACGGTCTGGGATCCGGAAAGTCCGAGAAGGAGCGCAATGTCTTGATCTACGATCTTGGTGGTGGTACTTTCGATGTCTCTCTCTTGAACATCCAGGGTGGTGTCTTCACTGTCAAGGCTACTGCTGGTGACACTCACCTTGGTGGTCAAGATTTCGATACCAACCTTTTGGAGCACTTCAAGAAGGAGTTCACAAGAAAAACCAAAAAAGAGTAAAGCAACCCCCTCCCAGAAATATATCGTGTGCTGTCGCTAACTCTACGTAGTCTTTCTGGTGATGCTCGTGCTCTCCGCCGTCTCCGTACTGCTTGTGAGCGTGCCAAGAGAACTCTTTCCAACGCTACTCAGACCACTGTTGAGATTGACTCGCTCTTCGACGGCGAGGACTTCAACGCCCAGATCACCCGTGCTCGATTTGAGGACCTCAACGCCAAGGCTTTCCAAGGCACCCTTGACCCTGTCCAGCAGGTGTTGAAGGATTCTGGAATCGAAAAGAGCAAGGTCGACGAGATTGTCCTTGTCGGTGGATCTACCCGTATCCCCCGTATCCAGAAGCTACTCAGCGATTTCTTCGATGGAAAGAAGCTTGAGAAGAGCATCAACCCCGACGAAGCCGTTGCCTACGGTGCTGCCGTTCAGGCTGGTATCCTCAGTGGCAAGGCCACCTCTGGCGAAACTGCTGACCTCTTGCTTTTGGATGTTGTTCCTCTCTCTCTTGGTGTTGCCATGGAGGGTAACATCTTCGCCCCTGTCGTTCCCCGTGGCCAGACTGTTCCCACCATCAAGAAGCGCACTTTCACCACCGTTGTGGACAACCAACAAACTGTGCAATTCCCCGTCTACCAGGGTGAGCGTACCAACTGCGAGGACAACACCTCTCTTGGTGAATTTACTCTTGCCCCCATTCCTCCTATGAAGGCTGGCGAGGCTGCTCTCGAGGTTGTCTTCGAGGTTGATGTCAACGGTATCCTCAAGGTTACTGCTACCGAGAAGTCTTCCGGCCGTACCGCCAACATCACGATCTCCAACGCTGTTGGAAAGCTCTCCAGCACTGAGATTGACCAGATGATTAGTGGTAAGTGTACTCATATTCCGATGTTGAGGCATCTCATCTAATTTTTTCCCCTTCTTCTAGATGCCGCCAAATTCAAGACCAGCGATGAGGCTTTCAGCAAGAAATTCGAGGCCCGTCAACAACTCGAATCCTACATCTCCCGTGTTGAGGAGATCATCTCCGACCCTACTATGTCCTTGAAGATCAAGCGTGGCAACAAGGAGAGAATTGAGTCTGCCTTGAGCGATGCCATGGGCCAGCTTGAGATTGACGACTCCACCCCTGATGACTTGAAGAAGAAGGAATTGGCCCTCAAGCGTCTCATCACAAAGGCTATGGCCACTCGCTAAGCTTTTGAAAAACAAAAATCCCCCCGAATACCCCACTAACTGTGTGCGTCGTTGACTTCGCGGAATGATGATGATGTTTTTCCTATGTCTTGCCTACTTCTTTCCTGTTTGACCAATGACAGAGAACATGTCAAGGAAAAGAAAATTCCAGCAAAAACAAAAACAAAAAGTTTTAAGACAAAAAATAATTGACGATTTCCCATTAACGAAACACCCACTTTATGTGTACGAGTCATGCGGGTAGTGAGGTTCTAATTTACGCAACAAAAAAGGGTCTGAGATTTGCTTCTAGATTGTTTTGGCGATGATGAGAACTTGTTATTACTCTTTTTCTTCTTCTCATTTTCTTTTGTACGTGTCGAATATGGTCTTATTTCATTATTTTTTATAGAATAACATTTCATACATTCTATTCCTTCTATTCAAGTAAAGAGTATTCTATTGATATAAAAATATGTAAGTATATAATCGTCATGGGACTGACCTATCTAATAATAAAACATCCTCCAAGTCAAGATGCAATACAATGATTCAGTCCTCTGACTGAAGGCATCTCGTGAGACCCTTTTTTGTTTTTGTTATTTTTCTTGTTTGCTCTTCAGCTTGGTCCAGCCGCTCGTGCCGCTTGGTCTACTAGCAGTAGTAGGCTGACTTGCTTGTATAGATGCAGTGGTGGTGGCAGTAGTATTAGTGCTTATATTGTTGTTCTCTCCGCCATGCTTTCGTCTGGCATCGGCGGTTGCGAGGCGATGATCTAAATCTTGAGGCTGTTTTTTTGAAGAGTCGTTTGATTCAGATTTCGTATTTGACGCATTCAAATCTCGACCTTCGTCCCATTCTTTTTCTTCAAGTAACTCCCATTCAGCATTGGCCATTTCTCCCAATAATGCAGATTTCAGTTTATCTGCAATCTTTGCTGGTGTGGGTAGTTTCCAAGTCTTCATAAAGTCCACACCTTCTGCCGCACCAAGGAAGGAATGGGACGTCCCATGAGAGTAATGCCCAAGCATGTGAAATGATTTTGTCCTCTGAATAATGGTCTTGGGCTGGTTCTTGTTGTCGCCCGTCAATTTTGTCCGAAGATCACGACCTGATACAGCTCTCATGGCGCTGACATTCTGAGCTGTTGGCGATACCAAAAGTTGCCACATGTTCTTGCCAATATTGCAAATATCTTCCCAGGAATCAGAGCCAACGTTCAGTCCTTGGGTGCGGCAGAGCCAAGATATATTCCATGCTAGTAGTGAAACCCCTTCTATGAAAAGCGCGTATGTCGCGGGCTCTTCTTTGACTAATCTCGGAAGTGTCTTCTCCACTGACAGAGGACGAGAGCGGTGTTTCCGTACATCACGCGACTTTGGTTCCTGGTACGGATGCCAGGTGTCGCTTATAGTATCCTGTCCTGATGAATATGATGCTGTTGGTGCGAAAATTGTCGGTGTTGCATGGTTACGGTGAGGTAAAATGATCTCTGCGGGTAACCTAAGGGAGAGGTAGTGAGAGACGACGATGAGCAAATGAGAGATATTGGATAACGCCGTGGAAATTTGTGAAGGTGAAGCTCCTAGTAGATATTAGCATATATACTGCGGCGCTGCTGCCGACAATCTTGTAACTTACCATTTAAATGTTTCAAGTCAACAATCGGAACACCTCCAATGTAATATAGTTCACCACCTCGTCGTCCCCCTTCTTTTCTTTCAAATTCCCGCCGAAGACCATACAAATGTGCAGCCTCGCGGCATAGAAAGATCCTAGATTCAGCTGTTTTATTGTGTAGGGAGTGCCAAAGGTGTTCCGTCCTCTTGATTCCGTTCTGGATATTCGCCAAGGCAGAACTGCGTCGTTCACTAAGTTGGAAGTTTGCAGACTCGGCGTCTGAGCGTCGTTGTCTCAGCTGTAATCTCATTCGGTGGATTTGAGTTTTCCTTTGTTCGATTTCTGTTTTGAGGCTGTCTGCACAGTGACGCATTGTTCGTATTCGATCAGAAGCTCGAGCCTGTTCTGTTTGAGCAGCTTGGACGCCCCATTTAAGATTCCCCTCACGGCTTGCTTGGTGGGAAATATTTTGCGGATTCTGTTCATCAGTGTCCCCAGCGACCGCTGCCTCTACCTCTCGCCCTATTGACTCCTTTTCAAGCAGAACCCGAGCATTTTCATATCTCAAGGTATACAGGTGGCTGCGGGCACAGGTAGGGCAGTAGAAGGGCGAACGGTTGCTGGCTGTACATGAGCATATGCTACAACTCATTTCAAACCAAGTTGAAAGAGTCTAATCGAGAACACCTTGTTGTCACTTTTTGCTCTTCCATGATATACGGAGGGCTGATTAGTTGCGGACGGCGTATTCGACTTGCTGGGGCCGAAGGAGGTATTAAAACGACTTGAAGCTTTCATGGCTCGAAAACGAATTCCGGGAATTTATAATGGCGTAGAAGCCATATGGGCCTGTCGCATGAGAGCAAGTGACAGGGTTTCGACGAAGTACAAATTTGGGGAAGTCGTGACTGGGCTCATGTGGTTGTCTGCTGGAATCGAAGCTAGGCGGACATGACGGCATGAGCGATAAGTCGATAACTAACACAAACGCTTGGCCAGATGTGGGTAAGCTTGAAAACATTGCCAGTGCCGCTTTAAGGTACGCACTTTATGTTACAATACGCCGATATCGGATTTCAATCACGTGGTGTTGACTAGCTTAATTTGGCCTAGACGGTTATCTTAGTGCTATAATCATTGGCTGCTGGTCTTAACTATGAACTGCATAGCTTGCCTTGAACTCCAGCAGTCAAGAGAACTGCCGAGAGGTTCCTTATCACGTGGTGATACTACAACCTGTCTTCCAAGCCAACTCTTAATAATAACACGCAAGTCGTCACGATCGACGATGTATACTCTGAACCGTTTCTAGTTTGCAGTCTGTGATTGCATCAACTGCTCTTACCAATATCCGCTTCGGGAATCTGTTCTGTTGATTCTTCGTTTCCCTACTGACAGTAGTGAACAATTCGGAATTCCTGGCTTCCTCCCGTGAAGATCATCGAGCGTTTCTTTTAACAGAAAAATGCGAGTCTGGTGGCTGGCGCTATAATTATCCAAAATGTTTGAAGGAGGTGTGCAAATAAGAACAGGTCAGTAGTAGTGCGACCATACCCCAGCTCGAGAATGAACCCTCTCTGATAGTTTGACTGCATGTAGAATCCGAAGGGGTTTACTCCCTACTACAAGACATTCCGATTCAGGCTCTGAGGTCTGAACTCGCGCGCCGTGTCGAATCAAGAGCTTCTGGTGGACAAGATGACGAGTCGACATGTGGTTCTAGCAAGACTGGATACTACAATACGCCCCTTCATGTTTTCGCTCTATTTCTCATCCTAATTCTCAGCACCTTAGGTGAGTATAAGTCTTCCCCTCCGCGCGCTATTCTTGCAAGGTTCCAACCTAACATCCAATTAGCATGTTCATTTCCGATATTAGCACGCCGATTCCCTGGTTTACCTATCCCACGCCGTTTTCTCTTCTTTTCCAGGCATTTCGGTACCGGCGTTCTCATAGCTACAGCATTCGTTCATTTGCTCCCGACCGCTTTTAATTCTTTGTTAAACTCCTGCTTGCCGTCATTCTGGACTCATGGGTACCCGGCAATGGCCGGGCTTATCGCCATGATGTCAGTGTTCCTTGTTGTGACGGTTGAAATGTTCTTTGCAAGTCAAGGTGCCGCGCATGTCCATGGCAAAGATTACGATGAGCTCATTAGAGGGGTTCGCCCGGTTGGTCAAAAGGAGAACAAACAAAGAGGGCGGGAGGAATATATTCAATTGTCGAACCAAGATCAAGGTGAGCTTTTTTTAACCATCTAAGAGATTATGATGCTATGCTTGGAATGGTGCTGACGGGATCTTTGGTTTCAGCAATGAGAGAGAATCTGATCCACTCTCCCACCTCCGAAGATCAAGGCGCTTCCCGTGATCATGAGGATGACCCCGACATGGAGGACTTGGGCCCCTACGTGGACGAGGAGACATCAAATCTTGTCAATCCAACGCGAAACAGATTACGAACATCCATCGATGACTCACAAAACACACCACTTGGCAAGCATGTACGCCATGACAGCGCAGCTATTCAATTACAAAACCCTCAGCGACAACTTCTTCAATGTCTTCTCCTTGAAGCGGGCATACTCTTCCACAGTATCTTTATTGGCATGGCACTTAGCGTAGCCACCGGCACGTCGTTTATAGTGCTTCTTGTGGCAATTTCATTCCACCAGACATTTGAAGGCTTTGCGTTGGGATCGCGTATCGCATCCTTGATCCCAAGCTTATTTTCCCCTTCTTCTTTCAAGCCATGGCTTATGGCTCTTGCATACGGCACGACGACGCCCATAGGTCAGGCGCTCGGCCTGATTCTCCATAATATGTATGACCCTGCTAGTACAACGGGCCTTTTGATGGTAGGTTTCACGAACGCCATTAGCAGCGGCTTGCTTCTCTTCGCAGGACTCGTGGAACTTCTTGCGGAGGACTTTTTGAGTGAAGAGAGCTACGAGACTCTCAACGGTTGGCGGAGAGTGGAAGCATGTCTTGCAGTTCTGGGCGGGGCATTGCTTATGTCGATTGTTGGAGCTTTTGCATAGCGGCGTGTTATAAGAATCGCGTATTTTAAAATTTTGTGTTGTTGGCATATCCCTCTTTTGCCTTTAGCTATATACATTCAGATGGGACCATTATCTATTGTAAATTTTAATGATTCATTTATGATTAAAATATCGTTTTCCATCGATAGATCGTTAAACGGCCCCCTTTATACTAATATGCAAGAAGGTACTACGTTCCTAACAGTATTAAATAGTTCTAGACATCAGGACGAATGTATCTCTGTTCTATTGAGGAAACCCGGGATATATATGCGGCAATAACATGCAGCTACAAAAACGAAAAGCTTTTCCCTCAAGAACTATTCAAATATTCACCAAGGCCGAAATTATTTCCCAATGTTTGGAAATCACGCCTTTCCTCCCCCTTTATAATCATATTTATTTATAGGAGTGATTCCAGGACAAGAGCACTGGCACCACCGCCTCCATTGCAAATACCAGCACATCCGAGCTTGCCATTCTGGGCCTTGAGGACTCCCAGGAGTGTCACAAGGATACGGGCACCGCTGGCACCAAGGGGGTGGCCAATAGCAACAGCTCCTCCGTGGATATTCACCTTCTCTTCAGAAAGGCCGAGCAACTTCAAGTTTGCAAGCGCAACAACGCTGAAGGCCTCGTTGATCTCAAATGCATCAATGCTGTCCTGAGCGACACCTGCTTTCTTCAAAGCCTTGGGGATTGCGAGTGAGGGAGAAGTTGTGAATTTGCTGGGCTGTTGTTCAGCGTCGGCAAAACCGAGGATCTTTGCGATGGGCTTCAAGTTGAGTTCCTTCAATTTGGCTTCGGAAACAAGGACGACGGCTGCGGCGCCATCGTTGAGAGGGGAGGAGTTGGGGGCGGTCACAGTTCCGGAACCTGGGATAAAAGCAGGCTTGATAGCTCGGAGTTTGTCAGGGTTGAGCTATGGATGCATATGTCAGATTTTCTCTTGTCCAGATTGACATGCGGGTGTCACTTCTTCTTACATTCTTGGGTTCCTCATCCTGCGACACGGTAACACCAGGCTTACCCCTGAAGCCCGGCAGCTCAATTGGAGCAATTTCAGCATCTAGCAGACCAGCCTTTTGCGCTGCCTGGGCCTTCTGGTAAGAGCGAATTGCGTATTCATCCTGTTGCTCGCGGTTGAAGTCATGGTCTTGGGCACACTCTTCGGCGGCCAGACCCATGAGCTCCTGGCTGGTTGCGTCGGTAAGACCATCCTTCATAATTCCGTCAACTAAGTTCTGGTGGCCGTATTTGGCACCATTGCGCAAGTTGGGAAGGTAGTGAGGGGTATTGGACATGGACTCCATGCCACCGGCGACAACGATGTCAGCACCGCCGGTCTGGATGGTCTGGGTAGCAAGCATGATTGCCTTCAAGCCAGAAGCGCAGACTTTGTTCACAGTTGTGCATACTGTGGTGTTGAGCAGGCCGGCGCCGAGGGCGGCTTGTCTGGCAGGATTTTGTCCGACACTATCAATGAAAGGGGTTGTTAGCATCCGGGTGTGTGCATAGAGAAATTTGATGAGATGGCGGGGAATTTTACTTGGCTGATAAAACGTTTCCAAAGTAGACTTCCTCGATGTCGGTGGGCTTCACACCTTCAGCCCTGGCCACAGCAGCTATGTTTTCATCAGTCTATGCTGTTGTTTTGCTAAGCAGTGGAAAACCATATGAATCAACACACACCTTTGATAGCATGAGAACCGAGCTGAGTTGCAGACAAGGAAGACAGGGAGCTGCAGCAAGAAAAATCAGATAAGCCTCCACATATTTTGCACGGTGTAAATGCAAGCGCCTACCCGAGGAACGAGCCTGTCGGTGTGCGGGCTGAGGAAACAATGTAAACAGGAGGGAGAGCCATTGCGACAATAACAACTGCGGGGTAGGTCAAAGGTGGAAAAGAAAATAGATATTGAGGTTGCAGGCTAAAGAGAGATTGGTTGTGAATTGAAAATTAGGATTGACTCCTGAAGCAAGGCAGTATAGGATTACTTGGAGCCTGGATTGCAGAGAGAAACAAAGAATGGTAGAATTCCAGGGGAGGAGAATTTTAGATTTATATGTATGGCTCTATATCTGATTGGAAAGAAGCCCCCATAGTAGCCGGTCCCTGCGCTAAGCCTTTAAAACGTCTGCCTAGCGGTGAACGCCCAATTCGAGACTGTTGGGGATGGTCCTTGGAATTATTGATTACTAGTTGTTCAATTATGCTCTAGAATTCCATAAAAACAAAAACAAAAAAAGCCAACCAACTTAGTCAGCTATGAAAAAAAATTAGCCAGCTTTAAAAGTAAGAGGACGTAAAAATGTACGGCAGAGCTGCGGCAGCCTATCATACTGAACATCTCACCGCCTACCAAAACGAGCCGCGAAAGATTTCAATATCTGCTTGAATCTTTGCGCGGCGAATTAATGAAGAGCTGGTCAATGCAAACCCGCTCATTCATTATACGCCATGGATGACCTCTACGACGAGTAAGTTTTATGATCGCACCGTATTCCGGAGATTTTCCTTTTTATCCTGGTAGCTAACTTGTTCGTGCTCTTTACAGGTTCGGCAACTACATTGGGGAAGGTGGACTGTCCGAGGGATCAGAAGCCGAAGATGTACCTACAACAGGCTATGTTTACGAAGATCTGGAGGAAGAGGAGGAGGAGCCTGAGGCCCCTGACCAGCAGTTGATGGAGGTAGATGGTAGGTTTATGCTAAGAACTGCTTACAGAAGGATTTCGCAAAGATCTAACAATTTTCTTTCTGCAGAGGGGCCATCGAATGCGGTCATATTGCACGAAGACAAACAGTACTACCCCAGCGCGGAGCAAGTATATGGAGTCGATGTCGAGGCTATGGTACAAGAAGAAGATGCGCAACCACTTACAGAGCCCATCATCAAGCCGGTGCAGGAAAAGAAATTCGCGATACAGGAAGCAGATCTTCCTCCAGTTTTCTATTCGCGCGAGTTTATGGCAGATCTGCTCAACTATCCAGAGCAAATCAGGAATGTTGCGATTGCAGGACATCTTCATCATGGCAAGACAGCCTTTACAGATATGTTGGTCATGCAGACCCATGACATCAATGAGCGACTAGAGAGGCGCACCGGCAGGAAACGAGATGAACAGTTGCGGTACACCGATGTGCATTTCTTAGAAAGAGAACGACAGCTGTCCATCAAATCGGCGCCAATGACCCTCGTCTTACCAGGAACGAAAGGAAAATCCCACCTGTTCAATATCCTAGACACACCAGGCCATGTCAACTTTGTCGACGAAGTCGCGGCCTCCCTGCGCTTGGCGGACGGTGTCGTTCTAGTCGTCGATATCGTTGAAGGTGTCCAGGCAAATACAGAGCAGATAATTAAATATGCTGTATTGGAGGATCTACCACTGACTCTGGTGGTAAACAAGGTCGACCGGTTGATTCTTGAGCTGAAACTCCCGCCCACCGATGCGTATTTCAAATTAAAACATGTGATTGAACAAGTCAATTCCACTATCGAGAACGTCATCCCAGGCAGGGGTGAAAGCCGGCGACTTAGTCCTGAAAAGGGAAATGTTGCCTTTGCATGCAGCTCGATGAACTGGTGCTTTACTTTGGAATCATTCGCTCGGATGTACGTTGAGCGGCACTCAAAGCTTGACGGTGCAGAGTTCGCGAAGCGATTGTGGGGAGACATCTTCTACAACCCTAGAAGTCGCAAATTTACAAGGAAGGCAGTGGAAGAAGGGTCCAAGCGATCATTCGTTAACTTTGTGCTGGAGCCCGTATACAAATTATATTCACATACGATAAGTGAAAGCCCAGAGGACTTGAAGGAAACATTAGCAAGCCTCAACATACACCTGAAGCCTTCTCAGCTCAAATCAGATGCAAAGGTGCTTCTCAACCTCGTTTGCGAGCAATTCTTTGGTGCAGCCACTGGATTCGTCGATATGGTTGTCCAGCACATTCCATCTCCCGTAGCTGGAGCAGCTCACAAATTGGAGCGATATTACACCGGACCTTTGGATACGCATATTGCTCAGTCTATGGCAAATTGCGACCAGGAAGGACCACTCGTGGTTCATGTGACCAAGCTCTTCAACAGCTCTGATGCTTCAAAGTTCAATGCTCTCGGAAGGGTCATGAGTGGTGTTGCCCGGCCTAATCAGCAGGTGCGGGTTCTAGGGGAGGGCTACTCTATCGATGACGAGGAGGATATGGTTAACGCAACTATCACTGACACATGGATCGCCAATTCTCGGTACAACATTCCAACTGACGGTGTACCCGCGGGTAATTGGGTGCTGCTGGGCGGCGTTGATAACTCGATTATGAAGACTGCAACGCTTGTTGCACCCAAATTGGAAAACGACGAAGATGCCTATATCTTCAAGCCAATCCGTCACATGACCGAGTCTGTCTTCAAGGTCGCTGTGGAACCTATCAACCCGTCAGAACTTCCCAAGATGTTGGACGGACTTCGCAAGATCAACAAGAGCTACCCTTTGATCTCTACCAAGGTGGAGGAGTCCGGCGAGCATGTCATTCTTGGCACTGGCGAACTCTATATGGACTGCGTCCTTCATGATCTGCGCAGACTTTATGCGGAGATGGAATTGAAGGTGTCAGATCCAGTGACTAGGTTTTGCGAGACTGTGGTGGAGACTTCGGCCATTATGTGCTACTCTATTACACCGAATAAGAGGAATAAAGTCACTATGATTGCAGAACCTCTGGATGAGGGTATTGCAGAGGATATCGAGAGCGGTCGCGTTCGGATCAAGGACCCGATTCGAAAAGTAGCAAAGTTTTTTGAGGAGAAGTATGAGTGGGACAAACTTGCAGCACGCAGCATCTGGGCGTTCGGTCCGGAGGAGAATGGACCAAACATATTACAGGATGATACTCTGCCATCACAGGTGGACAAGAAATTTCTGGGGACTGTACGCGACTCTATTGTCCAGGGTTTCAGCTGGGGAACGAGGGAAGGTCCTCTATGCGAAGAACGTAAGCTTCTCTCTTTCTCCCTTCATATTGTCTATATTGCTGCTATGTAGCCTACCTGACATGAGCTAACTGGTTATTTAGCTATTCGAAACACCAAGTTCAGACTTACAGATATCTCACTGGCCGATCAGGCGATCTATCGTGGTGGCGGACAAATCATTCCTACAACCCGCCGTGCCGTCTACTCATCATTCCTCATGGCATCTCCTCGATTGATGGAACCTGTTTATGCATGCGAAATGCTCGGACCAGCAGATGCGGTGGCCTCTGTGTATACCGTGCTTTCTAAGCGTCGAGGCCATGTCCTTGCTGATGGACCTGTGGCGGGCACACCATTGTACTCGGTCCGAGGCCTGATACCAGTTATTGATTCATTTGGCTTCGAAACAGATCTTCGAATTCACACCCAAGGCCAGGCAACTGTCAGTTTAGTGTTTGATAAATGGAACGTTGTTCCCGGCGACCCGCTTGACCGAGAAGTCAAGCTTCGACCATTGGAAATGGCAAGTGCGCAGGCTATCGCTAGAGATTTTGTCCTCAAAACGAGAAGGCGAAAGGGACTGGCGGAGGATGTTACTGTCAGCAAATTCTTGGAACCTGAATTGTGGCGAGGGCTCAAGGACAGCGGCGTACTCGAAGGTTAGATGTGATTTTCGGACAACAACAAAAAAAAGCATTGCAGGATCGATTTGAGTATCAATGTATCATTAACTTTGTATGACAAAGGACAACAAAGATTGGCGTACGGCTCGGTCGGATGTTCAGGCGGTCAAATTATGTATTGCGTTTGCAGTCTAGTTCTGAAAGAAAGAAAAAAATTATATACAGGGTAATTTTATAGAGTTATATCCCACAAAAGGCCGCCGACAAATAAAAAAGAATTAAATCAAGTACAAGTCTCCAACATCTTCCCAATAACACCCATAAGCGTGCCATTCTCTAATGCGGCAGCCACCCTCTCTTTATCAGCCAGCTGTTTATTCACCTCCTCGCCGGTACTATGAGTTCCCTCTTTGATGCGAACATCGACACGGAAACGAGACGGCAGGGACTGTTCTAGTCGGACGCGCACACCGAGACCGATCACAGTTGCCAAACTGCAGTGTGTGATGGTCGGGGTGATCAGCACGGTGACGGTGCGGAGTAAAGAGTTTGGATTCTGTGGTAGGGAAGGCGTGATAGCAATGTCGGGCAAGGAGACGACGGCCAGTGAACCGAGGGATATAGGGTGCTCAGGGTCGGATATTGTTGAGATGAGGTCTGGATACATTTTAATTAGAATTAATTAAGAAAATATAGAGAGTTTTGAAAGAGAGAAAAAATCCTCACCGTATATTTCTTGCTCATCAATCGGCTCTTCCAGCGTATTATCATCATCGTCTTCAGTCTCCGACTCCGAGGCAACACTGCTGGTATATGGAGAGGCGGAATGGACCGTGAATGGATCGGTTAATTCGGGCAGGGCGAGATCCTTGAAGAACACAGTGCCCTCATATTCCTGGTGATGATTATTGAGGTGGGATGGCTTATTTCTCTGGCGCGTGGGTAGATCGGCGGCGTTGAGGATGGTGGGGTTCTCGTTTTGCATTTCCGACGCCATGGTGTTGGATATTAACGAGTATTGCTTTGGTAAGAAGTATAAGAGAGACAGGTTGCAGTGAGTACGTAGAGGGGTATGGACGATGGCGGCGACGATGATCTGCAGATAAGATTTTCGGAGTATTACGAGATTGCGGTATTACCAGATTAAATACAGGACAGCCGGAAAGGCTCGTATAATACGGTAATTACTAGTATAAAGTTGATTTGCGTCCAAGCTTTTGCGCTTTCCCCGCCGCCGGCAGGACCTTAATTCAAGTTGGTCCGGATCCAAGCGAGACAGAGTCCCTGGCCATCGCGCATGAAGAAACCAGCGCATGCAACATTCCATAATCCGTATCCATGTACTTACTGTACACGATATGATCCCCCTATGAAGGGTCGAGCACGGGCCCAGAGTATGCATGCATGCACCGAGTACTCTGCTACTGTAGTTGAAGAAATACCTAGAGCATATGCTTGGGCGATTACGGACCAAATACTGTAGTTCAGATATTATGGAGCAGCCGCCGACCATTGGGAGCGACACGCTGCTAACTCGATGCGTCGTCTCTTGCCGTCACTGGCCCGGCTGGCTCCTCCCCCCACTTGCACAAGTGATGGGCTTGCACTTGCACTTGCACTTGGCCTTGCACTCTCTCGCCCATCGCCAAACGACCTCTTAATAATTGTTCCTTAAATACTTCCTTGATGCCCGCTGCAGCGCTCGCCTGCAGCTCAATCCTCCTAATTGCTTATTCGTGCTCCCGTCTCCGATCGCATCGTTTGAGCCGCCAATAAAATAAATACCATAGCACACGACTCGAGACGGAGCGTATAACTAACGCATCATCTACGCATGCTCGGTCAGCTTTGCGCGCTTTATTGAGCCTGCCGTACTCGATGCTACTCCTCTGTCACACTCGTCACCTCCTCGTATAGTTACGCGATTGTCGTCAATCGGCTTTGCCGCGGTCAGGTGCTGCTAAAAGTCCGTCGCCACCACCATCCATCCATCCTCGTCAGCTCGCGCTACAGGGGAGAGACCACCGCCGCGACACACCCTCTGGTCGCCACTGCTCTTGATTATATATACATATATATATATATATATATATATATATACTCGTCATATCACAAAACAAGACTTGTCCGCGACGCAACGAGATTAACGGGATCCGTTGCTACCACATAACATTCTATCAAAATCCGCCCGTCCTCGTTCTTCCCATCGCTACTCAGAATCAATCGAAACGGGGGGGAAATAAAAAAAAAGAATCGCATTATCGAGTTAGCGCATGTTTAAAAAGATCCAGCGTGTTGTTTAAGCGCTATTTTCAACTGCATTCATACGGTATTCTAATGCACATGTCGTCTGGTCCGATGTACGGCCCTACGAATTGATCATTTATCAATTCCCTTCTACTTGGCCAATTCTCTTCTGCATCACGAATCCTATCTCCAGGTGTGATAGCGATTCGTGGCCAGTATTCACAGCCTCCTTTTACTCCTTGCTGTCTGAGGATATATTACATGATACGCCATGCAACAATATACTTTCGCTCCTCCAACCGGTCCTCCACGAGAAGGACACAAAAGTGAGGCCCCTTTCTGCTGCGCCTCTGTCTCATTCTCCATTTATGCATGAAAACTGACTCAGGAGTTAGATTATGTCTTCGTTGATGAACATAACAGACATAAAAGGCTCAAAGGTACGGACACAGTGGATATCATTGACCACATTTTTTTTTCTCACCGACGAGATTCTCTGACAAATCACTAGTGATGCGCGCCTGTAATGGTTGTCGAAAAAGGAAAATTAAGTGTGATGCTGCTACAACAAATACGTGGCCCTGTACGGCCTGTCTCAGGTTGAAACTAGTTTGTGTGCCGCCAACAATAGGCCAAGATGGAGACCAACCCAGTTCCGCCCAAGGTGTTCCCGAGACAGAGCAAGCAGGTTATGCGGATCCTACAAATCACCCAACGGTTCCACATCACGAATTAATGCAGCCAAATTATGCGAGTGAGGATCCATCGCTAACAAACGGTATTCCCTCCTACGGCATGTATCCGTCGTATATACCGCAGAATCAGAGCAGTATCTATGGACATACGCAAACCCCCGAAATGGCGGTACCCCATAATCCTTATCAGGAGCAATATTTTCAAATGCCCCCGTCGCAACCACTTGCGACTGCAGATAGTGGTGTCTTTCTTGATCCAGAGCAGTCCACTGCCGAAAACCTAAGTGACGCTCTAGGCGAACTTAAAATTGATGAGACCGGCATTGGTAAGATTTCAGGCTCCTGACCTCATGACAAGTCCCTTAGTTAATGCATGACTGTTCGTTATAGCACCTTATATTCGACAGCAGAAAAAGGGTTTAACGGAGCCTGGAGCTCCTGTCCAAGATGACCTAGACGAGGAGCTCCCTCCTCTTAGCACGGGCGCTGGCGCGACCATAAGAATCCCACCAGAGCTGATGCCTCCGAACGATGAGGTCATGGATTATTTTAAAATATTCTTTGCAGACATTCATCCCTACGTCCCTGTTGTCCACCGCTCGCATCTGTATCAACAGTGGCGCAATGACCGTTCTGCAATTTCCCCCTTGTTATTAGAAGCATTGTTTGCGTGCGCAGCACGGATGTCCGATGACCCTGCTCAGGGTGCTCAATGGCTTGCGCTTGCTACTAGTAAGTGTAATTCTGCTTCCCTATTCTCTTCTGGCGCGTCTAAATGATGTGTGTGTTTTCAGGACACGAGTCGAGCTTCATGGATGTTCCGCGGTTAAGCACGATTCAAGCGTTGCTATTATTGTTGAAGGCGCGGGAATCAAATCCCAAGAAAGGATACTATTACCGTTCCTGGCAAACAATCAAGACGGCGATTTCCATGTCGAAGGACCTTGAGCTCCACGAACACTATGCTACCCATCAAGAAGGGCGACCATGCGGTCTTGATCCTGTGGAGTGTCTGACACAGACTAGAGTCTGGCAGACACTGTTAGTAGTTGAGGTGATGGTGGGAGGTCCTCAAGGTTTGTAACAGCTCTCCACCATGTATAATTTGCTTGCTAACCCTATATTCTAGGACGTTCGGACTATGAGGTAGATCCGGACACTGTTGATATGCGACCACAGCTAGACACTGTTGATATCGATCAATTCGAAACCGATCGCTCACGGCAATATTCCTACTTTGTGAAGAATGCATACCACATCCGTATATTCACAGAACTGTACCACAAGATCAAAAGGCAAAAGGATTGGGCCGCGGATCCACGCTTCATACAGAACAATCCGCTTTTCGGTGACTGGTATCAAGGGTTGCCCCAAGATCTCCAGGTTACTTACCCTGAGGACGGTTCTCCACCATGGCTACCGTCGCATTTTGTGGGAAACATGCATACCCATTATCATTTAGCTATAATAATGCTTCATCGTCCCCAATTGCTAGCGTCGAAGTCTTTCGCCGCTGACGGTGGATGGAGGACGCAAATGGCTTTGTGTTGGTCATCTGCAAAGCGTCTTTGCCGACTGCAGGAAGCTATTATTTCTCGGTTTGGCCTACAGGGTCTCCGTTTTATGCAACGGGGCATCAATTTCACCGTATACGCAATTTTAACATGCACAATGCTACATCTGGTGAGTTTTGTCGTCGTGGTGTGTAGTCTTGGTGGTGAAAAATACTCTAACAATCTTCATTCTAGGTCGCAATCACATCCCCGGATCCCGAGTTCCATACAGATGCGCGCGATTACTTCACTCGGCATATGCGTATACTTGAACAGTGCTCCACAACTTGGCCGCTTCCTGAGATTCGAGCTCAAATTAATGCTCTGAGGGTTGCTTTCTCTGCTGATATCAGTCGGCCATTCGATCTCAAAGCCACTTTTCCATACGGAAGCCCATCAGAGCAACATAGCAGTCCCCCAGCTTTGGACTCGCACTATAACCAGTATGGCCAGCATCAAGTCCCGAGCCCTCACCAATTGGGATATAGCTCCCATTCTGCCACGCCACCCATCTCTGCGGGGGCCGATGACTCAAAATCGGACACTTCTCAGCCAACCAACATGAGCATGCTTCATCATCATCAGCTAGGAAATCAACAACTGAATGTACCGCTTGTAGACGAACATAACTGGGACCCCACTCGCATTATCACGTAAGTTTTGCGCTTGCTGTTTGCCAATTGAAAACTTGCTAACAATTGCTTTCTAGTTCTTGGAACATGGCGTTTCCAGTTGATGCGTCCAATATTAGCCCGGTTCCTCCCCATATACCATTCACCGGTGCAGGCCCGACAATTTCTGAAGCCGGTCCCGTTCAGTATCCGATGCAGTACGCTACACCTCCCAATATGCAAGCTATTCCTCAGCAGCAATACAACCCTCAACCTATTATGACAGCAAGAGATTGGCAACAGAGCGTTGCGAGTGTCTATGACCCACAAGGCCTCAAACGCCGATGGAACTTTTCTGTTGACCTTTCATCTCAAAATGCCTCCAAACGATCAAGATGATTCTCAGATATTTACATGCGATCAACTTTGCATACTCGCCCGGATTTATGATACCTTGATGTATCCGGAAATTTCTCTTTTGGCCACCATAACAGCCATGAACATAAGCCTTGTAAGGCACTAATGACCCCCACGATTGAACAAAAAGCATCCACAACGATACACCATACAGCTTTTATTAATGAGACGCAGGTTCTCGTCTATAACGGAGTACATACAGTTTTCTTTTTTGACTTGTTGAAAGAAGGAATGCGTCATGTGAAAAAATTGGCTTGTGTCTAGATTCGTTCTTTTAACTTTTGCACATGACTGACTATCTCTGTACATTAAACTTTTTCTCGTTATATAATTCTTGGAATTCTTGGATACATATGTTTATTGTATTGAGCTGATTGATACCCATCAATAAATGTATTTATGACGGCATGGAGGATGCCAGGTGTTGGGACATGGCCAACGGTTTGTTTGGGCTTTAATACATATCATGCTACTTTTTCCCTCTCTCTCTTTGGGTATATAAGATGTAAGCTGAGAACTTCTGATTGTTGATTTGGATCGACTCTTTTCGATTGTCGTTCTTGTTGTCATTCTCAAGTAGATTGGTTCAATCGTACAGTGGTGTTTTGTAATGTGAACTGGACCGGTCAAGCATTACTGAATCGTCTGCTTGCTCAATTCAGAGCTGGTAGCGTGAGATACTTCAAGTCGCCAGTGTGGAAGGATCGGCTGCATAGAAGTGAACACTAATCCATGGCGAACGCGTATAGAGAGGTCGACTCAATGGTGGATGTGTCGTAGCCGTCGTCATATCCTTCTTATCATATTCCCAATCGCAGTTCTCAAGAATCCCAACACACCAACTCAACAATGTATATTTAAAAAAAGAAAAGATGGTGAGATGACTATATCATCCCCTCCGTCCAATACCAATACGCTCATCTCTCGAACGCACAATCCGCGCTTTATCGCCTGGTAAAGGCTTCAGTTCATCATTGGGATCGTACTTCTTGCCTGTCATTGTGAATGTCGACTCGGAAAGTGAACGGCTGTCTTGTTGCTCTTGTTCAGTGGCTTTGCGGTTGTTCTCTGCTTCGGCGGCTTTTTGGAGGCGCTCTTCTTCGAAGGCGATGAGGTCTCCGGGCGTGATTGTTATGGCGGTGGGTTTTCTACGGAGCATTTTGTGTGTTTGTTTCGTTTTAGGAATGTGAATATGAATGAGAAACAAATACGGCTGAGGATAAGCTTTTGGAGGAAGAATATGATTCTTATAAAATAATAGTGTAGGTTAGTAGATGAAGTAGACGTAGAAGGAAGATGAGCTTATTTGTTTATCATGGCCGATCAGATCACGTGATTGAATTTTTCGGAGAACTGAGGAGTTCAACCTGTTCCGTCGGTTTGTTCACAATTTCTCCCATTGTCAATTCGAAACGCAGAAATCACAAAGAAATGGAACGCATTGGGCGTTCACACGCCCTGAGGAGGGTATTCAATTACTCCTCTTCAAATATTCAGAAAAGCAATTCAAGTCTTGTTCGCTTGGCACGCCCTTTTTCCTCGTCAGGAAACCCGCACCAAAATGAGGCGGAATCATCAAACAGCAACAGCAGCAACAACCTGATCATACGGAGAGCACCTTTTGGTACTAATAAAGGAACATCGCCAGCGCCTCAGAGTCGTCCCCGCGTTGTAGATGCGAGGTCTCTCGGGGCTGCTCGCGCGGGTGAAGGAACTGTCATCCGAGCATCAGGACTCAATCGCTCGCTATTGCGTGGAAGAACTGGTGGAAGACCTGGCGGAAGACCTGGGGGCGCCGGTGCTCGTGCTGGAGCTGGTCCAGGAAGAAGGGGACCTGTGGGCGCAGCTGCAAAGGCCAAGGGTCGTGGAGCTGCAGGTGGAGCGAAGCGAGTAAAACGAAGACAATCAGAGGAAGAAGAGGGAGACGACGAACGAGAAGCAGAATTGGAAGCTGTGTTTGCCGAGATACGAAATAAAGAGAGGCCCAAGCCTACTGCCTACACGCCCGTTCAATACGATACTGCTGCCTTGAAGGAAACCTGGCCCTCTTTGCCCATCGGCAAGACGGCGTCTACAGGCACCGTTCTGGAGCAATTGAGCCTGACGAGTCGTCGCTACGCAAATGGCTACGTGCCGCCTCAAGAACTTGCCAAGAGACTGTTTGAGGGGGAACGAGTCCTTTTCAGCAGCGAGGAAGAGAAAGCACAGGCTATGGAAGAAGTCAACAAACTCGCCCAAGAACGAGCAAACAAGTTAACGCAGCGCAAGGGAGATCTCATCGAGCCCGAGGATACCAAGTTCGTCGCGATAGATGACGCCGAACGGAAGGCTTTGGTCGGCCAGTTGATTCGCGGCAATTATGAGAATTGGCAACAAGGGGATGAACGCCACCCTATTTTGGATGAGGTGCACAGACAGCTTTACAACAACGAAACCTATCGCATTACGGGGAAACAGTCCGAGTTCGTGACCAAATTCCAATCTCTACTTGCTTCGTCGCAGCGCGCGAAGCGTGCATAGAATTTTATCTTTTGTTTGATCTGGAAGAAAAGAGAAGAAAAATACAATGTATTGTATTATACATAACGAACCCTTTCTTTTTTATTATACTGTACAATAAATAATTTCCATTTTTCAATGCATTTTTTTTTCATTAAGCCTGCTCCATGGTCTTTCTGACGCTTTCAAATGTATCCTTAACATCCTTCTGCGCCTTCTCAACCACCTTCTCCATTTGATCATGCGCTTTGCGAATATCATCTGGTCGCGCTTCTCTCTTTTTCTGCATGTCCTGCAGTTTCTTGTGTATGGTCGCGCGCGAACTTCGGACGGAATTAGATGCCTTGTCCATAGCACCCTTGGCAGCTTTCACGGCTTGATCGCGCGATTCTTTAGTGGGCGGCGGGATAGGGACGTTGAGTTGTAGGGGGTTGTGTTGGTCTGGTTGCGGTGTGAGGGAGAGGTTGGACGAGACAATGGCCGAGTTTACGGGTTTGAGGAGCTGGTAGAGAGAAGGTAATTAGTTTTCATGTCATAAAACATGGACATGTTGAGACAACGAAGTTTAATGGTCAAACTTACATCTTCCTCGCCCACAATGATCGCAACCGATCGTCCTCCCTTGGGTACCACTTGAGCTACCTCGCCCAACCTGACGGTTTCATTGCTGCCCTTGACCAGATGCACGCGCAATTGTTCAATGACTTCCGGGTTGAATCTGCCGCCTGACCGAAGCTTCTGTAGATCCTCCTTTAAGCGTGCAAGAGTGTCGGAGATTCCATTGTGTAACTGCGTAAAGTCAAAGGGGTCTGGTGCTTCTGACCCTGATGCATCGCTCTTTGGGGAGTCGACATCGTCGTTCCTTTTATTCTTGTCCTTCTTCTTGCTCAAGCATGCCGAGCTTGAGAAGTTGTGTCGTTGTTGTAGTTGTGTGTGGCATTGAATTCGTGACAGTGTCCGATTCGTTTTGATGGTATATTGCGAGTAAGCAGTTTGTTCAATGGCGAGTGTACTTTGAAGTCTGTTTATTTTTGGGATTGGGTTATATAGGCGTTTTGAGCTTTGCGACAGTCTCGCTATTGTCGAGACGTAGGCTCGTGATGCTGGGAGAGACATTGTTGCTTCGATTCTTTTTAAAAAGTGAATAAAACTGCCGAATATGTGCACTCTGTGTTTTCGGTGAAGCGGTTTTGCGTTGCTTCCTATACAATGAACAGTGTTGGGTAAAGTAAATGGGGTGTGCGATTGTATTCCGCTGATACGGTACCAATACACGATTGTCGTAATAATTGAGCTTTATTTACAATGTTTGGTTATTTATTTTATTTATATCAACGACCTCAAGTTCCCAACATCTGCCAATCTTCGTTGTCTACTTTACCTATGCGGATTTAAAGTAACTCTTCATTCTATTTTCTCATTTCTGAATCTGCACAGCCCTGCCTTCGTTGGGGCAGTCATTATAAATTCGTGAGGAGAAACATTGATTAAATATTTCCATCTTCAACGTCCACACCCAACATCCACCATGGCAGAAGCACAACAACACAGAAGTATCCACGATACTGCACAGGGGAACGCAGTAACAAGAGCTCCCTCAATATCAGCTAGAGGCACTGGTGATCTCTCCTTACTACCTGAAGATCTCCAGAAATGCAGCTGGGACCAACTTTTGGATATGTTCTCCAGTGCTCTGAAGGAGCATGAGCAAATCGATAACGACCTCCAGGAACAGACAATGGAATTAATTAAGGTACTATCAACCAATCCTAGCACTATTTGCATAGTGTTTTGTTCTCGGGCTCAATTGAATCAAAGTTACTGAAAGAGCTTTTGTACAGATTTTCGAGGCATGGTCTAAAGTCACCGTTTCTCGCGATGAAGATCGGTCATATAGAAGGTTCGTCCTTCTTTTGTTTTCAGCACTGCGCAATGCAACGCAGCAATATCTGACTCATTGGTATATAGATTCCAAACGCGCATGCAACATGTTCAAAATTCGGAGCACGAGCTAGAGGAGAAAAAGAAACATTGTAAGTTTTACCAACCACCAGATTCCTTGGAGAACAGACAGCTCGAACTCGGTCTGACAATTCCAAATCAAAATAATCAGATGCGAATGTGGTAAAGGCTTTTGAAAGCGCACTGGCGCTGCTAAAATAAGTACTTGCCTTCCTACATAAACTCCGCCATTTCCCCAGGCAAGCTTGGTGTGGGGCCAACTGGGACGACGACGACAACAACTTCATTGCTTGCACCGTCAACATTTAACATCAACCCAACGACTCAGTTGGATCAATCATCCCATTTGTGTTTATAACATAGTCATGACGGATGTTCCTGATAACAAAGACAAGCACTTACTGGAACGGTTGAATGCGTTGAAACCGTCTTCAGTAGAGCTTGAACGTCAGAAGTGCGCAGCCAACCATGCATGGATATTCGTTATATAGACTGTCTTGCTGATTAATTAGAAAAGGAATGTGGCTCTGAACAATTCGGTACCTTTGTTTTCAGTTTTCGATAATCCAGCAGATATCGCTGCTGCGCCTGGGAAACTGGATGATTTCGCAACCAGCTCTTTACTAGCAGAAGGCGATATAGTGGCCCCAGAATCACTTTTGGATGGAGATGCCATCGAGGACCTACTTGCAAGCTTGGACAATAACCAGCAACTAGATTTAGGAGGGCAATCGCGAAACCATATAGAGCAAGGAAAGCAAGAGCAAGACCAGGAACGCGAGAATATGAATGAGCTTCTCAGTGGCGCATATGAATTTGTTCAACAGTCTTCTTTCGGGCCTGGAGCTGAGCTGAACACACCGTCTCGTGCGAGCTCCAAAAGGAAAGAGGATATCCCGCATTTTTTGAGAGACGAAGCAGGAGAAGAATCTTCCAGTGACGAGGAAATCGATGAAGCCGAAGCCGCAAAGTACGTGGAAGACCTTTTAAAGGAGATCCAAGCAAATCCGCCAAGTGAATCGCCAACAGAATCGGAAAAGGGGGATTTCTCAGCAGAGACCACTTCAGAATCAAACGAAAATCGTGACAACAACAGCAACAAATATATTGAAGACGATGGCAATCTATCTACCCGACTAGCCGCTCTCTCTTTGCCGTCTGTCCCCAGTGATCAACCGGGCACTCAGCGAACTACCAGGAAAGAGAATACTTCTCCCGAATGCTGTTGTATTTGTTATGATACCCCTGCTCTAAGATGCACAGATTGTGAAGGCGATCAATTGTTTTGTGTTCGGTGTTGGTGGGAGATGCACATGGCTGATGGCAGTGACTTGACCGAGTCACGCCACAAAGCTGTTAAATACGAGCCTTCTTAGATCTATGCACAATGAAGAGGTCCTGCTTAATGCTCTTCAAAACAAGTAAAACATCGAGATACACCTATATCGTTTTTTCCCGTTTCCCAATACCTTGGCTATGTGCTGTCATAGTCATTATAAATACATGAACAAAAAATATAAAATAGATGCAAAATTAATTAGGTTCACCCCTGATATCTTGCCAGGTAGCATTGAAACGCCGACCTGTACTAGCCAATAATCCTTCCTCTTCAGCCTCTTCAGCATCCTCATCGATCTGGCGCTCGTCCAGCTTCGGTGTACGGAACAATGAGGTGGTCAGGATTATTAGATATAGGCCTGAAAAAAAGTCGTCAGTATTTTGCTCAAGGAAGCAATGTCATGTTGGAGGGGAGGTTCTTACCTAGAAAAACAAATTGTGCCCAGAAGATAACGACGCCAAAATATGGGAAATTCAAGGTTACTCGATTGAAAAACGTGCTCACAACACTAGGTGTGCATACCGCTTTCGCCGAGGGATTATCCGCAAGTTCTGTACACGGCTTGACTAGATCCCTATCATCTGAGCAGTCAGGCTGCGCATTGGGATTAGCAGGTGTTTTATCGCAGAAGGTCTGCGGACCAAAAGTCGCATATTGAGGGGCAACAATCATTGCCATGGCATAATTGAGAGCCAAGGTGATCAATGTGAGCAGCACAGTCGCAATTAGGAGAGCTTGCGGCGAAGTATGACCCTGGCGGATTTGGAAGATTTTGATCCAGAGGAATCTGATGCCAACAGTCGCTATGCCGACTACTGAACTGGTGAAAAGGAGCAGCACAACTAATGCGAAAATCACATAGTCCACCGGAAAGACACGGGCAGACTGCACGAAGATCCAGTTGAGTGGATTGAAAACATTGATATGCCCCAAGATATACCCGCAATTGTGCTTGCATATCGAGTTCTTGGCCTTGTCAATGGCTGTGAGAAGCATAGAAACCCAGATCAAGACCGCAATGAGCAGCAATATAATACCGCCGAGAAGCTTGAAAGGTCGGAAAACTGCTTCGACTTTGTACCATGCCCGAATCAGCCAACTGCGGCCTGACCCCTGAGCCTCCTCAATCAAGCGCTGCCTCCTAATAAGTGTTCTTTCTTCTCGCACTAAGCCATCTAGTTCCCTGCGATCCTTAGACGATAGTTGGTCTGGGTCTCCTCCACATCGTGCATTCAATTGGCGTTGTCGTTCACGGTTGCCCTCGAGGTGAGATGCGGTATTCGCCTTAAGCGATGGGTTCGAAATCGACGGTGCAGTCTTGATGAGAGTGATAGGTAAGAAGGCAAGACCAGTGGATGTATACACAACGTAAATGCATGTCCCTAATGTTAGCAGCAGGCCCAGAGCAAAAGTAAGCGCTCTTTCGCCGTCTGTACTCAGAGTAAGCATGATTCCGTAATAATCCAGGGAAAAACAAGATAAGACTTACGATTTTCGGTCAATAATTTCTTGAAGAAATCCAAATCCCGATCCCCTTCTATACCACGGATAGGGATAAAGAATCCGGCAAGGAATAGAATGATGGCAAGAAGAATGAATGCCGCCGTATACTTGAATGCAGCCCAGAAACGTTTCCCAACCGTCTGCTCTCCTTCTTGCACCGCAACTTCATCGTATTCTTCATACCAGAAGTATGTAAATGGTACAACCAGCAAGCAAAGCACTGCGTCCAGGGAATAGAGGAGATAGTAGACCACTTTCAGTGAGAAAACTATCTTGTCTACCTCTTCCTGAGAAGCCCAGTCTTTGCGCCGGCCGAGCTTGGATGAAGTTGTTGACGACACGAGTGCAACATCAACTGGCTGTAATAGCACCGTTGCAAGGAGAGCTGTGATTGCAATGATAGAGACCAATGTCACAAAGGGTGAGCGGTCCCGAGGAGTCTGGTAAATGTATATGAATATTGAAGCAACTCCAAGAAGGATTGCGACCACGATCGCATAGACGACCCATATTAGCGAGGATTGCAACATTCCGGCCATGCTTTCATTGCTTCTGCTCGATTTTTTCGAGCTGTAGTTCACGAAAGCAATGAGTGTAAATAGAAAGAATGGCTTGTTGTGACGTCGTCAACATCAAGGCTGAAACTCGCCAGGATGATGTAATATGGAGCTTGCCGTGCAGAAGTGGAGCGCGTACGGCAGATCGGCGTTTTATTTCAGTTTGGTAATTTATACCGATCAATATATCCAGACTTTTCTCTCTATCTCCTGTTTTTTTTTAATCGAAAAGAATGATTAGATTTTACTCATATGTTCTTATAGATTTATAAAGCAGTTATGGATATAACAAATACTGCCTAGTAAGTAGCCCTAGCCTCCGATCTTTCTTTAAAGACCCCAGGAGAAGCTCTGGTAAGTTACCGTAAGTATCGAGCTCACGATCGCCCGACAAAGGGTCTAAAGTTACAGTCCAATTCGGTAATAAAACTGTGTGACAGTACAAAACACGTTTTGCACTGTTGTACATCTCGGCTGCCGTAGTCCCGTAGTGCAACTCCAAACCTTTGCAGAAAACCAATAACATTCAACAATTTTATTGGAGGTCCTAATCTTCATTGTTTGTCCTCTCAAGCACGACACTTCAATTGGACGCTAGATTTTTTGTGGTGAATGAGATATAATTGCTCTTCGAATATTCACCATTAAGGATCGATCTCATTTTTCATTATTGAGATCTATCCATCTATCCCTCTCGGATACATCACATACATACACCGCACCATGTCTGGTGTATGACTCTAGAGCAAGAAGCCTTTAATCGGTTGCCAAACATCTGAGAATGCAATGCTATACAGAAGTATTGCCTCCTTCGGGAGTTACGCATGCTGTATCTGCCGCGTTAACCTCGGCGTCTGCGAACAATCTTGTTGTGATTAAGACGTCTCTTCTTCAGATCTACAGCTTGGTCTGTGACGCACCAACACCCACAACAGAAAGTGCTCAGCAGACAGTTGATAAGAAAACTACACAACTGAACTTAGTCGCCGAGTATGATCTCCATGGGACTGTGACTGACGTCGCCCGCGTCAAAATCCTCAAGTCAAAGAGCGGAGGAGATGCCCTTCTTTTATCATTCAGAAATGCAAAGCTCAGTCTAATCGAGTGGAATCCGGAGACACAAGGAGTTTCAACTGTGTCCATTCACTATTACGAAAAGGATGATATCACGCTGAGCCCATGGGTGGCAGATCTCAGTAATTGTGATAGTCATCTCACCGTGGATCCAAGTAGCCGGTGTGCGCTACTGAATTTCGGACTGCGGAATCTTGCTATCTTGCCGTTCCACCAGGCAGGAGATGATTTGGTCATGGATGATTACGATCCCGAGCTTGACCTAGACGTCTCTATTGACCAGGGAGAGAGCAAAAATGTGTCTGAGTCGGATGGTAAGGCTGGGGAGGCAACACACCAGACTCCCTATGCAGCTTCCTTTGTGCTGCCGTTGACTGCCTTGGATCCAACGTTGATACATCCTATCGGCTTAACATTTTTACACGAATACAGAGAGCCGACATTTGGTATTCTCTACTCGCCAATAGCCACCTCATCTGCACTACTTGAAGAACGTAAAGACGTCGTTGTGTATTCTGTCTTTACACTGGATTTAGAACAGCGCGCCTCCACACCTCTTTTGTCCATTTCAAAGTTGCCCAGCGACTTACTGCACATTACGGCTCTACCTGCTCCTGTCGGAGGTGCTTTGCTCATTGGATCTAACGAGTTGATTCACGTGGATCAATCAGGAAAAGCCAGCGCTGTAGCGGTCAACGAATTTGCAAAGCAGGTCTCGGCATTTCCTATGGTCGACCAGTCAGACTTGGGTCTGCGACTAGAAGACTCTGTTGTTGAAGTCCTCAACAATGAGACTGGTGACATGCTTCTCACCCTCTCAACTGGGGAGCTGGTTTTGATCCATTTTAAAATAGAAGGAAGATCAATTTCCGGACCCGTTGTATACCCTATACCTACGACCTCGGGAGGTGATATTATAAACGCTGTCGCCTCTTGTTCCGTCGCTCTGGGCCCTGGAAAAGTGTTCATCGGGAGCGAGGATGCTGAATCGGTCCTCCTCGACTGTTATATCCCGTCGACGGCCTCCAAAAAGACCAAGGATCATGACACAGCTGAATTTGATGAGGATATGAATGACGAGTACGAGGAGGATATCTATGAAGATGATCTTTATTCGGCAGCACCGAAGGAGGCAGCCAATACGCGATTGACAAATGGATCCTACGCGGGAAATTATACATTCCGAGTTATTGATAAGTTACTAAGTTTGGGACCGTTGCGTTCTGTTACTTTGGGGAAATCCCATGAAGCTTTTGAAACCGGCAACGCTGGAAAAAACACTGATGATCTAGAGCTTGCTGCGGCTTATGGTTCTAGCAGAAGTGGTGGTGTAGCTATACTGCAACGCACGCTCCATTTGAAAGATGCATCTACCTTTGAGGGCGAAACTGCTGACTGTGCGTGGAATGTTCCTACGAGCCGCACAGATGACAGTTCAAACGAGCAAGAGAATTCTACTGTACCCGAATCGTACGTTATTCTTGCCAAGTCAGAATCGCCCGAGAGGGAAGAGTCACTTGTCTATGCTGTCAATGGTGGTAATTTAGAGCCATTTAATGCTCCGGATGTCAATCCAAATGGAGACTGCACTGTTGATTTTGGCACCCTTGCTGGGAACAACCGCATTGTTCAGGTGCTGACGGGTGAGGTGAGGGTATATGATAATACTAGTAAGTAATCTATTGAGGCATAATAATTGGGTATCTGCTAAAATTCCTGTCTAGATCTTGGGCTCGCTCAGATATATCCTGTCTGGGATGAGGATGAAGGGGATGAACGGATTGCGGTTAGCGCTAGTTTCGCAGACCCATATCTACTCATACTCAGGGATGATTCATCTGTTTTACTTCTTCACTCAGATGAGAGTGGTGACTTGGACGAGTTGAGTGTTGATGAGACTATTTCCTCAAAGTCTTGGCTCTCTGGATGTCTCTATACGGATAGACATCACGTCTTCCAAGAAGATAATTCTGAGCAAGTGACCTTCATGTTCCTGCTCAATAGTGAGTGTAAATTATTTGTTAGTTATAACATCCCCTTTCCCAGCTTAAAGGCGCAATGGGTTGCTAAATCAATTGACCCAGATGTTCCGTTTACCTACCATGGAACTTGTGTCTGTGACAGAAGGTGTCGATTACGTATCATCTATCCTGTCGGCTGAGCCACCAACAAAACGTCTCAACTCCCGTGAAACTATTGCAGAGCTCCTCGTTGCAGACTTGGGTGAATTGCCTTGGGTATCACCTTATCTGATAGTATGTTTGGGCCCTTCTTTTTGACATGTTATTTTCCTTCTAATTCAGTCATAGATTCGGACCGCTACAGATGATGTTATTATCTATAGACCATTCCGTGACAGCGGCAATGAGGAAAAGAGTGGCGGTGCTTTGAAATATGTCAAAGAAACCAACCATTTTCTTTCTAAGGTGCCGCTGGAAGCAGCATCAACATCCACCCCTCAAAGAAGAGCACCAGTACTTCGTCGTCTGTCTAATATAGGCGGATTTGCAGCTGCTGTCATGCCTGGGGCATCCCCAAGCTTGATAGTCAGAACATCAAAGAGTCTGCCACACGTGTTCGGTTTTCATGGTGAAACCATCCGTAGTATAAGCGGGTTCAACAGTTTTGGATGCGAAGAGGGCCTTATATATATCGATAATGAGGTATTATCTACATTTCAATGCTCCTGTCGAAGTGTCTTCATGACTAACAGGTTTTTAGCGTGTTGTTCGAACTTGCCAACTTCAAGATGAATCACAGCTTGATTCCTCCTGGCCAATTCGCAGAGTTCCTCTAAATGAGCAGGTTGATCATTTGGCTTATTCTACCACATCAGGGACATATGTTGTTGGTACGACTCAGGAGCAAGATTTCAAGCTGCCCGATGATGATGAACTACATCCAGAGTGGCGTAATGAAGGTGCGGCCCCTTTCTGCATTTTTATGCTGATGAACCAGATTTGACATATTATTAGTGGTTTCTCTATTACCCAAAGTCCCGCAAGGTCACGTTAAATTGCTCAACCCCAAAACCTGGAAAATTATCGATAGGTCAGTCACAGATTCGATACACATGAAAACTGGAGACTCTAACAACCACATAGTTATGAATTTAGCCCGGCTGAACGCATTACCGCCGTGGAGAACATAAATCTTGAAGTGTCCGAAAAGACCAATGAGCGAAAAGATGTGATCGTCGTCGGGACTACATTTGCAAAGGGCGAGGACATTGCAACACGAGGAAACATATATGTATTTGATGTGATTGAAGTCGTCCCCGACCCTGAGCAACCTGGAACAAATCTCAGACTGAAGCTCATCGGAAAGGAATCCGTCAAAGGAGCCCTTACCGCGTTGTCACCTATTGGAGGGCAAGGATTCTTGATCATTGCGCAGGGGCAAAAATGCATGGTCCGAGGTCTAAAGGATGATGGAAGTCTCCTCCCCGTGGCGTTTATTGATGTGCAGTGCTATGTCAGCGTCATCAAGGAATTGAAAGGTACCGGCATGTGCCTCATTGGCGATGCACTGAAAGGATTATGGTTTACAGGATACTCAGTATGTCTCTTTCTTTTCTCCATGGTAAAAGAACTTAATTAACGACTTTTCGGTTTGCAGGAGGAACCCTACAAAATGACTCTCTTTGGCAAAGACTTGGATGAGTTAGAAGTGGTAACTGCTGATTTCCTGCCTGATGGCAAGAAACTCTACATTCTTGTTGCAGACAGCGACTGCAATTTGCATGTGCTTCAGTACGATCCAGAAGGTAAGTCCGACTCAAATTCATCTTATACATCCTTACTTACCATATTTGCATATAGACCCCAAGTCCTCAAATGGAGACAGACTCTTGAACCGATGTAAATTCCACATGGGCCATTTCGCCGAGACCCTGACGTTATTACCACGTACTGCAGTTTCTTCAGAGCTGGCAGTTATGAATTCCGACGCCATGGACTTGGATGCCTATGTTCCACTCCACCAAGCGCTCATAACAATGCAAACGGGATCAATTGCAGTTGTTACATCTCTGTCGGAAGAGTCGTATCGCCGGTTATCAGCTTTGCAGTCTCAACTAAGCAATACCCTTGAACACCCATGCGGTCTGAATCCGCGAGCGTACCGGGCAGTCGAGAGTGATGGAGTGGCAGGCCGTGGTATGATTGATGGGAAACTCTTGATGAGATGGCTGGACCTGAGCCGGTCGCGCAAACTGGAAATTGCTGGCAGAGTGGGTGCAGATGAGTGGGAAATCAGGGCTGATCTGGAGGCAGTCAGTGGTGCAGGACTTGGTTATTTGTAGCATGTTCACCAATCGTGTATGTTATGACAGGTACCCCCGGGTTAAATAGAATTTCCCAGGTTGCGAAGGAAACCTCAGGAGGAGGGAAATAAAGAAATATTCATTTCAGAATGGATAGATCATAATTATACAAAAAGAAAACCACAGCTAAATAATACATGAGAGATATTCCGCAATTATCATTTTTTATTTGCAGCAGCTAATTCTTTAGCCTGTGTCTCGAGAGCTTTTATCTCCTCTAGTTCATTGACACCGGAGTTAGTTCGTTGGAACAGTCAAGTGTTATATAAAAAGGAAAGAGAAACTAGGGAGTACATACCATCCTTCAGTAATTTTTTCTCATTCGTTTCCAGCTTTTTCCATGCATAGTATATGACTTGGTAAGTGAAAATAGCGCCGAGAAACACTTTTATAAAGGGGGATCCAAAAGGACGGAAAGCTGACATCTGCTTGTTTTTGTTTAGAAAATACTAGTTCATCAGTAAATATATAAAACAATGACTAACCCCTTCTTTAAAGGAACTTGATTGCTCTCCTTGTTGTTGTGGTGGTGCTTGGTGTTGTTGTTGCTGTTGAGGCCGGGATATTGACGATGTGAACGTCCGACTGGCTGGACCTGTGAATAATGTTGTTTTTGACGAGGCGCGCATTGAAGTCGAAGTGCCAAGACCACGGCCAGCAAGAGCCGGGCTCACAAAATTTCTGCGAAACATGATTGTGTGTGTGATCTTGGAGATGCTATTCCATATAGAAATGTGTTGGTGCAAACTCCAAAGAAGGCAAGCCGGCACATGGGTCACGTGACCTAGAGCTTGGGTGGAGTTTGGGGATAGACGCGGTCAGCAGTGTTCAAGTCGATAGCCGCCATGAAATCGAGATCTTAGCTACGTAATTTCTCTAGCTACCTCGATGTTCCTGCGGGGTTTTTGTTTTGGCTTTTGTTTCCCCCCTCCCTCTCGCCTGCCCTGTGGCTGCAGTGTCGGCGGCGCATGGATGCAACGAATCCTAGCTACCTGTACAGAACAAAAGTTCTTGCGACATTTGAAATATGTCTCGTTTTTATATGTTTTTTGGCCGTTGGTTGATAGCGTCGCGAGAATGGGAAGTAGTGCGGTGCAATGATCCACGGCATCCACGGCATGCTGGGCCAGGCACCTTCCTTCGTTCTGCAGCACTAGTGGCTGAGCCGTCCCATGGGTTGCCGTATTAGGCTTAAATGCGGCAGTGCCCAGCGCGGCTGTTGTGCTAAGCAACGGGAAAATGTGGCTGGTGCGTGATGCGGTCCGTGTCCTTCCTTCCAGCCAGCCGCGAGTGACAAGCCAGTCAGTCTGTCTCCTGCTTGCGTGCCTGTCGAAGTTGTTGCCATTCCTCTCCTTGTCAATGTACTTACTCTGTCTTGTGCATCAACTATTCCCTCTCTGATTTTTTTTCTTTAAAAATTGGGTATGTGGATTACAAATCGCTCCGTGCAACTCTTGTCACAACCTCTGTTCGTCGCGTATCCGCTTGCTGTGTCTCCCGGATCTGCACCTCGAAAACTCGACAAAGTCACATCAGATTCTATCAACTAGCTTTTTATGCGTACTAATGCTCTGAGTTACTAGGAATACGGATCAGCTTGCCTGAGCGCGCTGCTGTATTGTGATCCCATATCGCGCTGCCATGTTCGATTAGAGGGTGAGTGATTGATTGTCGTGATTTATTAGTCAACTTTTGTTCGAAGCCCCCGGTCGTTCAGTTCACCTTGAATCCTCTATTCATTCGCATTCAACTTCATTATTCCACATTTTTCTATACTGTTTTCCGTCCATACTCAACACGGCCTGACCGCGAACCATCAACTAGGCATCGTTACTTAACCTTTCACGATGGCTCGCTTTTCATCAAAACGCACGTTAGAGGAGATAGCCAATAAGTCGGACTCGGATGATTATGACTACAGCGACCATGCCGCGCGACCGCCGAGATCCTCAGGCAAATCCAAGAAGAATCGGAAGCCTGCCAAGAAAAGACGACGACGCGGCTCTGATGATGACGATCTCGATTCAGAAGACGATATTTTAAGCGAAGATGAGGAATTGTCTTACCAAGAATCTGAGGAGGAGGAAGATCCTAATGTGGAGCGGAATTCAAGAGGCGTTGCGCGCAGAAAGGCCGTTCGAGAGCGTCCAGTATACAAAGAGGACTCCGACGAAGCAAATGTGGAAGAAGACGAAGAAAATGACGATGATGAAGATAATGAAGAGGAGGAGGAAATATCAAAACCCCCGCCCCGAACCCGCAATGTCATTACGCTCAAAATCGGCAAGCCCACGAAAAGACAACCCACGCCCGACGCCAATCAACGTACCAGGCGCAGTACTCGCCATAATCGCGACCCTTCGGAGGATATATATGCTCTAACAAATTCAGGGAGACATATAGAAACGGTCGAACAAGGAACCGAGCCTATTCAAGAGAACCGAACACGACGCGCTTCGAAAACTGTAGCTACCGCAAAGACAATTCCAGAAGAGGACGAGAACATGAAATCTATCAATGAAAGCGCTGAAATAAAGCCGTCTCAGCTTGAAGTCCTGGAGAGTGATCCACAAGGCGACTTTGAGGAGGGTTTCATGAAAGGCCTTGTCGAGAGTGCTGATGTTGAGATGGCTGACAGTGGCGTGATTCCGGAGTCCGATAACGAAGCATCAAAGGTAGACGAAGAGGACAAGCAGGATGATAATGGAGCGGACGAGGACGAGGACGATGAGGAAGAAGGGCCGGTTACGCGCAGAAGGAACAGACCAAGCCAGAAGTCGCCAGCGGATTCACAAGCAGATGGTTCCAGCCAAAAACGGCCATCACGCTCTTCACAGCGGAAACAAGATGAAAGTTCTGACTTCGAACCAAATGAAGAGGAATCTGATGACGATGTTTCAGAATTGGGCGCAAATGGTTCCCCGCGCAAAGAAGAACAGCCTGTACAAGACGATAATAGCAGCAACGGCAGACGGCCTGGACTCCGCAACCGCAAGTCACAGTCTCGTGGACGGGGAGATTCTGAAACGTATGCCGACGAAGCTGAAGAGCTGGCCGAGGAACTGCAGGACTTGCAACCATCTCGGCGTCGCCGAAGGGCTGTCGCTTCTATAACCTACGAGGACAAGCCACGCCGTAGTAGAAAGGATGTTGATTATCGACTCATTCGCCCGGATTTGTTCCTTCCCAATGAAGATGAGGATGCTGAACTTGCAGTGACTGAGTCTCCTTCTCGTCGTGGACGCGGTGGTGGAGCTGGGACCTGGCAGCGTACACTTTTCTCAACATCCGGGCCATTTGGTGGCGGAGGACCTGCAGCTGTTCTGGGCCCTCCTGGTGCACCAGGTGCCAGCGCTAATGCCGACAGCGACAGCAGTGACGATGAAACTATGCAATTGAAAGGTGGCCTGGGAGCTCCAGGAGGACCGCTGGCCTCTGGAGGCTTAGGGTTGCCGCCCGCCCAAGCTCATAATGCGGACGCTGCCGCTCCAGGGCTCTCAGGAACGCCAGCAAATTTCGGAAAAGTCAAAGACAAACAAGCATTAGCTGACGCCGATCCCCTGGGAATCGACCCTAACGTCAATTTTGATAGCGTGGGCGGTCTACAAGGTCATATTGACCAGTTGAAAGAAATGGTGGCTCTGCCGCTATTATACCCGGAGATTTTCCAGCGTTTTCATATTGTGCCACCTCGTGGCGTGTTGTTCCATGGACCTCCCGGAACCGGAAAGACATTGATGGCGCGTGCTCTCGCATCAAGTGTTAGCTCCGAAGGACGAAAGGTCACATTTTACATGAGGAAAGGTGCTGATGCTCTCAGTAAATGGGTTGGTGAAGCCGAGAGACAGCTACGGTTGCTCTTTGAAGAGGCCCGCAAGACACAGCCAAGTATTATATTCTTCGATGAAATTGATGGTATGGTTTCCACTACTTAAAACCCGTGTTTCACTTCGTACTGACTTAATTGATAGGACTTGCCCCCGTCAGATCAAGCAAACAAGAGCAGATTCATGCATCAATCGTCTCTACTCTGCTAGCTTTAATGGATGGCATGGATGGAAGAGGTCAGGTTATTGTCATTGGGGCAACGAATAGGCCGGATTCAATCGATCCGGCTTTACGTCGACCGGGTCGTTTCGATAGAGAATTCTATTTCCCTTTGCCAAATAAAGATGGCCGACGCTCTATTCTTGATATCCACACCAAAGGCTGGAATCCCCCTCTGCCCGATCCGATCAAGGATGAGTTGGCAGAGTTGACCAAGGGCTACGGGGGTGCAGATCTTCGTGCTCTGTGCACTGAATCGGCTCTGAATGCGGTGCAAAGACGTTATCCACAAATTTACAAATCAAGCCAGAAATTGCTCATCGACCCCAAGACCATCGAGGTGACGCCAAAAGACTTCATGATTTCTATCAAGAAAATCGTTCCGTCGTCCGAGAGATCTACATCCTCTGGGGCGATACAATTGCCAAAAACAGTGGAGCCCTTGCTGCGCGATCGTTTCACGGAGATTAAGAATATTCTTGCCAATATCCTCCCGAAATCCAAGAGATTAACAGCGTTGGAAGAGGCTGAATTTGAGGAGCCTCACGGTGGAGGAAGCTTCCAAAGGGAGCAGATGCACCAGGAATTTGAGAGTTCCCGTATATTCAGGCCTCGACTTCTCATTCAAGGCTCCCAGGGCATGGGCCAGCAGTATCTTGCTGGGGCTGTTCTTCACCACTTCGAAGGCCTTCATGTACAGTCTTTCGATCTCCCGACCCTCCTTAGTGATTCCACCAGATCCCCCGAAGCCACTGTCGTTCAACTTTTTGCCGAAGTTAAGCGTCACAAACCAAGTGTCATCTACATACCTAATGTACAGATATGGTACGAAACTGTGAGCCAGGCAGTAATATCGACTTTCCTTGGACTTCTGCGCTCTATACCTCCGACGGATCCTGTACTGCTTCTTGGCGTGCTCGAAGAGGATGAAGAACCAATTGATGCCACAATGCTCAAGTCACTCTTTGGCTATTCACAGAAAAACCTCTACACTCTACAGCCGCCAGATCAGCAGGCTAGGTCCGAGTATTTTGGTAGGATAATCGACTACGTGAATACATCGCCGCTCGATTTTCCTGATCCAGAAAACCGGAAGAGGAGGAAGCTGGAGACTCTTGAGGTCGCTCCTCCTCCACCGCCGAAGGCTGCAACCCCGTTGACCAAGGAGCAATTGAAAACGCAGAAAAGAAAAGATCGTCAGACTCTGAATCTTTTGAAAATCCGGATCCAGCCCATCATGGACCAGATCAAGAAATATAAGCGTTTCAGGGCTGGCGTGATTGATGATTCCCAGATTCGATATTTGTTTGAAGATGATGACCCCGGAATTCTCACTAGTGATTTGCCATTGGAACAACAAACAACGTTTAGACCCTTTGAAAAAGCGGCGGACAAACACGGAGTTCCAGGTTTGAAAGAAACCGCAACCGGCAGGTTCTTTTACAATTTGGAGATCGTGACCATTGAAAAGCGTTTATCCAATGGTTACTACAAGAGACCGAAAGATTTTTTGGCTGATATTAAGAGGATTGCCAAGGATGCTAAATCTTTAGGAGACCAGGAGCGTCTTCTACGCGCTAATGAACTTTTGTCAAATGTGGAAGTTGACGTTGGCGCTATTGAACAAAGTGATGCTGCCTTGGTTGCAGAATGCGAGGCTGTCTATAACCGAGAGGTGGAACGAGAGAAAGAGGCAACTGAACGTGCCAAAAAGACAAATCCTGCAGGTGACATGGGCCCTCCGCCTCAAACAAATGTACCGCATGGGAACACCGATTCAAGTATGTCCTCGGGGCCAGTTGTTTTAGGCCAACCTTTTGCCAATGGAACTAGGCCCATGACGCCTTCCAATCTTTCAAATGTTGCTTCTGTAAGCAATGGAAATCATGGGGCAAGTGGCTCGGACCTTTACCAAGGTGGTGAGCATACTTCGAAGAGTGAAGAGCATTCACATATTTCTCGCGCAGAAGACGGTGACACGCTCATGACGAATTCCGATGAGCAGGACTACACCGGTCGAATCACCGCAAATAGTTCTTTTGGCCCATCAGCTCAACCCAAGCATCCACTCTCTAACACCGCGCCCTCGCAGCAACTCAGGAGGGAATCTGGTCTTTCTAGTTTATCGCAAAAGGCACCGATGACACCGATGGCTCCTGGATCGCAGCCCGGTGACTACGCTAATGATGCTTCGACAACGCAAACAACGTCGGAGAAGAAGAATTCAGAACAGTCCACAGGTCCGCAGCTTTATACACAAAGCATGACAGGAAGTGGCCCTCGAGTTGATTTCCCGGATTTGACCTCGTACCCTGATCGGATTTCTCAGGAGGAGCATCTTCCTGACACTCAACAAGGTGAGCAACATGTGAAAAGGACATGATAAAAAGTTCAAATGACTAATTCTATTGATTCTAGAATACCCGTTTTCTCAAGGCACTCATGTCAATGGAAGCCAATCGCAATCACGCATGAATGCTCATCAGCATAGTCTACAAAACCGGCCTGCCACAGGAGTGGAAGTGGCTGCAAAACAACCCGGGCAGACATCAGATATTCGGTCTCTGTTGAATAATGAGGAGGAAACTCCGCGTTTTGCCATCGATGACGATTATGTTCGTCAACTTCATACTCAGCTGACACAGCAAACAAGTGGCTGCTCAGTGGAACAGCTTGAGCAGATCAACACTCACTTGATGGACTGTCTTTGGAAGAAGCGCGGGGAATGGGACAGGACCAAAGTGGCTGGTCTGCTGAAAGACGAGTTCAACGAAATACTCCAGGATATGCAAAATAATCAACGGTTTTTGTCCATGAGCCAACACACCAAGGAGCAGTTGGCTACACAAGGAACGAGCGCTAGGTTCCCCATCGCATAATTGAAACCAGCCATCTTCATGGTTTTCTTATCATTTCGATTCTATTGATGTCATATGGTTCTCATCATCATCCAACTGTACATTGGGCGCTATATTATCTAGGGAGGCCGCTTCATATTTTGTTCTGGTTCTTGTTGTGGCTGTAGTAGTTAGATGTTTTGAGCATGTTTTGTCGCACATAGCGTAGGAATTGTCAGTTAGATAAATAGGAATATTTATAAACATGCCCAAAATATCTGAATAATCCGAATATCTAGATAGAAAGTAATAGTGGAGGGACTGTAAGATGATCGATCAGCCACTTGCGGCTGAGCCAAGGGTGTAAGCCGCGGAAGCACCAACCTGGCCTTTCCCGCAATCTGCCAATAGGAAGGAGTTAAGCCCGGTGGTATTTGCAAGTTACCACTTTACATCCAAACAGCTGTTCACTCTCTGTTTCTTACTACCACCTACTTCAAAAGTGCCTTTGAGTACTCCGCGGGGAGAAAATAAAAAGCACTCAAATAATTCCCGACGGCGTGCTTACTATTCCCTGATTGTGCGACTTGTTGAGAACAACCGGAAACATCACGCGAGTTTCTCTGGTGGTTTCCTCCCCAGCACTTCACAATGGTTGACTGGATCAGTCTCGCTATACCCTTCGCCTATTTAGGTGTCCTGATTGGATCCCTGGCGACATTCTCGTCGTTATATCGCAAGCGAAAACAAGGTAAGTCGAAAGCAAATGTGTATCCGAATTGCATCTAGTTGGTAACTGACAATGGAACAATAAAAAAACAGCCAGAGCATTGTCGCTTGCGCCATGGTTTCCTACACACCTTCAAAGAGACATTTATTTCTCGCTATTGGAGTCATCAACCACGAAAGAGAAGAAGGTCCCCGAGACCGTGTTGAAGGCTGCGCTGCTACGTCGTGCGGCGGAAGATATTAAACGTGTCGTCGCTATTCGGGATCAGAAGCAGGCCCTGTCTTTGCTTTTGCAGCGAGGCAGTGTCGGGGATGATCTGTGGCAGAGGTTTTTGCGCGCGGAGAAGGAGATGGAGGAGGAAGTGCGTGATGTTGTTCGTGAGGTTAGTTGGATCTATTTCCTTCATTGGGGTTTTCATAATTCCACTACTGCCCTCCGGGATTTTCTTCTGGTCTGACAAATAATCTCGTTTTAGGCAAACACCTATGCTCCCAACTGGGGCCAAGTCATCTTCCAATCCGCACGAGAAATGGACCAGAACAATTTATTCCGCCAACGCATTCAAGATTACCAATCCAAAGTAGACGAGGAGACTGAATGGTGGGCTCGCAAGAAGGCCGATATTCAAGAAGGATTCATGAAAGAATTAGACGCAGAGGAGGGAGATGGAAATAAGAAGAAGTCTACTACTCCCGCCGCTACCACAACTACTACAACTGCAACTACAACTGCAACGGATAGCAGCGCCGTGTCCGAGTCGGCTGCTCCAGTTTCAACTGGTACTGCGCCACCTGCACCGACGGCAGTGAGCGATGATGATGGGGTTTTGGTGGAGGCTGACGTACCCAAGGTGACAAGTGGGACAAGCAGTGTGAAGAAGAAGAAGAAGGGCAAGAAATAAACGCAGTTCTTTTATTGTTCACCTTTTCTCTCTCAAAACATGTAAAACGACTTCTTCCTCATTACCCGATTATCTGGCATTACGGCGTTGAGCGTTTTGTTTCAATAATATCCTTTTTACCTATTTTTTGCTAGGATTTATGTGTAGAGTGCTTCATTTTTCATTCACAGGGTGAAAGGTGCTTGGCTCTTTGGGATTGAGAGATTTATAGAAGATATAAAAAGAGGGAAATTTATACTATATTATACTGTTAATGTACACTGACTGTCTTCATTGAAGCGTCTCTTGATGAAACCGTAACCCAAGACCTTGAACGCCCATTTCATGCACAGCAGAAGCGACCTGCGCTTTCAAACCCCCTTCCCCTGACGAAACATCGACAGGAGTACGCTCAATCACAGAGACAAGAAGATCCCCAAGAATCTCTAGTTGATACTGTTTCCGCTCGTGATCTTCGAGTTGATCAAGGCTGAGTCCCTGGGCTTGCAGCATCGATGCCTTGCGATCCTGTAGCACGGCGAGTACGTTTTGTATTTGTTCGATGTTCTCTTTGTGGTGCGGTGTGGCAGAGAGTCGTCGTCGAGCTCGAGCCCGAGCTCTTCTCGGCATTCCTGTGGTTATATTATTATTATTTGCTATTCGGGCTATTTGCAGGACCAGCATTCGTGCTGTGCTGTCGTCGGGGTAGAAATTAAATAGATCTTTCATGACGTAAAGTGCGACGAGAGTACCGCAGAGATCTTTGGAAAGGCAAAAGCAATGTATGATTTGATTGTATAGATCTCTGGAGAATTCTTCTTGTGTCACTTTCATTTTTCGTGCATCGAGACCCGAGTACCAATGCATCATCATAGAGAAAAGCTGGCGTACTTCAGGAAATTTTGTATCGTATGCTGTTCTAGATCGATCGTATTGGAGTTTCCCACAATCCCAGAGACAAGCAAACGTTTCTAGGTCAGGAGCTACCTGTGTGTTCAGATATCGAAACTTTTCCCAGAGACTGGGGATGTTATGCTTGCGGAGGTCGGCATATAGTAGGTGGTTCATGTAATAGGAGTTTGGTCGAATTTGGGCATCGCTGAGACATTTATGCAAGTATTTAACCATGTCATCATCACCGCGCCGTGAATAGTGGAGAAGAAGTATAGAGAACGTTTCGATATTTGCAGGAGGGAGTGTCCGTTTCAAGAATGCCGGTACCCGACTATCAGCTTGAAGTTCAGGCACAACAGGTTTTGCAGAACCTTCAGGATGTTGTATCCTACTCCAGACGGTATCAATTCGGTGCTGAATCATAGACCAGCCGAGTCTTTCTGCTTTATCTCGAGATGAAGGGCTTCCATTTCGAAGCCAACCGCCAATTATCCCGTTCAAATGAATTGCATCTGGCTTAACTCTTCTCTCAAACATGAGTTCTACCACAGCTGCGGCAGAATCAACCTCGCCCATGCCAATGAGTTTCTTCATCCAGCTAGCATAAAAGAACTTATTCTGGAAGCGCCGAGGTAGAATAGTCAAAGCAGAAAGCGATATTTTGTTCACATCTTCTTCCTTGATGCTTGAAGTTTGTAGATGGCCTGCAAGACCAATGGCCCTTTGAAAGATGGCAGTGGAATCACTTGCAGGGTCTTTCCCTGTGATCATCATATCCTTGAACACAGCTAGCGCAAGGTGGATCTTGCCATCGTTCAAAAACGAAATGCTGACTGTATCATAATCTTCCATTTTCATTTCAGAACCTAATAATGTTTTGAGTTGGAGGTAGATGGCCCACGCTTTTGCGTCTGCCTTGCTATCAGCATGTTTCGTCCACGCTGTAGCTATCGGGATAAGTACGCGTGCATATTGGCTCCCATCACCAGGAAGAAAAGCGAATGCAATATCTTGAGCTCTCTGCGGGTCGCCGTTAGCCGCAAAAAGACGGACGCCCATACTCCAATATTCGTCTAAATCGCCCTCTCCTTGAGTGACGATGGATTGTGATTGTTCCCATAGTTGCAGCGCTTTCTCAGTATCACCCCCGTCATTTAAAACGCCGATAAACTCGAGGACTTCGTTGGGTAAAAGTCCCCTTCCCATGGAGTTGAAATCTTCGACAAGAGTTCGTGTATGGGCTATGCGAGTGGCAGCGGGTGTTTGGCTCTGAACCTGCGATTTCCACAACAACTGCAAGATTTGCGGTTGCAATGAACCTAGAAAAGATGGAATGGCATCTTTACAACGTTGATACCATCTCCAGAGCTCCTGTGCATTCGATCTGTTTAGATCGACCTCAACTCGTTGAAGGTGGTGGCGAAACCGGGTTTCGTAAGGATGTACGGGCGACAGCCCATCACCTTCCCCAGGCAAAGTATCCTCCGGTACAGGCTTCGACATGTCCCAGTGCTCCTCTTCCTCGTTGGCTATGCCCTCGAATTCTTCCTTGATCATATCATCCAGCTCTTGGTCAAATATTTGTTCAAGTCCTGGCTCCTCATCCTTCTCATGAGCGTGCTCGGCATCATATTTGCGTATAGCATCAAGGGCGAGAATTCGATCCTTCTCTGGCAAGCTTTGTATAAACGGGCTGTCCTCAGCGAATGGGTCCTTCGTGAGCTCTTTCAGCTCCTTCTCCAGCTTAGCCAGCTCATTCTCGAGCTCTTGCCGTTCCTCGGCATCTTCTGCATCCGGGTCTAACTCAATCTTTTTCTTGCTCGACCTAGAAGGTTGCTCGAATATACGAATTTTGTCGTTTGGACCGCCCCATTTAATGCGTTGTGATGAGGTGGCGGAGAATGAGCGTAGGAAAACGGCCGTCCTTGCGATGGAGTTTCTCGTGGAGCCGGCCTGGTAATGCAATCGCCCAGCTCCCTGGAGTACCTGACGGAGCATGGAGGGTAGAAGCTCATGCCATCTGCGTGGGGAAATAAATGCTGACTGAAATGCTGAAATTCGAGGGAGCGTTGGAAGTTGCAACTGCAAGACTTGAAAAGTTCGAGCTAGTTTCGGTTTAGCGCCACCGATTCCGCGGAGGTTCAAAGCCGCGTCCGCGTTCGAGGGCGACAACCTTGACCTGACAGTCATTATTCTTCAAATTCAAGATGGAGCAGGATATTGGAAGGCAGGATTGCGATGATCAGGTAGGATAGTCTGAATATGCATTGTCTGCTCATCTACTAACTAGGAAGTTCAGAACATATATGTTTATCGACCTGGCAAAACAACCCTCGACAATGGAGAACGATCATCGAAGAGACGCAAGATTTCGACAAGTTCTAGAGCCGCGCCTTCCCAGAAAAATAGCTCGCAAGTATTCGTGCCATTGCTAGGTGGAAAGGAATCTCCGGAGCTGGTTGAACGAAGAAAAGCGGCCTTTCAACAATTGTGGTCTTCGCAGGAACAGAAATGCAAGGTCAGTCATTTCATACTCCATAACAGGAGTTGTTGTCTCTAAAGGTTGCATAGGAGGTGATAGAGGATTTGGATTCTGGGATTTTAGAAGATATAGCATCTTTCGTGAAAACAGCATCGCCTGAAGCGTAAGTTAACTCGTCCGTGACAATATGAGTTTTAGCGCTGAATGCAATACAGGTACAATGGATGTATTCCCACGTCGCTCGTTACCATCGGCTCGAACGTATCGGCTCTTCCTAGGCTTTTAGACATATTACACCGGCGTCTTGTTGCACAAAATTCCGGTCAAGTGATTCTCTTGGAATCGGGCGATGCGCCGAATTTGAAGGCAGTGCTGAAGACAATCATAAGAACTGCGGTTACAAGCACCGCCGGGAATGATGCCTACCAGAATATTTTCACAGACAAGTCGGTAAGGTGATATGGTTCATCACTTAAAGGAATACGACTGACATCTGTCAGGGTCCTCGAATGCTCCCTTATGATCTTAATGTCCTGCACGATTACGTGAAAAACCTTGGTCCAAGACATCTAGTATTAGCATTCCGAGATAGCGAGGCATTCGATTTTGGTGTTCTCAATGATCTGCTCTCATTACTCAGGTATTGCTAGCACTGTCTATGAAACTATTTCATAATACTAACATTCTCTAGCTCTTGGGTTGATCGCATACCATTCGTCCTGCTCTTTGGGATTTCGACGTCAGTAGAACTATTCGAGGGTCGACTTCCTCGGTCCACTGCGAGCTTGCTTAATGGAAGACACTTTGAGATTCATGAAGCCGAAGGTGCTATTGATTGCATATACGAAACATTGCAGACTAGTCCTGATACAAAACTGTGGCTCGGGCCACATCTAAGTTCGTCTCTAGTCGAGAAAGCTAGAGACCAATTTCAGAGTCCGGAGGGCTTTATTCGAGAAGTGAAGGTTTGTTACACCTATCTGTGTCTTGTAGTCAAGCTGCTAATCAAAAATAAGTATGCGTATATGTCGCACTTTTTCGCAAATCCTCTTAGCGTCTTACTTGCCTCTCCCGATTTGCAACAGAAAGAGCTATGCGAGGCTATTCGAAATTTGAAATCTTTCAGAAGGTTTGAATCACGCCCCTGGTTGCAATTGAGTGGACATGCTGACATGAAAAAAGTTTCTGCGAGGAAAATATTGAACAAGGAAATGCAAACATCGTCCGCAGTCTTTTAGATGATGACGACATTCTTTGGAAGCAAGTTCATGAGTCCATGGGCAAAGGATTGACTCAAATGAATGAACTATTCCTAACCATGAATACGGTACGGTCACTTCAGACCATGCTGCAGCTGACGAAAGCCAGCAGTAATACCGATATATACATTCGAGGTATTTCGGGGTATTTGCACGATTCGTCCATTATCAAAGATCTGTTGAGCAGGATACAGAAAACGGACTCGGAAAGTCTCACTGCTATTCTGCAAGCTCTTCAAGAGAGCGATACAACGACATTGGTAGATGTCAAACAATATGAGGAGCAGCTCCAGAATCTACTACTTACTCATAATTCAAGCGAACCCCTACGAAGCAAATACGACGACCAGAACTCCAGCATCAAGACCACAATCGTCAAGGACAAAGTGAACCTCACCAAGACCAAGAAAAAGATCTCCAACCTCGACACCGCCTATTCTGAGTTACTTGAGAAATTCCTTCAAGAACTCGAAACAAATCTAACTGCAAAACTCATCAACCCTCAGGATCTTTTCCTACATGAGGTCTTTGTATTCGACCTCCGAAACCCACTGAGAGACACATTTTCACCCCGCGCTAGGTTCTCAATTGAGCGCGCCTTGTCTACTCCATTCGACTATTTGGCATCTGCATCCGATTCACTCGAAGGAGCGAGAGGAAGCTTGTCCTCAAAACAACCCGAAACAGCTATACTTTATCAGCTATACCTCGAATCAGGATCATTGGTTAACGTGTTCGATTTATGGAAGGCATTTTCCACAATCGTATGCGGCAGTGATGACGATGATGAGAGCAAAACTTGCGATGAACGGTCTGCGTTGATGCTGTTCTATCGGGCTATTTCCGAACTCAAGACACTGGGTATGATGAAACACAGTCGTAAGAAGATAGATCATGTCAGCAAGTCGGCGTGGAAGGGGCTTTAAGGGTTATGTAGAAGATAAACATAATGCATTGGGTATCATAATATACTATAGTGAACAAATTATACAGTAACCATCTCTCTGTCTTTCTGCCAAATTCTCCAGACCATTCAAATAATGAGCGGTTGTATGATGTTCTCGCTTCCAATCGGACCTCCATTCTCACTATAAACCATGGCTTCTCTCCTCCGTCGACGAAGAGCCTGTTCCTCAAAGCTCTCGTCAGGCAAGGAAAGGCGTTCGGGCATCCACCTCCTGCCAGCCGTACTTTCTCCATTAACCATCCACACATCGCTGTCCGCCTCATCCAGATCATTCTCTTCTTCCATGACGCTGCCCATAAGCCCATGCTTGCGCAATTGTCGGATACCATCCGTATTGCTCACAAGGGTCGTAACAATCGAACTCATTATTGTATCATCTGACCAGTACGTCTTCATAAGCCACACAACGTCTTTTCGACGGTATTTGTTGCTATTTTCATCGCTGTTATGGTTATTATTATGGTTGGCAAGACAAGGGAAGGGGTATTTCGCGAGCCAACGACTGACAACCCCGGCTTCTAGAGCAGCAGGTATGTTTTCAGTCAGCAGAATGTTCAGCGTCGTTAGAACTTTTCTCTCGCCGGGTGGTCTTGTTTTTGGCAGAATGGGTGATTCTGTATCGCCGTATTCGACTGTATGTTCGTCTAGGAAATTGCAGAGGCAGTCCACGATAGCAGTGAATGTGGGTACATCTTTCATTCGCGGAGATAGGGCGGAACGAGACACTAAGATGAGGAAAGTCAAACATAAGGAAGTGAAAAGAAAACCGAGCTCGAATTACTAACATGCTCGACTTGACACTAAGAAGTGCAGGGCTGTTATAGCTTTATTTCGTCGGCGTTTGCTCTTGCTTGTCAAGTCTTTGAGAAGCTGATCTCGAGTAGATTCTTTCGTCGCTCGTTCTGAGATAATACGGAGGGATCTGCGATTGAGACTTATTAGTAGGCTCATAGCAAAGTTTGTACAGGAGGAACAACGTACGCCCCGCGGAGATCATAGCTCGGGCTTTCGGTCAGTTTCTGGAGGGTTTCGAGTTTGAGGGCTGCAGAATCTTAACGTGAGTATACGGCAATTCCCATAAACACTCGAAAGATATACGTACCGTCCTCAGTGCCCTGGCTGATTATTCGCTCGTCATTCTCAGGTCGTGTAATCTCCGTCAATTCACGGACTTGATATAGGTCGCGAACGATGCGACGAGCGGCCACAAAGCCTAAGGCGGCACCTGTTTGTATTACGTGTTAGGAGAGATGCTAAATTCAGTGAGGATAGAGACATACCGAGAACAAGCCATAAAAGTGAATTGTCGGAACGCAGTGCCATAATCCGACAAATAATATATAGATGAAGTATGAAGGTAGAAGGGAGATTGATTGGAGATAACATGGAAAGCGGAGCAAGTACCGTCACCGCCCGGCGCCTTCATGTGGGAAACAAAAATTCTGCCCGCATGACCTAAATTTTTATTTTCAGATGCAATTAACGCAGAGAATCGTACTCAACCACAACACTATAACCGCCACTCAAGATGCCGCCCTCTCAACTAAAGCAGTTGAAGGCATCTCTGCGCGATAGTGGAGTTATTCGACAGCAAAAGTCAAAGAAGCAACGGCGCCAAGATGAAAAAGATGGTGGTGCAAAGGCACGACAATCTCGAATTCAGCGCAATGCGGCGCTGGAAAAGATTCGAGAACAATTCAATCCTTTTGAAATAAAGGCACCGAAGAATGTGAAATTTGATGTGACGACAAGAGATGGGTCGTCAAAGGCAGGAAGTTATGCTAGACCTGGAGTTACAAGATCATTGGGAGAAGAGCGAGTAAGTTTGCGAGGATTATTTCTTTCTGCTGAATTAGAAGTCTAATTGAGATTTTCTAGAGACGAGAAACGCTGTTAAAGGAGATACACTCGCGAAACAAGACTGGCGGTATTATGGATCGACGGTTTGGTGAAAATGACCCTACAATGACACCAGAAGAGCGAGCCGCGGAACGATTTGCCAGGGAAAGCCAGAGAAAAATGCGCAAGGACAATTTGTTCAATCTTGAGGAAGATGACGAAGAAGAAGAATTGACATTGACGCACGGCGGGCAGTCATTGTCGTTTGGCGATGCTATTAATGGCGACGACTTTGCAGAGAAGGATCTCGGCGATGGAGGATTCTCGGATGATGAAGAATCGGGTCGGAAACGAAAGCGTACTTTTACGCTTGAGGAGGATGATATGGAGGGATTGGCCTCTGAAGATGAAGAGGAGGGCGATGAGAACGAGCCGCTGCGAAAGAAGAGCAAAGCGGAGGTTATGAAAGAGGTCATTGCGAAATCGAAACTGTACAAGTACGAGCGACAAAAGGCAAAGGAAGACGATGATGACCTTCGCGCAGAACTTGACAAGGGGCTGCCGGATCTTTTTGATCTTATGCGTGGGATTAAGCCACCGCCAAAGGAGCCTGAAGCTCCCAGGGAAGATGCTGCCTTGATGAACCCAGACCGCGCTGCTCTTCTGAATGGCAAGGACCGAGCTGAAGCAGATATTGAATATGACAAGCGTATTAAACAGATGACATTCGACAAGAGATCTGCGCCTACGGATCGGACAAAGACTGAAGAGGAGAAGGCGCAGGAAGACGCCGAGAGGCTAAAGAAATTAGAGGCGGAGAGGCTTAAGCGCATGCGCGGTGACGAAGAGAGCGAGTCAGATGTTGAACAGGCTGATGAGAAAGAAGAGGAAGATGTCGATGATGATTCTTTGCCTGACGATGCTCAGGCGTTCGGTCTGGCACCGACTACCATCGACGCCTCTCGTCCTGAGCTCGATGTTGAGGATGAAGACGACTTTATAATCGACGATGATCTCGTCGAGATGAACTCGAATGCTGACCTTTCATTTGACGAAAGCGAACTCGACGACATGGAAGAAGACGAGGAAGATATGGAGAGCGAGGACGAGGGGCTTATGGATGACGAGTTCGCGAAGTCGCTAAAGGGTTTGGAAAACGTCAAATCAGCCAACGTAACGAGTGGTGATGACGGATTGGCGTATACATACCCTTGTCCTCAGAGCCACGACGAATTGCTAGCCATTCTCAAGGACGCTTCAGCAAAGGATCTACCGGTGATTGTGCAGAGAATCCGAGCCCTTTACCACCCACGATTAAACAGCGAGAATAAGACGAAACTCGGTGTGTTCTCAAAGGTCCTCGTTGAACATGTCACATACATGGCGAATCACGGTGAAAAGACAACATCGACTTTCAACATCATCGAAAATCTCCTTCGACACATTCATTCCATGGCGAAGAATAACAGTGAACCGGTGGCTCACGCATTTAGAGAGCACCTTCGCAAGATGGCAGTGGGGCGGCCTTTGAACTTTCTACCGGGAGATTTGGTCATATTGACCGGGGTGTTGACAATTTTTCCAACATCCGATCATTTCCATGCCGTTGTCACGCCTGCAAACTTGGCTATTGCCCGTTATCTCGGTCAAAGCGCCGTTAACAGCCTGTCTGACCTGGCAATGGGTGCATACCTCGCTGCGTTGTCTCTCGAGTATCAAACTCTTGCGAAGCGATATATGCCCGAGTTTATGAATTACACTTTGAATGCGCTATGCATTCTTTCGCCGACAAAGATCAACCAAAACCTCGGTTCTGTTTTCTTGCGCGACTCCAAAGAAGCCCTACGACTAATCCCGTCTACCGGAAGCACCGCAACTAAAAAGATCTCGTTTTGGGATCTCATTGATGGGAACAACAACACACCAGCAGAAGACCTCAAGGCCAACCTAGTCGGCACCTTTGTCTCTCTTCTAGACGCCAGCGCAGACCTCTGGGGCGCCAAAACAGCCTTCATCGAGATCTTCACACCCGCCCGAACCATTCTGCAATATCTAAAGAAAGCATGCTCCCCGAACAAAAAGGCCACTACAACACAAACCCTCCAATCCCAAATCCCCTCTACACTCACCAAAATCAGCACCCTCCTCACCATCGCCCAACACAACCGCCGCCCCCTTCTTCTGCACAACCACCGGCCGCTCGCCATCAAACAATCCATTCCCAAATTCGAAGAAGACTTCAACCCGGACAAACACTACGATCCGAACCGCGAGCGAGCAGACCTCGCCAAACTCAAGGCCGAACACAAGCGTGAACGCAAGGGCGCAATGCGCGAATTGCGCAAGGACGCCAATTTCGTTGCCCGCGAGCAATTGCGTGACAAGAAGGAGCGTGATGCCGCGTATGAGAAGAAGTATAGACGACTCATTGCGGAGATTCAGGGCGAGGAAGGACGCGAGTCCAAGGCTTATGAGAGGGAGAAGAAGTTCAGGCAGGGGAAGAAGTAATCCCTCTCTCTTTTCTTCTTTGGCTTTGGCTTATAAAAAATTTTATTGTATATGGAGTTGGGTTCAAAAAAGCAATGAATGTATATATTTTCCCTGGTCTATCTATATAGACATGATAGACATGGTATGGGGCATAAGTTCATCTCGTTCAATCGTATAAATCGTATCAGAAATATATACATAAAACCCAACGCACAAAGTCAACGTATGTAAAAGAATAAGAAGAGACAAAAACAATCACTGGTGATTCGCAACCGCTATTTCCCAGTAATTCCTACACCTCTCCAACTGATCCTCCGGCGCAGTCTCCATATGAGTGTCGTTCGTCCTGATAAATAGTCGCTGATTGCTTCCGTCCCAGGGCTGCCATTCTGGCGCCCCCTCTGCCCGATATGTATTGGGATTGTACGCGCGGATAAAACTAGTCCAATACCCTTGCATCACGGGCACAATGTTCTTGTTGTATGTAGAATAAGACTCCGGAGGGGTACCGCTGACATAGTCCGGTCCCCAGATGGCGTTTACTTCGATTGTGTGCTGTGTTCCGTAGCCACTAGACTGGTCGTAGTCGTCGATGACGGCGTAGTGGTAGTTCCAGTTGCTGCCGCCGTTATCATCAGAAGTGTCGTTGTAGTAGGACGTCGAGATGTATATGCCGGGACAGATGTAGCGCATTTCCCCATAGGCGTTGGACACATCTTGCCAGTAGTCTCCTGCATCCGGATAGGAGACGTTGTCCGGTTCGGACATGTAGATGGAGTTGATGGTGGAGAGCTGGTCGTCGGTGAGATAAGGGAAGTTGTCAAGAAGAAAAGTGTCGGCTTCGGCGACGCTTGCGGTACCTATTGGCGTGAAGACGGTGCCTTCGTTGGTGTCGTCGCCGAATATGACGGGGATTTTCATGAATTTGCCAGCGCCAAAGAGGGCGTAGGTGTAGTCGGATACGAGATCGTTGTCGATCGTGGGTCCGTAGGGGTAGAGTGGTGCATCGACGCCGTTGGGATAAGGGATGAAAGTATTTTCCTGTTGCAGGGTGTCGACGTCGAGGTAGCGGAGACATTCGAATGTGTTGTCTGCGTCTGTACAGTTTGTGCGTTCAGTGAGATTGTCGTATTGGAATTGGCTTTCTGCCACCGTCAACTGCGGGCCGAAGGACTGTGACTCGGCGACGGCTGCATGAAAGAGGTTGTCTAGTTCACCACTCCCCCCATATGATGTTAGTAGGAGGGTGATTGCTCCTGCTCCAGCACTGTCGCCTCCTATAGTGACATGATCGGGGTCACCGCCAAACTGTGACACCAATTAGCAATGACTCTTCGCTCAGAGAAGAAGGGGTTAATTACAATGCTGATATATTTCTGAATCCATTGCAAGGCTTTAATCATATCCTTGAGCCCGTTATTCAAACAGCCAATTTCCTCTACTTCTTGCGAAGCGAGGAATCCATAAGGACCAACGCGGTAATTGAATGTCACAATCACGATATTGTAGTCAGAAGCTTCAATCAGACCGGTGCCGTCGTAGTCGGCATTGCTCAATGAATTGTATCCGCCGCCTTGGATCCAGAAAAAGACTGGCAGGCCGGTGGTGTTGGTGGCATTGGTTGGTGCATAGACGTCTAGGAACAGGCAATCCTCCGACTCGGTGTCTGGGATGGGATAGGTACCTGTAGCAATGCACAATGCGCCGTGCTGACATGTATTAGCAGATTAAACGGTATGAAGAGGATATTGGTATATACCGTGGTGGCATCTTGAACGCCAGACACTATTTCTGGGTCCTGAGGCCCGGCGAATCGCAAACTCCCCGTGGGAGCAGCAGCATATCGCATACCTAGCCAGTACGAGACACCATTGTCCTGATTATAACCGCGGTACGAAGCATAATCGAGATGTTTGGTATTGTTTTCGCCAGCCTGGGCGGTCACTGAGGAGATGCCTAGCGCGAGGGAGATTGTAATAATAGCCAGCACCACCATTATGACAATTGCATTGCGGTAAAATGTCCAGCCGGAAGGTATGGCGACATTGATATAGGGCAGACGAAAGAGGATCCCCCTCGGGGGACCCTCCTTCCCTTCTCTCGGCATTTATATATGTACGTATGCGCAAAATAAATCCTCCCTTCATTCCCTCTAATTTTTCCACCAGATATTGCTCGTCACTGCCTGACCGGCATGTCCGTAGCAGGTACTACCACGTAATACGTGCCCACATGACGACAGGGTAGCAATAATGGTTGTGGCACGCGACTAGCATGACGATGGAGTTACTATTCAGTTAGTTTTTTTCTCGGAGACTTGGAGGAGTGAGGGGTTCGTGAACGGGCTGATCACTCATTCATTCGGAGACGTCGGACATACGAATAGGGCAGATGATCTGAGGAAAGAAATAATAGGAACCTTGTTATTGAGTTTAGCTCGTACAAAGGAGACAGTCGGTCAAGCAAACGTGTCCTCTGATGAAGAGGGACAAACATGTGTGACTGTGACAAGGCACAGCCTTGTGGCGGCGGTGTCATTGGCGTGGAATGGAATGTCAACAATAATACTAGAGCCTCCGGCCATACAAATTGTCGCCGAGTACGAGAGGCCCGTGCAGCAACCATTGACCCGCCCAAAAAAGCTTGATTTGCATCCGGCCCAACAACCGGAGCGCTGCTAATTTCCACAAATTGGCCCTAATTACGCAGTTGGGAATAGCCTGCCCATTATTGGTCATTAGTTTCGTCTTTCACTTTCACATCCCCAAAACATTCTGAAATTTATGTCTGATCGCTACTTGAACAAATATATCCATATTCAGGACTATGCTTAGCCCTGACATATAATTGTCTGTCTTGCAGCTCAATTTATGAGCTGTGTTGCTCAACATACGCCCGGGCCTCCCCCTGAGATTGGTTCTTCAATATATCCATCTCTAAGTTTTAAATGCACTCTTGGAGTAACTTGCATGCTTCTGATGCGATTTTTACTGATTTGATAGATCAGAATGAAATCGATCATGTGACGGCCCAATAGAGAACCGCCGGGCAACCGCGTTTCTGTCTTTCACATAGAATCTGCCTGTTGATTCAGGCAATCGGGCTCTGAGTTGGTATCTAAACTTAGTCTTCCAGCGCTGTCTTACCGGAGGAGGACCGGCACCCTTCTGGGACGTATTATTCAGAGTTTTTCGCCCGCCGGTTCAAAGTTTCCCCCCATCCTGGTATGTGTGCTCCCAGTTGAGTTTTTATATAGTTACGGAAACTACAAGTGCGGGATGCTTCTGGATACATGGAGAGAGCCCCTCTGGCAAGCCCAGTCAGCCTGGCATATGATATCTAAGAAAAAACGTCCTCACATGAAAGTCTTGATCCACAGCGAGATAACTCCAAACCTCGACCTTCTTTTTCGTGGAAAAATCCATGCCATTTTAGTTTTTTTTAAATGATCGACGTCGCGGTCCCCGGAAAATGGTGAGCACTCCGGGGAATACCCACTAATTATGGGTTGTCTAACATATCTCAGGAGACACACTGGGGATGGTATATGATTGATATATACTTGCTAGGGAACATAATATTCAACATCTAGAGACATGTTTAATAAATGCACGATGGATCAACAGTTGCGCGATTAATCGTACCTGGTACCTAGGTAGACTCGGACATTTTTCCGTAGCGCCCCATTAGCGGATGTATATATAAACAGGAACAGCGAATTGAAGTTTAAGAATTACTACAAAGATACCTATCTAGTCCAAGAAATAAAAAAAAACCATACACAAGCGTTGTATAGAAGATAACTAAAACGAGAGAAAACACCATGCTCAACGGCGCCGACATCGCGAAACATAGTACTCGCGACTCATGCTGGCTCATCGTTCACGGAAACGCATACGATGTCACCGACTTTCTGAACCAGCACCCCGGTGGATCAGAGGTTTTGCTACGATATGGCGGCAAGGACGCAACGGAGGAATACGATGCGATTCATGCCGAGGGGACGATTGAGAATGGGCTTGCAAAGGGTAATCTACCTATCCACCCGCATCTTGAAAATGATTACAAAATTAACGAAAAAAGACAAACACCTCGGCCCTGTAGATCCAGCAACCATTGCTAAGCTGTCTAAGAGCACTAAACAACGGGACACCAACAAAAAGACACCACTATCAATGTGCCTATCTCTCGACGACCTCCAGCAAGCAGCCTCCCAAACCCTCAACCGCAGCGCATGGGCATACTTCCATTCCGCAAGCGACGGCCTCGGCGCCAAACGCAACAACCGTATGGACTGGACGAAAATCATCTTTCGCCCACGGGTTCTACGCAACGTGCAAAAGGTTGATATGAGCCGCACGCTTATGGGACAGAAATCGGCACTGCCCTTCTTCGTGGCGCCAGCGGCAAGAGCGAAATTGGCTCACCCAGATGGCGAGTATTGTGTTGTCCGTGGCGTGGCGCGCGCGGGGATACCTTATTGCACGAGCACGGTGAGCTCTATTGGGCATAAGGAGCTGGCACAATGCCTGAAAGAAGAGAAAGCGAATGCGAATAAAGAGACAGGCTGCCTCTTCTTTCAACTCTACGCCGGGATTAATCCTGCCCTGACAGACGAGCGGATACAAACGGCTATTAAAAATGGATTCAAGGCTTTGGTGCTCACTGTTGATTCTGCGGTTGTGTCCAAAAGGGAGGAAGCCGAGAGATATCGCGCGGAAGAAGAGTGGCTGAGTTCTGGGAAGGAGATTGATACGTCTTCATGGATCCAGCAGTTTGATGATCCGACTGTGTCTGTTCTGCGCGGCGTGCATTCGTGTACCCTCGACTGGACCGAGGTAAAACGGATCCGGGAGGTATGGGGGAATACCGGCGTATTTGCGCTCAAGGGCATTCAGACGGTGGAAGACGCCGTGTTTGCAGTTGAAGAGGCTGGCGTGACGGCGATCTATTTGAGTAATCATGGTGGAAGACAGTGCGATGACGCACCGAGCGCTATTAGGACGTTGCTTGAGATACGGCGGTTTGCGCCTCATATCCTCGACAAGGCAGAGTTTTACCTTGACGGGGGTGTCAGAAGGGGGGCAGACATTCTCAAGGCTATTGCGCTTGGGGCGAGAGGTGTTGCGCTGGGAAGGCCGTTTATGTATGCTCTTGGGGCGTATGGGACAGAGGGAGTTGAGCGGGCTATCAAGAGTGAGTTTCTCCCCTCTTTTGTTTACTTCTGGCTGACAATAGTAGTCCTGAGTGAGGAAATAGAGACAACCATGAGACTCATCGGCGTCACGCGTTTGGAGCAGTTGAACCCGAGCTATGTCGATACGACGATTCTGGAGAGGGACCTCCCGCAGCAGCTGTACACAGAGACGGGGGTGTGGAAAAGTAAGCTGTAGATAGCTATCATACAGGAGAGATCGAAATGAGAAGATTCTGAAGTAGCAGAGTTAGGGCTGCAGGTTAGGGCAACACTTTGGGGCTACAACCATAGCAAATCATAGTTAATCACCATAAACGATAAGTAGCAACCTAATTAGTAGCAATTAGGGTTGATTCTCAAAACACAGGCTAATTAGTGGTCGATCTCCTTTTTGAGGCTTTTTTCGTAATCGACAGCGACTATTCCCCATGCAGCCTAGTAGCGTGGGATACGACATCCAACTGGAAAATCATCCTGCATTAGTTGCGACCCCGGATTCAACAACGTCTGCTAACTAACTTAGTTGATCCATACACCCATCCATTTATTCCTTTATTACCCCGCCGTTTTCCACACCGTGGCAATTTAGTCTCTACACCATCGTGACCGTTGGCGGGGAGCACCACTCACTGGAACGCCTACCGGCACAAAATCATGCCTCCGAATCACAAGACCGATGACGACGACGAGGAAGATGACTACATGTCCATGATCATCGAGGAGCCCACACAACAAAGAGAGACGTTAACGCAGCGCAAACTCCGAAAACAGCGCGAGGTTAGTCCTTACCCCTCCCCCGGTCTTCTCTTCTTTCGCCGAAATAAATACGAAGCATGTGATTTTTTATTTTTTTCTCTTCTGACGTAACTTGTAACACAGTCCGAAGCCAAAGCACGAATCCCCTCCAAAGCCGAACGCGCCGCGGCCGAGGCAACAAGACGCGAAAATGCGCTGGCCGCTAGCGTGCTGGACCCGTCGAACAAGGGATTCAAGATGATGGCCAAGCTGGGGTTCAAGGCGGGGGATACACTAGGGAAGAAGAAGACGGATGAAGCCATACCTTCCGGTGAGAAGGAAGGGTCAAAAGGAGAGGGGCAGGTTACACCGGCAGCATCAGCAGTGGCGGCGGATATATCCACTCTCACTGCTACAACAAATGCAGCCACAAGCTCAAGTACAGCAGCTACAGCAGCCACAGACTGGATCCAGTCCCGCGCCGAGCCCTTGAGGCTAGTCGTCAAGGAAGACCGCGGCGGAATCGGGCTGGATAGCGAAAAGAAGCGCAAATTCAGGGAAGATACTGAGCACGTCGCGAAAAAGTCCAAGGCGGAGGAGGGCGAGTATCGCGATCGGATGCGCGCGGAGAGAGAGGAGCGGCGGTTGGAAGCGCAGGTTCATGGGGCGCAGAAGGTGGCTGAGAAGTTGGATGTTGAGGAGGAGGAACACAAACAAGACGAACAAAAAGATGGGGAGGATAAGAAGACGGAAAAAAAGGCTAAGCCGATAGAGCAGGTCAACGTGCTCTATCGAGGCTTGGTAAGGCAACGCGCAGAAAAGGAGCGTGAGAGATTGGTGCGGCAGGCGTTTGAGAACTCGTTCACGGCGACGGCGACATCGACGTCGTTCTTCCCCAAGCCGCGATTACCGAGCTACAATGCTGAGGATGGCGAGGAAACGAGTCATGAGAAACACGCTCTAGAAAGCGAACAGGAGAACATCGCTTTTGTGGAGCAAGATGTAGATGTCTTAGCAGAAGACGCGGAAGACCCAGAACTGGACGAGTTCAATGCCCTGCCTGCCTCCGAGAGACTGTCACAGCTGGTCGAGTACATGCGCGAGAAATATTGGTATTGTTTCTGGTGCAAGTATCGCTATGACTCGGGGGAGATGGATGGGTGTCCTGGGACGACGGAGGAGGATCATGATTGATCTGACTTATGACCGTTACGAATGTTGTATATAATGTACTATAATATTAGATATTGAACATAGACTTGGGTATAGAACGTTCATCTACCCTACTGCTGTGCTAGGTAGATACATCAAAAAATCTATAGATCTTTACAGCCTAGGTGGTAGAGAATCAGCGAAAACAAACAAATCATATTAATAACCTGTACTATATCCATGAAGTTCGCAGAAAACGAATATAGAACTGATATCAATACGATAACAATGACAATGCAGACGGATCATTTATCTCCGCAGAAATAGAATACAGCGTTCGACAATAAGCTTTAAAAAGAGGTCCGGGGGTATATTCCATGATAGTTAAAATAATAAAAAGAAATCCCGAAAGGAAGAATGAACAGAAAAAGACAAGACAAGACACGAGAAGAAATCAATGATCGACTGGAGATTACAAAGAGATGAAGGAGATATGATGTATGTATGTATAAGATCGGGTGAAGAGAAGGATAGGGGAGTGACATGGCAGTGAACGTCGGTCCTCAAATCTATGAGCATAAATCAATGAAAAATGGCAAAATCAACCGCGGGAATCAGCAACGCCTTGACCAGAAAATAGACGAAAAGAGAAAAACGAAAGGAGAATCAAATCAATGATCTATTTTCGCCATCAATTCATTCAAATCCCGACCCTTGCACTGCCGTAACGACTCAGCGCACGACGCGCAAATCCGCATGCAGCAAAATGTGCACCGATGGCGCACCTCCTGGTCAACCTTTTTGCATGTCATGCACGCCGTGGCGTACCAGACGTTACTCGACGCAGGCATGGCGGCATGCGACGTGAAGCATTTATAGTGCACGTCCGTCAACGGCGGGATGACGATTGTCTCTGGGATAGGCGGGATATAGCCGTCGGGGTATTGCTTGAAGACAGTGGAGGAAACGCCGCTGCCATTGCTGTTGCTGTCGCTGTTGCGGGTGGATGACGTAGGGGTTGTGGTGTGGTCGCTGGAGTTTTCTGAGCGTTCTGATTCTGGGTCGAATTCGGGCTCGGGTTCGGGGTCGGGGATGAATTGGGAGATTGAAGGTGCTTCGCTGACTGGGCGGCCGCGTTGGTTGGAATTGACTTGCAGATTATTGTTGACTTGCAGGTTTGCAACGAGTCTGTGTTGAGGGCGCTTCTCCGAGTATGGGGGAGCCGTGGGCTGCGGGTCCTTTAGCGATGACGTTCGCGGAGGTCGGCTGGACTGGGTTGATTGCTGTGCTGGTGGCGGCGATGAAGCGGTTGAAGGCGTAATGGTAGCCGCCGACGCTGGAGAAGAGGCAGCTGGAGTGGGAGGAAGCGATGAGGCTGGTGGAGGAGAAACAGGAGCTGGCGGGGTTGGCAATGACGGAAGAGTCTTGTGTCCTGGGACTGGCGGGCCAGCTGGTTGTTGTCGTTGTTGTGGTTGTGAGCTGTATTTGGATGCGATTGAAGCTGGAGGAGGAGCAGGAGTAGCAGCAGGCTGCTCGACTTTGGGAGGAGGAACTGCTTTGCGTGTAATGACCGGCTCGTCAGGTCGCGAAGGAAGACCCTTTTTGAGAAGCGAAGCGCCCGGTCGGCGCAAGCCCTGGAAGCGCTCAGTTAATGCGGCCATCGATTGTTTAGATCCTTTTATTGTGGATTCGTCTGATGTCTTTCTTGATCGGGCAATCGGGACGGCGGGAGTCAATTGATTGATAGTATGCAAGATTGCGGGTGAATAATCGAATTGTCTAGCTATGCATATAATGGCGAGAACCAGACAATATAAGGAGCTGGTCTAGGAGGATTCGAAATGCGTGCACATTACGTATGTACACAGTATGGATTCGATCGGAATGTGACGCTTCTCGGCGAGGATCTGCACGAGCCCGATGCGGTCGTTCCAGCTGGCTGGGACGGCGATCGAAAACGGATTGTTTGTGTATCTATAAATAAGCAGCGGCTAATTATGTCTTTGATGACAGGACGCAAAGAGAAGAACGAGAGACAGACTGCAGACGATGAGGGATGCAGAAAGAATGAGAATTAGGACAAGGCAGCGAGAGGTGACGAGGTCGCATTAAAATTGGCAGGGCTTAGCTTAGCACACGTTGGATCTTGGTTGATGACTGGTGGGGTCAGTAGTCGCTGGTTAGGCACTGGTATTTACGATTCGTGTATTTTTATTTTATTTTATTTTTATTTTATTTTACCATTCACCGATGCACAGCACTACTGCACTTCTATTTCAGCCTTTAAAAAAACAAATCTCTTGCAGCCCAACAGACTACAGTAGAGCCATGCAGCGAGATTTGGATGCAATCGTCGATGGCGCTGATTGGCGCGCGGCACCAGCGGATCCCAGGCTGCGACGGCGATTCCACCATGTGTCCTGGATCGCTTGTGTTCATTTTATTTTGTCGCCGTCCTGATGCCTTTACCATGCCTTGACTACAACGTGCGTCATGCATGTATTCGATAGTCTGTTTCTTGGTGTGACCGACTCGCAGTGCTAGAGCAGACTATTGGCGAAAATCAACACGCTTCTTTGCTTTTGCCTCAAAAGCAAGTTTACGCTCATTCATACAAAGTGATTGTCGTGTATTTGTGTACCGAGCATGTATTGTTGATTTGTTGTATGGTGTGGGTGCCACCAGCCAATCACAGCGCGGTGCCTGGCCGGCAGGACCGGAACCAGGGAATGAAAGCGGAGGACAGGCCTGTGCTGCACCAATCACGGCTGTCCCAGCCATAAAAATCTTGGATGCAAAACTCAATACAGCAGCCAGCTCAAAAAACCTGTATTGGCCGTACACAAAGGCTCACAAAGAGAGCTCGCAGCCTCGCAGCCAACCGCTCGGAGCGCCAAGAACCCATCGTTAATTGCGATAAGATGATAAGCCCAGCCAGATCGCCGCGCTAGCACCACGCAATTTCACGTTTTGTCACGTTTCAACCGATTACACAAAATAATACACGTCCAGGTCTCCGATCTCGATTATGCATCGAGTTGACTGGTCGACAGGCAATAAAAGGACCTGTTCGATTCCACGACGGAGTTTCAGTTTCAGTATGACAGTGACTGTCTAGGCTGTTGCAGTAGCTCGATCGGTCAGCCAACGCACGCCGCAGCACCGCCACAATCGCGGCGATCCGTCAATGCATCGCATCTGCATCATACGTGGACGTGCATACGGACATTTGCTGTGTGACTCTGTCTGGAGTCTGTGATACAATGATCTGTACCCTAGGATCTATGATTATGATCGATGAATATCACGTGGTTTAGTGCTACTAACCCGTTCGGTGTAAGCTTGCGATCTTGTTCATACGATATGACTCACATAGGTAATAAACGAGCGAGAGCTCACTAATGAGCAAAACGCTCGCTCCAAACAGTCTCACCTCGTCCTGTTGAGCCATCACAATGGATCCCTTCCCACTGGAACCCTACCGCTCTGCGCGTCTCCTCTACCGCGCAGCAGAAGACAATCCAACAGACGATGCATTCCTCCAAAGTCTCGAGGCCGACCCTGCAATCAAGTCCATGACCTCGCCAGCCCTGCAACGCCCACTCAGTAAGAAGGAACCCAACGAGTTGCGCGCAAAGATCCACGACATGATGTTCATGGCAGTCATGATATGTATCATTCCAGATGAGAACGCCGACAAGAATAAAGAGCCCGAAACAATTGGTCTGATTGCGTTGAAGAAGCAAGATCCTGCTCTCGCACATAATCGCACACACGAGTTGGCCATTATTATTGCGCGCCAGCACCAGGATAAAGGGTATGGGTCTGAGGCTATCGAGTGGATGCTGGAGTGGGCTTTTATGACTGCGGGACTGCACCGCGTTGAGTTGACGGTGTTTGAGTGGAATGAGAGGGGGCAAAAGGTGTATGAGAGGCTTGGCTTTGTATCTGAGGGACGGAGGAGAGAGTGCTTGTGGAAGGGTGGGAGGTGGTGGGATATTATCTACATGGGCATTTTGGCTCATGAGTGGGAGGCGAGGAAGAAGCTGTTGACTAGGCCAGACGGGGAAAACTAACTCGATACCAATTCACATGTCTTCATCTTACGGAAGAAAAGAATTTATATACGACGCTTTACTTTGCAGCGAAAGCCAGTAGGCTTCACAAACCAGGCGTTATGTGTCTGCCATTTCCCTTGACTTTCCAGCTCAAAGTCAAATTCCTGAATAGTCTCCGGGATCACCTTGTACATTTCAAGAAAGCTGATGTTCTTTCCAATGCAAGTGCGTGCTCCTTGGAACGTAATTGGCTGCGATATCCGCTTTTGATCACTTGCATCCTGCAGTTCCTGCCTCAAGCGCGCCAGCGTTTTGGGGTTTTGGATCAGGTTATACAGAATAGCGCTGAGAGAGATGGACGTCGTGTCGCTGCCGGCCAGCATATTGCCAGAAGCGCTGATCGTGATGTCTAGATCGGATAATTTGTCGGGATTATTCTTGTTCTCGCGGACGAGCTTGGTGACGAAATCCACGGGCCCAGCATCACCGTCGGCTCCTGCAGGCGTGTTGTCTTCTTTTTGCTTGATGTTCGAAATTTGGTCCTTTATGAACTGGTCAATGGGGAGCCCACCCCCCAGTCTTACCAACACCTTCATAATAACAGCATGTATAGTTGGGAATAGGCCTATCACAGAGCTGTATTTGTTTGCGCCGTCGATCATGGCTATGAAGCCGAGGACATCTTCGCCAGAGTCTAGGAATCCTAGACGTTTTGAGAACTTTATCAATTAGATATGCATTACATTTGACAAGGTTGATGCAGACTTACAGTGATTTGACCAATCATATCAAACGCATATGACTGAAACCACCGGCCCATATCGACTGAGCTGAGGGGGTTCCCCGGGACTCTGGCGCTGGTGTGGAGATCCGGGGAACGAGCTCGCCCTTGTACATGGCCTTTATAAGTAGTACGTTTTAAGGCTTTAAAATTTATAAGTCCCCTCATCTATTCAGCACCCCACATGAACTTGAATACACATAAACGATAGATTGTGACATTATCAGTCCCCACATAGAAGCGTAAAGAGTTGAGAAGCTTCCCCAGGATTCTGATATGGAGACATATGTAAGGAACAAGCTCATTCCCATGACTTTTATCCTACGATTCTAGTTCTATAAGACCTAGCTTTATACGGCTTTTAATTTAAATACAAAATAAAATATTATCAAAAATCTATTGGCTATACAAGTATACAGTTCTGAAACCGGTTTAGCGAGTTCTCGATTACATAACGCCACCCAACCCAATGGGGAAATTCCAACACATCCGCAATCCGCAATCCGCACGGCGACTGACGACAAACATGACTCCAACTGACGTCGAGTCCAGCATTCCTCCCTCCGCAAAACCCCTAGCTCCATACCTTCGGTCGGGCCAGGATGCTCTCCGGATTCGCCAGGCCCTGACTCTCTACCTGCAATCGCACATTGTGCTGGATGACGACGATGCGGATACAACTTCGACCCATCTCTCCCTCACTGTTCCTATCAACGCGTCTGTGAATGTCAAACGAATTACGTCCGATGTCACCGGTGTGAGGAGGGAATATCTGAAGGCGCTGCAGGAAAATGTAGCAGTGAAAAGGGAATACAATGATCTTTCCGATAGGATTACATCGAGGCAGCTCTTTAACGAGCAGCAGTCTACTCGGCCGTCGAAGCCTACAGGATTGCCAGATGCGAGTGCTGAGACGCACTCGTCTGTGAATGACTACCTGTCTCTGCTTCGGGAACGTCGCCGCTATGAGAAATTGCAGCTGTTCGATCTCCACCTGAAGGAATTGGCTTCGACGGCTGATCCGCCGGACGAACAACAACAAAGCAATTCAACTGCGCGGACTTCGCTTGGTGGGCTTCCCAAGGGCAATGAATACGAAACGACAGATGGATCGGGCAAAAATGTTGAGGCGTTGATTTCCAAACTGGAGAAAACGGTGGTCAAAGCCAAGGCGAAGCTCGTCAAAGAGCAGAATCTCCTCAGAGAATTGCAGAGTCGACAGGCGTCAAATGACGGTGATCTGGATGTAAATAAATTGGCTGCACTTCACCGCACACGAGACGAGCTTGTCCAGTGGGTGGAGGAAAAGCTAGCCATTACTACTACTGCGGAGAATAATACAAATCACGAACAACGATATGCCGACGACACCAACGCGGAAGAGACATCACAGATCATTGCCGAACGCAAAACACAAATCAGAGAACAATATGCAGCTTACGTCGAAGCACGGAAGTCACTGCTCGATGCCGTCTCGCTCTTGTCCCAGCCTACCAGGAGTGCGGCAGGTTCACAACCTACTAAGAAACCTGCACAACCAGACCCTTCGCCGAACGATTTAATACAGGATACGAGTGCAATAGACGTGTTTAGGGCTGTGTCTGAACAGATACTACCGGCGACCAAATACCAGAAATCGTTGGCTCTACAGCGCTCGTACCTCGCCGGCATGTTAACGAAAGAAAAGACCAATCTCAAGCATACTCTGGATCGGCTCAGCCAGGAGAGCCATCTTCTGCCTGAATATCCCATTCTGGCGCGGCAGGCGAAATTCAAACATATTACTACAACTGCTACTGGCACCGGAGGACAACTAAACCGTGAAGAGGGAGAAGGAAAGCTGAAAGCTCGTGATGATGTCCTAGAACACGCTCAAGCGTGGGCCTTTGCCGCTGAGGCCGCGAGATCTAGCGAGAGTGACTACATCGAACAAAGAATCGAGCACGGAGTTGAGCTGGCCGATACGGCTTCTGAGACGCTGCAGCAGGTTTATGATTTATTGCATCAAGAACGAAACCCTGATGTCGACGACGCAGCTGAAGGCGATACCAAAGATGATATCTGGACAGCCGAAGTCCAGTCTCGTAAACCCCGAGCAAGACGTCAAAATGAAAAGAAGCAGCAACAGGTCAAGGGTCCGTGGTCAGCACTCAACGGACGAGTTGGGGAGTAGGAATGTGATTATATATGAATTTATGAAAAATAGACATTTGCGATGTAAATAGCGCATTGCCCTAAAAAGCGGAGACTGTCCATGCCACACCGACTTGTGTACCGCAGAGTCGTAGACGTAGTACATACACCATCGTTATAGTGCGAGTTAGACTGCTAATTAATTTAATCGCAGTCAATTCTATTTTCCCATTGAAGAACTCGTGGGGGCTTATCGTGCTGTCCAGTGTCTAGACTCTACCAGCTTAAGTAGCGGTAGACATGGTTGTCAACTTCTAACTATAGCAGTAGCATGCCTCAAAGAAGTACCGTGATAAGAATATTTATAAAACTATGACGGCCACAGTAAAATGCAAAATAAAGGTACATGGACCTACGTACCACGGACGCCGTCAGATCTTTGACTCATTCTGGAGAGAAAAAAGAATTAATTTTTCTGTTAGGGTCCGCTCCGCACACCGGAGCTCTTATCGGAGGGCGCGCGGATCGAATCAGCGGCGGCCGTGGCTGGCCTAACTTTCTCCCAGCAGCATCTTCTCCATACCAGTTTTTGTCTGCGCGAACTGTGGAGGCTCTTTTTTTTTTTTCTTGCTCGCTTCCGACTGACTCATACTTTTGTTGTCTGGATTTCTGTAAGTTGCTTGTCTTTTGTCTCTGGTTGTCTCCTGGGATTCGTCTTCTCAATTGTTCTTTTTTTTCTTTGGCACTTTTTTTTGTTGATGTGGAGCCAAGCAAAGTGTTGAGGAAGAAAGAGAAGAGAACGACACTGCCCTCTTGCCATCCAGTCAATTGACAACCAAAACATCCAATTCATCGTTGATTGACTCCTCTCTAGTTCTGCGCATTGCGCAATGGCTCTCTCTGCTCGCTGCGGGCAGCAGGCCGCCTCTCTCCTTCGCCAACGATGTCTCGTTGAGTCACGCGCAACCTCTCTCCACCGCTCCTTTTCCACCTCCCTCAGAACATCATCCCGAACAACTGTTGCCGCTCCAGGTGGTTACAGGTTACTGAACCAAAAGACTGCTGGTCTGCGTTCGTCTCAACAACTGCGATTGTTCTCCGCATGTCTGCACAGATTGGCCCAGGAGGCGCCCTCGGCACACTCCTATCTGGCTAGCGGAGCCGTCAAGCAGTCTCCGGATTTGGTCGATGTTAAGAAGGTCCTGGTCATTGGTAGTGGTGGTCTGAGTATTGGACAGGCTGGAGAGTTTGATTATTCTGGTTTGTTCACCGCTATGAGTAGCCAGAGGAGAAGTATCAAACTAACGTTGATTTTCTGTTTCAAGGCTCCCAAGCATTGAAGGCTCTGAAAGAAGCTGGCGTCAAGTCCGTCCTCATCAACCCCAACATCGCTACTATCCAAACCGACCACAAGTTGGCAGACGAGGTTTACTACCTCCCAGTCACCCCCGAATATGTGACTCACGTGATCGAGCGAGAGCAACCCGATGGTATCTTCCTCAGCTTTGGTGGCCAGACAGCCCTCAACTTGGGTGTCCAGATGAACCGTATGGGCATCTTTGAACGATATGGCGTCAAGGTTTTGGGAACTAGCGTCCGCACGCTTGAGACGAGTGAGGATCGTGACCTGTTCGCCAAGGCGTTGAACGAAATCGAAATCCCCATTGCTGAATCCATTGCTTGCAACACTGTCGATGAAGCTCTGGAAGCTGCCGACAACATCGGCTATCCGATTATTGTCCGGTCTGCATACGCCCTGGGTGGTCTCGGTTCTGGCTTCGCTGCCAACCGCGAAGAATTGAAGAACTTGTCTTCCCAATCTCTCAGTCTTGCCCCTCAGATCCTGGTTGAGAAGTCGCTCAAGGGCTGGAAGGAAGTCGAGTATGAAGTCGTTCGTGACGCCAAGAACAACTGCATTACTGTCTGCAACATGGAGAACTTTGATCCTCTCGGAATCCACACCGGAGACAGTATCGTTGTTGCCCCCAGTCAAACTCTTTCCGACGAAGAATACCACATGCTCCGTACCGCTGCTATCAAGATTGTCCGCCATCTCGGTGTTGTGGGAGAGTGCAACGTTCAGTATGCTTTGCAGCCAGACGGTCTAGACTACAGGGTCATTGAGGTCAACGCTCGTCTGTCTCGATCCTCCGCTCTGGCCTCCAAGGCTACTGGTTACCCATTGGCATACACTGCTGCTAAGATCGGATTGGGACACTCTCTTCCCGAACTGCCAAACGCTGTTACTAAGACTACCACTGCCAACTTTGAACCTAGTTTGGACTACATTGTTACCAAGATTCCCCGATGGGATTTGAGCAAGTTCCAACACGTCAAGCGCGACATTGGAAGTGCCATGAAGTCCGTCGGAGAAGTTATGGCTATTGGCCGTACTTTTGAAGAATCCTTCCAAAAGGCTATCCGTCAGGTCGACCCACGATTTGTTGGATTCCAGGGTGACCACTTTGAGGACCTCGATGAGACCCTTCGCAACCCCACTGACCGCCGATGGTTGGCGGTTGGTCAGGCCATGCTTCACGAGAACTACTCTGTTGACAAGGTGCACGAGCTTACCAAGATTGACAAGTGGTTCTTGTACAAGCTTCAAAACATTGTTGACTGCCAGAACGAGCTCAAGGAGATTGGCAGTCTCTTTGGCCTCAAGAAGGAGACCTTGACCAAGGCCAAGAAGCTGGGTTTCTCTGACAAGCAGATCGCCATGTGCGTTGGTTCCCACGAGGACGATGTTCGTGCTCGCCGATTGAGCTTCGGCATCCGACCATGGGTGAAGAAGATTGATACCCTTGCTGCTGAATTCCCCGCTGACACCAACTATCTGTACACCACTTACAACGCTTCGTCGCATGATGTCACCTTTGATGACCACGGCACCATCATTCTTGGTAGCGGTGTCTACCGTATTGGTAGCTCCGTTGAGTTTGATTGGTGTGCCGTTAACGCTACGCTCTCTCTCCGCAACATGGGCAAGAAGACTGTCATGATCAACTACAACCCTGAGACTTACTCTACTGATTTCGACACTGCCGATAAGCTGTACTTTGAGGAACTCAGCTACGAACGTGTCATGGATATCTACGAGCTCGAGAACGCCAGCGGTGTTGTCGTCTCTGTCGGTGGCCAGCTGCCTCAAAACATTGCTCTCCGCTTGCAGGAGAAGGGTGGCGCCCACGTTCTTGGTACTGACCCTGCTGATATCGACAAGGCTGAGGACCGTCACAAGTTCTCTCAAATCTTGGACAGCATTGGTGTTGACCAGCCCGCATGGAAGGAACTTACCTCTGTGTCTGAGGCTGAGAAATTCGCCGACACTGTTGGATACCCTGTTCTCGTCCGTCCCAGTTACGTCCTTTCCGGTGCTGCCATGAGCGTCATCTACAGTCAAGATGAACTCAAGGAGAAGCTCCTCAACGCCAGCTCCGTATCCCCCGACCACCCTGTTGTTATCACCAAGTTCATTGAGGGCGCTCAAGAAATCGACGTTGACGCCGTTGGCTCCAACGGAAAGCTTATCTTGCACGCTGTTAGTGAGCACGTTGAGAACGCTGGTGTTCACTCTGGCGATGCCACTCTTGTTCTGCCACCAAACTCTCTCGAGCAGCCCATCATGGACCGTGTCAAGGTTATTGCCGAGAAGGTTGCCAAGGCATGGAACATCACCGGTCCCTTCAACATGCAGATCATCAAGGCCGAGAACCCCGAAGGCGGCGAGCCTCTGTTGAAGGTCATTGAATGTAACTTGCGTGCTTCTCGTTCTTTCCCATTCGTCAGCAAGGTTCTCGGTACCAACTTCATTGACGTTGCCACCAAGGCTCTTGTCGGTCGTGACGTTCCTGAACCTGTTGATCTCATGACCGAGAAGCGTGACTACGTTGCTACCAAGGTGCCCCAATTCAGCTGGACCCGTCTTGCCGGAGCCGACCCCTTCCTCGGTGTCGAGATGTCTTCCACTGGTGAAATCGCCTGTTTCGGAAAGGATCTCATCGAGGCTTACTGGGCATCTCTGCAATCCACCATGAACTTCCGACTCCCTCAACAGGGCGAAGGTCTTCTCTTCGGCGGTGACATTGTCGAGTCTCTCGGCCAGATTGTCGATTTCCTGCACCCTCTCAACTACAAGCTGTACGCCGCCAACGCAGAAGTCAAGGCCCAGTTGGAGAGCCTATCGAAGAACCCTATTAATGTCGAGGTTATCGAGTTCCCCAAGGAGGACAAGCGTGCGCTCCGTGACGTTTTCCAGAAGTATGATATCCGCGGTGTCTTCAACCTGGCCAAGCACCGGGGCAAGACATTGCTGGATGAGGACTATGTGATGCGCCGAAATGCGGTCGACTTTGGCGTTCCTCTTTTCATGGAACCAAAGGTGAATATTCCCCCCTATCCTTCCTATCCCCTGTAAGGATATATACTAATCATCTATAGACCGCCGTCCTCTTCGCGCAATGCATGAACGAGAAACTCCCTCGACCAGACGGCATCCCCGCCGAAGTCCGAAGCTGGTCCGATTTTGCAGGCGGCAAAATGATGTAAAAAAAGAAAAAAAAGCACTTCAACCATCCCCCGTTTCTTTAACCAAAAAATTATAATGTTCTATACCTATACCATATGCGAGGACCAAAAAAAGGATATCTCCCCTTAATAGTATTGATTGAAATTGTCTCAATTGTATGTCTTCTATCTACGTGAATCTTGTGATCTCATGGCAAGGCAAGGTATAGTCATTCCGAATATCTGGATGGATGGTGGATTGATCGATCGAGGAAAAAGGAAGGCGTCCGGTGCGAACTGGATATTTTTTTATTATTTTTGTATTTTTTTTTATATTGAGATCGTTATTGATGCTAGCTTTGCTATCTACTTTATTTATATAGTTTTTGTCTCCTTTTGAAAGAGATTGTATAAAATGTGGTAGATTTGTAGGAGACTAGACTGTAGACTGGAAAGTAAACTGTAGTAGAGTGGATGATGAAATAAAGTTCTGATCGGCTAGCTTCGTCCAATCAAGTTGTCCATCATGGTTATATCTTCTTTGTTTCTACACCTCCCCTCCTCCCATCTTTTCCTCTTCGACTTAACCAAGTAAATAGATACATAGGAAGAAGAAGAAGAAGAAGGGAAAATGACAGCAATCAATCGCACCCGAATCGCCGCCGCCGAAGACAATGGCGTGCGCATGGGCAAAGGGCTGTTCGCAACAACCAATATCAAAAAGGGAGAGGACATTCTCACCGTCGACACGCCACTTGTCGCGATCATGGAAGAAAAATTGTTACCCAAGTTTTGCTCAGGCTGTTTCGATAATGCGCGGTCGGCAGGGAAAATGGATTTCTCGCCGGCGGGGGTAGTGAAGGCTTGTACGAAGTGTAGGGTTGTGTATTATTGCAATAAAGTAGGTCATGCTCCTTTTGCTTGATGATAAAACGCTAATGATGAATAGCAATGCCAATCCAAAGACTGGAAACTGGGCCACCAGCTGGAATGTCCCATCTACGCAGCACTACAACCCAAGATCTTGCCTAGTAATGTGCGCGCAATTCTCAGAATTCTGCTGCGCCATCGAAGCAAGAAGATCAGCAAAGAAGAGTATGATGAGTTTCTAGATCTCACATATCCTGATCCTGAAGATCTACAAAACCTGCGAATTTTTGATGGGTTGTTGATGGCCCAAGCTGTGAAAAGTTATGGCTCCTTTGATGATCTTGATGAGCGGTTTATTCAGTCTCTTTTCGGGAGAGTCAGCAAGCTTCCTCCTCCTTATATACTGTTACTAGCTAACTAAGTTCTTTCTAGTTGGATCAAAATTCATTTACTCTGACATCTGCCTTTGGCAACAGGCGCGGTATCTATCTCCATCCTTACACGGCGCGCATGAACCATAGCTGCGACTACAATGCCACCTACTCATTCGACCGTGGCAAATGCTATGTCAGGGCCATTCGCCCCATTAAAAAGGACGAGCAGATCTTCGTGCCTTACACCGACACCACATTTTCCGTGGGCACGCGGCGCAGAGAGCTCGTCGAGCGCTTCGGGTTCACATGCCAATGCACCAAATGCACTCACGAAATCAACACGATTCCCGCGAAAGAAGTCTCGCAACGCGCCGCGGAGGAGCTAGAAGCTAACAATGCTCTTGACGAAATCGACAAAAAAAGCAAATCCGCCGAGGACATGATCAAACTCACGAGGCGACTACTTCGCAAAACAGAATCAAAACTTGATTGGGCTACGGTCTCTAGCCAGCGACAACCCCTATCCTCCATCCGCGTGGATGTTATGAGAGGCGAGATGATAGGCAACGAACACAAGGATGTCTTTCTCAATGCAGCCATTGAGCACTTGCGCAGCGATCCGGTTCTGTATCCGGATGAGAATCATCCTGTTCGTCGTGACCATGCGATGGTGCTTGCGCAGGAGGCGTATTTTGCCATTGTGGTTGATGAGTATCGTGGCTCTCAGCGTGCACCGGACAAGGACGCGAATCATATCCTGGTGCGTGAAAGGGTTGATTTGACTGCCATCATGTGGTCGGTTGCGAATTGGATGGTGAATGGTAGTAAATATCCGGTGAGTATGCAAGGCGAAGAAAAGAAAGAAAGAGTGTGGCCTAATCCGACCATGGAGCTTGAAGGTCGCAGGATGTTGGAGATGGCTACGGAAGGTTGTATACAGAGTGGGACTATGGACAGGGGATTGATCAGGGCAGTGAAGGAGAATTGGGCCAAGTTGGAGCGTATTGTCGATGACATGTTGAGGGAGGAGATGAAATAAGGAAATTTAGTGTACAGATAGATAGATAAAAGCGCAAGCACGAATCCAAAGGGATGGATAGATATTATGAGCATACTTGTAGTTCCAGTATACAACCGTACTTTCCTAGCATCAATGCTAGACTTCTTATACATCATTTCTACTAGAGAACTCTACCTCGATAAATTCATCATGATCATGCATCAAGAATCCATTCATTCACGCAGTATATGACATGGAACAATTAAAAAAAGAGAAAACAAAGGCACAAGCCAACCCATCAACCTGCATTCCCATTCCCGGTTCCAGAACAAATGAAAATAAAGGTCGATAATAGTATAACGCTTTTGTTTCTCTCTGGTATTTGGCGTCCTTTTGTGTTTTGAGTTTGAAGACAAGTAAACGGAGACACGTTTACTTGAGGGGAATGAAACGGGAGGAGTGGGTAGCACCAATACCGGGTCTACCGTGCTTGACGGGTTTGCTGCAAATTGTTAGACTGCCCTTCCTTCTAAATTCTTGGGGGGTATAGACGTACTATGAGATAGAGAACTCTCCCAGGTAGTGGCCAACCATCTCAGGCTTAATCTCAACCTGGTTGAATTCCTTGCCGGAGTAAATACCAATAACGGATCCAATCATCTCGGGGACGACAATCATGTCACGAAGGTGTGTCTTGACGAGGTCGGGCTTCTCGTTGGGCTTGGCCTCCTGCTTGGCCTTGCGGAGCTTCTTGATGAGGCCCATGGGCTTGCGCTTCAGACCGCGGTTGAATCGACGGCGGGCACGGGCGTGAACGACATCACGGAGTTGCTCTGAGGAGAGGTCGAGGAGTCTATACAATCATTAAAATCTTGTCCTCGATCCAGTAGACGGCGAAAAATGTTGCCCATTTATGAAGGATGAATATTCACGTACTGCTCGAGTTCGATACCGCGGTAAGAGAACTTGCGGAACTGTCTTCTCTTCTTGATCTCTGCGAATAGATGTTGTATCAGCGGTTGTCCTTGCAATTCGTTTCGCATATTCCATCCATCCCCATGTCTTTCATTCATCCATCCATCCAATCCATCATCTCCATGTTTCGTTGACGACAAATCGATAGGTTTCTGAGAATAAAAAGGGTATGCATATTTCAACACGTACCGGCAGCCTCCTCGGCGTTCTATGAAAAGAACCAGTCAGCATTAACAGTCCATTAACAGCCCATTGCGACATTCGCCTGAACACGGCAGAATAATATAGTAAACGCGTATAACTCACGTATTCCTGGTCAGCCATCTTGTCGATTGAGTTTCCTCGGGTAGCTTTTCGACGTTACTGGATCGAAAAGCCTGGGGGAAATTTTGTCGTGGTCGCTGAAGTCAAGAAGCGGGCGGGATAGCGAGCGGTGGCTCTCTGCAGGCTCGAGTTGAAGGGTGGATATTCGGCTAAGCGACGACCGCTTTAGGTTATGAGCCCTAGCCCTGAGCGCTAAGCCTATTTGGGAAAGATTTATCAGATTGTTGTTTCATGCAGAGGATTAACAGTACGAATAGAAGGCTAGTTTGTGAATTTACAGGGTTTTTTATTTTAGTAACCGAGTCACTTGTTAAGTAAGGATAGATATAAAGTCTACCGATGGTTTGAATGCAAATTTGAGAAGAAAGCTTGGATTTCAGACCTGTTAGGTCGCGATAAGATACATGCATGGCATTATCGTAACTGCATAATTGTAGATGGAACATTTACGGGATAAAAAGCCCGCAAAAAACAGATAAAGTCGTCCATCACTCCAGACCTTAGTTTCCATAACACTCCCTTCCATTCTTTTTGGCTTTTTGTTCGCTTCCGTGGAATTGCATTTAGTCGAAGAGACCGAAACCCATGTCCTCGTCGGACTCCTCCTTCTCCTCCTCCTTCTCTTCGGCCTTCTCCTCGGCAGCAGCAGCGCCGCCAGCGGCAGCACCACCAGCAGCAGGAGCACCACCAGCACCACCGCTGGGAACGGAGGCGAGCTTGGAGGAACCCTCAGCGATCAACTGTGCGTAGAATCACACGTTAGTTTGTATCCTTATATAACTAAATATTCAAATGTTCAATGTTCTGTTAACTTACCTCGTTGATGTCCTTGCCCTCGAGCTCAGAGATGAGAGACTCAAGACGCTCCTCATCGGCATCGATACCAACGGACTCAAGAACGGTCTTGATGTCGGAGGCAGAAGGGGAGGTGTTGCCGGCAAGGCCGAGGAGGAGGTAAGCTGCCAAGTGCTTCATTTTGAATGTGTTTTTCTGTGTCGAAAAAAGTTGTATCAGCAAGTTGCTCCTTGTATGAAGCAGTAGAAAGCTTGCGACGGCTACTGCTCGTGCGAGGAATACATACAGGTAAATGCTTTAGAAGCGAACAAGAGAGTCAATCGATTTAACCGCAAGTTGGGCGGAGACTGAAACGTCAAGTTCGTGGTGTTGGGCGAATTGATCGTGGATGAAGATCGAAGGAATTGGTGGATCACAAAAGAAAAAGTTGAGTGAGTGCGGCGGTCGGCGGCCTGTGGCTGGTGGCCTTCTGTAAGCGAGAAACTGCCATGCCGTGTGGCTGATGCGCTAAGGCTGCAAGGCTCCAGCGCTAGCTCACCGCCTGCCGCATTCAGTCTGCAAGGGGCGACAAATTTCGCTGTCCGGTTGCCGGTAGCCCACGTGACCAACTCTTCTAGAAAGGTCATCAGTCTGTGAGTCTCGCTCTTTCAACCTTGTCCTCCATCCGATTCCGAAGGCCCTCTTCCACCACCAGCTCTCGTCCTGACACTCCCTAGTGGCAATAGTGGTTGGAGGGCTCTCCCGTCGAAGGTCTTCCAGCAATCCCACCCTTGAGTGGGTCCTTATAATCGCCAAATCCCGCGATCAATAAACCCAGACATCATGCTGTCTGATTCCTCTCACTTCTGGTGGCGGTGAATTCAAGCACAACATCACATCGCCTATTTACATAACCCTTGGGCTGTTTCCTTCTTAAATTGGATGATTTAGCAGTCAACGTCTCAACATGAGTGTAAATACCCCAGTTACTGTTTTGTTTATTTCCAACTTTCAACTGACAGAGCGCTCTCAGTTTCTCAGTTCGGTCCTCTCGTCTATAGAGACGGGAAAACCGGCCTCTCTCCCACCAAAACCTTCACGACCAAACGCTCCGGTTGTCTCCTCCGCCACTGCTCCCAAGCCTGACTCTAGGAAGTCCACTCCTTCAGCACCCGTCAGCAGTCGCCCCACTACTAATAATACTACGACCGGTATAAAACGGAAAGCCGATGATCCTCTGCGACGACCCGAAAAGCCGTCACCATCCACGGTAAATGGAAATGAGTTGAAAGCACGACCAAAAGCGCCAATCAAAGTGCCTACTACTAATGCCAGCCGACCTGTGGCCGCTAAGCCTGCACCTCCCGCAGCGCCATCAAAGCCCCCTCCAAGAGGGTCTTTTGCGGAGCTGATGGCTAAAGCTCAGGCGGTTCAAAAGGAAGCCCCAAAGGTTGGGGTTCTGAAACATCAGGCAGCTTTGCCTAAAGAGAAGATTAGCAAATCAGAAAAGAAAAGGCGTATAGAGGCGATGGCTAAAAAGAAAGAAGCGCCTAAAAAGGCTGGTGCCGTTGGCTCGGGTACCGCTGCAGCACGAAGCAATATTAAGCCAAATACTGTTACGATCAAGAAGAGAGAACAGGGAGAGAATGCTTACAAAGGTACAGCCCGTGGAACCCAACCTGCCCAACCTGCCTACAAAGGAACATCCAACTTGCCTGCACGGCATAAGGATGCAGGCCGTGATCGACGTCGGGGTCCTCAACGTGATGAATACCTTGGCACGGATGAAGAAGACGAAGGCGATTACTACGGGGGTTACGAAGATTACTACTCCGACGAGTCTTCAGATATGGAGGCTGGTCTTGGAGACATGGAGGAAGAAGAATACGAAACACTACGTACTGCCCAGAGAGAAGATGCAGAAGACATTCGCATGGAGGCGGCAGCGAAGAAGGCGAAACTCGAGAGAAAGCAGAAGTTGGAGGCTTTGGCAAGTCGATCGAGACGCTAAGTTTATTTAAAGAGTTATATACATGGAGTCAATCGCACGGGGACGAATATTTTTATCTCTTTATCCTTTCCTGCAGTTCGTGGCGTCGGCGAAGGATGTTTTTTTTGCATAGATACCTTGTTTCATATTGTTATTGCATTTTAGCGGGTTGAGAAGGTGACTAGAAGAAACTATATAATCATTCATTTACTCTGGCCGTTAGCGATCAGTTGCTATTTGACTATTTCAGCTTATTATTGAGTTCTTCTGTGCATCAGTAAATAACAGTCTTGATAATGTCCCCAGACAGGCATGGGGAAGTTATTTGCTAGTGACATCACATGCCAGTCAGTGGCCCCACCAACTTCAATGATATCAGACAGCTTCACCTTCTGCAAACACTGCACATATCCATACTTCCATAAAACCCGGCGCAATATTCACCTTTTCAGTTTCATAATTGCCTTGTGATATTCTCTACACTTTATAAAAAGAAAAAGATTGAAGTAATGGAGCCCATGAAGCCCATACATATCACGACGCCGTCTTCCACCCTGCTGGCCCGGGTGAGGACAATGGTGCCTCCGATGCTGGAGAAGTTTCATAAAGGTGAGCAGTTATAGTTCGAGTTTTAAAAGGGGCATTTTACTGAACTGAGTTTTAAAGGTCAATTGGGACGAGTTGCAGTCATTGGTGGAAGTGCCGAGTATGTACCAACTCCCCTCTCTACATAGACATTCTATGAGTGATATTGATGTGTATGATAGTTACACGGGGGCACCTTATTTTTCGGCAATAGCATCTGCAAAATTGGGTATGTACCTTCTAAGGCATCTCTTTGGGATGCGGCTTTACAGAGCTGACTGAATTTGATAGGATGTGACATGGTGAGCTTTTTACATATTACTTATTGATGTAACAGGCAACACTCTAACAAAACATAGAGCCACGTTATATGCGAGAGATCAGCAGCGCCGGTATGTACTTGTGATCATCCTCAGCATTTCATCCTCACTAACCAGCCTAAAGGTAATAAAAGGATATTCGCCAAATCTAATGGTCCACCCCATTCTCCCCAGTAGTGCATCAGTATCAGACCCCGACTCCAAAGATCCGTCATCCCTCGCCAGCCCGATCCTCGACATGCTGCCACGACTCCATGTCTTGGTCATCGGCCCAGGCCTCGGCCGCGACGGCGTCACGCAAAAAGTCGTCGAGGAAGTTATGAAAGAAGCACGAAATCGATCCGTGCCCTTCATTCTAGATGCCGATGGACTAATGCTTGTCACCGAGAAACCGGAATTGGTAAAGGGGTACAAAGAATGCATCTTGACGCCGAACGTGGTTGAATTCGGCCGATTGGCCAAGGCGCTGGGCGTGAAGGTGGCCAGTCAGATTGAAACACAGAATGATAAAGACGAAGATGAGAAGCAGCTCAGCAAGGCGTCAGAGGCGTGTGAGAAGCTTTCCCAGGCCCTGGGTGGGGTCACTATTATCCAAAAGGGGCCCAAGGACATCATATCGAATGGAGTCACGAGCATTATTTCCGATATAAAAGGCGGATTGAAACGGAGCGGCGGCCAGGGTGATACCCTAACAGGCTCTCTTGGGACGCTATTGGCATGGCGGTCAGCGTATCATGACGGATTATGGGATACGGGCGAGAAGTCTCCGTCTTCATCAAATAAAGACGCACAAACCAAGGATGAAGTTCAATCCGAACTGGAAAATAAGAATAAGAAAATGTCGCCTGCAACCACGCTTTTGCTGACGGCTTATGCTGGAAGTGCGATTACGAGGGATTCCTCGAGACGTGCCTTCAAGTCCAAGGGGAGGAGTATGCAGGCGAGTGATTTGACGGAGGAAGTTCATGAGGCGTTTCTGGATTTGATTGGGGAGCCGGAGCAGTCGAAGTTATGATTTGGCCCTCTTTTCGGTATCAAATGCATGGCTTCGTCAGTCGCAGCACAATGTGCACTCAATTTTTACATCCGGTCTATTCATGTGCATAGGTGGTATGAGATAGTTCCTATACCCATAACAATCCGAGTTCAATCGTTTGTGATGGGCCACTTTTCGAACCGCTTTCGAGATAATCTCCTTCATATCAGGGGTTGAAAAAGTTGATGCAGAAATAATGGCACGTGGGATTTGAATATCCACGGAGAAGTATATATCCGGTATGAAGCCGTCTTCAAAATAGAGTCGCACTAATTTCAGTCTGTTGCATTCCTTGAGGAGCTGAGCGCATCTATCGACGTGAAGTGAAGGGGGTAGCTGCATGTCAATTTTATCCAAATCAGTAGTCATGTTGCTGGTAGCAGTGTGTTTATCACGTTGATGGTGATGGAGTTGAGAATCGCCTCGACTTTCCCAGGCAAACTCTACTGATTCGATATTCGCTCGTCCAATGTCACCAATGGAAATGGCAACGCGAACGAAGTCGTCCATGTCACGTAAACGGAAGAATGTCCTGCGATAGGCGATGGGAAGCGCCTCCTCGCGCATCTGCTTGCTGACTCGTAGGACTGAGAGCTCATCGCCAAGTGGGAAGTAGAAGCCAGTTGGGTCTTCTATTGTACCGGCAAAAGCCATTGCGCTGAATGCAGTTGCATTGTTGGCTTTCCAATCTCTATCAGGAATGGCGAAGTCAAAGATCTTGTTGCGGATTTCTCGGGGGAGTTGGAAGAAGATAGAATCAAGTTGTACCGGTAAGTGGAACCCCGACGCAGGATGATGGATATGGAGAGAATTGTAGATGCCGGTATGACTTGTGCATCCTAACACGACTGCGTCTCTCTGCATGGAAATAGTCTGTAGTTATGGTAAGCATTGGTGAAACGTAAATATGCTGTGAAACCTACCTTAGCACTGCAACAATCTAGCCCTGAGATCCCTTGCTCCTGCTTGTTGTATTCTTCTACCTCCCTAACAGCGTGATCGTAAGGGCTTTCGGAAACGGGTGTAAGATCGGTATGGAAAGTCGGGGCTGTATTTCCAATCACAACACTGTTGTTATTTAAGCAGTAGTTGGTTATGTATCCCAGTATCTTCTCTATTTTAGAAATCGCAGTGGACTGCGGGTGTCGAGCCATGGCTTCTTCTTCTTCTTCTTTTCTTTATTTAAATTTATTTAATTAATGCAGAATAATCTTTGGAAATAACTGAGGTTTTGTTTCTACGCGCTTATGTAGCTGCAACTGCGCCGCTTTGTTGGGTTGCATTTCATTCCATTCCTGCGGCACTGCATGAACGGTTGGTTAATCAAACAAAGAAATGCCAGCCATCGAGTCATGCCATTTCCAGATAGAGCATAGATAACCGATATTTATATATTATATGCAGTCTCGAATTTATATCACACCACATTTCCCCTCGTAAAGAAAAAGCCAATTAAATGCAGTTCACCCCACTCAGTAAAGTTGAACCGAACTGATCGGACTGATAATTTATTGCAACTAGATCTAGTATTAAAATCACAATGTTACTAATTGAACAAAAACATAATAAGAAACATTTGAGCGCCAGAGAAGAAGATATTCATATGTCATGTATAGGACTTTCTTTTGAAAAGACACGATTCGTATGAGAAAGATTTGTCAGACAGCATCCGAACCTTTATTGATGAATAGCGTTTAATGCGAATTCACATAAAGCTTTTATTTGATTCCACCTCCTTAGTAAAGTCTCGAGCCTTTCCTTCTCTTGATCTTGAGAAGCCAATTGCTGCGCCGTCTGTGCCTCCTCCAAGGCCTTGATATTGATTACGCTTTCCTTTAAATAGGCATTAATCCAGCCATCGAGCACATCTGTGGTTTTTCTCGAATCCATAGCGTGGTCGAGACCAAGAATGTAGTCACGCCATTGACGGAGAGACATGTATTTCATACAGGCAACCGCCTTGGTTCGAGGACAAACTCCAGAAGATGTAACTTTGTAGTTCCTTATTTTTTTTGCAATAGAAAGGTAACCTGTTAGCAGACAGGTACTGGAACCCGGATTGAATCTTGAGAGATAAAATACCCGTAGAATTCCCGTGAACGTAACTCTTTCTTTTGCGGCATGGTAAGTTCCCTGAAAATTATATCATCGAGATAAATAGCATCAGACTTGTTATCCTCTAGGAAAAAGCCATCTAGCAATCACGTAAGCGCACATTCCATGAATAGTACTTATAGGATCTCTTGATGTAGCTTACATTCAACGAATAGGAAATCGTTCGAATGTGATCCATAACTCATGAACACTTCCTCGCCCTTTTCTAGACTCCAACGTTAGCTATGTTCTAGTAGTATATCGGGAACAGTATTGAATAGTATTACGAAAATCCCGGGATGCTTTGAATGTATATGCAGAACCATCAAAGTGGGGATCACAGGGCTTCGAAAAGTCATGTCAGTCTCAGGTCTTCACGAATCATAGACGGGGAAAAAAGAAGACACAAATATCATAAACACGAACCGCGTCATCATCATGATTGAAATAGTCGGCAAATGGAACCAGAGCTATGGCATCATTCCAATCTTCGGGTTCAGGTTTGCCCGGGGTCACGTAGTAGAAGCTTCTAGTGTTTAGAATGAGCCAGTGGTAGGAAAACATGTCCCAATCCATGTTAGGGGACACTTTAACAACATCCTTCCAGGCATCTTGCAGCCTCTTCTCCTGTTGTGGCAGGAGGCTGGTGTACCGAGTATAGTATTTTATACTGGCTGGACTTTTCTTGATGGAGCTCCACGACCCTGAAGCAGAAGGTGGAAACCTCGACAAAGCCTCGTGAGACGTGGACTTTGGCCACAAGAGAGGCATGCTCTCTTCAAAGTCTCGCCTGTGAGGCCATACCTGGCGCCACGCATCCCATTTTTTTAAAGATTCAGAATCGCCCTGTGTTAGGTATGCCGCCAAAATCGCATGAATGGATGTCCCCTTGGGGTACATGCGAATGAATGAGGATGGGATGGAGTCGATTGTCAACATTGCCGTTATAGGAACCGTGACCATAACTTCGCCCTCCTTCATCAAATTCTTAGCTGTCTCGAAAACGATCAAAGACATCAAAGATCGGGCGTACCTGGATTGATCTCGTCGTTACCATTCCTGTGCCCCGACCTGGGAAGTTCGCTGGCGTAACGCCATTAATATCGACTCCTTGAGACCGTGACCATTGCATGAACGAAATGTGGGCTTCGCCCAGATCCCCGTTCGCCATTGTCAATGATGTGGCTATTAAATTGGCGAAGGAGTCTTTAGATTTCTCATGTATCTCCTGATGTTGTGTCCTGCCGAATAGACAGCCGAATTGGAAGCAAGACCTATTAGACCCACTTCTGTCGAATATTTAGTATTTGGTATTTTTTACGGAATGCTAACCACACGTCTTACATATAACATTAGCTCAGGGACAAAGCCTATAACATACTCTCTATCATCTGGGCATTTGTGAAATCAACAAAAGGACTTCGCAAATCGCTCACGATGAAGCCATGTGGATACCTTGAATCACGTGGTACGGCACCCACTACATACAGTGAGAAATCGGTGCTTGAAGCGTTTGCTCTTGCTGTCTACATCACCGCTGCGAGAAACGACCCACGTTCATTAGACATCAACCATGTCCTCCAATTGCCCCCCAGATAATCCCAACGAGGACCGCCCGCCTATTGATTCGAAAATCGACCATGTTTCATCCATCAAATACTGGAACAGTACCCCCGCGACTGTCAACGCAATGCTGGGAAACCTTGGCGATTTCCCATGGTATTCGCGTATTGATTTGCAAGGCTCCGCAAACTTTCTGGCAAAAGTCCGACGATTAATCAAAATGACAGAAAAAAAATTCAGCATTGGGGTTGACTGCGGCGCAGGGGTTGGTCGAGTTACCGAGGGTTTCCTTCGCAACGTCTGTGATGTTGTCGACGCGGTTGAGCCAGTAGAGAAATTTACTTCGGTATTGCAGGAAAAACTCCAGGGGAATGAAGAAAACTCGGATGGAGATATATATGTCACAGGTCTTGAGAGCTGGATTCCAGTGAAAAAATATGACTTGATCTGGTGCCAATGGTGCGCTGGTCATATCAAAGACGCGCAGTTAACCGACTACCTCATCCGTTGTCGGGCTGCTCTGACAGAAAATGGGGTTATGGTTGTGAAGGAGAACTTATCAACCGATCCAAATGGAGAGGATATGTATGACGATTTGGATAGCAGCGTCACACGGTCAAACGAGAAGTTCAGGCAGTTATTCAAAGATGCTGGAATGAACGTGGTCATGTCAGAGCTTCAGTCGGGCATCCCCAAAAAGTATAAAGTCCTCCCTGTCCGGTCATATGCTCTGCGGCCAAACAAGGCCTGAGATAATTCTCATTAGCGACATATGCTGAATTCAAGGATATATGATCGTCCGCTTTTACCGACCACCTTCAACGTGCCGTTTTTGATGTCATCGACAGCAGCAGCCGGATTTAAAAATGGTACATAGTGGCAGCGGCTGATGCCTAATAAAAGCAGATTATTGTTCGTAGTCTACAGTTGAGCGACACACCAATGACTTTCGATTCGCTTCTGAGGACTACTGTCGTTTTAATTATTCTCGGCGAAAAAGAAATGCACTCTTCGAATTTCTCGGAGGAACCTAGCAGGAACGACACAAATCCGGTCAAGTCTGAATAGACAAAGGCAAACAGCTAACATTACCAAGTGAGCGTTGGTGCAGTTGGGATACCTGCAGTTTCTTGTGGTTGACACTACCAGGATTAGGGAAGAAAACAACCACCTCGAGAAGCATAGAGCTCCAATGATATTAAATTCAAATATATGAGCTTTTTCATCGTGTTTAAATCCTGGCATAGAAGAGTGATCTCATTCTATGCCTTGCTGACATCAATATAGAGTCAATATATACAGTATATCGACTGCGTAGGACTCTTTTCTATGAGCCCCGATCTTTATATATTATCTTCGTCACCACTATCTTGCCCGTCAAGACCCTTCATTTCCCTGCTAAGCCATTTAACAAATTTACACTGATCCAATGGCACACGGTCTAGACTTTGAACATCTAACCTATGTGTCCCTTTAAATGAGGCGAGTTGGCTAATGCCAGGGTTGCTTTTGGCGTCGCCGAATGATGAATCCGATATGAGATCTTCCTCAAAGTAGAGACGTAAAAACTTCAGCCTCCTACATTCCTTGAGAAGTTGTACACATCTTTGTGCGTGAAGTGTAGGAAGCCGCAATCGTAATTCATCGTAATCGAGATTTTCATTGTATTCATCAAGCTGTTGTTGTGAATCGCCTTCGCTGTGCCAGGCGAACTCCACTGATTCAATATTCGCCCGTCCAATATCGCCAATGGCCACGGCAACCTTGACAAACTCATCCATATCATCTAAACGGAAGATTGTCCTACGATAAGCGATCGGAAGTGCCTCCTGGCGTATCTGCTTGCTGACTTGTAGAATGGAGAGCTCATCGCCAAGTGGAAAGTAAAAGCCGGTTGGGTCTCCTACTGTCCCGGAAAAATCGATATGGTCGAAAGCGTCAACAAAATCGGCTTTCCACACTATTTCAGGAATAGAGAACTCATAGATCTTGGTGCGTATTTCTGTGGGGAGCTTGAAGAAAATTGATGTTGCATCAATGCGACCTTCTCTTTGAAACTGTTTATTTTCATTAGTTCGCATGACAAATAATATTCAGTTTAATGTTTTACCTTGGCGACAGTTAGGACTCTTGAGGCTTCGTCTCTAGTAAGCCGTAACGGCAGGTGAAATCCCGAATTATGATGATCGATATTGAGAAGGGAGCTGTAGACGCCGATAATGTTTGTGCATTTCAATGCGACAGTGTCTCCATATAAGGAAATAGTCTGGGATGTAGTCAGTCTAAAAGGACTGAACCCTGGACGGGCGGTAGAATATGGCCAGCGGCCAACCTACTTTAACACCAGAAGAATCGATGTCTGTGATATCACCTATAGCTTGGCGTTGCTGCTTCGTATACTCTCCTAGCTCTCTTAGAGCTTTATCGTAGGAACCCGTGGGAACCGGCGTAAGATCAGAATAGAATGTCGTCTCTGCAGGTTTAATAGCATCACTAAAATAGTCGATTTTGTATCCTAGTGTGTTCTCTATTTGATCAAGCGTAATGCGCTGCCGTTGTCGAGCCATAGTCTCTTAACTTTTTGTTCAATACTGAACGAACCGAGGAAGCCGGTTGAGATTTACTTTCCGTGATGTTCAAGTCCGAGACGGATCATTGGCTGAGGTCTCATCTTGCGCCAAGCCTAAGCTTTCGGATATTCTCCATCTTGGTTACATCCAATGATTAAATATTCATGATATACCAAAAATTGATATTTTTTCGATATTCGGATATTGTGAAGGAAAACGCCATGCTCAATGTATTAAATCAAGGGTACTCGCACCATCCAGATTTGGTATATATGTAAATAACACAAAATCGCCCAGCAAATAAGAGACACGGTTATCTGCCTCAACCATTCTAGAACATATAGTCGATAGCGGAATATATAGGGTAAATATCAAGCATACAGACGATTACTATTGAATCCCCATAGGCGTTCCATTTTTGGTGTCAAAGTGATCAATTTTCCGTTGTCGATGACTGATCTCGAACCATGCGGACACTGCAACCGCTGTTATGCAGCCGTGGAGCCTGACAATGATAACAAACCAAACCCCTTCAAATCGATAGTGGGAGGCTTCCCTCCCTTTGGGGATAGTAACTGCGCCATAGCTTCGTCCTCCATGTTGACCGCAATATCGAGGGCCGTCTGACCGTCTCGGTTCCTTGTTTGAACAGAAGCGCCGTGATCTAACAACAGCCTCACCGTTGGATGCTGAAGGGTTTCGGTTGCGAGTATCAGCGGTGTTCTTTCGCTGTCATCGGTGTCATCTAAGCGAGCACCCTTTTCAATCAGAAATCGGACCATGTCTTCGCGACCACGAGCAGCGGCCGAATGAAGAGCTGTTTGCCCGAAATCATTCTTCGCATGGATATCGGCGCCCATGTTAATAAGTGAGTACACAATTTGCATGTTCCCGACATATGTTGCAAGATGCAACATGGTGGATCCGTCGATGCTCGTATTGACATTTGCTCCATAATCCAGAAGCAGTTGTGTCATGGTGTCGTTACTGTCATCAATAGCGTAGAATAATGGAGGCATCTCATTGGAGCCAGGTTTATTTGGATCCGCGCCGTGTTCTAAAAGTAGCAGTGCAGCTTCTTTCTGTTCCTGAAAAACCGCCAACTCGAGGGCTGTAAAGTCCCCTGCATCTTTGGCATTGACGTCTGCTCCCTTGTCGATCATAGTCTGCATTCTGCCAACTTGACCCTCCTGCGCGGCGAAGCGTAGGCCGGTGAGTGCTGTACTTCCTTGTGCCTTCTTTCCTGCAAGTTTCGCCAATACCGCTCGATTGTTGAGATCCTGCTTTTGAGCGGCCAACGATTCAAGTATGGCCCTTCCATTTTGAACCTTACTTTCTAGTAGACTCACAGAGCTGTCATGGCCGTTCACGAATGCACAATGCAGAGGTGTCCAATCATCCTCATCCGTTGTGTTGGGGTCCGCACCATGTTTCAGTAGCAATTCTATCATAGCATCAAACCCTTTGAGAGCGGCTCTGTGGAGAGGCGTGACTCCAGTTTTGTCTTGAACGTTAACATCTGCATTTCTGCCAAGTAGAAGCTCCGTGACTGCCACCGAGCCCTCCTGGGCAGACCAACAAAGCGGAGTCTGTCCTTCGTCATTTTGAACGTTGACATTGGCCCCCGCTTCCACAAGTAGACGAACAATTGGCTCATGTTTGACAGCCCAGTGTAGCGCACAGTGATGGTATTTGTCCATTGAATCGATATCGGCACCATTCTGTAAAAGGACTCGTACCGCCGCTTCCTCCCCCACCGTTGTAGCAAAGTCCAAGGGTGTACTGCCCACCCAGTCCCCAGCGTTGACATCGGCTCCATTATCAATGAGCATCTGCACCAAGACATCTTGTCCTTCTTCGGCTGCTAAGGAAAGCGCTTCATTTCTCCCGTCTTTTCCAGCGTCCAGGTCGACATTACTGTTGAATAGCGTATTAGCTAGCTCAATGTCTCCATGGAGGATTACCCAGTTTAGTGCAGTCCATTCCTCATGGTCGCGTGTAAGGGAAGCTCCTTTTGCGAGAAGAAGTTCCAATATTGCTTTGTAGCTCTTCCTGGCTGCCCAATATAAGGCTGATTCTTGGCGCTGATTTGTTGAATTGATATCTGCTCCGCTATCAAGCAAGAATTGGGTTGCTTCTATGTTCCCATTCATTGCTGCTATAAGAAGAGGCGTCGCTCCATAACTGTCTTTTGAATTGACATCAACGAATTTTTCCAACAGTGTGCTCAGTACCTTCTCTAAACCCCAATATGCCGCAACATGCAAATGGCCGAATTGTCTGGGGAAACGGTCAAAAGAGTCTTTCGTTCGATGTTGAGTGGCATGCAATATTTGGACAGATGAAGCCAGCTTCTGACTTTGTGCAAAGAACTCTAAGATCTTTTCCACTTGTCCAGGCATCTGACTTTTAAAATGATGACCCCAATTGTGTGACGCATAGTCAAGGAGTCGGTATTCTTGTAAGCGTTGCTTCAGATCTTTGTCATTATAACACGGTCCGCTTTCAAAAATATCGAACGATAAGTACGTTAAACAAACGTGCCCAAATTCACTATCAGGATCAGGAAGAAGGTTATCGGGATATTTTTTGAAATACTCGTGAAGCGTATGATGAACCAATAGTATGATTCCGCTCTTTTCATCAATCCTAATCAAACCAGCAGAAACACCAAGTAGAATGTCCGTTTCTGGAAATGAATCCTCGTCTAACTCGGCATCTCCCACTTCGACGCCTAGTGCATGGAGCAGTTCTTCAACATTGAGAGGTCTCTTGGCACAGAATATATAAGAAAGTGTTCTCTTGGCAAGTTCTTGGTCTTGCAGACTTTGCTGGTTGATCCTTCTAATAGCAGAATGGTAGGTCTCGTCAATGTCTGCTGGCAATGTACCCATAGCCTGCCGTACTTTTGCGACACTGTTCTGATCACGTAGGAGGTCCATTTGCAGATGAGCCAGTAGGAACCTAATTTCTCTGGTTATTCGAATACTCAAAGTACAGATGCAAGTAAGACTGACATGCCACTAGCATTTGATTTAACGCGCTCAATTATGCTCTCTTTCAAGTTGTGACTTTTAGCAACAAACTTGCACAACCTGCTATTTGTGTTGATCTCCGATTCCAAGTAAGCCTCGATATCGGCTTCGCTAGCTGAGATCTCGAGTCGCGAAAAGTTGCTGAACTGAACGGGAATATCGATATGAGGGCGAGAGGTAAAGAGAAACCGTGTGGATTTCTCAAGCTTCTTCATGGAACGTAGAAATCTATCTCTGTTTATCTCGGGGCATTCATCCTAAACAGCACGTAGTCAGCCAATTTTCGGGTGTCAACCATGCTTCTAAAATGAGTTACCAAAGCATCAACAAGGATGTAAGTGCCGTCAAAAAGAAGACAAAGAGAACCGATCAGTGAAACCCATTCGTCCTCGGTCGGATTCCGTTTCCTTTCGGCATTCTTCTCCACGAAGTCCCTAACCACCACGGGGATTGGGTGGGCCTGCTCCGCTAATTGACGACATATGCTTGCTAAGAGCTGAAGTTCTGAGTGGGTTGTAGAGTCCTTGTAATCAATGTACAAATACACCAGGGCTGACTGCGAGCCTCGCGCAGTGTCGCTAACGTGATTAACGGCGATAGACCTGGCCGACGAGTAAGTAATAGATTAGAGTTTTGGGATATCTGAGCCCTCACGTGAAGACGGATTTGCCAGCCCCCGCTGTGGTTAATATCGCGCCAGTCAGATCATAGGACGTGGAGATTGAGGGGAAGACGGCGACATACGAATCCCATAACACCAAAGAACAGAACCTTGGTCTGCTCCGAACCATTGCTGGAAGTCGTTGCTTTCTATCATCCAGCGTCCAGTGCCTTCTGAGTGTTTTGCAAAAGTGTCCTTTTGCTTTTCATGGAAACTGACCCCTGATAGGGCATCCAAGAACTGCTGCTTTTCGCGCCTCGATTCGCTGCCTGTGGATGCCATTAGAGCGCCGGACAAGAAGATCGACAAAGAAAGCAAATACTTTGTAAAAGATTGTGGATATTTTCTGTCTTTTCAATCAGGGCGCGGCCAGTTTGATCCGATTCCTTTTGGAGCTTGTTTACAACTACCAGCGTGGCATTTCTAACAATACCTTCCTCGCGTTCCACCGCTTTATGAAAGCGAGCATAAGCGGCGGTCAGCTCTTTGTCTTCTCCGGAAACCAAGTTTCGAGATATTTTTACTGGCCAGATTTTATGTCAGTTCTTGTATAGTGTGACTGGGTGGGTAAGCCAAACGAAATATTCCATCACCGCCAGACCAGTCTTTGTTTGGCGGTACAATTTCGGGTCAACATAATGTAAGAAAAGCTGCAGGCTCACCAATCCGCTTCGTCTTAATGTATTTTGTACTGACGCCAAAGACATCTAGTACTGCCGTGAGGGCTTCTGATAGAGCATTCTTCAGCTCTGGTATAGGAGGAACATCATCGACCTCGAATAATTTAAGTCGACTGAGGTAGGAGTCCAAATCCTCAAAGAACTCGGTAATTTTATCATAGTCTGCCGATACCGAATTTGCAGTCTGATCGCCATGAGAACAAGCTTGCTAACGCATATAAATAGGTGCCTTACAGTTACAAAATAGCGCAAAGCTATGAAAATCACAGCACTCGGAGGAAAAGCCTGTCTCAATGTTAGGCGTTACTACTGCTGATAATCGCAGAATAGGACAAGATCATGACTTACATTAACAGCTGGCTGCGCAACTATATCACTTACTACGTCAACTCGGTTCATGATCTTCGCTAACAGTGATCTGAACTTGTCGAACTTAGAACCATCGTGCCGATGGATTCTGAACGCGGCCTCTTTGCCCTTTACCGCGTTCAATATATCATCTACAGAATTGGCAAAGGGCAGGATTTGGATCTGGGCCATGGTATTTTTCTCATAGCGATGAATTGCCTCTTTCCAAATTTCGCCGATATCCGTGCTGGCGGGACTCGTCTGAACAGTAGTAATTGTAGCAGTCATTGTTGGAATGCCTTCCTCGCGTTTTTGTTACTGGACACATAAGGAAAGACAGTATATTTTCGATTTCTGTCGAATACCTTTTTTTTGACGGCTGTTACGCTCGAAAGTTGGCATAGATGAGGCATCTGTTCTGTTTATGATGGCCAACCTACCCCAGACTGGATGCTCGTGATAGGGTAGTGCGGTGTACGCCTGCAGTCGAGAATTTCGTTTTGAAGCGCCCATCGTGGCAGGGATATGTTCTATTCTGGGATATTGCATGCCAATCGGAAGCCGTGACTGGCGGATTAGTTACGTGCCATGCATGTATAGCCTTGATTCAAGTTGATTGCAAGAGCACGGAGGGTTACGTGACACGTCTACGGGTGCTATGCATGCATGGTCTCGACTGGAGGCGTACGTGCCATATAATAGTCTCGACTGAGGGCGTACGCCAGCGCTAAACCGGATAGCAATAACCAATCCTTCGTCTACACCGTGAAATCAAATGAATCCGTCGGTCGGTCCATCATGAGTGATAATCATGAGTGATACAATCCCACTCTTTAATATCACGTTCAGTCCAGATACCAAAGCGTCATTTTTCCAACATGCCCGCCAGAATCCCAACAATCGTCGCGTATCCAGAGATGAGAGAGATAACATAATCCAATGGTTAACCGACCCTCACAAACGGCCTTTGTCGCAAACGGAGTTCAGCCGACGTAATTACGTTCGAAAAAATTTTGCCTGGGAAGAGAACACCCAATGTCTCATCGCCGCTCCAAAGACGGGGGAGGAAACGAAACGCACGGTCGTTACTGAAGATATGATACCTGATATAGTTGAATACGTTCACGAAAACAATGGACACGCTGGATGGGATCGCACATGGAAGGACGTCAGCACTTCATACTACGGTATTCTGCGGGCAGATGTCATATATCTTCTTAAGGAATGCCAAGTTTGTGTACATGATCCCTCAAAGCGCCCAAAAGGCTCCCAACCATCCTCCGAATGATCCCAAAACAACCGGAAGCGAGTTCCCTCACCGCCCGGATTGAAACAAGATACAGTCGGTAGCTCTATACAAAACGAACTGAGGACAAACGAATTCCCAGGCTCATGATCTAAGGGTTCAAGGATACCTGGGCTGTCTCTCAGAAGACTATTTGGGCAGTCTACTTTTGGCAACTGGAGACACAGTGACATCTAAATATAGTGTATACATGGCTACATATTTTGGATGTTGTTGTGTGACATGTGTGCGAGAGATTCGGATCCCCTTCAATGGTTATTGTTTTTCTTGCCACTAGGCACAAACATATAGTAAACCAGACTTAATATTTCTCCTTGCGGCAACAATTACGAAGCCTATGAAAGCAACTCATACAACTTCCAATTTCAACACTATGGGGTCCATAATTACAGTTGCATTATGAGAAATGAGCAACGAGTTCGGAGAAGGAATAGTCTGGAGAAGAATTGGTAAGGAAGTAGGTAATTACTCACACAGACTTTTGTTTCGGGGTGATTTTATGCAGTCTCGAATTTATATCACACCAAATTTCCCCTCGTAAAAAAAAGCTAACTAAATGTAGTTCACGTATGTTTATATATTTTGTTGTTGAGTATAATGTTGGCAGATTTCCAAACCTCGTCGATGGCCATTATTGTTTTGCTTGCTACCAGCCACAAACATATGCTTAACTGAACCTAATTCCCTCCTCAGGGCAATCATCACAAAACTTATGAGGGCAGCCCGCACAACATCCAAATGTAACGCTCAACGGTCCATCACCACATTTACACTATGAGAAATGAGCAAAGGAATAGTCTGAAGGAGGAATTACTTACGCAGTACACTTGATATGAGTTTGTTTCAACCTGTTTTACAGGCTGATTCACAGGTGGATTCACTTTGCTCCTCTTGGTCTCTTGATTGTAGCTGCTGCTGGATCGTTGCTTGGCCTCATTATCGGTGTCATCTTCGCTTGACGAACACACTTCGTAGACAGTTTCCGAATCATCGTGACCATTGTCGTTATGGGAGCGATCAATATCTTCTAGTGACCTTTTGCCCGGCTTTTTTGGAGCCTCCTTCCTATCCTTATTTCGAAATTTGTCTATTTTCTTGCGAGCTCCTTTCATCGTATGACCTTTAGCCGGAAACCATCGTTTAATATTTCCATCCTTCTGAAACAGGTGGGTTTCAATATGATCGAATCTTTCATTACAGGCGTCCACGCCTATTTTTGAAACGAGCTTGATTTCCTTGCAAAATCCGCACCAGTAATAGAAACGATCATCATAGAAGCCGAGGCGGCTTTTATCAATCTGCTCTTGGATATTAATCACGCTATTGCCGTGATCGCATTCATTTAGATGCGTGATAAAGTCTTCCTCTTGGAAGAATACTGCAGCACACTCGGCATGTTTTCCACGAGGCAAAGAGCACCGAAAGCATTTAACATGGCAGTGCTGCATGCTTTCATGCCGTCTCCAGTCGGCTTTGCTGCCAAAGGTCCCATAGCAGCCTGCAAAGGTGCAACCATACGGCTTTATATGTCGTTTCTGATGTTTCCTATCCATTTAATCTGTTAATTTCGGGCTGCAAAGATTGCCAGTTTCTATTAGTTGGACGGTTGATGTACTTAAGTATAGATGGACTGCTAAACACTTTCGGGCAGGTTGAACATGAATAACCCTCTTGCTTTGGCCCCCCTTTGTCACTTGCAAATATATGCTCGTCATTTGGCGAATTTCCCTTAGAACTAAAATCCAATTCTGGAGCTTGTAATCCTAACTGTGAATGCATCTGAGATAAGATACTGAGGCAGAGTTTTCTATCCTCATTTGAAAGTTGGCCGATGATAGGCAGTTTCATCCCTGTCCCTGACACATTTTGTGAAATATCCCTATTAGTTGAGGGTGTATTCCCACTCACAATTTGGTCTCTATTGTTTTGAAATGCTGCTACAGTCAGTGCTTGCATGAGTGCAACTCCTCGGTCAAATGCCTGTACGTTGGGTAGAATTCCTTGTTGCGGAGAACACTCGCCCCCGCCTGCCATCGTTGATTCACTGGTGTCTCCAGGGATTGGGGATTTTAACACATCGTCAATTCCTGGTAGCCTTAGATGGTAAGGCTGAAGAAACGGTGGGTAATTTGTGTCTGTTGGCGCATGAATTGGCTCGATTGCGCTTTCGGCAGGCACATTCATGTCAGGGACCGTTTCGTTCTCGAATTGATTGAACTGTAAATCCGCAGCGGACATATCAAAATAACAGCCTGGAGAACCTGGAGTGTTCCATATCTTTGATGGGGTGATGGTGTTGGCTGTGCTGTCGTTGTCGTCGAGGCTGAGGTTGACGTTGACGTTGCTGGGCTCCTTCCTTGTTGGTGGTTCAGTGCCTGGGGCATCTGCAGCTTCCTCCTTCCCCGATGTCTCGTACCACTCCCGCGACCTGCTCATTTTTCCATCATCAGCCCACTGGACGACCACGAGAGAGGATTTCACACGCTACCGATCTATCAGGTCTTTTGGGCTCTCACGAGGATGTTTGCGCTTGAGATGGGCCGTGAAATTATCCAGCCTTGGCCACACCTTGCCAGACTGTCCGCAATCTTTTCCGAAACATTTATATCTTTCCGTCGGTCCATTGCGAGGGCTCTTGTTATGCACAGCCTTGCGATGTCTTTCCAAATCATTTTTCGTACCAAAACCCGAGTTACAGCCGTTTTCTTCGCACCTATGCGGTTTTTGATGCCGTGCATCATGTTTCCTGACAGAGTCAACAAGTCAACTAAACAAGCACTGATGATCGAGAAAGCACACTGAACCTTTTTTGAGATGGGTTCTTTGCTGTGAAGAAACAAATCTTGCATGTAAGTGAGTTCTTTTTAATAGATTGCTTCACATCTTCCGGGAGACTCGCATAAAACGGACAAGCCTCGATGAGCTCTTCCTGGGTCGACGAGCTCACCAACGACCGTGTATCCCCATCAAATTGGCTATCATATCCAGAATCCGTGTACCCACTGGCCGGAGTGCCTGACCGGCAGGCGGAATTGACGAATCCATCATCAGTGCAAGAGCGACAGTTTCGAGAGGGGTAAGGCAATTGATTCCTTATCTTAAGAGGATTCCAAGCTTCACTGCAGTTGAAGCCGGAGGAAAATCCCTTGTCAGAGGTGGCACCCCAAACATCAATTACCTGATGTTTCGTTGGTAACTCTATATCAGGTTGTTCCCTAATATGGAGGTCGAGCAGTTCTACATGATTGGGACTAGGAATCCTCTTTTCAGCCCTTGAACTTCCGCTGGGTTCAATTGACTGCTGTTCCCCATGCATTTTGCACTTGCTATGTCTATATCGTTGTGATCTTATTATTCGAATATCGCCATGTCAGATATCTTTAGCAGTGAAGATTTTGGAAGCGAGGAGGGGCAAGCCTGAAATGCGAAAGAAGCCGGAACCGGTAAAGCATATGTCATGAATGATATCTGGTGTGGTTGATGTTGTGTCATCCCACTTGAGGAACGTTGAATGATTGGGAGTGGGAAACCCCTGCGGATCGAAATACCAACAAATGATGATTCTAAATGAGGGTAACAACCCTGACCATGCACGAGCCTTGTTATTACAGCTAATTAATGAGATGTGTCCAGAGGAATACGAATGGGATACAGTCATCGATGCTGTCGGTACCTATTTAGGAAAGGCGACAAACGGAGCCCGAATATCGACAACAACTGGATTCCACGCCTTTTCGGGATTTGGAAAAAGTCCAACGTTCAGACAATGGACATGAAAAGGTATTTCTTGACGATGATGGTTTCTTTTTTGCATTTACGTACAGCGAGGCTGTGTTGCAGACTATGCATAGTATCCGATCACTGATAGCCTGCCTATGAGGGGCTATGACGGTTAGGTCCTTTGTTCCGGTGCATTTATTGGGTTAACAGACCCGCTAGTAACCCGCTGGGTGAAATTGGCATTTTGCCCTTAGCTTCGCGGCCTTAGCCCGACATTCCATGATTCCACAGACCCCATGCCTCATGCATAATTGATGCACCCATCAGCATTATGTCACCCGACATATCTGCTGGACCGGTGACAATTTTGGTTGTCCTCCAATCGCAGCCAATACGCTACTTCCTGGCGCGGCATTTGCTCCTCATAGAAGGCTTTCGGGTACCAACCTGAGTTCCTCATTATTTTTCAGCCTGCTATTGCCCCCACGTCATCGGCCAAAGTTGTCTCTCGCAACATTTTCGAAGATGGCTTCACCCCTTCAACTTCGCGGTCCGACCCGAAATCCCCAGCATCCCTTGCTTACTTCTGTGCATGCTTACTCCCTACGTGTTTCAAATGTCGGGCCCATTTCTTCTTTGTGCAAGAAACCAAAGACGAGAGCTTCCAATTTGGCCTCATAAAAAAACCTTCGCGGTAATCGGAACCGGCGTTGCGTGACACGCCGCTATGATCTATTTACCGCCTCTATGAGCTCCATTTGAACACCCACTAACGGGTTGGGACACGGAACGTTTCTTTTTCGACCGACTGGAAGCTGAGCCTAGAAATACACCGGATCCGAAAGAACCTGCTTTGCCTCGCTTTCCCGTTGTCGCTTTTACCGCTGGAGAACTGCACGAGGCATTCAATTGGAAATTGAGTCGGGGGCCGCGGAAAAGTCGGGAGCATGTGTACTTGTGTACTTGTGTACCGTGAAACGGACGAGGACCTGTGACCGGACACTTTTCATCCGGAAGAACTTCCTAACTGGACAAGTATGTGCCCCCAATCGACAGAGATCTACCAAGACGGTCAGTGCCATATGAAAGCATGGATCAGTGGACGCGGCGGGAAATGCGATGCATGAGCAGAATGGTAAAAGCCCTAATTTTTGCGGCTCAATATTATCGCGATTCACGAACACAGGCTTGCTTATACCAATTGAAGTTTAAGCTATTAAAAGCTTCCTCCCCACCATGCTTGCAGCAGTGCTTGCCGGTCATCAGTTGCATCGTCCCATGAACAGGGATCATCAGCGAAACCGTTCATGCTCATTGCCCGGATCGACTCTGAATCTAGAGGGCGTCGGTCCTGCGTACTCGGATGTTTCAAGGAGCGATTGCACCGGCAATAGCTAGTCATCTATGTGACTGGAGCGACTAGGATTGTCGAGTTTTCTGCTTCGAAATCATAACTTGCAAACTCCGGGTCAACCTTGGAAACAGGTAACTATTATCCATCCAATTATAAATAACCTCAGGGCAACCACGTGTTTAGATTTTATATAGAAGGCGTAATACTCATAGTCTAATATGATATATGACATGAGATGGATCTTGTAGATACTAGAATCTCTCTCATAAGTATGAAAGAGGAAAAACTTACGCCTATATAAGGCCCCCGTAGCCGTACCGCATTAAGAAACCGTTATGGGTATGGGGCGCGCTGGCTACAAGAACCCTCCGAGGTGCGAGCTAACATGACCGGAGATTTTTATTTGTATAGAATCTGAATTGCTAAAAATGTGGATGTAGTTTTCCTATATACCGACCTACCTATAGCAAATAGAGCCCCAGCGAGGCTGGCGACTTCAACCTCAAACACGGAGGGGCTAGCTTAGTTTTACCCCTGCATTAGCGACGTCCTTCATTTATCAATATCCATACCCTATGCCTCACTATACAATATTGAATATTCATAGCTTCCAAGATAAGCCACGCACCGAGTGATCGCCGTATTTACTTGACTGGTTCAATGTTCATCCGTCACATCAGCAGACGACCTCTTATCTCTCACGCGGTCTCGACTCTGCAGGTCAACAGGCGAGGGGGATTACGTAGATTATATATGAACATGCATCAACCAGATTATCGTTCACACATGGTCACAATCTCGACTCCAGATCAATCACACGCACACATGGCCATCTTCTGGCCATCGCAATGTGAGGTTGCATCCGCAAAAATTAGACCGTTGAGATAGAACCGGCTCTAGGCTGGATGCAGCTAGGGTCTCTATCTTGATGATTTTGTTCGTTTCGGCAAATTATATCATTATACATAATTAAAGTAGTAGATAATAATAAACAGGTGTCTACTTTATCAATTTTATCTAAACAGCCAGCCAACCAGGGCAGTTCATCAGGCAGGGATCTTGATGATGTCCGCGGAGTGGAGACGATTAGGGCTCAACGAGGGTTGCAAGACCAATGCTACAGTGACTTTTCTGCAGGTCACTAGATCGAGCTAGAGGAGCTGGTGGCTTTGCGCATACTACGATGACTGCTTGTTCCTGGGCTAGTTATCTAGTAAGCAGGTACGAGATGTAGCATACTACTACATGTAGACATGGCCATCACGTAGACATGCTCGTATCGTGCGCATCCAGTGATCGCTGAAGATCTACATGTTTAAGACACAAATTTAAGGTTAATTTTAGTTCTAGATTCGCCATCAAGAAAGTCGTATATATATCAGATCTCGCCGCTGCTATCGACTCCTTTAATTAACTAGAGGATCATTATAGTCGGCAGCCCCCGCCAGGAGGCTTATCCAGTCCAGCCTGCTATATTTCGAGGCTGCTTACACTCAATTCTATTCGCTCTTTGATGCGAAATTATCCCAAAAGTTTGGGTAGTATGGAGTGGCTTTGTGGCGTTCAACTAGGGCAAGGCATCTGACCTTCTCACATACCATCTCATCTCTTGTGCTGTTGTATCTATCTATCTACCTACCTGACTGTGTGATATGTGATTGATTAATCTCATGAACAGAAAAGGAGGTAGGTAGTTACTCAGCGAGTGTTACATTGCTGGGAGTTTCTGATAACGCCGGTTAACTTTCTCTACATCGTACCTATGAACGTGCTGTCCATGCAATCGGACGTTTGAATGGAATGCGACGGAACTATAGCATTCCATTTCAAAACTTAGTCATTCTACTTGACATGTAATGGCATGCAAAATGCCATCCGTCAATATGAACATGGGTTCAAGAGTGTAACCTTCGCATTCCTCCACACTCGAGTCTCGGGTCTACCCCGAGGTAGGTCCTGGAGTAACTTCATGTCCATGGAACTTTTGTCTATATAAGATGACCCCGATCCTGCCAGATTCCCACGTTTTTTCTTCTTCTTCTTCAAGTCGCACGATCAAACACATTCCCTCCTTACTCATCGAAGGTACTGGTTTACTTTCTGACTACATTCCTTTTCTACAAAACAAATACTCTCCTTCAATATGATCAAATCCACTCTCTATCTCTCTGCTTTCGCGGCAGCTTTCGCGGGTGTCCAGGCTGGTATCAACCTGGACAGCGCCCAGAACGTTGCTGTTTACTGGGGTCAAAACTCCATTGACACCACAGATAGCACGGCCCAGCAGAGACTGAGCTACTACTGTGACAATGACGATGTCGATATCTTCATGCTCTCTTTCATCACCATGTATGAGGGTCTGGGAGGATATCCCGAGACCAACTTTGCCAATGCCGAAAACAACTGCACCACTTTTGACGGGACGGAGCTTCTTGACTGTCCCCAGATTGCGTGAGTCTATATCCTACATATCCTTCGGGTTGCAACTGGCTAATTAGTGTAGTGAGGATATTTTGACCTGCCAGGGTCTTGGAAAGACCATCCTCCTCTCCACTGGAGGTGGTACTTACACCGAGGGTGGCTTCAGCACTGAAGCCGAAGCCACCGCCATGGCAAACCTCATGTGGGAAGTCTTTGGACCTGTTTCCGACAACAGCTCTGTTCTCCGTCCATTTGGAACCGCTGTTGTTGACGGCTTTGACTTTGATTTCGAAGATATCGAAATGAGCAACATGCCTACTTTTGCGAACCAACTGCGCACCCTCTACGACACCGACACATCCAAGACATACTACATGACCGCTGCTCCCCAATGCCCCTACCCCGACGAAGCCGACGGTCCGATGCTGGCCGGCACCGTCTACTTTGACGCCATCTGGATCCAATTCTACAACAACTATTGCAGTCTAACCTCGTTCGTGGAGGGTGACACAACCCAGAACAACTTTGACTTTGGCACCTGGGACACCTGGGCCAAGACTGTGTCTCTGAACCCAGACGTCAAAGTATACCTTGGCGTGCCCGGAAACACTGGTGCTGCTGGCAGCGGTTACGAGCCTGCATCTGTTGTCGGCGAAATCATCGACTATGTCTCCGAGTACTACTCTTCATTTGGCGGTGTTATGATGTGGGACGCAAGCCAGGTCTGGGCCAACACTGGCTTCTTGTCTTCTGTCTATGCTTATTTGCCTACCGGCACTACCACTCCTTCTACTACTACTACAACGGCCGTTGCAACGACTACTTCTACTAGCAAGACTTCGACTACTTTGATTACTACCACTACTTCCAAGGCTACTACTACCACTTCTGTGACTACCACTACCTCCTCGACGTCTCCAAGCTCCACTTGCCCCGTCTCTGGCGCTTCTTGCTCCACGAACGGCGACTATGCCTGCAGCGGTAGCAGTTTCGGCATTTGCGATAATGGCGCGTGGGTGTTTGAGTCGTGCGCTTCCGGTGAGGTTTGCGTTCAGGATGGATCGTCTGTTTACTGCGCTGCTTCTGGCTCTGCCTCGCCTGTGTGTGCTTAAGCATGTATGAAGCATGCATGCATTGATTCTATGTAAATATTTGGGATCTAGTATATATGAACTGTGCAGGTCACTTGTTGATCCTGCTTGATATCTGATGGATGATTGATATTTCTCTGTTGATTGATGTGACCAAATTGTATATAACGCCATTGAAATTACAGACAGCACCTTTGAAATTACTTCTACAGTGTAAGAGTAGTGTCAATTTCTTAGAAGTTGAAAGAAATAAAGCCTTCAAGGCAAAATGATTGAGTAGAAGAAAAGAAAAGAACGAAAGTAACTACCCCCAACAAACATGTCTCTTGACAAAGGAGGGCAGCTGTAAATATATAAAAGCATATATACACAAACTCAGCCTGGAGCTTCCAATATTCCGTGCCTAAGAGCAGCTAATTCCAGAAGGAACATTCTCGCAGTCCGAGTAGGTGCTTCCTCCAGTAACATCAACATCGGTCCAGGTCCAGTCAGAGCATCCACTGCTGCCGCAGACGATGACGATGTTGTAGCCACCGGACTCCACGCCGTCGGCGCCGGAGATGTTGTCGAGGGTCAGGTCGGTGATGGGGATTCCGGATGTTGGGGTGCCGCCGTCGAGGTCACCGCCGTCGTAGTTTTGCTCGATGAGGATTCCGTAGCTGTGACAAAGTTAGCATGTTTTCTCCTTTAATCATATGGATAAAGCATACCCGGAAATATCTTCGAGGGTGATCTCGGTGTAGGTAACTCCGGTGATTGAGCCGGTGTCGCCTTCGGTAGCCTTGATGCGAATACCTGTTGCACGAGTAAGTAGATGATCTTATATGGCAGGGACACAGATGGGGTGCAGCGTACCATTGACAGAGCTCTTGACTTCGCAGTTGCTGAAGGTAACTGTTTCAACGGTGTTGTCGTCTCGTCCACCAACACTTCCGATAGACAAACCATGGCCACCAGAGCACACGCCATTCTCAAAGGTAATGCTGGTGCCGGAGTTGACGGCAACACAGTCGTCCTGGTTGTACACCTCTGCGCCGGTAATGACAACATTGGAGCTTTCGCCAATGTCGAAACCATCGGTATTGGCACCGCCTTCAGTGTCGCCATCTTCGTTGTTGATGGTCATGTCGGTGATAGTCAAGCCATCAGCGCCGTCAATGCTGACGGCCTGGACAGGGGTGTTGTAGATGTAGAGGTTGGTGATTGTAGAGTCAATCAGGTTGTGTGCGTAGAAGAACTTGGGCTTGGTGACACCACCGTCGCTGCCCTCGCCATCCCACCAAAGGGCTCCTTGTCCATTCAGGTAGGCGCCGTCAGCGCCCTCAATGGTGATCGAGGTACCCTCGATCTGGAGGAGAGGGCCATCCCATTCTTCGTAGCCCCAGGTTGTTTCACCCTCGAAAATGACCTGTTTTGAAGTCAGTCTGGTGATTCTTCCTTGCATGTCAAGGGAAGAAAGTACTTACAGTGGTATCATCCTCAAGATCACTCAGGTCCAGCGTGACTCCAGACGGGACAGCAACATCAGACAGAATAATAGTCGAGCAATCCCTCTGCGAGACACTGGCCGACGATGCACCCTCTGATCCAGAGAAGGTACAGCTGGTTGCTCGCTTCCTGAGCGATGGTGGTGCAGTAATAGCCGGTCCGTCAGCATCAGCGACGGGCGACGCAACTGCAGAAGCTGCAAAGGCAGCGAGAACGAGAGCGCTGGCAAGCTTTGTCATTTTGTATCCGAGACTTCTTTGTGATATGAAGATTCGTGATTATTCTTTGCCATTGTGTGAGAACCACCGCTGTTTATATAGGCAGCTCTACCCTACCCTGTCTGTCCATAGGAAACTACCTACTCCGCAGTGAGCCTTCATTATTGACAATATTTTTTGAGCTCCTCACATCGTACAAACAAAACATCTCAGGGGAAATAGAATTTTCCTCCAATAATGGAGACAGGTGATTTATGTGAAGCATGTCCCACTCCATTGGTGGCATATCCTGAAACCCTCGGTCGGGTACGGAGAAATCCCCCCGTTTTAAACATCATGCGTGTTACTAGGCGTGTTTATGGATTTAGGATAAATCCACATACCTATTATGGGCTGTTCCCCCGATAGTCCGCGAGTCTTATAGGCTGTTTCACGAACCAGTCCGATCATTCGGTGGATCGCTGGAGAATGCTTACATTGTTTATTTAGGGTTACATACATAGTGCAGGAAATCGCTTTAGGGCTAGTTGCTTGTGTCAAGTAGACAGATCCATGACGAAGCTGCCAATATTCAGATGAGACGAAAAGTGGATTGGTGGCTTGATTTGCTGCCGGCTTTTGTATATTAGAAACTACTTTAATTTTCCTGATTTTTATGCACGCAAGCATTCCCTGTTTATGGAAATCGCAGCACATAGGTGACGGACTATACGAACTGAATTTCCGGTTGTTCTTTCCGGGTGTATAGGGGTATCACAGCCAGGCTTACTGAATGATTCAAGTCCAGATTCATGCTTGCTGAGCTGCTTAGTGTTGTTATATGATAAATTAGAGGGGTTGCATGTTCACTTACAGAGTCCCTGAAGAAATCTCAGTCCAGGCTCACGCTCACCAAGTTGCTCACCATCATAACACAAGAGGCCATGAGTATTCAATGGCCGCTCACTGAGTGCGTAGACACTACCAAAAAGAAACATGCTCGCTTACAATATTCTAATAATCCTATGATGATTTTTGCACTATTTTCAGTATCCGCGAGGTAACACTAGAACTAGTATTAGAATACGAGAGAAGAGAACAAGCGACTAGAAAAGACGACTATTAAAGCCCTTATCGTAAGCGCAATATCTTCTCAATAATATAAGCCACCGCAAACAGCGCATTAGACCAATTTTTGGTTCAGTGGACATGCAAGTGCACGGCGCAGGAAAATGTAGGCGCGCCACCGTCTCTGGCTGACTTTGTATTGGGCCTGCCACGGCATATGGCGTTTTTAAATTATTTACAGTGCTGACAGTGTAAATTTAGCTTATAATAGAATATGCATAGTGATCGACTTCAGCGACGTCTACTTTGCTTTCCAATGTGGGTGATTGGCACCAGTAACCCTAACCCTAGCCCTTGACGCAAACGGGATGTTCCGCTATATCTATCCATGGATGGCCCTCAATGCAACGCTTCAGTCGTGTGCTACATTGCCGACTAGGGACATTGGAGAGAAATTATGATGTGATGTCCACTGGTTCAGGATGATCAATGACGCATTGCACACCTCCAGCTCCAGTAATCAACACTATAATTTAGTAACAAGGTGTAGGCTAAAATTTCTAATTCTATAGTGAAAGCTTCCCAAAAATTGCTAAGCGACTAAACATGTCAACACGCAGCGAATTCAAGTATGACCTATTCCAGGCAGATCTCACGCCTATAGTCAGTGCCATCAAGAGGCACTACAGTGAGATCAGCCTGCCAACAGCAAAGACGTTGACGCTTTACTTTTGCGACCCCAAGCTCGGTGCCCCGTCTACCGACTATGTATTTCGCATGCGCAGCTATGGCCATTTTGACGAGAACGAAACAAAACTTGGCCATCTCCGAGCGATGCGGTGGAGAGCCGAGAAAAAGTACGGCAACGACAAGAGAGAAATCGGCACGACCCTGGGCCTGCCAGACGGTACAACATGGGATCTTTTTGGAGGCATGCGGCGGCCACTGATGCTCAAGGTCTCGGAGCGACTTCATTTTGGAGTCCATGGAGCCAACGATGAGCTTCACCGCATTACAGTCGACATGTCCCGCGCGCAGTACAAGGTCGTTGGTGACCGCCTGCACCTCATGGGGCATATGGGTCCGCGTGTAGAGGTCAAGCTTCCTCGGGGCATGCAGGACGACCATCTGCCGATGGCTAGAGAGCTTCGCAAGGCGAGCCATTGGCAAGACCACAGCGACTTGACGAACTACATGCGGTTTATCCTGGCGCGCATGTTCCCGGCCGAGTCTCACATTGCACTGCCCGAAATCGAGGCCAAGTTCAATGTCACATCTGACAGCAGCTCCCAGAAAGTGTTCGACAAGCTCCTGGCGTTTGTGTCGAGTAGGCCTCAGCACTGGCACTTGGTGCTGCCATATCCGCACATTATTATCCGAACTCGCCGTTACCATGTGTGCGAAGAGCCTCGGCCTGGCTGCTCGGCCACGATTGTTGAGACACCCTCAGGCCGCTGTTCACTCAAGATCAAAGCCGACGCTCGCTCCCATGGCTCGACTCTCCTGCGCACAACCCAGGCGTCGTACACGACCGATATCAACGGCACCATCATGACACCCGACGAGTTTGCGCGAGAACACGGCTTAAACATCATCAACGAGTTCACCAAGCTACAGCGCAAGATCCCCATCGCATTGGCCAACGGCAACGGATATCAGCTCACGGTCGACGCCTGCAGCGACCTTCACGGCCAGTCCCTAGTACAGCTCGAGGTTGAATACATGGGCAACACGCAGGGCAAACCTCCCACCACGTCGCAGGTTGTGCAGGAGGTGCAAGATATTGGCCGCACGCTGCTAGCATCGCCTCTTGGGGCTCATCTTGCGTTATCCCATGTGACAAAGCATGCCTTTTTTGCAACAGCGGCATCAAAAGAAGAGGCACCTGCATGCTTGACACCTCCGACGGACCGCATAGCGGCAAAGTTGTAGATGTTGAGGATACAGTCCCTGAAATCATCGTGACATATTCTTGGTATTCTGAAATAATTGTTGATCAAGAAAGTAGTCATTAAATGCTAATGTAATGAAAGAATAGTAGCAGCGTCAACTGGACAGCTTGGCTTGGTATAAAAGAGAGGCGAGAGCAAATCAACCCATGAAAGAAAATGAAACACGAAAACAGAGAAGGGGCTAAATCCACATGGGCGTAACCCTCCTCAAAAACTTCATAAACTTAAAAAACCCAACTGCATGCTCAACATTCCCCAGAGGATCAACCACTTTTTCCGGGAACGCAATGCCCGCACCATGCAGACCCGGAACGAGTTGCTTATGCTCATCCACAAACCCGCCAAAGCTCGAATCCCATTCAAGCCGATCAGCGTGTCGTCCATTAAGGGTAAGTCGCGGTAATTCATTACGCGTATAACCTACTGCGTACACGATATGCGTACAGTTCGGGAAATGGGCTTCATACTCGGCCGCTTCTTTGCCGTTGGCTGTGTCAATCTTTTCAATGAAGCGGCCAGCTTCAGAGACCGGCAGGCGGGCGTCTTCGAGCTGCTCGCGCGCAAATTGTGCTGCTTGGCCTTTTAGGCCCGTGTTGTCACGGAGGATCCAGCCGTCCATAAACTCGGCGTAGCGGAGGGGGTGTCTCGTGAACCACTTTAGGCGTAGGCGCGGATGAGTGGAGCGTGCGAGGTCGACGAGGTTCATGATGGCCAGGATGGCGCTGTGGGATGCCCCAATGACTGCGACGGTCACGGGCTCGTTTCTGGGTAAAGATTCGTGCAAAATGCTTGGCTTTAGGACCGTGTCGAGGTCGAGCTGTTGGATGGGGTTTTCCGCTGCCGCTGCTGGCTGTACCGGTGTTGTTGGTGCTGAGCCTGTGCAGAGGATGAGTCGGGGAGCGGATATTTCGATGTTGGACATGGGTTGAGCATCAGCTAGGCGAATGCGGACGGCCCATGTTGATTTCTATCAATAGTTTAGAAATGAGGTTATTTGCTTCAATGGGACAGGCGCTTCTTACGCTATCCTCATAATTGGCAGATGCCACTTCACCGCGAAACTGAGAGACTTGTTTCATTTTGAGCAAGCCAGCTGTCAGGTCTTTGCACATATCGGCGGCATAGTGTAGAGCACAGGTATCATCCTGATCCAACTTGGTCATGGTCGAAAAGGCATTCGGAGTCCGTGTGTTTTGAACTATGCTTCGAAATGGTTGCACGCCGGTGGCATATGAGGCGAAAAAGGATACTTTGGTGTTGCTAAACAAAGGGTTTGTGGTCAGCCTGCAAAGGTCCGGGTAATTTTTATATTGATCTGGTCCAACTGGGCTGACTCTCTAGTCACATAACAAGCGAGTACGGTCATGGTGTAGTGTGTAGGCATACCTCGGGACCTCTCGGTATCTACTGTTTACACGTCCTCCATCGAACACTGGATCAACCCAGGCGATTTTGTTCAGCCCCAATTCAAGGAGATTTCCCAGTGTTGCGACGCCAGCCGGGCCAGCTCCGACCACCACTGCGGCGTAGTTTTGCGATATAACTCTGCTCATGGTGGTGGGGATTTCAGGTGGTGTTGTGTGTTGTCAAAGGCGGAAATCAACAAATCAACAGAGAAGTGATTGTACGAAAGATAAGAGAAAAACAGTTATTCAAAAGAGAAAATAATCGCTTTATATTCAGTATATAGCCAATTCTGGAGATAAAGACAACGTAGACAGCGTGCGCAATCAAGTCGGGCGAGACGTAACTAGTCGGCCGTGTACTCGTCATGAGCGGGGAGATCGGGTGCGGTGAAAACGTCGGTGGTTTTGGCTATCGCTTTCCCAGATTCTCTGGGGGAGACCACGTGTGGTACCAAAGACCCAAACCGCTGTCCACCGTGGATTTCGTTTCCCGCTGATAAGCGTCCATTTTCGCCTGTCTCGCTTGGGACAGCATAATATTGTTCTTCCTCCCCGTCTTTTGCCCTTCATGTTGGACATTTTTCTATTCGATCGACCGTTTCGCGCGAGAGACCAATTCTCTGCGAATTCACGCACATCGTTTCCTGCATTTTTCGCTGCGTTCGGTTATTCCTGGAGCATTCTCGGCCGACACGCGGACGGTTAGCACGACATCAGCACACCATGGGCGATTTCATTGGTCACATGGCTAGGGGCCATTGTTAGGCTGGAAGTTTCAAGGGCAATCCTGAGCAGGTTGCACAGCTGCCACCGCTCAACTTTCACGCCTTTTTGGCGGCTTCAAGGAGCAAAGATTCATGGTCATTGTCGAGTATAATAACCTCAGCAGGCAGAGAGTGTTAAGAAAAGAATCAAAAGCGACGCTGCTGGGGGCGACCTGCTTCTTTATGTCTGGACGAGCGCTCTATTAGGTCTAGCGCGGCCCTTAGCGCGGATTGCGTGATTGCAATTGTTGATGCCTGAGGCCGCCATTTTATTTAACGTATTTCACGGGTAAACGGTCCACACGGGTAAACGGTCCACTCGGCCGAATTTCGACTCGATTTTTACACTCATTTTCTCAACAACCTCAAAACATCAAAAAATGCCGAAAACACGTATAAAAAATGATCCTACCTATGAAGCAAGACTTGATCTTGCTATAAACACGTTAAATAGTCAACAAATCACGTCGGTTCACAAAGTTGCGCGTCTTTTTAATGTCTCCAAAACAACTCTTCTAAATCGCCTCAAGGGACGGCGTACCCAAAAAGAGGCAGGAATTAATCGTCGGAAAATTACTCCAACTGAGGAGGCTTCGCTTAGAAATTGGATACTCTCATTAGAACGTCGAGGATTGCCTCCAAGGCCTTCAATGCTTCAACAAATGGCGAATCTTTTACTTGCTCAAAGAGATCCAACCAAAACGCCTAAGAAAGTGGGAGTCAACTGGATAACATCATTTTTGAAGCGACAACCAGATCTCAAATCTAAATTCGCACGCAGACTGGCTTATAATCGTGCGCTTTGCGAAGATCCGGTCCTAATTAACACCTTTTTCAAATCATTACTCCGCCTAAAACAGCAATACGGAATTGTTGATGACAATATATACAACTTTGATGAGACCGGATTTGCCATGGGGATTAGAACTACAGCAAAAGTTATATATAGCTCTGATCGCTCAGGCAAACCAAGCATCATTCAACCTAGAAATCGGGAATGGGTAACAGTCGTTGAATATATAGGCAGCAGTGGCGTTGTTGTACCTCTATTGATTATCTTCAAATCAAAGCATAATCAAGCCGATTGGTATACGGATCCAATATTGCCTCATGATTGGTCAATAACCCATTCGCCAAAGAATTGGACGTCCGATGAACTAGGATTACAATGGCTTGAAAAGATATTTGAACCTTTTACAAGACCGCTCACAGTTGGCGGTTATCGGCTCTTAATATTAGATGATCATAGCAGCCATTTAACACCGGAATTCGATCTAGCGTGCAGTAATAATAATATTATTACATACTGTTTACCTGCACACTCTTCACACCTGCTTCAACCATTAGACGTTGGCGTTTTCTCCGTTTTGAAGCACTTATATGGAACCGCGATTGAGAACCGGATTCGGCTTAGACTTCACCATATTAATAAGTCTGATTTTCTTGCTATACTTACATCCGTACGGCTTCAAACTTATTCTATACAAAATATCAAAGCTAGCTTTTCACATTCCGGAATTATGCCATACGATCCGCAAAAAGTCTTATCTCAATTACAAATTACAATCCATGAGCCTATACAAGCGTCGAGTCGGCCTAGTACATCAAGCAGTCGTGCTTGGAGCCCTAAAACGCCTCATAATTCTCGTACGTTGACAAAGCAAGCAAAGAGCGTTAAAAAGCTTCTTAATATAACCAATTTGGAATCAAATTCGCCGTCAAGTCAAGCCCTAGATCAGTTGATCAAAGAGTCATTGATTACTATGCATAATGCTGCCATTTTAGCAAGTGAGAATCATAATCTACGCGAAGCAGTTGATCAACTACAAAAACGTCGTACTCGCCGTACTCGAGCCCTTCCAAATGAGGGTATTTTGACTGTTTCCGAAGGCCGAGAGCTTGCTCAAGAGCTTAATGAAGCTCATGAGGCCCCTCCGTTGACCAATCATAATGAAGCTTCGCAGCGACCTCAGCGCGCACCACCTACGTGTACGTATTGCTGGGAACCAGGGCATAGGCGTAATCGGTGCCCAAATCAAAACCGATAGTTAATTAAATAATTTATTTGTGTTTTGTATGTATTTTGTATAGAAATAATGAACTTCTTGTTCCGGAGTGGACCGTTTACCCGTGTGGACCGTTTACCCGTGAAATACGTTACATGTGAGTTTGAGTGCCTGAGTGCCTGGAGTGAGCCTCTAGAGTGACGAGTCTGATCTCATATCAGCCTCATTGATATTATATTATTATTATTATATCATGCCTGATTATAATGTCAAGTTCAGAGCGCTTGATGCGGCAGTCACTCTTTCAGAAATAATGATGCTATTCATGCAAGCAAGCAGATCAGTGGGATTGCAATTCCCGCCTTTTCTCATCTACTTTACGCAGGAACAGCTCGACTTAGTGAGCGTCGATGAGGCTCTTTTGTCGGTCAACATGGACTAACCAAGTGACTGCAACGTTGAACGCGGATTAATATTTTTGCATGCTCGAATCAGAGCTGCTCTGTGACAGACTGCCAGCTGAAGGAGTTAGCCTAGCCCAGACTGTCCAGCACTAACATGCCGTGCCCTGCACAGCCTCACATGCAAGCCACGCTGAGCCTGGCAAGGCAGACGAGTTGATGTCAACAAATATGCTGGACCTGATCCTCGAACAGCAGCACCCCTCAGCACAACAACAACTTAAGGCACACACAGAGTGAGTCTCGGTCGCGCGATCAGCCATGAGGTGCATCACGGTAGGTGGAGTTCTCAGCCGGGATGCACTGGTTGGACGGTGTCAGAGTCTCTCTTAGAGGACTGCAGGCACACAGGTACGTATGGGAGTCCAAGTCTGATAGCAAGGCACACTGGCCATGCACGCGCGTCTTGCGAAATGAGCGTGTGTAACTGTTCACTTTAGCTGCTATACAGGCGTCCCCGATCTTATCGCCGATAAATGCCTCGCCGCCATTGGCCAATGAGGCGGTGGAGCAGGCGGCCGGGCTGAACCGCTGTCCAGTGCCAGACAGCTTGCAACCGCCCAAGGCACGCCGGAGCCTCTTAGGGCCCTCTAGCAGCGCATACCCTCCTTCCCTCCCCGCTTCGACATCTCCTCCGTCCAGCCTTGTCTTGCTTTTCTTTTTCCTCTTCCCCTCGTCAATTGACTGCGTCCTGGCTCGACTACTATTACGCATTCTTCATCAGTCAAGCTTGGCACTACGTCGAAAGCGCGCCTGCTGCTTATATAACTGGGCCACCGCCACACTTGCGACAGCCCAGCCTCTTTTCCTTCCTCTCGTCATTGACTCGAGCGTTGAATCTCCCCGAGCGACTCGTGACTGTCGTACCTGCGTCATTGCTCTGAAGCGTCGTTTATCTTCCCCTCTGCAGTCCTGGTTTTTTCCAAGTGCACACAACGTATACCTATAAATATATTTACTCGAGTCGCTTTCCCCCCGCGCTGGCCACTGCGATGCGTTAAGTGACCTCTTGTGCGCGCGCATTCACCCTTTGGTGCCCACAGCCTTCAGCCACAGGTAGTGAGTTCCCACTTGTATCCAGGCAACTTCATTATCTGCTGCTGGGTTGGACGCGCATCTCGATACCATACTATACACCCCCGCAAAACAGACGGCTCCTACCAAGCTTCTGATATCCGTTCTCACAAACATGGGCAGCCATGATCAGCTCGGTCTTCCGCACGCGGCTTTCAACCAAACCGCCTTTGAAGACCCATATCTTTCCGGCCCTTCTGATCTAGAGGAAAACTTTCTCGAGCATCATACGCCGAGCGCCTCTTCAGTCGATCACTCGTCCGTATCTCCTGCTGAGAATCAGCATGCAAGCGATGAACCGAATCCGCACCGCGTTAACTCCTTCGACAAGTTTGTTGACTACGACCAACCCTTTTTTTTAATGAACGATATGCTATCGGGAGCAGGAGATCACATCGATTCGGGTTCACCAAATGCGGATTCTCATATGTATTTAGAAATAGATGACAACCAAACGGCATCATCACAACTACCCGGCTATGCTCTAGCCCAACCAAGTTTGGTTGCCGATGTTACTGAGCCGCAACAGCCAAATCTCATGTCAGCTGGAATATCACAAGCAAACCAGCCGCCTAGACTGGAAATACCCGATTCATCTAATGATGCAGTAAATCACTACGGCCCGTCGATTCCATCTCCCAGTCCTGTCGTGAAAGTGTCCCAGGTTCATCGTGGAGATTCCCCAACAAGGGATGATGACGAGTGGACCAGGCGCAGGAGCAACAGTAAGCGTTCATCGGCTCATCTGTCCTCGGAATCTCCGGGTGATCTAGACGAATTTAACAATGACCACGAGACGAGCGATATCAAACAAGACTCCTCTCCTTCCCGAGCTGGGGATGGATCTTGGATCCCGGATACAGCCACAGGGCAGACAGGTCTCAGCCCCGACTCTCGTAACAACGAATTTGGCCCAAGTCCGAAAGATATGGAGGAAGAACGTCAACGTGCGGAGAAAGATTTCGATATTCGAGTATGGTCGGCCTCAGTTTCTGCTGCGAATAGCGAGGCAGGCGATGAATCTGCCCCATATGAACAACCTCGAAGCAGACCCCGAGCAACGAGTGCCGTCGAGACGCGGCACGACTATTTCAGTTTAATGCAACCTGACGATTCTCGCATACCGGGACCTGGTCAGCTTATATACGAACCTGAACCTGGAAGTGACTTTGATGCCTCCTCTGAAACTTCACGTTCTGAGTCACTTGACGGGCTGCCTCCGATTGAAATAGCCATTCCAAATTTTCATAGCCTCAATCGGACCTATCCTTGGAAAGATCGTCCTGAATTCCCACTCCCACTCCCACTGCCCGTGGAACTCAAGACTCAACCAGACAGTTCACGAGCTGCTATGCAATTATACGAAGATTTAACCAAAAAGCTAGAAACCGCTTCACGTGTCGGAACGTGGGGATCAAAGCCGCTTAATGATGCTGAGGTCGATAGCCTGCTGGAGTCAGACAGCTTTTTCAAGACTCTTTCCATTAGCAAGGCATCCATTCGAAAGTTCCTACAAAGGGGCAGCAGCAGGGGCAGCAGCAATTCGAAAGACAAAAAGAGTCATCCTCAGAAACTATCGCGGCAGTCAAGCCTTGAACCAGACACAAATAACCATGGCCACAAGAGAGAGTCGAGTATCTCATCAAAGTTGTCGCGGGCGACGAGTTTGAATCGATCCAAGGCCCCGACTGGTATCATGGCCGCTGCCATTGCTGGTCAAATAGTTGCTGGTATTGGTAGCTCAGCAAACCAATCTGTGAGCCCAAGAGCGTCGCTCAGTCCAGCGCCTTGGAACCGATCCCGAAGCAAAAGTGAAGGGACCGGGCCACTGCCTGATTTAAAACCACTTACGATAACGAACTTGGGGCAGAAGCAAAGCTCATCACAAACGGCCTCCCCGATGGTCGCTCCAGCATTGTCTATCGGAGCTGACGGTGAGGATGACGAGGATGATGACTCTGGCGATGAGAAGGGCGTATTCATGCCCCTAGCGCCATCTTCGCAACAGATCGTACCGACGTTTGAAGGCTTTAAACGGCAAATTTCGCTCTTAGATCCACGTCTAGAGCCCGCTCTGGTTGATCGTTTTGCTCGTGAGCAGCTACGCCGTTATAAGAAATTGATTGACGACTACGACAAACATACTGCCTTGGTACAGGGAGGAGCCTGCAACCATGACAGATGTTTTGCCTCTGGCGGTCGCGCCAAATTGCTTCCTCCAAGAGCCAATGCTAAAGACCCCAAGGCAAATTACTGCCAGTTCCAAATACCGGGGCATGAACATAGCGAGGATGAAGATGGCTACGATGAAGATAGCGACAAGTCTATGGATAATTCTGTGATGCCCGCCGTATTCGCTGAGGGAATCCGGTTGCCTCCAGTCAAACGGCTGCCCGCTGAATTCGAATGCACGCTATGCTTCAAGGTCAAAAAGTTCCAAAAGCCATCAGATTGGACAAAGCACATCTTTGAAGATATTTGCCCGTTTACTTGCACGTTTCCTAATTGCAATGAACCAAAATCATTCAAGCGCAAGGCGGACTGGGTTCGGCACGAGACCGAGCGCCACCGACACCTTGAATGGTGGGCTTGCAACGAGTCAAAATGCGAGCACATATGCTACCGCAAAAACAACTTTGTCCAGCATTTGGTTCGTGAACACGGTAAACCAGACCCAACAGCGAAAAAGGACAAGTCGACGGCTGGCCGCAGCGCCAACAGTAACGACAAATTGAAAGAAGAGATTGACAAGCTCTGGAATCAAGTAGAAGGGTGTCGACATGTCACTACCGAGCGACCTGAAAATGAACCTTGCCGATTCTGCGGCAATATTAGCAAAGATTGGAGGAAGCTGATGGCGCATCTAGCACGGCATATGGAACGAATTGCATTACCAGTCTTGCACCTTGTCGAGGAGTACTCGTCATCAGCCAATAACAAACCTATGAACATATATAAGACAACAACTCCGACAACGCCTTCGATATCCATATATGGTTCAGCAGATGCAATTACTGCTTCGAATTCTCATGTTGCCGGAATTGTACAACCAACGATAACAACCGATACCCAGCCAATGATGACCTACCCAACTCAGCAGGTTTCTCATATGCTGTCCCCAGTCGCAGTCAATCCTTCTGGTACAACATACCCACCAGTGTCGCCATCCTATCTACAGCCCCATTATACTCCGGTCCATCGAAATTCAATGTCATATCCGCCGTCGCCTACCCCGCACTCAATGGCAACTAGGCAAGCGACTACTGTTTCTAACATAGGGCCTATGCCTGGAGCAAATTCTTTTGGATTGAGCGTCTCGACTATGGGAATCGCCGGTCCCCAGCAGACGCTATATCAATCGCCTCAAGATACATGCGTGTATCCAGACGACTTTATCCCGACTACATACGCAAACACTCCGATGGCGAACTACCCAATCACTGCATCTCCTGAAGAAAACGATCCGACAAATACGCGTGCATACTTTACGCAAATGCAAGACAACAGCTATCAATCTGCTGCGTATAACTTTCAATGAGTTGGCTCAGTTTGGCTCGGTTTGAAATGATCGACGATGTGCTGAATTTCAGTTTTTTTACACTTTCTATTCTACGTCGCATTTTCCAGCTGTATAACATGCATGCATATACATCGTTTCGTTTCCCCTCATTGTTTCGGGCGAGGTTTTATTTATTTCATGATACGATTTCTATTGTTGCTCTCTTTTTCATGACCTGATGATCTGTAACATAACGATACAACACAATGACTACGATAAAATAAATGCATTTATGTTGCAAGCCACCTTCGCCACAGCTAGCTACAAAGCTGAAGCGGTAAATGCAATGCTCATTCCTCTAATTCCAGCTCCGGATACTCTGGGAGCTGCCAGGTTTCCTTCTCATCCTTCATCAGCGCATTGACTAGGCGATCTACCTTGAGCTTCGACAGAATTGCCAGGGCAAAGTAAGATATATTTAGCCCGAACTTGGAACGAAAGATGGCGAGATCCATGGGAGGAAGTTGCTGAACTTTTTCCACATAAGGTCGTAGCACAGTTTCATAAGATTCTAGCGCTGCGCCGACGTTGTCGTCTCCATGTCTCGCGAGTTCGCCCGCAAGCACGTATGCTCCGACGAGTGCTGCCGTTGTCCCAAGCCCAGTCAAAACACTCGGGCAGTATCCAGCATCGCCCAGCAGAACAACTCGTCCTTTGGACCATGTGTCCACTTTGACCTGAGCAACCGAGGTGGAATAAAAGTCATCAGTTGTCCGCATCTCGGCAAGTACTCGTTTGCTTTCCCATCCGAAATCCTTGTACAACGCTTCCCATAGGGCTTTTTGTTTCTCAACCGGCTGCTTAGCCATCTCCTTCAACTCCTCTGTAGTGGCTACCGTAAGCATGGCTTGTGTAAAGTCCTTGTGCGCACAGCGAAGCGACAGCACCTTGAGCCCTGGTAGAAGACAGCTTTTGAACAAGGTACTGTTGAACTCTTCCTCCGATTTTGGCATATGGAAGTATGCAACCGAGTAGCCCGTATCCCTGAGCGTGGAATCGCAGTTCTCCTTCTTGGGCTCCCATAGGAGACGCCGCGTCAGGGAGTTTTGGCCATCCGCACCGACAACAAGATCGTACTCGTCTGAAGAGCCGTCTGAGAATACGACCTTGACCCTGGAGGAGTCATCAAGCTGCGTAAGCTCAATCGCATGCTTTCCGAAAAGGTACCGCAGCCTCTGCGACTCTCTTGTAGCGATCGCGTTGCTCCCTTCATACAACACCGCTACCAGGTCCGCCCTCATGATCTCATATTCGCTCGTCACTCCCTTATATCCTTTGCCGGCTTCGTTGACGCTGAATCTCGCCCACTCTCTACCTTGTTTGTCCACGAAAGTGAACGCTGTCTCGTGTATGCTCCTTGCTCGGACCGCATCGATCAGTCCCAGCCTCTTCATCAGCGGGGCACCATGTGACTTTAGATCAAGCTGGGTTCCACCAGTACGGAACTTGGATGCTCTCTCGACTATAGTGATGTCATGGCCTTGTTTGGACCGCACGAGGAAGTTGGCGAGGGCTGTGCCGGCGATGCCAGCACCGTTGATAAGGATTTTCAGAGGCATTGGATGAGACAAGTAATTTCTTCTCACTTGAAAATTTACTGTTTTAAATCTTAATACCATCACGAGACGATGTGGTGCCCTTTATATGCTCGCCAACGGACGTATGCGAGCGCGGAGCTAGCGACGGACGTAAGCACCAGGGGTCTTGGAGCGGCTGTAAGCAGAGCGGACGTAACAAACCTACAGAGTAACGGACATTAAAAAAACAAATGCCTAGTAGGCTACGAGAGCCCCAGATCAGGCAGAAAAGATTCCAGGTCAAAGTCCCAAAGCGAATTTTCTGGTACCCCATCCAAAGTTGAGGACATGTCGTAATACAGCTCGGGCTCAGTACCGGCTTGTGTCTGCAGCAGATCATGACATAGCTGAAGGCTGTCCCTTGCTGCTTGTGCAATCATGAGCTCACATGGCACGCCTTCTTCCGTAGCTTCAGTTTGTGCCAATATCATACTCAGAAACATGTGAATCTTGACATTGGTGTCGCCTTGGTGCATCCTCGCCACCGCCAAAGAGATCATATCCCTCACGGCTTGCTTGAGAAGCTCTCGGTGCTGGGCTTTGCGATGGAGTGTCCCCTCTCGACGCTGCACCGAGACCTGCGAAAGAAGTTCGCGGCCGATGATACATGTTGCATACCAGAATCCCTCACGGAACAGCCCCCCTCCGGTAGCCATTATTCGTGAGAAGCCGTCGTCTGGTTCGGGAGAGACAATGGCCATGGCAACGTCTAGGTTAACTTTGAGAGAATAGTAGAACAATGGGTTTGCCTGCGCCATGCTGGCAAACAAATAGTGTAGGGGGATGAGAAATCGGCGTACGAAATAATCCATCAGATTCCTGTGGAATGCGGTCATACCAGAGTCGATGTTCTCTTGGCCGAATTCCCTGTATGCGCAATATGAATCAGTCAATTCCGAACTCAGTGAAAGCGCGTCCTGGTAAGATAGTTCCGCCTTAGGGCCGCTGAGTAGCTGGAGAATGCGGAGGCGTGTCGGTATCGAGTCGAGGAGGATAAGCTGTATTAAGGAAGTAGTGTAGGTGCTTCTCGGATGGGCCACCAGCTCGATAGTCGACTCATCAATCTCATCGTCGTTGCAGTTTAAAGGTGCTTCGGTATCAAAATGGTCCAAGGAGATTATGGGCGGCATCGCCGAGTCTAGGGACGACTGTATTGCCATCTCGAGTACAGTAGCCCATAACCGCCTTCGGAGTTCAGCCTGTAGTAACGACATGGCTGGGAGGTGTTTGGGATCGTGGTGAAGCCCTATCTGCATGGCCATACGAACTACCGACCCCATCGACACCCAAACTAGGTCGCCTCCAATTGAGAAGATCTGTCGTGCAAGGATCACCAAGCAGTAGACCTGGAGCCCGCTGACGTCCAGGCGATCTTTTTCCAGCGGGCCGGAAAGCCATGCCTGAGCTGCATGAACCCATTGTTGTACCTTTTGTCGTAGACCCGTGGTGGCATTCCCATGGTCATGTAGGCTTGACCCTATGCTGATTACCAGGAGGATCTTGAGACGCTGACTGGCCGTGGCACTCTCTGGGTTGTCCCAGTATCTCTGGTACTCGGAACGAAACGAAGGCACGTGAACTATCCGATATACTGACTCGAAAGAGGTACAGTAGAGATCGACCATGGTGTCTGCCAGCTCGCGGGAGGGGGGGCGAAGATCAAAGCCAGCTCCTCCGAGAGACTTGCTTGGGCGCCCTGTCTTGAGACGTTTTGCGAACACTTTGGACTTTCGCAGGAGATCTCCAATTTCTTCAAGCAGAGATTCAATCTCAGGCCCGTTGAAGGAGTTCGGCTTGTCGTCGTCTGTTTCTCCGTACCTAGCAAAGAGGCCACCGCCAGCCGCGGAATAGCAAGCCTTGATAAGGTCAAACTGAAGAGGAGTTAGTGCAAAGTAGCAGAAGGACGTAACTGTAGGCCATACCTCATCAGCCGTACCCACCCAGTAGCTCCATTTTAAGGTCCTTGTCTTGTAGAGGCTGACCCGTGTACCTTGATGTACCGTTTGGCGATCAATCAATTTCCCCCCAGGCTCAGAGTGTGCAGGTAGAGAATTCTCAAGATGCTGTATCCGTCGTAAAAGAGCATGTACACTTGGCTGCTCATCTTCGGCAGGGGTGGTTTGAGCTGTGGTGACTTCTGTTTGCGCCGCGGGTGTTGGTGCTGGTGTGGACTGTGATATATCCGCTGTGGCGACGAGAGGCCTGGACGGCATTCTGCCATTTTTGTTTACGATTCTATGTCGACTTTGGGCACGGGAGGATGGGGTATCAACTGATGAGGAGACTGCTGCCCGGCCCTGCGTACTGCTTTGGACGGAGGTCTCGGGCGCATCCCGAAAGACCTTGTGCACACACTGGATCGCGACAGAGACGCAATGTGAGCACGGATCTTTCCGATCGCACTTTATCTTTCGTCGCCTGCATTCCACGCACGAAAATGCCGGTCTTCGGCGCCGGCGAGGTCTCTCCATTTGTAGCGTGCTGGAACTTGAAGAAGCGGACAAAGACGGCGAGAAATTACACGTTTTGTGCCGAGCTAGTCTCGATCTACATCCTGAAACGTTAACCCTAACCCTAACCCCGAATTTGGCTGTCTGCTAGAACACGGAATGCTCTACCGCATACCAGGAGGAACACCTTGTGCTAATACCTAAATGGCTTTGTCCATGTTTACCGAAGGAGTCATGGGAATTGCATCACGCAACGAAGCAATTAAGATGGATCTAGGTCCATACCGATCAAGTTCCTACGTAGTATATCTGATGATTTGGAATATGGACAAGCCACTACGTAGCTAAGTCTGGTGGATCGCCGAGCTTGTTTTAGCCTTGGTTATACATCTACCTGGCCCTCGAATGAGATAAAAGTTGGTGTTTCATGTTTAAAGAGATTATCCGGAAGGCTCTTAGTAGGATTTTATTAAGCTCAGCCAATCCAGTAGATGCCTACGGAGTTCTCCGTATGTAAAGCCCAAGGTACTGTAGGAATGCATCTGGTCTTTAAATGAGTTTTATCTAGACTACTCTAGCGTGTTGGCACTTGGCAGGCATTTAAGATGGATTTGCAGGTAAAGTTCTATACGAAGTCCAATCCTCCCGCATATACTTCGTATAGACCTCGTGGGTCTACGTCTGTTACATCGTTGATTTATTTCTTCCAACAACGCTATATCTTTGCAATTACAATGTTTTGAAACAAATAACTATATAAAGGTCTAGATGGCCGCAACATATCAGTGCATTGAACTATCCAGACCAACCAAAATGTCGTCAACCTCCATTCTCTTCGCCGCTCTCGCAGGCAGTCTTGTGCAGACAGCATCTGCCGGTTTCTCTTCGGAATGCTCTGACATTGCATTGAACACAAACTGGTTGACTGCAGACTGCCCCAACGACGCTGGAACTTCCATTTCGAGCGCCGTCTACCTCCCCTCGTGGATTGAGAATAGCCAGGGTGCGTTGACGTGGCTGGAAGAGTATGCTCATACATCAGTATAATTGATTGATTGATAGAACTGACATAATTTATAGTGGCTCTTATTCAACTTCGTGCGACGAATGCATACTGCTAGATGACAGCTCGACGCTGCAATGCTACTGCACAGGAACATTTGCGTCGGAGACGGGCAATTCAACTCTCGATCTAGGTATATATCTATACGCAACATACGAGCAATTCCTTACTAACTATCTACTACGCAGAGCAATACATCGCCAACTACAACGGCCACCTCCTCTCCAACCTCACCGGCACCCCTGTCGTCCCCGACGATTCCTCCATCGCCGTCCCATCAACAATAGCCCTAACCGTCCTCTTCGACGACGTAGACGCTACATGCACGGAAACAGACAGTTTCAGCTGGGAGTTCGCTGGCCCCGAGACTTGCTGGGCCTTCACGCTCACGGGGTTTGCGGAGGACTTTCAATCAGTATCGTCTGTTGTGAATGAGGGCTGGACGGTGGAGTTTTACAACACCTCGGATTGTTCGGGAACAGTGTATGGGACGCTCAATTTGGATAATTTGGATGATTGTGTGGCTGTGGATGGGGCTGCGTATATGAAGGCTACACCGTTGTTTAACTGGGATTAGATGTTCGGCACCGAATGCGTTTGTGCATATCGGTAGGCCTTGAAGATGATTTGAAAAGGCAGTATAGAGTAAGCAATCAAGTTATTGGGTAGTAAAATGCTAATATATAAAGAGGTTCTGAATAGTGCAGTAACAAGGACATTAATTTATTCATCGGTCTACGATTCGTCTTTGTATTCTACAAGCAGATATTCCGCGAGGGTGCATTTATCTGTTCCTTCAATGTCTAATACTACATTAAATAATGGGTTACTGTTACATTTCCAAGAGAGATCGACCTTGATTTTGCGGGGTCTCCGCATGGATATTAACCGGGCTGTTAATTTTTATAGAGCGAGTGAAGATCATCCCTCTTTTGATTGCAACACCACCTACCTACTTTCCTTTAGTGTCGACTGACTGCAAAATATGACGATCCGAAGCTGTCTATATTTATTTAACCGAGATTGAAATCATACGTTCAAGCAAGGATTGGAAACATGCAGGTTCTCCGCAAGATCGTCGGTTTAGTTCAAGCCTCATCTCGTTATTTACCTACAACTAACCAATTGAGGCTTCGTTCAAGCCAACGTCTCTGCGGAGGATGACCCCACCAGTATATCAAGGCCATAATGTGCTCCGATTGTGTTGGGAATATGGTATATAAAGCATGGTTGGAATGACCCAAATGAATCCTCAGCACTCAGAGGGCAGATAAGAACAACCAAAAATGTTGTCAATATTCTACCTCAGCAGCATTATCAGCGCTGCAACCGCGCTGTCTTTCAATCTCACCAATTTCAATGGCCAGCTCGATGACAGCTCGGGGGTATTGAAATCCCTGATTCCGATTGCCAACTTATCCGTCGACTTCTCTATTCTGGATGACTTTGAATATAGAAATGGGGATGGCAACTACCACACCGGCGATATTGATTTGCGATATCGCACCGAGGGTCAATCAGCATGGACAAGTGTCTCCACGGCCGCAAATCGCAGTGTTCCAGGGCAGCAGTTGGCAGCATCTGGCGATGCCATCTCTGTATGGGATCTGTCATCCGTCTTCGAAGGTTCTGGTCTCAACGTAACCCGAACATGGTCACAGGACGATGGAAATCTTGTCCTCTCGCTACAGCTCACAAACTGGTTGTCCGACAAAACCATCGAGGTGGGTGGCCTCGGCTTCCCTCTGGAGATCAACAACATCTTCACAAACAAGACAGCCGTCCAAGCCATGGACGAGTGCAGCTTGATAGATCCATATATCGGTCTAAACTCTGGCTATGCCGCCGTGCGACGATTGACTGGACTCGGTCCCAATATGGTTATCTCGCCATTCACCGCGACTACGTCGTTTGAGGCCTGGAATTTCCTGACGGAAGAGTACGGTGACTTGTATTACCAGTCTACCGATTATGAAGGAAACTATGAGTGGCTGGTGCACACAACTGCATTCGCAGATGAGGAATGGGAGGGCGTCGAGCCCTGGAATGAGCCAACTTCGATAGTTCTGCAGCCTGGGGAGAGTGCTGACTATGGATTTCTCTTTACTGTTGTGCTAACAGTTCAGGATATTGATAGCCACGTTGCAAGCCTGGACATACCTGTTGCGCTAGGACTTCCGGGATATGTCCTCCCAAAAGAAACAGTTGCGAGCTTGTATTTGAATTCAAGCTTTCAAGTGTCAGCAATTGATGTCTCCCCGGCAGGTTCCTTGACCATCTCTGATATCGATTCGGCAAATGCTCCATCTGCTCCCTGGATTGGATACAAAGTTACCGCTTCTGATAATGCCTTTGGCAGAGCGCGAGCCACCATTTCATGGTCAAACAATTCCACACAAACCGTACACTACTGGATCAGCGACGACACTTTAACAACACTTGAAAACCTCGGCGAGTTCATTGAAACCAACCAATGGTTCACCAACACCTCCGACCCCTTTGGTCGAGCACCATCCATCATCTCCTACGACCTGCAAACAGACGACTACGTGCTAGACGACAACAGAGTCTGGATAGCCGGACTGAGCGACGAAGGTGGAAGCGGTAGTTACGTCGCCTTTGCATTGAAGCAGGTCTTCCAGCCTGTCTCGAGCCAGGTGCAATTGCTCGAAACGTTTGTGAACGAGACCTATTGGGGAACAGTGCAGCACTCGAGCGGCGACGATAAGTATGGGGTTAAGAAAAGTATCTTTTACTACGACACGTCGATCGACTGGGATTATTCAGATGAATTTGATTGGGATGGCACGTGGGACAAAGAGGAGGCCGATTTGATCGATAGAGCCTATGATTATGTCTGGACGAGCATCTTGTATTGGTCCCTGTATGCGGCTGAGCAGGTTTCTCCGGGGGTGTTGACTGTTCAAGACCCGAGTTGGTATCTTGACCAGGCCTATGAGACGGTATACTATGTTCTAAGCAACAGCGATAGTGTTGGGTATGTATACGATGGCCTTATGGGCGAGTCCATGTGGGGACATCTACTACAGTCGCTATACTATGAGAACATGACCACCGAAGCATCTTCACTCATACCCCTTCTCCAGGCACGCCAGGTCTACTGGAGCGAGCAACCAGACCCCTTTAGCAGCGAACAACCATGGGACTGCACCGGCCAAGAAGGCATCTACTACTGGAGCCAATACTTCAACGACAGCGCCACAGCCCTCTTCACCATCCAAAGCATCCACGGCTACGACCCCGTGGCCGCGCACTGGGGCTGGAATGGCAACGCACGCCGATACTGGGACTTTACGACCGCTGGGAACCCCAACACGTCTCGCATCGAGCGACAAATCCATCACTACGGCTCAGCACTCAATTCGATTCCTCTTCTCGACTATTACCGGCGCAGCGCCGACCCGCAGTCGTTGGATAGTCTGTACGATCTCCGGTTGGGTTATGCCGGGCACATGGCGTCGTTGAGCAATATTGGTTCGACTGGGTTTGGCTCCATGGCGTTCCATAGTTACCCCTATACTCTTGCATGGGATACATATACGGGTGACTATGGGCCGAATTTTGTGGGTTATTATCAGAGTTCTGCGAGTTATCTCGTGCAGCACCCTGAATTCGGCTGGATTGCGTTTGGCGGCAATCTCGACATTTCTTCTACGAATATCACGGTGGCTCCCCAGGACTCGCTCCGCAGACGCGTTTATATCGCGCCTATTGGGCTGTATGTCATGTTTGAGGCTGGCCAGATCCAAAGCTATACATGGTCTGGAGATGAAGCAATTCTCGAGGTGGTGGTTGCTGCTGCTGCCAACAGTGATGCTGCGCAGAGTGTGGTCATGTCGTTTGAGCAGACGTCTGCAGTGCTCGCGTCCGGGGCGGTTGTGCTTGACACTTCCGGTTTGCAGGAGACTGGTACTGGGGATTATTTCATAGATATCCCAGCAGGGGGTACCACCTCCTTGCAGTGGAGCGTGAAGAGTGCTTGATGGGCCTATACCTGTCTACATGATTTGGTAGATTGATATTGATCGGACTCTGTGGATTGAAAGCCTCAGCAAGCTTGATGAATTTACTATGAACATGAATATGCATGTATACTTGTAATACCTGGCCATAAGGGGTCCTTCAGATCAAGGGACGGAAAGATTTATCCCTCGATTCGAGGCTATACTGTATTTTTCCCCTTCACTTTCATCCAACCCTTCTCAAAACAACATCAAATTGCAGTTGAATTGTCGTAGCAGCAGCATTGGTTCAACTTGGTGCGCGTGCGCGGCCAAATTCTTTACATATGTGCTTGGCTTGCGCCTATGAACGGCTATTGAGGCTTGTACTTGGCCTCAACATATTTCTTAAGTCCCTGGGCCTGTGCCTCAAACCCCTTCTGCAACGACTTTGCATGCCGGATCTTGGAATATGCAGCCCGGACCCCTTTTTGTCGTTCCAAAGTTCTGAACTTGCAGCGACCATTCCCTAGATCCTCAACCACTGTAGTCCTCTCTATTTCCAGCATGGCTTTGGGGTAAGCGTTCATGGATGATTCATACACCCACGACACACTGCGCTCCTCGGCATCCACGTCGTAACATAGGAATACAGAGAATGCGGATAGACCGGATTTTTGCACCGTATTTGCAATGTTGAGGAAGGTTCCCTCGCGGATCACCGGGGAGAGAGACTGCAGTTGTGCGCCATTGGCACCTGTAATAACTTGCGCGTTGTTGACGGTGATGACAGGCGAGGTTTGGCTTTGGTTGTCGAGAGCGTGATTCATAATGTTGACTTGTGGATTGAAAGTGTTCCAGTTTGGCCATGTTGAGGTATCTATGTAAGTCTCGAAAACGACGGAGGCTGGTGCGTTGATTTCCGTCTCGCCATGCAGTGAAAAGGCGGCCGATGAGGCAGATATGGTGGTGGTATCGAAGCCGGCCATTTTTACGTGTCTGATGTTTGCACTGATGATACATGCCTTCTTCCTCGCCTTCTTTACTGGCTTTATATAGACACGTTTTCCGAGATCGGTGACCCATATTGATGCAGAGCTTTTACAGGTTCTGTCAAAAGAAAGCTTCGTATTGACAATGCCTTATTGGCAGCACGATGTGAGCATTGAACCGTCATTGGCTTGTTTGCTATTGTACAGTGTTGTTGGATAGTTGATACCCCTTGGCGCCATGCCTTACCATACCAGAGAAAGTGGTATACAGCGAGGTAGCGGCGAGCTTATTTTTAGGTTGTGGCGGTGCCATGGCTGTTTCTCTGGCATATGGTTCATAGAGATCGTACTGAGGCAGAGCTTTTCCAGATCCAGGATTTGTCAAAAGAAAGGCTGGCACCGTCATTGGCTTGTCTGTATAGTTGAATAGTTGATATCCCTTGGCGCCATGCCATGCCAAGGCGGTTACCATACCAGAGAAAGTGCTATCCCGCGAAGGGGGCCACTTTTTGATAACGAGGCTCCATACATGGTTGGAGTCAGATCAGGGGGTACGGCATCGTTGCAATGGAGTGTGAAGGATTTTTGATGGGGACAGAACATGTCTATATCTATCTACGTATCAACTTTCCTTTGATGCTCCTTGGCATTTTTTCCACTTTAATGCATATCCTCTTGCCACTTTTGCTTGCTTATAGAGCGACGGATGTCTCCAAGTACTACTTCAGCACACCCCCGAGATTACGTGACTACCTAACCTCAAAATTAGTATGATAAATCCATTTCACCCCTTGTCCAAGCCAGTCCTTATATGAGACTATACAGCACTATATTTTACTAGAAAGGTAGTTAGAATGCTCGGCGATCACGTGATTTTAGGACTAGCTTTCGGGCCTGAGGCCGAAAAATCATTTCATGCAAACAAGTCAAACAGCCAATATTCCGGCTTGCAAAGGTTGTTGCCATCGCCATTCACCTTTGTCCCAATCTTGTGTCTTTTGAATATACACAAGGTGGCATGATATCGTTCTTATCCGTAAACATGCCATATAATGATGCTCGATCAGCGAACCGGGGAAATTTGACCACGCAAGCATGTGATATCTGTCGTAGACGAAAGGCCAAGTGCAGTTTGGACACAGAAAATCCAAATGAACGGTGTAGTAGGTGTCGGAGACTGGATCTTGTATGTACCTTTCGACTTCCATCGAAGGTGCGAGGGCCGAAGAAAAGGTATGACCTGGAAGAGGAAAAAATTACTGGCGCTGACCGTTGACTAGCGCGAGACATGCCCATATAGAAGGCTCTTCAGAAAAAAGCCATGACAGTATATTGCAATCGCCAACCCATTTGAATGCATCCTTCAATTCTCCAGTCTATAGAATAAGTGAAGAGCGCCAGTATCCAACCGATATTGTCTGCAACAGGGGGCTTTTCATACTCATAATTGAGGACTTTCTGGAACTTCTATATCCAGTCGTACCAATTGTTCATATACCCTCCTTTCGAAAAAGCCTCCAGCAAGACCGAGACTGCACAGATTCTGCATTCTTTGGACTGTTAGTCAGTCTAGCATCTTTGGTGGTAGCAACAATGCCAAGCCGATTCGAATTCTACAGAGCTTATAGCAAGCCTTTGCCTTTTGAATCTCGCCAAGACATGGTGCACCATTGCTTTGACATACTGGCAAGACTACGAACACGCCGCGACTGGTTTGACGAACTCAATTTCCACAAGTTTTCAATCTCGTATTTGACCTGTGCTGCGCTACGTCAGATTGGCGAGCATAACCAAGGCCGAATGGCCGAGGTTGAAATGACACAAATCGCCCGGTTGCTCAAATTCTCCACGACGTCCGATTATAGTGGTCTGAACTATATTGAGCAAGAGCTTAGAAAGAGAGGGTTTTGGTTGGTGTTTTACTCTTTTGTGTAAGTCGCTTCTATCATTATATCTACATTGTTGCATCATACTAATGATCAATAGACATAATTCAATCCAAGACATGTTCGGAAATCGTCTTTCCTTCTTGGATCCCATAACCTTGAATACAATCAACTTGGCCAGTCTCCTACCGTCAGAGGTAGACGATGAGATGATAAACGAGAATGAGATAATCACGCCTAATACACCAACACCCTGCGTGATGATGGGTTTCAATATGCTCTCGCGAGTGTTTTGGCTTGCCACGCGAGAAGAATCTCCAGATCCAAGTCTACCGTGTCCATGCGATCGCATACGTGATATCAACCTTCAGATATCTCACTTGAAGAGTCGCCTACACAGCCTAGAATCCTGCCTAGAGAATATTCCCATGGTATTTCAGCCATGGGCACATACACCTGAACATGAAATGAACGATACCGCCTCTGGACATACTACATCAGCGAAAAATGCTTCCATGAGAGTCAATATACATGTTACCCACCTCTGGCTACAAAGCTTACTCCTAGATCAATTAGAAGCTGCCCAGCTGCAACAGTCCGCGGTTGAACTGGGTTCACCAGCAGAAAACGATTTTTCAATATCGCAACGGCGATGGGTGTGGTCGAAAAGAGAGCATATTTGCCACCAGCTCTTCTTCCTTTTGAACAGCAGCTCGCCACTAAGTCTGGAGATAAATGGTCTGCACTTGGCATACAAAGTGCGTGATATCGCAGCTAGCTTTCTTGCTTGTCCATTCCGAGAAGACGAACCGGAAGCAAGACGTGCTGCTGAATACATACAACAATTTACTTCCATACTATCACGATTGGACAGAAGCGAGAGCGTCAACTCCATACATTTGCAGACATGGACTGATACGGACCAAATTCGCTCGACTAGGCTGGTGCCTTAGACATCCGTCGTGGCTAAGATAATGAGATGATGTCCAAATAAGCTTAATTCAACGGCCGTATACTAAAGCTTAAAAAGACTACTTGCATGATTGACAGTTCTGTTGAAAGGGGTCGGAGTTGAGATATGTTATTTCTTCTCGGCCCCTCTTGTAGAACCTCGACTGTGAATCATATTCGCAGAAAATAAATTCTCTATATGCAATGTATAGAAAGAGAAAAGTCTATAATTTCTATATCCACAACTTATAGGCCCGACCAAAATTTCGTCTCAGTGAGCACAACCTCGCTTTCCAAAAAGGTTCCACGGCTGCTGGTGCCAATCAATATTTTATAAGTATCGGCCTCGCTGCGCCAACTAGAACTCTTTTCATCCCAGAAGCTTGTTGCGCGAACCAAATCCAGGTTTAATTTAACGAGCTCTTGACTGGCGGGCTCAAGATATACCTTGGCAAATTCTTTGAGCTCCTTCACTGGTCGCTTGATGGGTGGCGATACGGGAGACACATATACCTGGATAACCTCTGCTCCAGCCCGTGATCCTGTGTTCTTTACAGAAACGTTTACCTCAAGCTCCGTTTCAGAAACTCTGTTCAGGTCCAACGAAGACAGCTCAAATGTGGTATATGAAAGACCGTGGCCAAAGGGAAACAATGGCTCGAGCTCGAGCTCGTCATAGTATCGATAACCAACGTATACATCCTCTCCATACAAGACTCGGCCTCCCTCGGAACGGTAGTTTAGATAAGTGGGATTTTGTTTGACGGTCCGTGGGAATGTGAGCGGCAGCTTTCCTGACTGTTTTCGAAATATGGTTAGTTTTCTGGTTAAGTATATGAAAGGGAACTTGGCCTACCGGATTCGTGTCACCAAAGATTATATCTGCAATAGCACGTCCACATTCGTTTCCTCCATACCACGCTTGTACAACAGACTTGGCTTTTGAAATCCATGGCATTTCGACTGGAGTGCCGCTTTGAATTACAACCACTGTGTTGGGATTTGCATCAAGGACACGTGATATCAACTCATCACTGTGAGGCGGCAATTTCATATTGAGTCGGTCCTCACCCTCTGATTCCCATTCAGAACTCAAGCCAGCAAATAGCACGACTTGGTCGGTATTTGAAGCTAGTTTAACGGCAGCCTCAATTCCTTCTTCGGGTGAGATCCGTCTCGCAACCCCCAATCTGAAGCCTCCATGTCCAAAGTAGACTACACCGGGCATTTTGATCTTGCTTGTCTTCTCACTAGCCCACTCGACAAGAATTCGGTACGCCTGTCCTGCCACCAGTTCGACAGATCCTTTCTCTTCCACGGTTCCAGTTCCAACAAAACTTGATCCTGGTCTCTGCACGTCGGCATTGTTTACCACCAATTCCCCATCGATGTAAAGCTTCCCTGTTCCTCGAACGCACAGACCAAAATCATAGGTCCCAGATTCTTCAGGTGTAAAGTAACCCTCTGCATCGGCATACCAAACAGGACGGAGATTTGGATGGTTGTAGTCGAGGAAAAACGGGCTGAAATCTGTTTCATCGCGTGCTTCAAGCATTTCTCGGTTGGGTGCCCCCGGCGGATCGTTGAAAAATGTGAGTGAATATCCAACCCGGCCATCTTCCGTTCGGAGCTCCTTTCCTATCACAGGTAAAAGTTGATGGGCATACACCCCCTGCGCAAAGTCGACTCCGCCAGAAGCCGAACATAAAATCCCATCGAATGGGGTGACAGCTTCGTATGGTTTGAGAGTTGCGCTGCCACCTCCGCTATACGCGGCAATTTTGGAATTGGGTCCAATAACTGCTATTCTCTGGGTTTTGTTCAACGGCAGAACGTGCTCCTCATTTTTGAGAAGCACAATTGCATCGGAAGCTACTTTTCTCAACAACTTTTTATCTTCGTCGCGGTTGAGCTCAAGCTCGGGGGCATTCTCGGGAACCCCCGACTTAGCAGCCCTTTGCACCAGTTTCAGAACCTCGCGGACGCGGTCGTTCAATACTGCTGTGGAGATTTTATTCGATGCTATAGCATGACTCAGGGCACTGCCGCGCCATCTCGTTGGACCAGGCATTTCTAGATCAAGACCAGCTTGGATGGCTTCTGAAGTACTGTACGTTCCGAACCTAGACAAACCACATACAATTAATATGAGAAGATAATTGTAATCAAGACCCTTACCAGTCACTCATAACTAAACCGTCCCAAGCCCACTCTCCTCGCAATATATCTTGCAGCAATTTCGGACTTTCCGACGCATGTGTGCCGTTCACTTTGTTATATGCAGTCATGATAGCTTCTGGCTTTCCGAGCCTAAGCGCAATCATAAAGGGCAGCAGATATATTTCTCTCATCGCTCTGTCCGTGACAATTGAATTTACTGCCATTCTCTCGTGCTCCTGGTCGTTGCACACGAAATGCTTCGGTGTTGCTATAATATTTTTGTCCTTCAGGCCTTGACAATAGTTTCCAGCAATAACCCCAGATAGTAAAGGGTCTTCTGAAAAGGACTCGAAGCCTCGACCACCCAATGGGCCGCGCGGGATGTTAATTGTCGGTCCCAAGACGACATGTGCGCCCTTGGCCTTTGCTTCATCGCCAAGCAGATTTCCAATCTTGCGACTTAGATCTTTGTCGAATGTCGCGCCGATTGCAGTTCCGCATGGTAGACAAGCTGAGGGTATGCTTCCGAAGAAGCGTGTGCCTCGGACTCCATTGGGACCATCTGATAGTCGCACCGAGGGAATTCCTAGTCGCTTCACAGGGGCGGTGTGCCAGAAGTCGTTGCCTATATAAATAGAGCATTTGAATTAGCATTGTAAATTTTTGAGAGTAGTTCATCGCAAGTACCTGACAACAGGGCAATCTTCTCATCTATATTCAATTCTTTCAACAGAGATTCGATATTTGCATCTGCGATTTGAGAAAACTCCTCGCAAATAGTGACGGGGGACTCAAACTGCGACATCTTTGTTACCATTGAATTACATGCACTGGGTAGGAGAAAAGGTTGAAGGGAGGAACTTGAAAATGCAAATATCTATCAAAGATATACCTCTAATCAGCAACTTACGTAAATAATGCCTTTCACTGGTTCCAGTTATGGATCCTCGGAGTAGGACCGAAGGAGCTGTCTTGAGCTCACTCTTGAAACAAAGTGGAAATGGATAAAAACAACAAGTTGTGGATTATCTCGTTGCCGGCAAAGGAATCAATATTTGATTCGGAAGATAACCACTATTTGCTCACGTGGAATAAGACTTTTCCACCCAGTTTCTATACATGCGCATCTTCATATGATCATATCATATGATCGCAGATGATTCGCCAAACCTTTCTCCATAGTCAGCACTTGTCAGACGCCGTTTCTCCGTTTCTCCGCTTCGGGTTCTAGCCAGCCAGGTGCTGTACACAGTGGAGTTGAAATTTTGAATCCCAGGAACTGGGCACTGGGGAAAGTGTATTTGCTATACAACCTCTAGGTAGTAGGAGGATAACGGAGTTTTCCTGGTACATATACTTAATAAGTTAATATGAGGCTCATCTTAGCAGAGATCCGTAGAAGAAGAATTAGGGTTGATCAACACGGCCACCCGCCTAATTATATTGTACAGTATTGACTCTATTGAGGAAAGGGAGAAGAAATTAAAACCGTGATAGTAGTATATAGGTTTCTATAATTCGTAGGTGTGTATAGATCTAGATCTGTTTTTTGTGTCCCACGTGGTTCTGCATTTTTTTCACTTTTTCCATTTCAGGGTTTTTTCGTCTCTCCGTTTCTCCTTTTCTCCGTTTCTCCTTCCCATTCTTCATCGCCTCGCCTTGCCACTTCTCCTGGAGTACGCATGCTCGCTTACCCCATACATGCTAGGTCTTAGGGTAGTGCCGGTGCTCCGACTGGACGCTTTTCCTGGGGAATCCCACGCTAGCACTCTCTATGGAGTAGCAGCCACCATTTGGCAAATTTGCTATGGCGCACCTTGCCAGAGGCCGTTCTCCGAAAAACCTATCTGTGCTTGAACACTGCATATCTCATTGGTCTTAACTCCGGGGAAGTGCAGTATAACAATATAACCCCGGCACAGTCGGAACAGGCCATCGGCATCGGTCCCGGACATTCTCGTCCAGATGGCGTGCCTGTGTTGAAACATATACCGACTGCAAGTCATTTTCTGCATAAATAAACCCGCTCCCCTCCCCAGAATATCTGTTTGATCTGTTGATATTTCTCGTGTACTACAACCTCCCTTTTCTTTGATCTTTGCTTTGTATATCAAGGGGTCCGGCAAACACTAGCAAAAAGATGGACTCAACCGAAGCAGACAAGCCGAGAAGCAATAGTCTCGTCGGGGAACAACTCGAACAGTTTCTCCCATCTGACCATAAACCATGGTATAAAAAAGGCTATCTCATCCGCCTAAACCTGATTGCCTCTTCGCTCGTCCTTTTCTCGTCCTCCAATGGCTACGACGGCTCTTTGATGAACAACCTCCAAGCCCTATCCCAGTGGAGTACCTTTATGAGCAATCCAGCTGGAGCGTGGCTAGGATGGATCAATGGCATCTACTGGGTTGGCTGTTTTATTGGATACCCATGCGGCGCGTTCATTGGCAATAAATGGGGTCGCAAGCCTGCGGTGTATGTTGGCTATGTGCTCTTGATACTCGGCGTTGCACTACAAACTGCCGCGCCCAACGAAGCCGCTTTCATAATGGCTCGATTTTTCCTCGGTGGCGCATCGGCTTTCTTTGGTTCGACAACACCTTTACTACTCAACGAAACTGCCTACCCGACACAACGCGCAACCTGGAATGCTCTTTTCATGTCAGGATGGTACGTTGGTGGCACAGTGGCGGCCTGGGTGACTTTCGCCACAAGAACCTACTCCTCGTCATGGGCATGGAGGCTCCCTTCACTTGTGCAGGGCTTGGTACCATTGATTGCCCTACCGGGCTTTCTGCTCTCTGAAGAAAGTCCCCGTTGGCTGATCTCCGTCGGTCGAAAGGAAGAAGCCCGCGTCATACTTGCAAATTACCATGCTGGTGGAGATGCCTCGTCTCCGCTAGTCAACTACGAAATGATTGAAATCAGTACCGCAATCGAGGCCGAGCAAGAAGCCCACGACAGCTCCAGCTACTTGGAAATGATCAAGACCCCCGGGAACCGACGCAGACTGCTTTGCTCGGTTACCTTGGGTATATTTGCTCAATGGGCTGGAAACGGCGTCATCTCCTACTACCTCTCCCTCATTCTTGATAGCATCGGAGTGACGAGCACAGAAGATCAAACCCTTATCTCTGCCTGTCTTCAGATGTGGAATCTGATCTTTTCTATTATTGCTGGAATTTTGGTCGATAGAGCGGGCCGTCGTCCTCTTTTCCTATCGTCTGCTGCCATCATGTTTGTCGGTTATGTATTGGTCACCGGTCTCTCAGGTGCATTCGAGAACTCCGGCAAATCAGGCGTTGGAGCTGCTGTCATCCCCTTCCTTTTCATTTTCTTTGCTGGCTATGACATTGCACTGTGAGTACTTTCCCATGAGAACCTCTCGACATGAAGACCTTGAATATGCAAAGCTAATCAAAACTCTTTCTTCCAGTACTCCCTTCATAACCGCCTATCCTTGCGAAATCTGGACTTTCCGCCTCCGATCCCGTGGCTTGACTATAACTTGGCTCTCATCGATTATTGCAATCTTTTTCAATACCTTCGTCAACCCAATCGCACTGGCCGCTATCGGATGGAAATATTACTTTGTGTTCCTTGCAGTGCTGATCGCTTTCGGATTTACTGCCTATTTTTTCTATCCGGAAACAAAAGGCTACAGCCTTGAGCAAGTTGCGATTGTCTTTGATGGAGACGATGCAGAGGTTGGAGACCCCTCGACTATGGTTGCCGAGTCTCTTGCCGTTGAGAAAAATGCGGTGACTCATCACGAAGAAGCATAAGAGTACCTCATCATGTGTAGGGAGTTTTAAAGGGTAGTTTAGGCATAATATCGCAATTGTCACTATACATTCTGTGCATCTTTCGTTGGAATATTGATTTGCAGACGTAGTTGGTCACTAAGGTCCTCTAAGCGTAGCACTCCTATAAGCCTACCTAGGTACTGATTAACTATAGTCTCTCCCTAAATTTACTTGATTTTTATATGAATTTACCTTCCATAGCAGCACACTTTGGCCTTTGAAGTATAGGAAATCTATTAAAGCTAACAACAGCGACAGTGCTAATGCATGTTATACAAGAACTCCAAAATATTCACAAGGAACATCATAATACCAAACCATATTGCCAAAAATTCAATAAACACATGTGCCTTTTAAACAAATAACTATTCAATCAAACATACCCGAACGAAAAACAAAATAATCCCTTCTCAAGAAATCCAAAATTTCCCCTCTTTTTTATTTATTCCTCCACCTCCGTCTTCCTCTTCACAATCTTCCTTGCCAGCCCGACAGCCGACGCCCAGGTCATAGACCTGCGTGCTACATGTCCAGGCTTATTCACAGACCGCGAAGTCAACGGCTCCGCTGCACCTGAAACGCTTTCATCGGTAACAGTAGCTGTCGAAGTCGTACCTGCCGCTCCGGCATGGTAAGATGCCATCATGCGCTGTGCCGTGACACTGTTTGACTGCACAAGAGCTGCCATTTGACCCATCATCGTAGGGTGCTCGATCAAGTCGTCTAAGCGGACTTTGAAGTCTTCTTGTTCTAGTAGCCAAGCTACTTGAGCGAGTCCTATGAGGTCTCCGCCAAGCTCGAAGAATGAGGATTCGGGCTTGAGAGGTGGTGGAGTGTTGTTATGATGATTATCATCATCCTCGGCACTGTTGTTGCTGCCTAGGACTTGCTCCCATGCTCGACGGAGGACGTCTGAGAGGACTAAGATCTCTGCCCGGCTCAGATTCGCCAATTGCGATGACGTGAGTGAGCTCTCTTGGCTTTGCTGTTTCTGTAATTGGTGTGTTTGCTGCTCGAACTCGTCCATTTTGGGGATGGGTAGTGCTGAGAGTGCTCCGGGAGATGGGAGGATCATGTCTGGGTTTGCTGTAAAGTTCTCAGTGGTGTCGCAGAGCATATCTAGGATTCTTTGAGCAAAGGACATTGTGACAAAGCCATCCATAGAGAATGAAAGAACAATTTCTACTCGATCCCTGTCTAGCGCCTTTGAATTGACGGACAAGTCGGCCAGTTCTTCGTCGCTGCCAACAGCTTTGACGGTGTAAATGTTCTCTCCGAGCTGGATCTCGTTGGATGAGTTTGCGACATCATGTTGTAAGACTGTACTGAAATGGGTTGAGCGAGGCCAATCGGTGCACCGGTGAATGATTTGACGGAATCCGAGTGCTTCGTAAGGCATGTTGGCTACTTGCTGATCTTGAATATACCGAAGTAGGTCGAGTACAGTCCATTTTTCACCGAACTCAACTCGTACAGGCACCATGTTCATGCAAGGACCAACCATGGATTCGACTCCTGCGATGGCCGCTGTGTTTCTGCCGCTGATTGTGTGTCCGAACACAACATCTGCGCTGCCGGTAATTCGTGCCAGAGTCAAGGCCCATGCAGCTTTGATGACGGTCGCAGTGGTAATATTGCCATGCGCCATTGATGGTATATGTATAGTCTTGCGTAGGACTTCATTGCTGCCGCCCAGCTTGTTGTATCCGAGAGTCTGGCGGCGATTGATGACTTCGGTCATTCTCGAGCCCTTGAGAAGATTTCTCCAGTGGTCGTAATGATCTGTCGTCACAATCCTTGCTGAGTCACGGACGAAGTTGGCAAAAGATACAGGCGATGGGATAGGACCGCCTTCATACCCTGCTTTGATGGCAGATAGTATTCGTGGAAGTGAGACCCCGTCATATTGCGCGTGAGAAAGACGAAGGATGATGCGGTGTCGGTCGGTATTTTTCTCTCGGACTACCACGAATTGTACGAAAGGCTCTCCTTGTTTAACTCCCTCGGTAACATCGCGCTGTTGTAGTGTGGCAGTGAACTCATCAAGACTCTCATCAGTCTCATAGACCGAGAACTCAGGTCGGACTTTGCGGAGAATAACTTGCAAGAAACGCCCCTTGGAAGCAACAAAGACTGTCCGTAAAATGTCAAAGGCATGTACAACACGGAAGCAGCTTTGCTTGAGACGTCGGAAATCCAGAGGGCCTCGACCGTCAAGACAGAAGAAGTTCAGCATCCAGCGAGACTCTAGAAGAGCCCCTGTGATTGATAGAGCCTGGAAGTCCGTAACAGGAAGAATGTCCACAATACCACCTTTGAATACACCAACTCGAGGACAGATGTATTTTTGTAGGAAAGCTTCATCGATATTGGCCGCTTTTATCAGAGCAAATTTCTCGTAAAAACTGGTGTTGGCGGACGGGAAAGAAGGCTGCTGTCCGAGCATGTTCATGTTGTTAATCTCGTCCTCAACGTAACTCTTTTCACTCGCGTTTTGGGCCACGGTGGCCATGTCCTTGAACACAGGGTTGCGGAAAACGTCCGCAACTGTCAATATCAGCCCCTCGTCACGCGCATCCCCGACGAGTGCCATTGCTGTAATACTATCTCCGCCCAAGTCAAAGAAGCTGTCGTCTTTCGTGATGGCGTCTAGAGACAATCCAAGCTTATCACTCCAGAGGCGCAGCAGTTTTTCTTCTATATCGGCTTGTCTTCCACGTTCATGAATTTGAGCAGCCACTGGAATGGCAGAATCATCCTCCCGGTAGAGATCATCAGATACACTTGAAAAGGCGTCAGACTCTGAGTTAACAGCTACTACGACATCGCGTTCCGTAGCGTTGGATAAGTGTCTTCTCATCGACATCCTCGAACTTGGCCGGCTTAGATTAAACATCTGTTGCACGATCATGCGAACTCTCTCGTCAATCAGATCTTGGAGGCTAGGATATTGCTCCAATAGCTCGCTGATTTCATCCGACCGTTCAACGGAAGTGCCAATGTTTGTGTTTATTGGCGCGAGCGTTTTCTTTGGCCCATCTTTATTCAGGCGGGATATCGTTTCCGTGGGATTTTGAACAAAGGCATTGAGTATATTTGCCAACGTAGTTGAAATACCGGAGGCATGATCAGCCGAAAACATGTCTGTCCAGTACCGGAATAAGATACCCTCCTGGTTTCTACCAGTTTCAATATTTAGGGTAATGGAGTACTATATGCAAAGTTAGTAAATCTTGATAAAAAAGACACAATCGGATACTCGAAGAAGTCCTACCTCGCTCGGATCATGTGCTTCCTGGGGCGTGAACACCAATGCACTTTCATCTGAATCATCAGAAGATGAATGATTTTGAATCGACAGAGCTGTGTTGAATATCTGTTTTCCTTGTAATCCCAACTCATGCTGTACTTGTGCTAGGGAGCACCGTTGGTGTGGAATGGCACGAATATAGTCATCTTGAATAATGCTTGGAATCTCAGCAAGAAGTTGTGATGGGGATAGTCGGACTCGGCAACAGAGCATGTTAATGAAAACGCCAATTGTTTCTTGTATTCCATTGACCGGCGCGTCTCTTCCTGCCGACAAGTAACCAAAGCAGACATCATCCGAACCGGTATATTTTCGAAGAACCAGGGCCCATGCTGCCTGAATGACATTTGCTAATGTTACCCCCGTCTTTTCGCAATAATGTTGTAACTGTGGCCAGCTATCAAAGTTAAACTCGCATGAAGCAAGGCGACGTTGACTGGTAAATGTGGATTTCAGATGAGGGAAATGACATGCTTGTATACCTGTCAGATAACGTTTCCAGAAGGCAATGTCGTCTTTCACAGATTGGTTTTTCACAAAGTGGATGTAGTCAGAATAGAGAGGTCCTCGATCTTCAGATAACTGCCCGTCATAAGCAAGTGAAAGGTCACGTATCAATATAGGAGTTGACCCTCCATCGATGACAGCATGATTAACTTCAAGCTTCACGATGATCTTGCCAGAGGAAGCAACGCAGAGAGTAAATTGGTGAGGCATTTTCTGTTTCCGTTTGGCGTTCATGTCGTGAAGCTTCACTGACTGAAGTTTAGCGAGGACAGCAGAATCATCGCACTGAATATGAACAACATCGCTGTCGACATTCTTCAGGACTGCCTGATCGAAAGCACCTCCTTTGTATGCGCTGTTGACAAAGACAGTTCGCAGAGCCGCATGTCTGTCAACAACCTTTTGCCATGCCTCAATCAACCCCCAAGGCTCGACAGTGTGTTGTGGGTTCTTGCACGTTACTTCGAAAATGACGTGGAACATGTAGGTCTTGGGGTCACGGAGCTGGCTGAGAAGCATGCCCTCCTGTGCAGGGGAGCAGGGATAAATCTCTTCAACTTCGTCCCGGCTTGAGATGCCTGCCTGAGGGAAGGAGCTCTTGACTAAACGTTTGAGTCCCTCATAGTTCATAGGAAGCAATGGGTAGTCACTCAAAGTAGGTTCAGGCGTGCATCTTCTAAGACGGACTACAATCTCCTCAATAATCCATTTGCACTCGGACATCCAACGGTGAATATTGCTGAGTCGTTTCATATGGCCACTGAACATGAACGAGAATGATAATCGATTCTGCACCACAGCCGCCGAGATTTCGAAGAGTGCTAGTCGAATGGTGTCAGGTCCCATATCCCCAACTTCCAAAGGATTCACTTTGTCCAATTCCATATCGGTCGTCTGGAACAATGAGTCATCGCGCTCCAGATGTTGCATAGTTCCGAGATAGTTGAATAGGATCTCCATTGGAACGTCCGAGCGTGCTGAAAGTGGTCGATCATGTGGTGCAAGGAAGCGATGAGCCAAGTAATTCTTTGCAACTTGCTGAGCACTCCTTCTGGTATCCTTTACCCGCTTTAGAGTGTCAATCACATCATCTATATTAAATTAGTACCCCGGTATATTACTATTTTTCGTAAAGAAGCAAGACATACCTGATTCCAACGACACCTGTAAAGGTGCAATATTTGTAAACCAACCAACAGTCCGAGAAAGATCAATTTTTGGGTCCCATGATTCTCTTCCATGGCCTTCGTTAAATATTGTCGGTAGGAATCTGTCTTTGAAAACGAGGCGGAAAGAGTGAATGATTGCCGTTAATAAGATATCCACCGGCTCTGTGCCAAAAACGTCGTGGCAACTAGTCATAGTTGAAGTTGTCATTCCCTCATCCAGAGAGAAGGTATGCCGTTTCACATCTGCGTACGTGTTCGAAACGTTGCTCATTCCCCAGTAATCAAGATTGGTGGGCATTACATCAAACGGCAGCTTGCTATTAGCAGTTTTGCGTTTGATATGCTCTAACTGCAATGTGCACCAAGACTGGAATGGAAGATGCTTATCGACAGGAAGCGAACCTCCTTCAATAATGTCTTCAAGATCTTGCATGATGATCCGCCACGAGACTATATCAACCGACAAATGATGCGCAGCGAGGAACAGGAACTGCTCATTGTTGGGAGTCTCGAACATGTCTGCAACAAATATGGGGCCGTCATAGATGTTTACTTCTCTCTGAGCATCTCCAACTATTTGGGTGGCTTCACTGAGCGTAGTGATATGTTGGTGTCGGAAACGGAAGGAAGACTCGATGTCCTAGGGGCCACATTAGGCTCAATATTCATAAACATGGGATACTACTTACGCTTGAGATTGATTGTTCCCACTCTCCATTTGCAGGCAACTTGAAGCGAGCTCGAAGCATTGAATGGCGAGCAACGATATACTGAACTGCGGAGTGCAGGGTCTGCGAGCTGACACGACGTGATAAGCGAAGAGTAAAACTCTGGTTGAAGCGACTGCTTCCTTGATGTTGATGCCCTTTGGCAGTCTGGAAATAAATTTGTTGGATAGGCGAAAGGCCAAAGGCTTGATCCAACTTTTCATCATGATCAGGCAAATTCACAGTCTCGGATTCCACAGAATTGGCGAGCTCCAGCAAAGACGATGAACGCAGCACGTCGTGAAGAGTTACTTTGATATTTTGTCGCCTGCTCCGAGAGACAACGGCCATAGCTGTTATACTATCACCACCTAGATCATAATATTAGAAAAATCTTGCACGTAAATCGAGATGGAGACATACCTAGACTCAAGAATGGTTGGTTCAGTTTTATCTTGTCCGGAGATTGATTCAAGACTTGTCCCCAGATTCCCCTAAGAGTTGCGACAACTCCAGAGACGTCTGTAATCGTATCACTGGTGTCTTCAACCCCGACGACCTGTTGATAAAGATCCTCGGAAACACTTTCCACCCAACTCTTGACGAACTTCCTGTCTAGTTTTCCAGACACTAACATTGGTATCGTGTTGACCGTAGCCCAGGCCTGCGGAATCATATAAGATGGCAATTGTAATGATAGCTTGTTCTTGATTTCCGACAGTTCGGACTCCACTTTAACAAGCTGGAATGACCCAGAAGAGGCAACGGATTGACCAACAGCTCCAGTGTTTAGCGAAACAACTGCGACCAGTCGCTTTTGTAGGCGTCCTGATTTGGGTATCAAAACAACGACGTGGCGAACGAGAGAATGCAACTCCAGGCGATGCTCAATTTCACCCAATTCCATTCGCTGACCATTGAGTTTGACTTGATTGTCTTTTCGCCCAACAAAGTCGATGGAGCCATCAGGTCTGTATTTGACCAGATCACCAGTTAGGTGAATTCGTTGACTTCCAGAAGTCTCCGAGAAGCTGCCAGCCCATGAAGGACGGTCAACAAAGGCTGCTATGGTCTTCACAGTATCGCCTAAGTATCCTCGTGAGAGAGTAGGTCCACCCAATGCTAATTCTCCAACACCGCCGATGGGTGTCAATTGATTGTGGTCATCGGGATTTACAACCCAGGTAATTGTAGGCTGTATACCGTAACCAATGTTGGTCGGTGCGTCTTTAGAAACATCTGGATTGACGACCGCCACGACGGAAGCTTCAGATGGTCCATAGGCGTTGATCAAATGAACCTTTTCATTCCATTTGGCAATAACTTCGGGGCTCATGGCTTCGCCACCGCAGACAAGGACTTTGAGAGATGGAACAGACGCCGGATCAATCAAATTGGCAACAGAGGGAGTCAGTAGAGTCCAGGTAACGTTCATTTCGCAAATGGTGCCTGCTAGGTCTTGTAGACGTTGCTCTTCGCTGGGAACGCAGACGCAACCACCAACTGTGAGTGTTGTGAATATTTCCATAACAGCAGCGTCGAAGCTAAGAGAGGCGAATTGAAGTGCTCGAGTTTTAGAATTCATTTGCAAGGCCTTACCGAAGGCCACCGAGCTCGTATTGAATGCCCGATGGTCAATGACAATTCCCTTCGGCTTGCCTGTGCTTCCGGATGTGAATATGGCGTATGCTGCATTTGATCCTTTCGCATAAATATTTCGATCTGATGTGATATCGTTTGATGGAATGTTTTTGATTTGGGTTTCATCGATAGCAATTGCTTTCTTCACAATTCCAGCATATTTGGCGTGGTATGTTGATGAATACAGGAGGATTTCTGCACCAGTTTGTGTCACGATCTCCTTGTGCCTCTCAAGAGGATGAGAAGGATCGAGGGGAACAATAGCACCACCGGCCATTAGTACTGCGTACATGGCGACAATAGTCCATGCAGATTTTTCGAGGCACAGTGGCACAAGGACTTCGGGCTGAACACCAATCGACCTTAAATATGATGCAAGGTTCGAGGCATACTTGCTCAACTCTCCGTATGTGAGATTTCCATCCCATGCATGGATAGCTGGAGCATTGGTTTGTGACAAGTACTGCTTTTGGAATAGTTCATGAATGCATTCATCAATGACTTGAGGTGTGCGCTTGTTCAGCCAGGTAATTTCTTTTCTGTCTTCGGGGCTCAGCATATCAACAGCATCCAAAGAATCGGTGCATGATTGGTCGACAGAACCAAGTTGGCGAAGAACGTGTGACAATTGAAGAAGGATCCTCTCAAGCTCCCACCGCGACATGGCGTTATCATTGTAGTGGAAATTGACGTCGACAGCAGATTCTGAGAGTTTGCACTCCACGACGAGAGGATATGTGAAAAAGCTCCCGATTGTTCCATCATCCTGTACTTGCCATAGTTGATCTCTATCATCGGATTCAGCTGTTTGCATGACGATCAGATTTCTGAATTCGCAAGCGGCAGTGGCATCATGTCCCAATTTCTTGATATGTTGCAAACCAAAGTGTTGATGCGGGATCATCTCCGTGGACATCTTGTGTATCTGTAAAAGATAATCCTTTGTTTTGGATTTCATGTCGACATGAACACAGGTTGGAACGGTTGTAAGTACTGGTCCTGCCAGGTCAGTGATACCTGGAACGTCAATGTTTCTACCGGATAATGTCTCTCCAAAGCAGACATCAGAAAACCGTGTACGGTTGGACAAAACAAGTGCCCATGCCGCTCTGATCAGGACTGGCGCAGTGATACCAAGAGTCAAGAACTTCTGTGGAAGTTCAATTTTTTGCGCCAAGGTTCGTGATGTATGGTCTGCACTTTCTGATGCCATTTGCTTGTCGAGAGGTGGGAAATGAGATGGCGATGAGTTGGCAAAGTATGACTTCCAGAAATCTCCGGAAATTTGAAGATTTTGCTTCTCAAGATAAGCGATGAAAGATGCATAGTTGATCTTTGGAGCCGACTGGGTGCTGTTGTTGTATATTTCTTGAACTCTCTTGAGAAGAATGTCTAGGCCCCATGCATCATAGAGAGCGTGGTGGATCAACCAGACGAAATAGGTCGTGGACGAAGCCTTGTCTTGAACAAGGATATACCGCGTCAACATACCACCTTCAGAAACAGATAGCTCCGAAGCATCGTTTTTAGTGCTTTCCAAATCATTCGACATTTGCCAAGAAATCTCTTGCTGCTTCAGAACGACTTGCATGAAATCGGAGGAGACAGTGTGGACAATGCGTGTCCGTAGGATATCGAATTCATTGACCAGTTGCTGCCAAGCAGATTTGAATCGTTCAATATCAACATGCTTGCCTAGCCGGAGGACATTGCGTGAAATGTAAGCACCGCGTTGCTGGACGGATGATGTGACTAGACCTTCCTGGAGGGGGCTGCAGGGATAGATATCCGATATTGAGTCTTTTGTCACATTGCATTGCTTGACTATTTCGTCCACAACTGCATCCTTTGCTGTTGGGTTTCTCAACAAGCTGAATGGTACAGCTGCAATTTGAGTAGCTGCTTTTGAGACCTCATATTTCTTGGACATCTCTTCAAGTGTAGAAAAGCGGAAGATGTCCACAACGCTGAGTGTCACTCCACGCGACCTAGTAATGCCGACAAGTCTCATTGCTGCAAGGGAGTCTCCTCCAAGTCTGAAGAAGCTGTCGTCACTTCCAATCGAGGTTGCAGGAATATCAAGGACTTCTGCCCATAGCTTCTGAAGGGCTAGCTCTTTGTCGTTCGTTGGAGCTTTCCTGTTGACAGATGTTGACAATGAATAGCCTTTGAGGTCTTCTCGAGACAGGTCCTTGATTTCTCCATATAGCTTTCGACGATCAAGCTTGCCTGAAGTGGTAAACGGAATCGAAGAAACGGGGAAAAACAGTTGTGGTATCATGTAGGATGGAAGGACTTTGCCGACTGATTTCTCTAGAGACCTAACAACATCTCGAGTTTCGGCATTCATGTCCAAAAGGATCTTGTCGTTGGTTAGGATAGAACTGCGAGCCTGCTCCTTGCTACTGCCGAGGCTGAAGAACATGGCAAGTTTCTTTGGACCAGGGTGAGATCCAGGGCTCACCAAATCAACGGCTACCTGTGCGTTCTCTGGCATGTACTGAGTGCATTGATACTCAATCTCACCCAGTTCGATACGCTGGCCATTGAGTTTGATTTGCATGTCCATTCTTGCCATGTAAGTGATAGTTCCATCCGGATTGTACCGAACAAGGTCACCCGTGCGATACATTCGGCTTCCAGGTGAGATGAGGTTTTGTAGTCTGTCGCCAGCTGCCCAGGTTGGATTTTGTATAAAAGTTTCCTTCGTTTTCTTGTCATTGTTCAAGTATCCACGACCAACAATATGGCCTTCGATCACCAGTTCGCCAATGGCTCCAACTGGCACAAGCTTGTTGTAGTTGCGTTGGTCGACAATCCAAGACCGACTGCCGACAGTTGTGCCAATGATAGCAGGGTCAAAATTGACAATTTGACCTGATTGAGTAACTTTGTCACCAGCAGCGCATACTACAGAGCATTCACTGGGTCCATAAGCTTCAACCAAGCACACTGATTTTGACCATTTCTCGATAGCACCCGGAGTCATCTTTTCACCACCCATGGCAATCACTTTCATAGTGGGTATACTCTCGGGTTTCAGTGTGCTGGCAACGGAAGGTGTAATACACATCCAATTGGCACGTAGTCTTACGATACTGCCGGCAACATCGTTCATGCGTTCGTCAGGACTGGGCACACAGATACACCCTCCCAGGATGAGAACCGTCAATATGTCCAGAATTGAGGCATCGAAGGTGTAGTTGGCAAACTGATATGATCTCGTTTCTGAATTCATGTGGAGAGCTTTGCCATGCGCCAGAGCACCTGTGCAAAATTGACCGTGTTCAATTACCGTGCCCTTGGGCTTTCCTGTTGAGCCGGAGGTAAAGATCACATAGGCAGTGTTTGTCGGTTTGGCGAGACTGCGGATGGGACGGTCAGGTTTTGGGAGCTGGGCCACAGTATTGGCATCGACCTTGATGGTGTTGTGGAATATTTGAGATATCTTATCATACTGCTGAGTGGAGGATAGTATAACACGACCATTCACATCCTCAATCAAGCTTTTCAATCTGTCCTCAGGGTGTGAAGGATCCAACGAAACAAAGGCACCTCCGGCTTTGAGAACAGCAATTTGTGCAACGATCGCCCATGCGGACTTCTCGAAACAGAGAGGAACAATGACTTCTGGACCTACACCATGTTGAAGAAGAACATTTGCAAGACGACTGGCGTGAACCTGTAGTTCCTGGTAGGTAAATCGAGCATCCCATGCCTCGATTGCTTGAGCTGAGACTGGTCTTTGCCGAGCTTGGTCCTCGATCATCTCGTGGACACATCGGTCTATGCTCTGAGGCGTGATGCTATTCCAGTCACGAACGTTTTGGCAGCTGAGTGTTCCGAAGCAGTCGATATCTCCGACAGTTCTTTCGGCATAAGCGACGTTCAAAATGTTGTTTATAATTTGCTCGAAGGTGTCAGCCACGTTTTTGACCTGGGCATCTGACAAATAGTTTTTCCAGTAACTGAAATGAACTTCGGTTACCGACTCCATCATTTCGATATTGACCGCAATCTTATATTCGCTTGGATCGTGCGAATCAAAAGACTTGAATGACAATGAAGGAGTAGAATCCACTTCTAGGGCACCTCGTCTCTGGAAGGTAAAAGCCGTATTGAATAGTGGCGTATCTGCAAGACCGAGTGCATGCTGGACCTCTGCCAGTGAGACAGCTTGGTGTTCCATGCTCTTGATAAAGTCTCTCTGTGTCTTTTTCAGACCTTTGACTAAGGGTAGATTATCTGTCAAGTCGATCTTGTATACAAGCATGTTGATGAATGCTCCAACAGCCTCTTGAACGTTGTCAACTGGGGTGTCGCGGCCGGAGGAAATATAACCGAAACAAATCTCATCGGCTCCGGTATAGGTTCGCAGGACCAACGCCCATACAAACTGGAAGAGGGCGGACATTGTGATACCTATGTTCTTGCACAGCTCCTGGATAAGGGTATTGTCTTTTAACACAAGTATCTCGGAGCCAAGCCCCTTCTCCTGGTTGTCAATGACCAACGATGGGAACAAGCAAGGTTCACTGCCCGCGAGATACTTTTTCCAGTATGCCACACCTTTTTCCTTGGGTTTGGACTCCAGATGAGCAATGAAGTCGCTGTATTTTGGCTGTTCGGCAGTGACTGGAGCCTGTTCCATGTATGCTCGAGAAAGATCCCGGAATATAATTGGCATTGAGGTTCCGTCGGCAACGGCATTGCTGATATCAAAGCGACACAGCACTTTTGCCGATGTGGTTTTGCAAATTGATAAACGGTGAAGATGGTTTCCATTTTTGAAGTTTAGCGCAGGGAGTCCGGATAACATTTCCCTGGCGGTTCCGTCGGAATCTTCAAAGGCGTCAACCTTTGCACGGAAAGACTTCAGGACAACCTGGTCCATCAGTGATGACTCGTGAACACCATCAATGAATACTGTTCTGAGAGCAGCATGACGGTCGACGACACTTTGCCAGGCCATGGCCAGCTTCTGTATCTCTACCTGATGTTCGGTAGCGGGAGGCTCAATTTCAAAGATAGCCTGGTAAGAATAGGTATTGGGATCTTTCAGTTGACTGAGCAGAATTCCATGTTGCATTGACGAGCATGGATAGATGTCCTGAATGTTGTCGAAGGAGTCAATTCCGGCATTTCGTAAGCTTTGACCGATCTTTTCGATTCCGTGATAGGAAAGTGGAAGAAGACGGAAATCAGCCAGGCTGGGTAGTGACTTGCGATGAGCGGAGTTTGCCAAGGCATCGCATATCACCTCTTTGCAGTCGGTAATCCACTGAAGCATGCTGCCTTGTCTCTTCATGGACTTGTTATAAGAAAAAGACATGTTCATGGTTCCCTCAACTATCACTGCTGAGATCTCGATAAGTGAAAAGCGAGGAACTTCAGGTCCTATATCAGACGTCGAATTGACGGACTGTCCAGTCCCATTGGTAAGCTGTAGTAGCTTCTTTGAATCCTTGGGATCCTTGTTGTGCTGGCCCAAGTAGTTGAATGTAATTTCCATTGGCCAGTGGTTGCGATATTTCTCACTGCCTTCCCAAGTCAAGAGCCGCTGTGCGAAGTAAGGCATTCCCTTTCCAGGCGTTCTCCGGCGAAGAGCTTTGATCCAGCTGACACATTTCAAGAAGTCGCTGTTATCGCCTGTGTTGGAATCTGACGGTAGATGCACAGGACTGAGTGTCGTGAACCATCCCACTGTTCGAGAGAGGTCGATGCTAGAGTCCCAAGGCTCGCGGCCATGACCCTCATTGTAGATGCATGGAATAGACTTGCGACTGGGGAAGACGCGTGCGAAGGAAAATAGTAATGCTGCGAGGATGATATCAACAATATCAGACTGAAGTGGCCCACTGGCCAGCTTCAGTAATTCACCCGTCGCAGCAGATCCGAAATCTATTTCCTCTGTCACGACATCACCATGGGAATTGGAAACAGCGTCCATCCCCCAAAATTCGAGATCTGCGGCCGGGACATCATCCAATGGTAGTAAGTTGACGTCCTTCTTCTCTCTGACATAATCCAACTGAAGTCTGGACCATCTTTGAAAGGAAACACCTTCATTATCTAGAGTTTGACGGCCCTGCAAGAGGTCTTCGAGATCCTGGACGATAATGCCCCACGAGATCACGTCGACGACCAAATGATGAGCAGATATGAAAAGCTTCGAGTCGGCCATAGAATTTTCGAAGAATGTCACTGCGATAACAGGTCCATTGATAATGTCAAGCGACTTCTGCGTTTCTTCGACTTCCTCGAGTATGTCATCGGGATCAAAGTCATCGATGAAATGTAAACCATACGATGATTGAGCATCTTTCAAAATCCGTTGTTTCCAAATTCCATTTCCGTCTCGAGAAAACCGGGCTCGGAGCATAGGATGAATGGAGACTAGCTTTGATAGTGCGTTCTGCACTCGATATTTGGAGACGGTCTTCGTGAATTCCATCATTATGCTTTGGTTGAAATGGCTGTTGTTGCCTTTCATAGCTCGGAAATAGAGACTTTGGATTGGCGATAGATCGAATTCTTGGTAGTTCTCTTCTTCATGGACAGCTTTCTGTGGCAAGGTAACCAGGGAGGCAAGGTGACGGATGGATTTGCAAGTGATGATATTCTCGACTGTCACACCCAAGTTTTGTGCTCGACATTTTGACATTATAGCCATTGCAGACATACTATCACCGCCCTATACTCCTGAATTAGCAAATATAACCCATACTCTTGAGCTGCGATTGTACTTACCAGATGGAGGAAAGACCGGTCCAAGTTGATGCTTTCCGGAGCAAGATTCAAAACAGAACCCCAAATATCTCTCAAGGTTGCTTCAGTCTGCGTAATCACTACAACCTTGTCTGTTGATACAGCCTGCTCTGCTGCTGTTATTTGCTGATAAGTGGCATCATCCATATTCTCTATGAATTGAGTGACGGTCTTTCGATCCAGTTTGCCTGAAGGCAACAAAGGTAACTGCTGTAGAACGATCCAGTTGGAAGGAGTCATATAAGCAGGGACTTTCTCTCTCAGTCTGCCTTCAACGAGTTGAACTTTGTCAAACGAAGATTTGTTTGTCACGACCTGCAATGTTCGATCTTGCAATTCTTCACTCTCAAGATTGCGGAGCGAGAGCACAGCGACAAGCTTCTTTGCACATCTACCAATCTTTGGCAAAAGCGCAATGGCATTCAGGACATCTTCATCACCATTCAGATGATGTTCGATTTCTCCAAGCTCCAGTCGTTGTCCATGGAGCTTGGCTTGGTTGTCTTTTCTTCCAACATAGAGCAGTTCTCCTGAGCCGCCAGGTGCATACTTAACGAGATCACCCGTCTTGTACATTCTCCTCACTTGTGAATTCTTCTGTCGAATACTCCACGCTGGGTTTGTGATGAACACATCTAGTGTCTTTTGCTCATTGTTGAGATAGCCTCTGGCCAAAGTTGGGCCTTCAACGAGCAACTCGGCGATAGCACCAACAGGCATGAGTCTGTCGTGGTTCTCCGGGTCAACGAGCCAAGCGTTTCCAACTGGTGTTCCGATATTGGGCGAGTCTGTATCCAGCGTCATGCGTGGGTTTGCGGCAGCAACAATCGATGTTTCCGTCGGTCCATATCCATTGATAACTCGGACTTGGTTTACCCAGGTGGAAAGATGGTTTGGCGTCATTGCCTCGCCTACAAGAGCTAGATTCTGAAGGCATGGAACTTCGGATGGCTTGATGGTTTGTGCCATGCTTGGAGTGAGAAGAGCAGTGTTGACATTCTTCTCATTGATGAATTTGGCAATTCCATTGAGGCGAGTGTTTTCATGAGGAACACAGGTGCAGCCTCCCATCACCAGAACAGTCAAAATCTCAAGCAGACTTGCATCAAACGTATATGACGCAAATTGGAGGACTCGAGAAGTTGGTGAAAAGGAGAATGCCGGACCATTTTTGACCGCTCCAGAACAGAAGCCGACGTGCTCAACTAAATAACTGGTCAGCACTACATCATTTCATCAGCTAGCAAGAAATACTTACTAATACATCCTTTCGGTTTTCCAGTACTTCCAGATGTGAAAATAACATATGCGGCACTACGAGGATCCCATTCCCCAAGTGCAACAGTAGACTCTTGGAGCGATTTAAGGAAATCCATATCAATTGGAAGAGTCTGCTTGACCACTTCTTTGCATAATGAAACATATCGTGGTGAGCAAAGTATGAGGTCGGCATCAATATCCGCAATGAGTTCCTGTCTTCGAGCTTTGGGATGCTGAGGATCGATGGGCACAAATGCGTAGCCCGCCTTCATGACGGCCAATATGGAAATAGCTGCAAAAGCCGACTTCTCAAAACAGATTGGTATAAAATTTTCATTGTCGTTGCCAATCAGCTTTCTCAGATGATGAGCTAGAGTTGTCGCATATCGGCCCAATTGTGCATAGGTGAAAGAACCGTCCCAAGAGTCGATTGCCACTGCATCAGGACGCAAATGAATATTTTCGTCGATCATATCGTGGATACACCGCTTGACTGGAGTCAAACTCAATTCCGAGTTCCAATTTTGAATGGTAGACATATCATTGCTACTGATGAGGTCGAAGCTGCTGATCTTCTCTTCCTGGATTGCAGAACACAACCTATCCAGCATCGTCTCAAATTGACTCATAATTCTGTTCAGTTGGACGGCAGGGAGTACGTTCTGGTCATATTGCACCTCTATCTTCAATTGCGAGTCCCACATGAAGCACGACACGTTCAGTGGATAGGTAAAGAAATTGGCGTCTTCTGAATTTGCACTTATAAAAGTCATCACTCCCTCGACATCATCGCTATCGCCGTGGGCAATGGAAAACAATGTTTGGAATTCGCAAGCAGACTTGGCATCTTGACTGAAGGCTTGAATATTGTGCAAGCCTGTAGACTGGTAGGGTATGATCGAGGCTGCCTGCGTTTGTACGTGCTGCAAGAATTGACGGACATTGAGATTGGCGTCGATTTGCAGTCTCACGGGCACGATCGATAGTGCTGGACCGATCATGTCGGCAATTCCAGGTACGGGAACATCACGTCCTGTGAGGATCTCTCCGAACACAATGTCTTTGGAAAATGAGAACGCTGAAACTGTCAAGCCCCAGGCCGCACGAATAACAGACGGCAGTGTAACTTCCGTGGGCTTCTGGGCTGGGAGAGTAAAAGCCAATGTTTGTCGAGCCTTTGGTGCCGATTTGTACGAAGCATTAGGCAATGCAGGGAATTGAACCGCTGAAAGCCCCTCCAGACGTTCGATCCAAAACTTCTCCATTTCACTAGCATCTACATCAGATAGATACTTGATGAAATGAGAGTAAGAGTAAGAGTTGCCTTCTTCGCTGGTCTGGTCGGCACTCTCATAGAAGGTCTTGAGCTTGCTGAGAAGTTTTGGCATACTCCAACCATCATATATAGCATGATGAGCAGTCCAGATAAATTGCAAGCTTCCCGAACTGTCCTTCACGATGGCGTATTGAGACAGGCGACCTCCATTCTTTTCAGGAACGAATCGGCTTGGTGGAGCAGAATGCCAATCTATGTCCTCACGAACGACAACTTGAAGAAATCCGTTTGATTTGGAATGGACAATTCGAGTTCGTAGTATGCTCTCGGTCTGATATAGCTTTTGCCAGGCAGCTTTGAATCGTACAATATCAATCGAGTCTGGTAACTGGTAGATGTTCTGGGTAACGTAGGATCCCGGCGTTGTACTTGAGATGGCGATTAGCCCTTCCTGGATTGCGCTGCATGGCAACACATCTTCGATTTGCTCTGGTGATATTTCGCAGACGAGGGACGTCTCGTCTTTAATATCAGCAACGGAGTTGTTCTTGTCTAGCAAGGAGAATGGTGAAACTTCCATGGTTGATTCCGTAGAGCTCGACGAGGTGGAGGTCAATTTCTGTGCCATTTCTGACAGTGTTGGTAGCTGGAAAATATCTGCAACACCAATAGCGTACCCTTGTTTACGGGCAGCTGTGACGAGTCTGATGGCTGATATGGAGTCTCCTCCATGCCTGAAGAATGTATCTTCAGCACTGATGCTTGAAGCGTCCACTGACAAGACGGATGACCATAGTTTCTGCAGAACCTTTTCGGTATCTGTCGAAGGTTCTCGGCCACTCCTGCCTCCAAGTCGGTATGCCGATGCATTTTGAGACAACAATTCCTCCGCAGTGATACGAAGTAGACGACGATTTAATTTGCCGGAAGAAGTCATCGGAAAAAAGGACACCGGTATATATACATTGGGGACCATGTAGCCCTGCAACTGAGAAATGAGTGTCGTCTTTGTAGCCATGGCCACTGACTGGAAGGAATCAGTCATTGGCAATACAAAGTCCGAGTCGCCTTGCGTTGGCTTATTTTCCGTTTCAAGGCAAACGAATGCGACCAAAGCCTTTGATGTGGTTTCTCCATTTCGACGAATGACCAGGTCAACAGAGCACTGGCTTTCCGATGGTAGTGCGTTTTGGATACGATGCTCGATTTCGCCCAACTCGATCCGCTGGCCGTTCAGTTTGACTTGGGTGTCCTTTCTGCCGAGATAGACAAGTGTACCATCAGAGTTGTATCGAACCAGGTCTCCAGTCTTGTACATTCTGTGACTGTTTGATGGGAATAAGGCTGTGTCGTCAATCTTTTCTGCTATTGACGACATGAAAGATGGATTTTCGATGAAACTCTGCGCAGTCTTCTCCGGGTTGTTCAGGTAGTGTCTCGCAAGAATTGGGCCTTCGATCAGGAGTTCACCAACGCAACCGATTGGAACGAGATTATTGTGGTTGTTTGCGTCAACTACCCAAGAGACACCTCCAACAGCCCGTCCAATATTTGTTACATCACTCGACAGACCGACATTTGCATTATGACAACAATTAATGGAGCATTCTGTCGGACCATAAATGTTTTGGAGCTGCAAAACACTGCACCACGTCTCTTTGATCTCCTTTGTGGGAGCCTCTCCTCCAATGGCAAGGCCTTTGAGTTTCGGGACATCGGAGGGTTGCAAAAAGGCTGCAACTGTGGCTGTCATATCGGTAAAATTGACGTTGAGATCATTCATAGCTTTGGCGAGGTTGTTCATTCTGTCGTCTTCCGAAGGAACGCAAACGCAGCCACCCCTCATCAAAGTAGTGAATATTTCTTCCAGGCTATTATCGAACGAATAGGACGCAAACTGGAGGAAGCGAGTCGTGTGGTCAACTCCCAAACGTGCTCCATGTTCTGCAGCACTGGTAACCAGACTTTGATGTTCGAGGACAACACCTTTAGGCTTGCCAGTACTGCCGGAGGTGAAAATGACAAATGCGGCGTTGTTTGGGGCTGCTTTGGTTGTGACAACGGAACTCGATTCTTCGATCTGTGAAAACAGGGACTCGTTGACGGGAATAGCGTAAGGTACAACGTCGTCGAGAAGGTGAGTACGAGATGGAGAAGAAAGAACAACTTGAGCACCTGTCTCAAGAACTCGAAGTTCGAGGGCAGCCTTGGGATGTCCAGCATCTAAGGGAACACAGCCTCCGCCTGCTTTCAAAACAGCTAGCATGGCAATAATGGTATAAGCGGATTTATCGAAACATAGAGCCACGAAAGACTCCGGCATGACACCCAAGGTGGTCAAATAGTGTGACAAGCGTGTGGAAAGCATGTCGACTTGGGCGTACGTAAATTCACCGTCCCAAGAACAGATAGCAGGTGCCTCGGGATTCAGCTGCACTTGTTGTTCGAAAACTTCATGAATACACATTTCAATAGTCTGTGGCATAGATTTATTCCACTCAGCGATTTGCTTCCAGTTACTTATTGGAATGTAGTCTAATTCACCCAATTGAGCCTTGGGGCGTTCGATAATGTTTTCGAGAGCGCGGATAAAGGTCTGTGCTATGTTCGTAGCCTGTTCCTGGGACAACATGTCTGTCCAGAAATCCAGGTCTATAACTGCATTGTCGTCGGATGTTTCCACGTTGACAGTAACCAAGTATTCGGTGGGGTCGTGCAATCCTGCACACTCTGAGAATTCAATGGCGGGTGCTGGGCCTGAGTCTGGTGGTGGAAGCTTCCGATATGATAGACACGTATTGAAGAGAGCTGTACCTGACAGGTTCAAGTCGTGTTGCACATCAGCTAATGAAATATGCTTGAATGGAAGGCTCTCCATATAGTCTGATTGAATGCCTTGCAGCATCTTCATAAGAACGGATTCCGGAGACATGTTGACTCGACAGGCAAGCATATTGATGAATGGGCCCACTGCTTCCTCAATCATGTCGACTGGAGCATCTCGTTCTGAAAGCAAATAACCAAAGCAGATGTCGTCACTTCCCGTGTAGCAGCGTAGTGTGAGGGCCCATGCTCCATGGAGAGCATTTGCAATGGTCAACCCATGCGTTTCACAAGCGGCTTGGAGAAGAGCAAACTTTTGAAAATCCAAACGAAGTGTGCTATACATCCTTTCAGTAGTCGATCCATCATTGAGTGGAGACACATGGCATGGCTCAACGCCAGATAGATAGGATTTCCAATAATCAAGCGCTGCAACCTTGGGTTGTTTTTGCAGGTAAGAGACGAAGTTGCTGAATAGTGGCTTCACGGTGTTCTGGAGCTTTGTATTGTATGCTCTTTGGAGGTCACGGAGGATCAGGGAAATTGATGTTCCATCCATGATGGCATGGCTTATTTCGAGTCGGCAAAATACACTTCCTGTTTCTGTCACACAAATAGTGAACTGATGCACCGGTTTGCGTGCATCCGTCTCCATTGCGTTGTTGTCGAAAATAGCTTGGACTTCATCGTCTCCATGACAGCGAAGTATTTCAGTTGAGCAAGTATATGTACGCAGTACGATCTGAGAGTACAGATCCTCAGGACTGAGACTTTCAACAAAAAGAGTTCGAAGCATGGCATGTCGGTCTACCACCTGTTGCCATGCCTGTGCAAGACTGTTTGCATCTACCGGGAGGCCGTTTTGTGCTTTGACTTCGTATGTACCTCGAACAGCGTAAAATGAAATATCTCGAGTGGTAGAGATCAGCAACCCACGCTGCATGGGTGAACATGGATAGATGTCTTCGACCTGCTCCAGCGATTGTAGGCCCAAAGCCGGTAACTTCTCGTCAGTCAGTGCGCTCAAGTCTCGGTAGTCGAGAGACAGCAATGGATAATCACTGAGTGTTGAGCGATGTTCTAATGGCACTAGATTCTTGGTTAGCTGATAAAGCGTTTCCTGGCAGTCAGTAACCCATTCTCTAATTCTTTGCTGATGCTTCATCGTTCCATTGAATGAAAACGTGAATCTGAGAACGTCTTGAACAATGACAGCAGATATTTCAAACAGTCCAAAACGTGGCGTATTCTTTCCAAAATCAGCCGCTCCTCCTCCTTGACTTGTCTCACCAGCCAGTCCTTCAACTGGGTTGAATAAGGCACCAGCTTTTTCCAATTGTTGGTAACGACCGAGATAATTGAAAGTGATCTCCATTGGACTGTACGACTTTATATTCTCGCCGGACAGAATGCTTCTAGCAAAGTATTCTCGCCCATTGTCATTGACACGCCTGCGACGATCTTTGACTTGCACCAGCGTATCAATACAATCATTCAGTGCCTGGGATTGAACGAGGATTGGATAGATAATGGTAAACCATCCAACGGTTCGAGAAATGTCGATCGAGTTGTCCCACGGTTCCCGTCCATGACCTTCATTGTGTATAACTGGGAGTTGATGGTCGGTGAAAGTCTTTGCGAATGAGTGCAGCAATGCAGCCACTAAGATATCAACCGTCTCCGTCCGTAGGGCTGAATTGGCCTCGTTCAGTGCCAGCGAAGTCGTCTCGGCGTCCAGCTCAAACCCTTCACACGCAACTTGGCCATAAGTATTGTCCGCATCATCAAGACCCCAATACGAGAGGTCACATATTGGGACATCTTGAATATCGTCCATTAATCCTGCGGCGGGTTCGAGAATTTGGTTTGCCTGAAGACGGCTCCAGCTTTGAAACGGTAGGGTAGCATCAAGCAGCGACGCGGACTGTGGATGGAGTAGTAATTCTTCCAAATCCTCGAGAATAACACGCCAGGATACTAGATCAACGATGAGATGGTGGCCAATCAATGATAGTAGCTGGCCTTCATCTGCGACCTGAAACAAGTCGACCGCCAAAACAGGTCCCTTGACAGCATTTAGATGCGCTTGACTATCAGCGATAAAATCCTTGGCTTGCGCACGAGAGGATAGATCGTGATTCCTTAACCGAGAAGACCCTTCGTTCTGACTTGTCAAACGCTGTAGCCATTTTGCCTCTGATTCATCGTAAAAGAATCTAGCCCTCAACATGGAATGTCGACTAACGATGACTTCAATGGCATCTTGAAGGGCTTGGGGTGTAATAGCGCGATTGACTCGAAGGAAAAAGCTTTGATTGAAATGGCCTTTGCTATCATCGCGTGCCTCAAAATGTAGCTTCTGTATAGGCGATAAGTCAAAAGGCACGTCGGTGTCCTCTTTATATTCGGCCTGGGTGGAAACAATTTTCACACAACCTGCAAGCTCTTGAATAGATCGGCTGCGAAGAATATCTTGAACCATTAGACCAAGGCCCTTCTGCTTGCATCGGTTCATGCAAGTCATGGCGGTAATGGAGTCACCACCCAGACTCAAGAAACTGTGATGTATGCTAGTCTTTGATAATGGAATATTGAGAACGTCGCTCCATATTTGACGCAAAATGGCTTCAGTTTCGTTCATGTCTTCATTGGTATTATTCGATGAATTATCGGCTGTCGGTATAAATGAATTTATTGTCTCACTTGATAGACCTTCCAGCCACTGAGAGACGGCCTTTCGATCCAGTTTTCGCGAGGCAAGCACCGGAATGGCCTCGACACATAGCCATGTGGATGGAATCATGTATGTAGGCAAGATGCTGGTCATGCTTTCCTTGATGCTAGCAAGTCGGTCTTCTCGGTCTGGAAGATCAAGAACATTCAGAGGGGTCGGGTTTTCAGGTAAGTTGGCTACAACGCTGTCGTCGAAAGATACGATTGCCACTAGTTTCTGCGCAGTAGCACCGGACTTTGGGAGCAGCACCAGTCCATGTTTCACACTGGCATGCTTGATGAGATGTGTCTCAATCTCACCCAATTCGATTCGTTGCCCGTGATACTTTACCTGGGTGTCCTTTCTGCCGATAAAGTCGAAGGACCCGGCATCGGAATTGTATCGAACCAAATCGCCTGTCTTGTAGAAGCGATTATGGCCAATATTGATATGTACATCTTCTGACCAGGCTGGGTCTAGGATGAACGACTGCTGTGTCTTTTCCAGGTTGTTGAGATAGTGGCGGGCCAATGATGGACCCTCGAGCAAGAGTTCACCTGTGCATCCAACAGGCAGGAGGATGTCGTGGTTATCAGGGTCAACAACCCAGCATCTCACGCCGACAGGAAAGCCGATGTCGTTGGGGGCTGTCTCTTTGGTGATTTTGGCATTGACTACGGCAGCCACAGAGCTCTCCGTGGGGCCGTAGCCGTTGACGAGGTTGATTGATGACCAGGTGTCGATGTTGGCCTGTGTGAGGGCTTCTCCCGCCAAGACCAGGCGCGAGAGGTTGGGCACGTCGGCAGGCGCGATGAACCGCACAAAGGAAGGCGTGAGGAAGGCGTGGTTCGCGTGCAGCGCGTTGATGGCGGGAACGATCCCGTTGAGTCGGTCTTCTTCGCTCGGAATGCACACACAAGCCCCGCGCATCAGGGGCGTGAGAATCTCGACCAAACTGGCATCGAATGTATGAGCAGCAAATTGAAGCACGCGCGAGTCCGCTTCAATCAGCATTGCTGGGCCGTGGACCTGCGCGCCAGAGCAGAAAGCGCGGTGTTCGATCACCGTGGCCTATGTCACGTCAGAACTCCTGTCGCTTTTCGCCATTTTTGTACGGTCTTCACTCACCTTGGGTTTGCCGGTAGAACCTGAAGTAAACAGGATATAAGCTGCATTCGTGCTGCTAGTCGACGTGCTGAATTGTCTGCCTGTTGCAATTTCTGTCGTCTCCAGCTTTTCCATCTGGTCCTCATCGATAGCAACAACATGTTCGGCGATTGGTGACAGACGAGAAGAATGAACAGAAGAGCAGAGGATGATTGCAGCCTCGACTTCCTGGACGAGCGATTGCAGACGGGCTATGGGGTGGGATGGGTCTAATGGGACGAATGTGCCGCCTGCCTTTAACACAGCCAACATGGCTACAATATTCCATTTCTAAATATAAAGTCATCAGTACGCTCTCAACTTTTTGCTTCTGTATGATCTCACCGATTTGTCAAAGCACAATGCGACACGAGTTTCTGCCTTGACACCAAGTTTCGATAAATGCAACGCCAATACCGAGGCTAATTGATCGAGCTCCAAGAAACTGAAACTTCCATCCCAAGCACATACAGCTTCCTTTTGCGGGTGAAGATTGACTCGATCCTTAATCACATGGTGTATGCATCTTTTGACCGTTTCTGGAATGGCAGAATTCCATTTCATGATTTGCTTCTTGTCACTATCAGTGATCTTACTCAATGCCTGAATAGTGCAAGTCCGCTCATCGATAAGGCCAGTAAGCATCTTGCAAAAAGTCTCGGACACAAGAGAAGCAAAGGAAACAGATATATCTGGATGTCGCCATTCTAAGAATATACTGAAGGCGCCATTCATGTATTTTGCCAACACGCGAACCTTGCACTGCATATACCATCAGTTTTGCATCGACACTAATGAGGCACGAGACTTACCTCTTCTGGAAGAGACATGGCCGCTTGCTGGGATGCCATAACCGCGGGACTTGGTGCATTATTCGATGAGCTGCGGATTTGCAGCATGACCGCAGTATTGAAGTGAAGTTGAGACTTGTTAGTTCCGTCATACTTACCTTCCTTACCTCTAAACTGCTCCTGAAACTCTTTCAAGAGCATATCTCGATCAACCCGAATCAAAATTCCCGATGGCCCCGGCTTCCGGGCAGAAACCGCCATGTCGAGTTCATCGTAACCAAAACAAACTTCATTCATGCCTGTATAATGGTGAAGCACCATCGCCCAAGCAGCCTGAAGCAAATTCCTTGCGCCATGCTCGCCGTCGTTTTCAAAAAGTCGTTTGACTTTTTGAGTATCGCAATTTACTCGCGAACTCATGCGACGCCTCGTTCCTGCAGCACCCTGCACGTGTCGAAGGCTTGGGAGATAGCAAGCAAGAGAGGCCCCAGCGTCGTTATCAGTCTGAGATGCCATGTTGATCTTGGATAGTTGATATTGGCGAAATGTGTGTCAATAGTATCTGTGAAGTGGTAAGTTTCTTTTCTCACGGATCTACCGGGATTGAGATACCAACTGATGTTTATCTCAAATCGATTATGAAATGAGCAAAAGAAATTATTCCTTTGCAATGATAATGATATTATCGCGTATCGCTAATAAGCGTCGTATGTATTATGTGAATATGCAGACGTCTGTCCGTCTGTAGATTTGGTTGAGTGTGTATGTGTAGACTAAGAGTAATCGAGCTCTGTCAAGGCAACATAGTAACTACACAGGTCTGTTTGTCCGTCTCCTTAGTTACGAGCTGCAACGAGGTGTCGTATAAGATATTTTGAGATTGATCCACTGTCTAGCTAGGATCGTATGTAGTAAGTAGCCAGTCCCTCGTTTGCCGAAGGTAGGACGCGAATTGATGACCGGCCAGACTCAGTTCAGCACCGACAACACGTGAAGACTAATCTAATAATACCTGTGAGAGCGAAATATTTGCCTGAGACAGCGCCTCCTCCCCCTCCTAGTACCTAAGGAGTATACTATGTATGGAACAACCCCCCTTTTACGAATCCCACATGGTTACAAAAAAACGTAATCATTCGCCAATAGTACGAGTTTTGATTGCAGGGCTATGTAGCTAGTACGGAGTACGTTGACAAAAAAAGTATAAAAAATAAAGGGCGCATCTAACACATGCATGCATATACACTACTCCTATGCAGAATGCAGCGTGTACACAGGCCGACTCCTACTAGACTAGAAATTCGGGGTGGGGCGGTGCATAAAGCTACTTGTGTGCTGGTGCTGGGGATCGGCGTGGATACCCTGATTAGCTGAAAATCCGAGTTCCAAATCAATAAACTCAAGCTTAGACAGGCACGCTTAGAATTCTAATAGAGCATGCTAATCGGGGTTCTGCTCCATGGCGGTTCGTGCCGTCCGTTGGACTCGAGAAGAAAAATCTCCTGATACACTATCCTATACTATACTTTCTTAGAAGGGAAGGAGGCGAATGGCGAGGGCCGGGTCATGAGTAACTTGATTTCTACACGGAATATTCTGCCTTGCGAGCAAGGTCAGCTACCTATTGACGCGGTATTTATTTTTGTGCATTTGACAGCTCAAGCACGACAGGCAGAATCATAATAGCTTAGCTATATTGATTGATGTGATCTGATCAGATATCAGCTCAGTCCGGTCCGGTCAGCAATTACGAGCAAAGAAAGGGCGAGACGATGAAGAAGGGCTACAAACAATCAATCAATGAAGATGATTGTTGAGCTTGAACCTTACTGCTACAGCCTACAAAGGACGTAGTTACGGAGGAGTCCTGACTAATTCTGGTCTGGCCGGTATAAGGCTCATGAGTCAGACGGACAATATTCACAATCAAGTCAAGACACGGTGAACACAACACGGCCATGTGGATCAATAGTTCGGGGACCTGCGAGGGCTCTTGGCTGTGCGACTACCTACGCGGTATACATCTCAGTTGGTGGTGTACATAGTTACGTACTCGGTACGCAATCGCATTATGAAAAGATGGAAAAACCGGCTTATGCGATGGCGTTTTTCTCCCTCGTTCTCGTCGTATACTTAATATATCCTCCAATAGTTTGAAATCGTGGGACAAGGGTTGGTATCCCTATTAAAGCAGGAAGTGGTTGATCTTAGTGGCGTCTATTATTTATTATACATACCTTCAAGGTTTTGGTGGGATGTGGCGCAGTCCAGAATAATTCTCCATAAACCTTACTTTCGTCACGAATACGACAGAGTTAAAAAAAAAAAAAAAAAAAAACCTGTTATATTTTCCAAGGTTGCTAGCGGATATCTAATTATCCCCGAACCAAAGGCCGAAGGAAGCCTGGACAGGGGACAGGACAGCCGACGAACCGTTCGTCGGTTGGGGCTGAACGCCATACATAAAGTACCTTCCTAAGACGAGGGATGCCGCGAAGGACTTGGTTTCCAAGCTTGCCAGGGGTGGTTAGTACATGGATGTCATGTGTTGCGCGTTCATTGGTCTTCTCACCAGGGTTAGAAAAAGAAAAGAAAAAGAAGACTAACCAGACACGTACCGAGTACAGGCAAAATGTACGCAAACTTCAACCAAGGTGGTACATGACAAATTTGTACCTCCGTGACTGAGAACTCTGTGCAAGACGTATCTAATGATTGCCATTATGTGCATTGTCTGTATACAGAAATTTGTGGGTGGCCGCGTCCGTGTTACTGTTACCGACTAATCACATTTAGAATTCGGGCTTACAGGGGGATCATATTAGCCACAATTCATAGACAGTTAGCAGGAGCCCCACACTAAAACGAAAGTAGACATCGGAAAAAAACAAACAGAAGCGGTTCGCTTCGCTTAACGAGTTTGTTGAGTAGACAGTCAAGGACTCGGCACGGAATACGGAGTCCAGCATAGCCGCTGCCTGGAAGACGTACGTATCCGCGGAACCAAAAATAAATCCATCAAGCATTATTAATATATTCAATAGACAGATGGATCACGGATCTAGGGATCTGGTACTAGGCCACTTAGCGTGCGATAGTTCGATGGGTTTGACAGTGACAGGACGTCAATGCTCAGCTTAGTGCGAGTCTAACTTGTCAGGTAACTTGTCAGGGAATCTAATGTTTATTTCCTGCCCCCATGGCTAGGGCTATGTGTGAACTTTGAAGGCTATGAAGTACATTGCAAGCTGAACAATCAAAGATTTATCCGGGCGCCTCGTATTTCATCCGCTAAACAGGTTCTTCAGAAGCACGTCACGGGGTTGCAATAAGTAGTGTTAGTGACAACAGAAAAAAAGAAAAGAAGACAAAGGCCTAACCGCATCCAGACCGAGCGGCATCAATTCCGAAATTCCCGCTTGGGGCGCCAAGCCGTTGCCTAAAGTAGCCGCAGATTAGGGCTTGCCACTGGTACTCTAGGCTTAGGCTAAGGCTTAGTTTCCGCCCTCTTTTTTTCTTCTGACGACAACAAACACATTGTTTCTTCAACAACCCCTCAGTCCCTGGATCGAAGTCTTTTTCCAGCTCGTATAATTCGAGTCGCTGGTCCACTTGGTAGATGTCAAAAACTCTTCTGCAGTAGTCTTTTTCTATACGATCATTACGGTGTCGCGACCCAAGGTTCTTCATGGCTACGTGTTTATCTTTGGGTCGCGATCGATGGATCGATGCCTGAGCACAATTAGAATTCAATATTCAATTCGACCAAATTAATTTTTTTTTCCAGCTGCTAAGGCTGCCAAGGGTCAACAAAATTTCTTCATTTGACGAAATTAGCATGGAATATGTTGTGCCCTTCGTACCTGCAAACGTACCTGCAAAAGGGGGTGGAAAACTTATTTTCAAGCTGACCTGACCGACTCTAGGGCTCAAGCCTCATAGATTGAAATCTATTCAGATCCAGACCGAGAGGACAAGACACCCCGGTCCTGCGGTGGGGAGAAACATTCACCAAGGCAGTTCGTAATAGGCAGCACTCGGTACCAAGCATGTACGCATGTATGTGGTGGTCATGCGTGTCTCGGGTCGTACTACGGTATGCCTTGGATGCGGTGTCACCTTTGCATAGTTCATAAACACGCCATTTTAAGAAAGGAACCAGTGACACAACACTTTGTATCTTGTCGTTTTTGGTACTGTTGCTGGTAGCACAGATACATAACTTGTGGTACCTAAACCCGGAGTATTTGTGTGGTGAATGCCGATTACTCCGTGAAATTTGAAGTCCATACTCGTACATACTACTACACCGGGTTCCATTTCAATGGAGATGGAATTGTGTATCGGGGACCAAGGCAAAAGTCAAATGCCGTCATCATTGTACACGAGTTTCGGCTTGTAGCATCGGAGTTAAAGTAGCTGCTGCTACCCTGATCCTAGCAGCTACAAATACTCGGTGGCAGACGAACATCCTGCTTTGTTTACTTGTTATGATGATTATCAATCTACTTTGGTCATTCAAATGGAGCAAGCCATGTGATTGACACGATCAGCGTATGCACAGAGCACAGTATGTAATATGCCTATGTAATGTATTCATGGAGGCCAAATGGCAAATGATCAGCTGTGCGTGTTCTGCGTGAGTTGTCTTGTCGCAAGTATATTATGCGTTCGCCCACAACAATACAGTGGCAACAAATCCCAGCTATAATTATAAATTAATAGGCATATCATTATGGCTATTGCTAGCGATGGCTATGCGTTTTAATATTTATGGTGGCAGGGGCCAGATCCGTATTAATTAATATCACTAATAATAATGCCACTGTTAGTGCTCCGTAGAACTACTAGGTAGGTTAACAGCCCAAATAGGAAAGGGGCTGCCCATTCTTCGGATTCGCCGATCTCCCGCCAATAGTCGCGTCCCCTGCGCGGCTCCACCGGGTATAGCAGACCGCCCAATGAGGCCGCGCCTGCCTCGACGACCCTCGACGACTCCGCGAGAGCTCCCTCCGCCGGGATCACAATTATGAGTTACAGCTCATATTCATCAAATCAGACCGCTGTTGTAGCTGCCTACTCATCCAATGCAGCTATGGCAACAGGCAGATATTCGTTTTCCGCTTCTGGAAACCGCCTGCGACTGTGACTAAACAAGCTTACTCTGTCTAACGCAGTGCAAACTCATGGTGGCGTCTACTCTGCGCGATCCACTCGTTCCTTGCTTGCCTGCTGGTTCCTGGTTTGCTCCCCTCTTCTGTGCAGTGCTGATGGACCTCCCTCGTAGTTACTGACCGTCTGTCTGGCTGTCCACTCGGTTAGGGTGCTCGCTCATTGCTGCGGACTGGATCCTGATCGTTCCATCGCTTCCAGAATCCAGAGTTCAATACTACGCAAGGATGACCACAATTCACTACAATCCCTGTTTAGTCTGTATACCTTTTAGGAGGCTATAACTCGTCCTATTTTTATTTCTTCTGCAGCCCACGAGGAACGGGGGCCACGGCTAAGACATGATCCAGCTCGAGATGTGTTGTTCCCTCGCTTCGTATGCTCGTCTCCAATAAATTGCATACTGTACGTGCGCAGGACTCTGCTTAGCTTACGCAGCTCAGACCACGCTGAACCAGATCCATAATTTCTTTTTTCTATTTTTCTCTTCTCGTCTTCTCAAACTATATCAAGCCAAGCAATAACGTCCCACCTTCCAGACTCCGAGTTAATATGATCGCCACTTCTGCAACTAATCTCCGATGCGTCTGTCCAACCCTTTGGCGCCGTCTCCTCATTCTAGCCTTTTTGCCTTGTGGGTTAGTTTCTCCTTAGCTTCCCCTTAGCAGGCTCAGCAAGCATACGTATGCGTATTAGTGAGTGATTTTCCGAGCGAGACATGCAGCCTGTCTTCCAGCTCTTGTCGTCAAGGGCAGCCAGCTCATTAGCTGAATCCGATCCATCAAAGGGGAACCTGGGTTGAGGAGATCTCTGACCTGTACCTTATTTCCCCTACTTCAACGAGTCAAGTCAACTTCGGCAAACACTCTGCCACAAAAAACACGAGGCGGAATCATATGACTTGATGACGCGCATGCTGTAAAAGAAGCTTGGCTGCGCCCCTCTCTTCGACAGTACTCCAGCTCCTACCTGGCATGTATGTAAGTGCAAGATTCGCGTGCTGAAGTAAATGTGTGTATATTTGATTTGATTTGTGCTTTTTTCAAGTCGATTGACTCCTGTTTGAAGTGTCAACCACGCTCATGTCTGGATAGTTTTGGGCAATAGACAACCTCGCCCAGGCATAATGGCTTCCTCAACGAGCCCGACGGCAGATTATTGCTACGAGATAGACAATACGTTCCAATACTATGCGCAAAGCTGTCGCAGTGGCTTCGACTTTACGCTCTTGTTCGAGCAGACGATCTTGACTGCTCTGCCGCTGGCGCTTTTCTTGCTCGCGACCCCAGGACGGATATGGTATCTGTTGAAGAGATCGAAGAAGACGACCACCAGCTTATTGCTGCCACTCAAAGTTGTACGTTGATTGCCCCTCATATTTTCTTTTTCGCGTATTAACGCGTTGCTAGGCATTCTACGCTGGATTGGCAGCTTCTCAACTCGTCGTATTGACTCTATGGACTTTACCGTCTGCCAAAAGAACGAAAGCGTCCATTCCGGTTCAAGCAGTGTCAATAGTTGGAACGTCCATCTTTTGTCTACTGTCCTACTACGAGCACACCCGCACCGTCCACCCGTCGTTCCTCCTCGACATTTACCTAGCCCTGACTCTGCTGTTTGATGTTGCGCAATGCAGGACGCTCTGGCTACGAGGGCCGGAATTCTATGGCAACACCATTGCTATTCTATTCAGTGTCTCGGTTGGAATAAAGGCCATTCTGCTGGTGTTGGAATCGCTCGAGAAGCGCCGGTTCCTACGTGAGGAGTACAAAGACTACCCGCCAGAGGCTACAGCCAGCATTTTCACCAAGAGCTTCTTCTCGTGGTTGAACCCGCTGTTCTTCAAGGGCTTCTCGTCAATGTTGCGCGTAGACGACTTGTTTGTGGTTGACAAGCAGATGCATTCGGAGAACATTCATGAGAATATGGAGAGAGCGTGGAGTAAAGGTATGTCTTTTTTCGCAATTGGATATAGAACTACAGACTGACTGTTACAGTTGACAAAAAATCTCCGTACTCATTGCTGTGGATGTGTTTGTCGGTCTTGAAATGGCCCATTTTGTCTGTCATTCCCCCGCGCGCATGTCTCGTTGCGCTCAATTTCAGTCAGCCTCTACTCATCAATCGATCTGTGTACTTGTCTGTGGATGCTGTTACGCCTTGGACTACACATGTCGGCTACGGGCTTATTGGCGCATATATTCTTGTCTATGTGGGATCTGCGGTAAGACAGTCCAGACTTAATATTTTGTTACCAAACTAACGTCAATAGGTCGCAATGGGTCAATATCAGCATCTAGCGTACCGGTCAATCACCATGGTCCGAGGAGGATTAATTTCCATGCTCACGCGAAAGACGACAGATCTGAGTGTGCGAGATGTAGATCCCGCTTCATCGATCACACTAATGAGCGCAGATGTCGAGCGTATTGTTCAGGGCTGGCAGACTATGCATGAGATCTGGGCGAACTTGGCGGAGATTGCGGTTGCTATTGTTCTTCTTGAGGGGCAACTTGGAATCTCGTGTCTGGTGCCTGTTGGGGTGTCAATTGGTATGTTTCCTGAAATTTCGTGCGCTTTGAGAAAGCAGATACTGACTAGCATTAGCCTCCCTCGTCGGGTCGATTCTTGCTCTCAACTTCGTCGTTGCGAAGCAGGCGCTGTGGCTGGAGGCCATTGAAAAACGGATTTCCGCCACTACAACCATGCTTGGGTCTATGAAAGGCATTAAGATGACTGGACTGAAAAATGTCATGTTCAACAGCATTCATACTCTGCGTATCGCTGAGTTGAATATTTCCAAGGGGTTCCGACAATTGCTGATCTGGAATATGGGCATTGGTAAACCACCATTTTAACGACTTAAGAAAACTAGACTAACAAATACCAGCATATCTATCTCAGATATTTGCTCCCATTATCACGTTTGGAGTCTTCGTCACAGTCTCTCACAACCGAGGCGATGATGTCGCGCTTGATACGGCCAGGGTCTACACGGCGTTGTCCATCTTTGCATTAATGACAGATCCCATCACCACCCTCGTCATATCACTTTCTTCATTCGCTGGTTCCGTGGGATCCTTTACACGTATCCAAGAATTCCTCGACAAAGACGCCCTCGTCGACAAGCGACAAGCCCCATCCATGCACAGCTCATCAGACGAGGAGTTGATTAAAGGCTCCATGCCCAACGTTTCCGAAAAATCAAGCATCATGACAAGCGACGCGCATTCATCGTCCAACGGCACAAAAACTCCTCGATCGCAGACTCCATCTTCCGGAGACGTGATTATCGTTCACGAATCAGACTTTGGCTGGGATCCTGAAAAGGAGCCCTTGCTCAAGTCGATCACCATGTCTGTTGCGGAGAGCAAGTTTTCCATGGTTGTTGGACCAGTCGGATGTGGCAAGTCTACTTTGTTGAAGGCTATTCTGGGCGAGATTCCACCCGCGCATGGCTCGGTGTACATGGCCACTGATCAGGTTGCATACTGCGACCAGACGGCGTGGCATGTGAACGACACCATTAGAAATAGTATCGTTGCCGCGAGCGATTTTGACGAGCAATGGTACAGCACTGTTCTTCATGCATGTGCTTTGCATCAGGATTTGCGACAAATGCCTCAGGGCGATCAGACGATGATTGGTAGTAAGGGTGTAGCCCTGAGTGGAGGTCAAGGTCAGCGGATAGTAAGTCATCTACACTATAAGCAGTTAGAAGTAAGGGGGCGAGGAAACTGACTCGTGACAGGCATTGGCAAGAGCGGTGTATGCAAAGAGGCGCCTCATTCTTCTAGACGATCCGTTCAGTGGGCTTGATACGTCGACTGAGAACCACATATTCCATAGCTTGATGGGCAAGAACGGTCTCTGGCGAGAGATGCAAGTGACAGTGTTGCTTACTTCGTCGTCTGGTAAGATCCCCAAAACCTTTATGTGCATCCTCGTGCTAATGGATACAATCAGTCAAACGTCTCCCCTACTCAGACCACATCTTCGTCCTAGACGACAAGGGCACAATCTCCGAACAAGGCCATTTCGACGTCCTCGCTGCCACTGGCGGATATGTATCAACATTCAACCTCAGCCAACCAGATTGGGATTTCACTCCAGATGAGCGAAGCTATCATATCCCGGCGACAGACACTGAAAATAAGGAGAAAGTCATCCAAACAGATGACGACCTGGAAGCCGAGGCCAACCGCGGCACGGGCGACTTCACTATTTACAGATACTATTTCGACTCGGTCGGGTGGATTGGGATTGTCGTCTTTCTCTTTTGTATTTCTGGTTTTGTGTTTTGCATTTCCTTCCCTAGTAAGTCTGTCCCAGCAGGATTGTGAATAGTAAGTACTGACGGTATAGGTATCTGGTTGAAATGGTGGGCGGCGTCTAATGTGCAGTATCCGTATGAAAAGACGGGCTACTACATGGGCATATATGTGATGCTAGGCTTTCTGGCCTTGATAACGCTGTGCATCAGCTGCTGGTATGTCTATTCTTCCCTTGTCTTACAGAGTCAGTTGACTTATCTGATATAGGCAACTCATCATTACCATGGTTCCCAAATCCGGGGAGAGATTTCACAAGACGCTGCTTGATACTGTTCTCAGTGCCCCGTCTTCGTTCTTCGCTTCCACAGATACTGGTGTCACCTTGAACAGATTCAGTCAGGACTTGCAGCTGATTGATATGGAGTTGCCTGTAGCCGCGCTGAACACGTTTGCCAGTAAGTCAGACTCTTATTACTCCATATATAACAAGACTAACGGATCAGCCCTCGTTCTGTGCCTCGCGCAAACAACCCTCATCGGAGTCGCATCTCCATACACCGCCATCTCCTTCCCCATCGTCCTCGTCGCGTTATACTGCATTCAAAAATTCTATCTCCGCACATCCCGGCAACTCCGATTCATGGACCTCGAGGCCAAGGCCCCTCTCTATTCGCAATTCACCGAATGCCTCAGCGGGCTCGTCACCATCCGGGCATTTGGCTGGCAAAAGGCAATGGAGGACAAAAGCAGGACCCTCCTCGAACGTTCCCAACGTCCATTCTACTTGCTGTTCGCCATCCAGCGATGGCTCACCCTTATCCTTGATCTCCTCGTTGCTGCCATCGCCACGATATTGATCATCCTCGTCGTTGAGATGCGCGGGTCCATCAGCGCGGGCTACGTGGGCGTTGCGCTGTTCAATATCATCCAGTTTAGTCAGAGCATCAAACTGTTGATTACGTTTTGGACGAATCTGGAGACGCATATTGGGTCGATTGCGCGCGTCAAGATCTTTAATGAGACGGTGAAGCCGGAGGATAAGCCAGAGGAGAATAACCCGGTGCCGGCTGCATGGCCGGCGCAGGGTGCGATTGAGTTTAAGAGTGTGTCTGCGAGTTATCGGTATGTCTGTCTACACTAGAGAGTTAATTCGTTACTGACATGATGATCAGACCTGAAGAGCCTATCCTGCAAAACATCGACCTCTCGATCCGCGCTGGTGAGAAGATTGGCATCTGCGGTAGGACTGGAAGGTTCGTCTTTTCCCCCATCTACCCATAAAGTGCATTTACTAAACAGACTTCCAGTGGCAAGAGTTCTTTAGTCATGGCCATCTTCCGCATGGTCGAACTCTCCGGCGGCAGCATCAGCATCGACGGCATTGACCTGTCCACCATCCCGCGCCAGGAGATTCGCGCACGCATCACCGGCGTCGCACAAGACCCCTTCCTGATCAAGGGCAATGTACGACTAAACGCCGATCCCAACGGCACAGCAACCGACGAAGCCATCGCCGACGCCCTGCGTGCTGTCCACTTGCTATCTGTCGTTGAGCAAAAGGGTGGTCTCGACGTGGATATCGAAGAGGTGCACTTGTCCCAAGGCCAGAAACAGCTCTTTTGTCTGGCGCGCGCCATGCTGAGGCATAGCAGTATCCTCATTTTGGATGAGGCGACCAGCAAGTACGTTCCCTCTCCCTCCCCGTCTTAAAATATATGTGTTGTTGTGGCTAATATTGGTGTGAAGTGTCGACGCCAAAACCGACGAAATCATGCAACGCGTCATCCGCGAAAAATTCAGCAACCACACCATCCTCGCTGTCGCGCACAAACTCGACACGATCCTCGACTTTGACAAGGTCGCCATGCTCGAGGCGGGCGAGTTGATCGAATTCGAGGATCCATACACTCTACTCTCCACAGACTCGGCATTTAATCGGCTGTATACATATAGCATGGCGGACGATGACGAGAAGGGCGGCGATATGGATGTAGAGGTTATTATACGCGAGTCGGGCACGACGACGACGCGGACGACGAGTGAGAATGGGTCGACCTAATCCGTTCTGCCGAAATAAATTGTTTATAATTAGCCAGCTGATCAACTCGGAAGGGATAGGAGGAAAAGTCTTGACGTTGATTGATTCATTCATTTGCATAAATTCTTCTTCTTCTTTGAAGCTGGCACATACTCTGTCTTATCTTATTCTTTCACAAAAGATTTTTTTTAAAGTTTATGTTTCATATATTGCAGTCTCTTGGTTGCTGTCTGTTTCTATAATTAGTTGGTTGTTTAATTGATATGATCCCATTCATGATTTGGCGTGTGCCAAGTATGTATTCTTTGTTAACCTGTAACGCGTAGTTATGTAGTGCCGAGGTAGGCGACGGTTTCAGGCTAATTTCAGTGAAATGATTTCAGGGCTCACAATGTACCTGCTGTACTACCTGTCTACTATGCATGCACCAATGTGCCTGCTGTCCTACATCTACAACGGAGGAAAGGGTTGAGAGACCCCCACATCAAGGCATGAAACGTGATATGATATCAAATATAAATAAACACAACATCAGAAAAAAAGTTTAAACACAGGCTACATTTAAAACATAACCTGACATAAAAAAAAAGAATCGAAGAAATCAAACATTTATCAGATCAGATCAGACGAAATGGATGAGATGAATTTACAACAACGCATACGCAACCAAACCAAACACACCGGCCATCATGGCAGGCGCCTTGACAGCGTCGACACCGCTGTTGGGAACAGTAGTAGACGAAGCAGTGGCCGACGACACAGCAGCAGACGAAGACTTGGCGGCCGTCGAGGTAGCGACGACAGCGGTCGAGGAGTATGCCGCGGGGGTGGAGCTAGAAGTGACAAGAGTGGTGGAGCTGGCAGATGAAGACGAAGCAGAAGTGGTAGTAGCGGCGCTGGTGGTGGTGGCAGAGGCAGAAGTGCTGGTTGCTGACGATGCGCTGGTAGAAGTAGAGCTGGCGACGGTGGTAGTGGCAGTTGAGCCGGTGGCGCCGGTGATGGCGAAGCGGGCAGAGTAGTTGGTGATGTCGGTGTCGTCGTCGTCGGCAATGTAGATGAAGTAGTCGGCCTCGACGGGGATGGCCGAGGGGACGGTCCAGTCGTAGGAGCCGGTGTTGTCGATGTCAGCTATATTCCTGTTAGCATCTTCATGTTTCATGTCATGGTTTGAAGGCTGGAAGATTGGGGACGTACTAGCAATAGCAACACCGTCAGTAGAGGTAGTCTCAGAGCCCCATTGCAGGCGCAGCGAGACGGTGCCGTTGGTGGTTGCGTCCCAGGTCAAGGTGGCGGTTGAGCCGGCAGCCAGCGTATCGCCAGTCAGAGGGTAGGTGAATGCGTTGTCCTGAGCGGCAGCAAAGGCGGCGAAGAGGCCGAAGGTAGCAAGAGTGAGGAACTGCATGTTGTCTATTTTTGAAGAAAGTAACTAAAGTACTGAAGATAAGATGTAGATGAGAATCGAAGATCGTTTATGTAGCGAGTGTAAAGAGTGTAGAGAGCGACTGTTTAAAAGAGTGTGAACCACGGAGGGTATATTAAAGCCGGTACGTAAGAAGAAAAAAAGCGATTGGTTTGCCTCCCAAGGTCAAAGCAGCAGAATGAACGAGAGAAGTAAAGAGAAGAAGAAGAAGAAGAAGAGAAGAGAAGAAGAGAGAGAAGGCTGAAGGAAGGTGAGAGAAGGACGAGGGTTAAGCTAATATTGCCTCGTTATTAGTGAGATGCAGATGGAGATTAGACGCCTAGTATAAACCAATCAGAGTGCCGCAAAAGGACCCATCGAGTCAGGAATAAGCAAAAAGACAGCAAACCCTAGGCTCAAGAAGGCTAGACTGTCCGTGGCGCTGAGACCGGGGGCGGTGATTGGTGGGCTTTGTTGGCGCTCAAAGCTTGTGGTGGCTCAGCCTGGCCAGAGTGGAAATTGTTTGGGAGGCTGCACGTGCTGCCTCGCTCTGTTGTTTAACCATACTATAGCCGACCCGTGTCATACAAAGACTCTACCTGTCATTGACTCCATCGACCTCTCGCAACTTGCAAGACTAGACAAGAGAAAACATGCGAGACCCAATCTAAAGATTGCTTCAGTACCACCTGCTTACGTCGTCATCTCGAACGCTTCGACGCTATCAGCGCTAGCCACTTCAGTGCTTATGGTCGCCTAAGGCTAGTCTCGCAGCCCATTCTAGCTAAAGTCGCGATATATCTAGGCAACTCCTCCGTCTGATTGGCTCTGGCCTGAGTAACCCGCTTAGTCACGCCTGTTCGTCAATTTTAAGCGATCGTTAGGCCACCAGGCATGGGGGTACACATGGGTCACGCTGGGTCACGCTGGGCCACAAGCTGCGGGTCTAGCCATCCCGGCTATCCGAGAGTACTTTCTTCAGGGCCTGTGATTTGCCAGAATGACACAAAATTGATTGATTTAATATACAGGGTTGCAAAAATCTTGAAAATGCAGACAGATGTACGTATACGCCGTAAAATAGATCGAATAAATGGAGCAGATGGAGCAGATGGAGAATTGGAGATGGATCTTAGCGTGGTGAACTATTGACGGAGTTCTCCTAGGGCTTTTCTAAGAATAGTGTCGGTGGCGGACGGGGGGATAAAGAATTAAGAATTTGAAAGAGGCGATTATCGATAGCCGTTTGTCTAATGTCTACATGCGGATGGGGATGCGGATTGTGCGACTCGACGGTTGAGTACTTCGTACTTGGTCAAGTATCGAATTTTATTCATTGTTTGTTTCAGGATGGCATTGTTATAGCAGGAGAAGGAAAAAAGTATAATACATAAAATGGCAGGCACGAAATGATACATGCTACAACATTGTCATACCGTCAAATGCGGATAGATGGTTATTGAAGTACAAAGGATTAGTAGTACTTCTTTCATATGATAGAAAGTGTACTACTGTAGTACAGTTAATTCAGTCCATGCTCTTCTCCGGCATGGCAGTCAGTCAGTCAGTCCGTTTGTCAGGATCTACCTCTTCAAGCAGCCCCTGCGACCCAAGCCAGGAAATGGCCTGCATAACCTGGCGGTCTCGGGATTGCGTTTCTTGTGCCACGAGCTGCAGAAATACCGTTAGAATGTGCACGTTTACACAAGTTCGCATGGAAAGGAAAAGGAAAACACACCATTTGATAGAGCCCCCTCTTGGCGGGTGGCGGCGGCGGCTGTCTCACCCCGGTTTTTGTACGCGGCTCATGCGAAAATCGGCATTGGGCTCCGCGTGGGCATTTCCCTTTTCGTTGGAAATCGCGACATGCTCTAGTGCTCTTTTGTCTTGGAGGTGGAGGAACTCGCTCGGGGCCTTCGCGGCGGGAGGACATCTCTTCGGGTGCGCCGTCGTCGTCGTCATCATCCTCGCTGTCGTCCTCAGATGATGAATCCGATATGTCGGACAGATCGTCGCCAATATCGGTGGCCGGCACCGGGATAATAGGTGCGACGGATGGCTCTTCCTTCTCAGCGACGTTAGTTTGAGTTGGCACTTCACCTGTATCCTTCTCTGCTATGACTTTCTCCGCCGCGGGTTGATCAGTCGTACTTTGTGTACTTTGTGCCTCCGCGGTAGATGGCTGCTGTGAAACCTCTGCAACTAATCGTGCTCTTTCCGCATCCGCTTCCGCCTTTTGCAACCGTCTCTCCTCTTTCAACAGCTTCTTGCGCAACTTTTCAGCTTTCGCCTTGGCTTTGGCAACTGCATCCATGGGTGCAACATCTTTAGGAGCTGCTTTTGCCTGCTCCCTCTGCTGTTTGAGTTCTAATTGCTTGCGGCGCGCTTCTTCCCGTTCACGCTCTCGTTTCTTCTTTGCTTCTTCTTGGGCCTTTTTCTTTTCGTCGATACGTGCCTGAGTCGGGAATTTTTTCTTGCGTTCTTCAATCCACGCTTGAATATCTGCTGCAGTGCTTAATGTGGACGTCCGTCCGCGGAAAGTAACCTGTATAGGGCCCCCCTGGTTTTGACTTTGGTATCGGGCTTCCTCGTCCACATCCTCCTCTTCGCTAGACTCATGCTCCTCCGTCCTAGGTGTAAGGCCAAGCATGTTAGACTTGCGTTTCTTTTTCTTGGGTTCTTTTCGTGGAGTATTAAGCGGCTGCGGGGGCTTCGCAGGAAGAGGGACGCCAAAACTCGGAACAGCCGGTGCTGCGGCGACTCGAGGTATGTTTGGTTTTTCGAAAGCGGATGAGAATGGGCGTTTCTGTCCACCTCTGTGATGCCCGCCTCCGCGGTGGCCTGGGTTCTGATATGTGTTTGGTGCATAGGAAGTGGCAGTCGTAGACCCGGGATAGGCAGAATTATTATAGCCCCAGGGGGTCACTGCCGTAGGACTGGGTTGTACTGCTGGGTATGAAACTGGAGCGCCGTAGGCTGCGGGCTGCGAGGCGTAAGATTGTACCGGCACAGTAGCTGTCCCTGATGCAGTTCCGTAGCTTCCACCGTATGTTGTATGCGGGTATGCTGAAGGCGATGCATGCGTCTGGGGATACCCCTGAGCCGCGGGAGTGTACGGTTGTTGATATCCATTCTGATAATTCAACGGCGAGGGTGTGGTATATCCTCCACCGTACATTCCTTGGTTATTGTTGTTGTGTCCATAGCTGTTATAATTCCCACCACCTCGACCTCGGTTCATTCCACCACGCCCTCGACCCCTATAACCGCTACCCGCGCCGCGATGGCCACCGTAGTTATTAGAATAGCCATTCTGCGATGGATAAGCGTTGGCATTCCCAAACGTTTGTTGCGGAGGTTGTTGAGTCGGCGGAGGTGGTGGCGGCGGCGGAGGAAATGAAAAGCCCTGGGATGCCATCACAGACGGACACAGGGATATTTGTAGTTGATCAGGAGAATTTCATGGTGTTGGTTTTATTAAGCGGACATTGCAATTCGAACTTTTACTGTCCTTGCTGATGGCAGATCAAAAAATAAAAATAAAAATATCTGCTGCATGCAGATCACAAATAAAAGATCCGCCAGTCACAGCTCCGAATGCCTTAGCTCATGCCAAGACAAAGTCGATCTATATCACGTGATAGTCTCCACCACTGTTTGTGTGATTGGCCGAGTCGGTATGTCTTTTTTATTCCATCAAGAAGGCTCTCTTATGCGCTGCTCTGTCTGACCCATTCAAGTAACGAATAATCACAGGGAAAAGCCGTCGAGAAATACTCGGTCACATACTTTAAGATCATCTGCCATCGGGCATGGCAGAAAAATGATCTTTGCCGAGAAACGATTTCAGTCCGCAAGAAAACTTTGCTTTGAATAAATAACGGACTCGATATGTTTATTCTTGTGAATTACTGCCCGCGATGATGAAGTGAAGACATATTCTAACTGGCGTCTAACAGACAACCATCTCTGATCTTGTGCAGATCACGCCAGAGCACTTTTCAAAATTCAGCGCGGTAGCTATTGAGGACAACATTAATGCGAAATACGCCAACAAAGTGAGAACGCTCTATTCTTATGTACCACAGGGTGCTACGGCTGACATCTCTGGCTGCAGGTCATTCAAAAAGTTGGACTATGTATCGGGTTCTATGATTTGCTGCACTCCTCCGATGGCCTAATTGGGCATGGCACAGGTCTGGTTAATGTGAATGGTGCGTTTCTTTCTCTAATACATTCATGTGGCTTTTCTGACAATGTACAGTTACATTTCGACTCATCGTCTTCCGCCCGTTCAAGGGCGAGATCATGCTTGGTAAAATACAAAGCGCGAATGAGGAGGGTCTCTGGAGTATGTCCATTACACTCTCAACCTTTTTATTTGATTTAATATTGACAATATATAGTCGGACTTGAATTCTTCAGCGATATCTTCATCCCCGCAGAACTGCTCTGGGACGGGTCATACTTGTGAGTGTAGCCATCCTTTATTCACAGATACGACAAGACCAAACTAACGCAGTCTAGCGACATTGCCGAGGCAATCTGGGTATGGAATAACGAGGGACAACCGTACTATCTAGATGTCGGCGAGGTAGTCCGATTTCGCGTTGAAACGGAACAATGGAACGACCAGGTACCTAGCGGACCTGCAGAACCTGACGAATCTGCTGAAGGCACTGCGGCATCTGACCGCAAGCCGCCATATTTGATACATGTGAGATTTCCATCTAGCCATCCATCCATCTATATATATGTGCTGACTTTCTAGGGATCCATGCTAATGTCGGGCATGGGACTGACTTCTTGGTGGTAATATCAAAATAATTGCGACATGGTCGAGTATGTGACGATTGATGCCTGGAATTTAGAATGCGGTGTAATCAATAATCAAATCATCGCGCTTACCATCGGGCCGCCCAAAACGGCGCTGTTACATATATTACATAATTTGATACCTTGCTCGCGCCATAAATTCGTGATTGCGTAATACGGCGTCGTAATTTCCTGTATTACAATGCAACAGGTGGGTCGCAGGCCACCGTCCATTCTTCCATCTCTCGCCAGAAAAGGATATAACAAGGGCTTATAAATCACTTTGTTCGCTGTTACATGTCAAGCGAAGGCCAAAACATATTATTAATAAATAGCGAGGGTAGGCCAGATGATTCGATTCCTCACGCATAACTTCCTACATTTCGAATATATATACTGACGACGTCACGACAGCTAACTAGCGGATCGACGAACAGCCCCGCGTCGATAAACTAAAAAAAACGCCCGCAACCTTGAAGCTTCAATCCCGCCATTTTTCAGCATGGCAAACTTTTTGGAAAACCCTCAATTGAAGGCTTTGAAGCCCCTGCGCCATGTAGATCAGGTCGAGACGCCTGTGAGGCCGCCGTCGCCAGAGCATGGGTTTGCTACGAGGGCTGTTCATGCGGGCGCTCATCTTGATCCTAGCACGGGTGCTGTGATTGCACCGGTTAGTCTACCATTATATCATTAGATCGGGCCTGGTATACTGATTTGTTTGACTATTTAGATCTCGCTATCGACGACATTTGCTCAGACAAGCGTTGGAAAGCCAATTGGCAGCTATGAATACACACGGAGCTCAAATCCCAACAGGCAAGTCAATACGCATACACACATAAATGCCCGCTTCTAATACTTCTGCAGAGACCACTTCGAAGAAGCCGTCGCTGCCCTCGAGCACGCGCGCTACGCACTCGCCTTCTCCTCCGGCTCTGCCGCAACAGCCAACATCCTCCAATCCCTCGCCGCCGGCTCCCACGTAATCTCCGTGTCGGACGTCTACGGCGGCACGCACCGGTACTTCACCAAGGTCGCTGCCGCACACGGCGTGCACGTCACATTCACACCCATCCTCGAAATCAACAACGAGGCGCTGTTCCGTCCCGACACGAAGCTGATCTGGATCGAGTCGCCGACCAACCCTACGCTGAGTCTGGTTGATATTCGCGAGGTTGCGACGATTGCGCATCGACATGGGATTTTGGTGGTGGTTGATAATACGTTTATGAGCCCGTATATTCAGAATCCGTTGGATCATGGGGCGGATATTGTGGTGCATTCGGTTACGAAGTATATTAATGGTCACTCTGTATGCCCTCCCCCTTCTCTTAATGCGAGCTCGAGCCAAAGCTAATTGTTTAGGATGTTCTCATGGGCGTCGCAGCATTCAACTCCGCCGAACTCAAAGACCGTCTAACATTCTTGCAAAACGCCATTGGCGCCGTGCCCTCCGCCTTTGACTGCTGGCTCGCACACCGCGGCCTCAAGACACTGCACCTGCGTGCGCGCGAAGCAACCAAAAACGCAACGGCCGTCGCCAGCGTCCTCGAAGCATCCCCACTCGTCAAATCAGTCAACTACCCCGGCATCGACTCGCACCCTCAACGCGCCATCGCGCTCAAACAGCACCGCGACGGCATGGGCGGTGGTATGCTCAGTTTCCGGATCCAGGGCGGCCACGCCGCCGCCGAACGATTCTGCCAGAACGTGCGCATCTTTGTGCTTGCGGAGAGTCTGGGCGGGATTGAGAGTTTGTGTGAAGTGCCCTCGAGCATGACTCACGCGGGTATCCCCAAGGAGCAGAGAGAGGCGGCGGGCGTGTTTGATGATTTGGTGCGTCTGAGTTGCGGGATTGAGGATGCGGAGGATCTGAAGAAGGATGTTCTGGCGGCGTTGGCCATGTCGGCGGCGACTAATGGGAGCAAATAAGACATATACCCAACCATATCATGGCCATTTTTGAGAGGGGGGAAAAGTTTACATAGTCAGTTCATATAGACTTTGTTGAATTTTTTGAGCTTGGATATAGACAACCATCGATTATTATCCATTTGCTTTAGGCAGGAAATTATTAGGTATTGATTTCATCAAGGTGAAAATAACCTTGGAGTCTTACCCCTTTATATGTGCTCTAGTACTTACAGCTCGATTTAACCAGATATCTCAAAGGGGAGGTCTCACTGACTCGACATCCGATTCAGCAACAAAGACAACTCTCGAGGGCTGTCCGGTTCTTGGATCTCCAATTTAAGCTATATATCGCGAGCATCAGACTGTTGGACCAAGCACGAAAGGCCACGCTGGTGCAAGGAATGCCCAATGCCCAGGATTCTCCTTTCTGGATCGACTTCTAGAAACCCAATGGTCCCCCGGGCCATGGATTCAACGTAGCAGACGATGCATACACCGTAAACGACATGTGTACTCGTGTTTTTGACTATAAATATGGTCGAACCCGGTCCACGCAGAGTCTCCTGGAGCAGAGACTGCACTGTATCCTGTGTCATCGTGTTTTCGCCGGGTAACCTATTCTTGGCCTTTAGAATGAAATTGCAAATTCCATCCATGTCTCGGCCAGGATCCCACTGCTGTACCAGCCAGCCAGATGAGGCCTTGCGTGTTGTCGAGACACTATTCCTACTATCATTGTTGTTGTTGTTGTTGTTGTTGTTCGAAGGTAACCGCCGACGTAACCGGCCAAATAAGACTCCCACTAGCGCCTGCAGGGCGAGAGACGTATAGTCGTACGTACATATATAAGTCGGAATCTGGGTTTGGTTTAACAAAGTCAAAAGGGGAGCTGGTTGCAACAACGATGAATGTCTTGGACAAACTAGCTGTAACCATGCCAACGTATTTTGCAAAGCCATATTAGTATGAATTATGGCCAGCATCGGCTGTCACGACTATGACTACCTGGGCTCGGGATATTAGGTCTTCGTGGTACGGACGGATGCCACTGGGGGCATAGGATGCGTGCACGATTTTGCCTTCCCATTGTTCTGCTAGGAGTAGGCCGAATTCTCCAAATGTTAGCTCACCTTCTAGATGGTTTCCTTGTCCTTCTTCGTTCTGTGCTGCATGGCCGGATGATAGGGGTTGCACCAGCGGGGTTAGGACTAGGAGCTCGTGCGACTTATCGGCAGCCGGTCGTAGTGGCAGAACCGACGCAGTATCGCGAACCACGTTAATAGATGCTTCATATGTATCGCTTGCCAGCCCAGAGTGACAAGGAGCTAGAGCGGACAGTCCCGATATCCCACTCGGTTCAAGCGCCATAGACCAGGATGTACAGCGCTGCCTCATCTGGGATATTCTCTCTGCAGATGCACGCAGCTGCGTCTCGGATAATACACCACTCTCAAGCGCCATCTGGACGGCCTGGATGTTCTCGACTTGATTTGTGAACGAGTGGCATGCCATCAACATATCACAACCAGCCGACAGGGCCATGATGGCTGCTTGTCCAAACCCTAGACTTTCGTGCAGGGATTCAACTTCCAAACATTCACTAAAAATAAGCCCGGAAAACGGAGGTTGTTTCGCAGGATGTCAGTCACAATCATCTCTGACAGGCACGCATGCTGCACATCGTCCTCGCTGATGTTCGGCATAGCACAGGCACCGACCATAATGGAGTCCACGCCTTCACCAATCGCATTGCGGAAAGGCGTGAATGCTCTCCGTTCAAGCTCGTCCATCGTATCCGGCACACAGGGGATATCAGTAGTTACAAAATCATCAACCTGCAAATTCCCATAACTAGGAAAATGTTTCCCGCAGGTCACCACACCACCGTCGTGATATCTACGAACAAAATCGGCGCCAAATTGGGCAACAACCGCAGGATTCTCGTCCATCATGCGTACACCCAAAGCCTGCGCTGTCGGGTTATGCGAGACAACGTCGAGCACAGGGCCCAAAATCCAGTTTACGCCTAAACACTTCATCTCCTTTGCAGTCGCGGTAGCAACAAGTTTGGCGCGCGCATGATTGTTACCGGCTACCACGTCCATGGCCGAGGGGAATTGGCGAATGCCATTGACCGCGGGAATGGAGTTGCAGAGTCCATTCTCTTGGTCGATAGCTATCAGTAATGGGGATTCGTGCCCTGCTTTGTATGCGGTATTTTGGAGGTCGAGAATGAGCTATTCCTTGTTAGTCTATCTAGTCGCATTAGATATAGAAATGATGGATGTCTGGAGAGGTACCTTTGTTGCCTGTGCAGCATCTATCAAGTTCTTCGGAGTAACCAGAATCGCGCCCACGAAATGGTCTGTGATTAAACTGGCGATGTTGGCTGATGCTTCGGTGCCGTCAAAACCTACGATGAACATGCCGCCGATGAGGCGTGTCATTTCTGTCGGAGACATGATGCATGTTTGCTTATATGTCACCTACATATATCACATAACAGTATCTGGCATACTATAGAAGATGTGCCTTAAGTGAAGAAGGGTGTTCGGCTGAGATTGTCGGTATGTGGGGAAATGTTAGGGTGACCTCCTTTGATGTCACCCTCGCTTCCATCTAACCCTAATCAAATGCCGATATATAGTGCTACATCAACAGAAGTAAACATTGAACAACGTTTCGACCTAAGTGTCACATCAAAACAAAATAGAGTTCGCCCTTCGAGCAGCCTCTTGTCGCCCCTGAGAAGCGTTCGCGTCAGTCTCAAACTCTACACAACCCATAGCACGCTTGCCTTCATCCGACAGATCGTCTACAATACCTCGATCTACATGCTCACTCTCCCCAACGCCACCCGGAAAGTCCGGAGGCGGCCGACTCTGCAGAAATTGCTTGCGCTGATCCCGCAGATACAATGCATTAACCTCGCACAGCGGCATAGCAGGGATATAGAGAACACTCGAATCACTACTGCCACGATGCTCATTCTCTACCATATGCGCAACATCGCAGTGCCAGAAGACCGCATCGCCGGGCTGGACGCGCGGGATCGAAACGAATCGGTTGTAGATGTGAGGGTGGTCGGTTGCTGTCAACTCCTGTCCGGCGCCCATAGCTGCGCCGTGGAAGGTAGTCGTTTTCTCGTCTATAGCCCAGGAACCAGATATTTCGTCTTGGGAAACAAAAGGTCGGAGCATGGTGTAGGCTGTTGACGCGAGGAGATCGGGTAAGACGCGGAGAGTACCTGCTCCAGGGGAGCAGTCGGAGAGGGAAAGCCAACCCTGGTCGATTGATTCAATCAGTTAACTGAAAGCAAAATGCGCAGATTGATTTCTTCTCACCTGGTAAGAACGGAAAGCCGAGCAGCCACTAGGGCCGTGATACATGTCAACAGTAGCCTTCAAGCGGTGCGTCATGGTAAAAGGATCGTGCTTCTCCCACTCACCCCGGAGAATTTCCGAGTAACATTTTCGATATTCTGAGTCTTCCCAGCGCTCCAAAGAGCCGCCATCTAGATGCGGCCCGAGGTTGAATGATTTGTCGCCTGGCTAATAATTAGATTCAAGTCAGTAATGCTACATACTACCAGTATGCGAACGAAAAGGAGGACAAATGTACAGTACGAATACGAAACCGATCACAGTATGTGACAGGCACAGACGTATCAACTGGATCTGGCGGTGCAGCAGACCAGACTTGGTTCAGTGCTGTCTGGGCCAGCAACATGTTCGGATGGGGGCGAGCTTCTAGCTGCGACTTGGACCAGTATAGCTCATACACCTGTAAACCATCGTAAGCAAGAAAAAAGGTTTCCATGATAAGGTGTGTATATATACCTGCAAATCCCCAGCAGGAAACCCCGTTGTCCGTTCCCGGTTCAGCAGTACATAATCGCGTATACGCTGCTTCCACTGCAAGGAGTCCTCAGGCGACACGATACCGTGGATTATTATAGTCCCTTTCTCCTTCAGAGCCTGTACTGCGCTCTCGGGAAGTTGTCCATTATTAGCCCGGATAGCGGCGAATGGAATTTCGGGGATGATAGAAGAGTCCCAGGAAGGAGCCTCTTTATCGATCTTGTCTAACAGTCGACGCCAGCCATCTACAATGGCATCACCGTTTCCGTCGGCAATCTCCCGTTTCAGGTCACGGAATCTTGTAGGCAGTTTGATGGATTGGTTGGAAAGGGAGGCAAAGGCATCGCCGATGGAGCCCTCGGCGCGATTGGATTTTCGCGTGTCAGCCATGGTTGCCATGGCTCGATGACGACAGTGAGCAGGTAAAATCCTGGCAGCAGTGAGTAGCAAATTTGAAATACTACGGACCTGGATTTGAATGTTCTGGCGCATAGTGAGGGTGGATGGGTGAACAATTGATATGGAGTAGAATTTCCCGTGGGGAAAAGGCTGCGGCCATTAGTTATATAACCCATGACCAAATAATAAATACAAAGAATAGCGTCTCGATTCGGCACCCTTTCATCGGACACAGACACCCTAGCAGGAAATATCTGGTACGGTGGGATGTTCCAACAGAAGGGTGTCACCGTGACAGATAGTGGGTCTGTTCACTGTTAATGCCATTATATGCACGTATAAAAATAAACCACCATCTATGTACTCCCATTGCTGTTCTCTCGTAATATCAAGATAATTGAACCCGAGTATGGCAATTCTACACAAAGTCACAGCCGCGTACCAGCAGCAACTGGCTCGCCGGCCGCTGTTCACTCAGAGCGCAACAGCTGCTGTCAGTACTAGATATTTCCAAGCAGCCAATATGCCTGCTGACTAGAGCTATATCAGGTCCTGTATGCCATCGGCGATACAATCGCACAAAATTTGTCCTCGTCCACTTCCCACGATGAGGAGGTGACTGGCAAGAAATTCGACTGGTACCGCACCGCACAGAGGTACCGCACCGCACAGATGACTGCGATCGGTGGATGTGCACTGGGTCCCTCCATGGCAATCTGGTTGGTTTGCCTTGTTAATTAACCCATTGAATGAATATGTCTAAACCAACAAGTACCGCTATTTGCAGAACTGGATCAAATTTTCCTCCAAACTCGCCAGCACAATTGCGCGTGTGGTGGCTGATCAGCTCATTTTCGCGCCGGTGTCCATTGTTGGTCTTTTCTTTCTGGCTCAATTAACCAAGCCCACGGCCAATAGCGTACAGAAACGGCTCGAGCTGGCACAGCGGCAGATGGAATCGACGCTTGGTGACGTTCTGGTTCAGAATTATAAGCTGTGGCCCGGTAAGATGATCCCATCCGTTCCAATCTGTAAGAAAAGGGTGAAGACTAACTGGATTGTAATCCTAGCCGTAAAAATGGCTAATTTCACTTTTGTTCCTCTCCAATATCGTCTTCTTGTGTCTAATACCGTGGCTGTCTTCTGGTCGGCGTATCTATCAATGAATGCGAATGACCGGGCGCCTAGAGGGGCCAAATTTTTGAATGCGCAGGGCAGTCTATGAGGCGGTGGAAACACTGTCGTCCTGTACATAATACCTCCTTTTCATGGTCGAAGGAACAAGGGTGGTGTTGGTAACTTTTGTGTGGTGAACTTGATGTGGTCGCTAGTACATAGTCAGTAAATGGGTTAGATAACTATATGAAAAAAGGGAAAATCATACAAAGACAGCTTCGACTGGTGGTGCCCAGTCCTTGATAGGCATTGGAACGTATGTGTAGTTTTCCATGAGCCGCTCAAGATCTGGCCGGCTGGTAGCGATGCAAGGTAAACTATGCGTCGCATCGTCATGCACCGGTATTCTCTCAATGATGGCCGGAGCAGGCAGGGCTGTCCGTGGAGAAGGGCCAATTGCTGTAGGGCCAGAAACAACAAATTCCATGGGAATCATCTGATGTTTCGGGTTCGGTTGATCCGTATAACATCTGGGTGATCGACCTCGCGCACTGATAAATGGGCTTTGAGACTTAGACAGCGAAACGGTTCGTCCGTCAGAAAGAATTCCGATCACCTCAATGATGACTCGATAATGCTGCCATGCTCTCGTTTTGATGGTGGAATTTCGAAACTGGAGTCTCTCCCAGGAAATCATAGAGGTATGCTGGTCCAACTTGATGGACACCGGTAACGGCTGGAGCTCATCGCCAGTAGCACTGGTGGTGGAAGAGGCATTCTTTGAGGTTCTCAATAGCCCGGATATGCGCTGATAAGCCCACCACATTGCCATTGCCTTGAGTGTCTGCCAATTTCAAGTCGCCGCCTCTTGGGGCATCACTACTGTAGCATGGACCTTGAATAGATTTCTCCGGTAGCACATAATCTCCAAGTATGATTCTGAACTTGAGTCAGACTCCTCGTCCCGAAAGAATAAGCCATCTAATGAAGCTTTAACTTCGATGGTTTGCCTGCGACCCTGTGAGTCGATCAAATGCAGCGCCGAGTCGGATGATATCAATCTGGGGTTTGGCTCATCCGATGCATTTGCATTTCTTGGCATTTCATCTCCTCTCGCCAAATCTTCTAGCAATCCAACGGGAGAAAACGGACCGGCATTGTCACCGGCATATTGACTTCCCTGATTAGCAGCATGAAGCGTTTCAGACGATACCGGCTCGTCCAAAAATTGAAAAAACTCGTCGATATCTAGATCACCTAAACCCCCTGGTGACAGGTTTGTTGCCATGGTTGGAGTGTTTAGATCCATGGATTGGAGGTGCCGTTGTCCCGCAACGCACTGGCCATGGAATGCGATTATGCGGGGGCAAGATGGGTAAGTTGAATGCGCGTGTAGTTCGTCCGAATTGGTTGCTTTGATGTCGAATCAACTCCCTAATCGTCTATATGCAGCATAAAGGGAGATTTTTGTGAGACTACAGAGTTGTGGGGGATTCGCAGTTGATCGTCCACCGCCAAGTTCATGGTGCCTTGTCTTATCTCGGCCTAGCTGCTTACTGAGTCTGGCTAACTGTATATATTTAGCACGCAAATAATGCGCAAATTAAAATTTAAAAAGCAATTTTGTACTGTCCCGAATTCGGGATAGTCGTAGTTAAACCCAGAGCCGCAGAGCGTCATCAATGTATGGAATGGCAGATGCATTTCTTATTCGGTTACGCAGTAGGATGGTTACACAAATTTGATGTCCTGATTATCCACCTCGTTTCTTAAGTTCCAGCTGCTGCTCTCCGGACGAGAAGGGACCACATTTTGGCAAGTAGTAGTATGTTTTTGCAGGGATCATATGTATCTCGAGGCCATGTTACATATGCAACGTAATGATGAAACTTCCTGAGCCGGGGCCGAGTGTCGATGGCACCCGCCGAGTCGGCCTCGCGACCCGAAGAAAGAATGAATGAATAAAAATAAAAGGAAAGTGAAGGGGGAACAAAAAAGAGCAAGAGAAAGAGGAAAGAGAGAAAGAAAAGTAAAAGAGAAAAAGGCAAGACAAGAATAAAAGAAAAAGAAAGGAAAAAAAGACACCGCATTAGCCGCATTAGCGCGGATAGATGACCGAAAATGCGTGATTCTGGTGTTTTGGGTTGTCCATTGTCATTGAGATGTGGTGAAATAGGTTGGAACGATGAAATGGGTTGGAACGGTGGAATTGGAGCGGGAGCCCATGTTTAAATGTTATAGACCCACTCCGACTGGGCATCCACCAATGGGTTCGGCCACAGCGACTTACCACGATTGCTCGGAAACGGCCGCTATGAGAACACGCTAATAGAGGATCATTGCTCGTGCTAGGGGGCCGTCATCTAGGCTGCAGCAAGGCAGTGCTGGTATTCAGCGAGTTTCCTGTCCCAACTGCCAGAACAGCTCTGATTTGCCCGGCATACCGTCAGCCGCCCCACTTAGCACAAGTAACAAGTCGCTTCCCCAATCAGGAAAAATTCGCAAGATGTTGCAAATTGCCGCTTCCTTTATAGGAGTATCTTGAAAATATAAATAGTGGTCAATCCCGGTTCCTCATTTCGCCTATTGTTGTTTATATTATGTCAATGGCAGTCTTTCAACATTTATTTGGATTCCTTATACCAAAAAAATACTCAACCTGATTCGACATCCATATACAGATGGATATTGTTGCGGAAATTGATCTGGTACAGCTGTTTGTTATGTGCATCAAAGGGCTCCAGTACCTTGTTCGACAGTGCTTTGCCTATTTCAGGCCTGGTAATACCGTTCTTCTCTTTCCCCGAGCCCTATCCGTGTTACGCTTCTAGAGACCTAGCCCTAATGCCATGTCCAAGCAAATAGATACCACCGCCATGACGTTGCGTCCAAGGAGCCCCAAACCAGATCGAATATCCCTTGAGCTCACGAATCACGGGTCCATTCTTCCCGTCTTGGAACAAACTCCAGCATATGTTCACGTTGTTCAGCGGTCGCAGCAGGTAACCACGGTTAGTCAGGGCGCTTTCCTTCTATTTTGATGCCTAAGTACCTCAGGTTTGCTTTTTAAAGACTGACTTTATGCTTCTAGGACATCAGGTATGCATATGTACGATCTGAACATGTCTCAATAAATATAAACAACGTCGCAGGATTCAGGGGTTAAACACCGCCGTTCGAAGGTGTCAATCAACATAGGAGTTGGGGGAGGGACTGTATATTCTTGGCTTAGGCCTCCAAAAGGTGAAGACATGTAGACATTCTTTTGTGCGCTTTTTGGGGGATGGGGTATCTTTTGTATAGATATTTTGGAAGCATGGAAGCGATTGTATTTTCTCAGGGCATGGATTATGTAGGTTATGATTAGAATTGGTTCGGGATAAATAGATAATCGAGCACAGATACGCCATGCTATAGTCTAAAAATTAGTAGGCGCGTGTCTCTCACTTGGGGCAAACTTGATGGATGATGGCCAATTACTATTTGCTGATTACTCCGCAGATAGCTTCTGAAATTCTGAATAGGAGAGTGGACAGATTCAGGGACAGATGGGGCGCGGTCCGAGCTTAGGATTCCGCGGGAACTTGGCGTGAAACGCGACGGCGATTGGTCCTTGGTGGTCCGAGCTTCTTAATCTGCCCGGCTGTAGCCTGTCAGGACTCAGTGCGGCTATGCAAATACGAATGCTTTGATAAAACAAATACGGACAATCTGTATATATATAAAGCGTCGCGAATCCGTTAAAATGTTATATAGCTTTCTATTTTGCTCGCTCTTGTTTATATCATAGTAGTCATTCCTAGATTCCTTCTACTAAAACGATCATCATCTTAATTCAACCACACAAGCAGATGTCTATTGATGCAATACTTGCCCTGGTAACATTGTTCGTCATGTGTCTGCCGGCGCTCTGGTATATTATTCGACGATGTTTTGTTTATTTTAGACCACGTAAGTAAACATTCCCCTTCCCCCCGAGCCCTAAAAGTGAAATCCTGTCCTAACGCAGTCCAAATAGATAGACACTCTCGCAATGACTTTGTGTTCAAGGAACCCAGAAGCGTCCAGCCAAATGAGGTCCATTCTGCCAGTGTTGGAGCCAACTCCAGTATATATTCACATTGTCCAGTCGTTGCAGGTGGTTAGTCAGAATATTTTCTTTCCTACCTCCCTAAGTTCCCAGAGCTTATTACTAGCTGACTGACTATATACTTGTGTGCGCCGGCGGGGGCTGTATGGATATTTTCGAAGCGATGGTGTTTTCTCAGGGCATAGATTATAGGTTATGATTATTATCAATTGCTCCATACTTTGCCTTCCGCTATTAAGAGGTTGTGGGTCTTCACCGACTGGCTCCTACGCTAACCATCGGACCGTTCCGCAGGGTCCCTCTTTTCTATATCTGGTTTAGTGCCTCCAACTATGTAAAGTTAGACCCTGTCTGGTTGGCATTACTATTTAGCATGGAGGACGATGTATATAAAATATGTACAGAGAGTGCATAATATAAACACGTATTCGCGAGTCTGTTGACGCAATACCCTATTTTGGTCTTCCTAATTCATAGTTCGAACACGCGAGCAGCGAGACGGAAACTAGACGGGAGGTGGCCAATTGTTATCGAGTCCATAGTTGTTCTAGTTGAATCTGAATATAGATCAATGGATGGGAGAAATGTGTGGGCAGAAACATTGACCGGCCGTGTTGACAAGATTTGAGGATCCAGGAACACGAGGTGGGGCGTGAGGTCTAGTCATCTATGTATCCCTTTCGTATCTTACTGTATTAATATATATGTGTAGAAATTAATTGCATGCCATACGTACTCTGTACAGTGGAGATAGAAGGGACGAGCACCCCAGAGCCTACATTGTACAGCGATGAACGCGACCGAACGCCGAAAAAAGAACACACTGTGATTGGGGGGTGTATGACGTTTAGAGCATGCACTAAGACCCGGCACTGCGCCCCACTCCATATTTAAGATGTAGCTGTGATTGGAGAGTCTCAAAATTATCACCGGTCCATGCAGCCTCTTCACTAGCTCGAGGCGGTGCGGACCCAAATCATGCTAACATAGAGCCTCATTGGGCTGTCCATAAGAAGTAGCTCTTGCTATTCACAGACTGAGCGCCTCACAAGAAGTAACGTATAATAGTATAAATACAGTTACGAGTCCCTCGAAGCAGCAACCTCCAAATCCATATTCTTTCAATGGCATCCTTGCAAGATTTACTTGGATTCAATCTATCAAATCAATCATCAGCCTAATTCAATGCCCACACAAGGAGATGTCCATTGATGCAGTGCTTGCTCTTATAGCACTGCTTATAATGTGTGTCCCGGGCTTCTGCTACCTGATTCGACGATGTGTTGCCTACTTTAAACCTTACAGTACTATTCTTCCCTTTCCTCAGACCAAGCACCCACAGAACAAGCTTGCCCTAATGTCTTGTCCAAACAAATAGATACCTCTGCAATGACTTTGCATGACTGTTCAACGAGCCCAGAAACACCAACCCTACCCGCCAGGGCCACCGAGTCCCCGAATCACGGGCCTATTCTTCCAATGTACGAGCCCATTCCAGGGTATACTCGGCACATGCACGTCCCGTTGCAGGTGGTCAGTCAAGCTACCTACCTACCCAAGTACCCTGAATTAAGCTTAGCTCATTGAAAGCTGACTGTATGCTTGCAATGTTTTAGATATACATACGATCTGAAAACGAACCGGTATATATAAATGGCGTCGCAGGATTCAGGGGTTAACTAGCACGTACAAGTCAATCATGCATATGTTTCTAGAGGGTTTAAATATTCATTGATCTATTATATATTCTTAACTAGATCCTCAAGACAGGCTTATATATACTAGTGCTTTATTTTTCTGTATAGATATCTTGGAAAATCTAATAGCAAGCTAATAAAAAAGCACTTACATTTAGTGGAATAAGTAGGTGAATAATTATTTTGATATAAAGAATAACGGTAAATATTGGAGTATTTTTATAATATAAAATGAATGCGAGTGAGCAAAAGAAGATCCACTGCCAGCACTGCCAGCGCTGGTGGAGCCGTTGGCCGGTCGCGGATAAAAGCAATTCCCACTCCCACGCACTTTTCGTGGGCAGTCTGGCCGTTGATGCGGGTACTACGCAGTATCTATTCCTTCCCCAGAAGCCTTGGATTGTCAGTGCCGTCCGTCAAGATTTGTTCCCTCAAAAGGATTTTCTTATTTAAGATATATTCCTTTTCTTTCCTTTGTTTATTATTCTTTCTATTAATATCTTCTATTGGTAACCTTTACCACTCAACACTTACGCAAGCAGATGTGGCATCTCTCCATCGACGCAACAATTGCTCTTGTGACGCTGTTTGTGATGTGTATTCCAGGATTCTGGTACATTATTCGGAGATGCTTTGCCCTTGTTAGGCCTTGTAATGCTATCCCTAGACCCTATCCGTGTTATGCTGATCTTGCCCTAATGCCGTGCCCAGATGCCTCCACAATTACTTTGCGCCCGAGGAACCGAGAAACACCAAACCAGATATCCCTCGAGTCCCCAAATCATGGACCCATCCTTCCTCTCTTTGAACCAGCTCCAACATATAACATTCACGTTGCTCAACAGGTTAGTCAGGGTGCTTTCCTTTTACTTAGGTACCTAAGTATCCAGTGCTTATTACAGGCTGGCTGGCTGTACACTGGCAAAATATCAGATATACGTACAATCTGAAAACAATCCGGTATATATAAATGGCATCGCAAGATTCCGGAGTTAAATGTGGTTGAAAAGCATCAATCATTCATACATATACCCTAGAGGGATCGGCGACCGGTTGCATATTCTTGGTCCGCTCCTCCAAAAGCTGAAGACATGCTTGTGTGCGCTGGGGGTTGATTTTTTTTTTCTTATTTGTATGTATATCTTGGGAGCTTGGAAGGATTTTGCGAAGGTGTTTTCTCAGGGCTAGGATTATGTAGGTTATGATTTTATCGGTTCAGTTAGTTGTATAGAAGTTAGGGCTAGAATCGAGAATAGGGCCAGCTCCGGAATACACGCTAAACTGAAAATAGTTGAAATTTTTAACTGTCGATTTTGGGTAGCTCTTACTAGGGTGCAAAATTGTAGAGCTAGCACTTCCATGCATTTAATTGGCCACGTCCTGCTACCGAGAAAATTGTTTAGAGATCAATCATCGTACGTTTTTACACCACTTCCTAGAGCAGCTAGCAGATCAAGTTTCGAAGCATAGAAGCGATTTTGCGATGTCAGCATCCGATGTGAGCTAAGAGAGTGGAGGGTCCAGGCGGATCTTCCCTCTACGGAGTACTGGGGCCCCACAGGAGGGACAGCGAAGCACTGGTAAGACTCTCTGCCAATGGTTTCATTGGATCCGGTGTATTCTTGTTGGTTGTGGGTGGGAGACGTGAATAGCCAGCGTATGATTTTAATATTGTATCGGTGATAGCTGTTACTGCACTATTCCTACTTGGCCCCAGAGCCTGGTATGCCAGCCGTAGGAGTTAACTAGGAATAGTGCAACTATTGTACCCACTCCATCTATGGTCAGGATCACCAGCCCTCAACATAGCAACTTCATAACAAAAACAATAATAATGGGCGCGCAAACTAGCTGCCAGCTAGCGGTACTTGTCATAAATAGAGAATCGAGCACGAGTTCCACGATTATGCTGTTGCCTGGGTCCGCCAACCTGCAGATCAGGTGTCCACGCTAACATGAGAGTTCTTTACTTCATTCAATGCTGGAAATGAGATTACTTTGTGTAATCAGTATTTTTAGAGCGTATCTAACCATGTGCCCGAAGCTTACCTGCGCAGGTAAACTTTGGACAGACCGCCTTTAAAGAGCCTCGTCCCTACGCTAGAGCCTAGTTGTCAAGTCCTCAGTCCAAGCTTCGCTTTGAAATTTCGGGTTAGCGTCTCTCACTAGTGCAAAATAATGCTTGGATCATGAATGGCTACATGTGATCGACTCACCTAGGGTTAATTCTCTGTTGGACACATGCGAGGCGAATTTGTGCCAATAACGATCACGTCGATTAAATAGTAAACAAACTTCTCGATTTTGTGTTAGAGCCTCTCACTACTGTCTAAAAGTCGCTAACCACCTATGTATATACGTACAAAAAAAAGTGTGTACGACCCGGTGTTAGACGTGGCCAGGCAAGCTACCCTGTCTTGGATGATTAGGCAGTGGATGGGCAAACTAAGTTAAGCCTGTTAAGGTCAGGAAACGAGGAGCCCGTAACATGGTGAGGGGGACTAGTTCGAATTCATTCAGCAGAGCGACAGATGAAACTGTCTAGACAAGCGTAGGCGCAGATAGGCAGCTCTGTCAGGTAGGGCAGGTTCCCTCTTGCCTAGCGTTGTTGCTTGTTTGGATCGATGTTTAGATCGGCAAGACAAGCACGGGCTTTTTTAAGTTTTCGGGGGGAAGAGCAGAAGAGAAGACCTCGGGAGGAGGCAAGGGGAATGTGCCCATAGGTAAATATGTACTCGTCGGGTTTTTCCGATCACCTCAATCCTTGATTGGATGTCTATGTGGCTTAGCTTCTTGCTCAGCTGCTCTAGGACGTTTTTGAAGCATAATGCTCGTTCTTGGCGGCGCTAGTCATGCCATACAATGCATTCCTGCTTTCAACTTTCTCTAGAAACTTGTACATACGTAGCTTCTACAGGCCTTATAAGTAGTTACAAATCTGCCCAGTCTAATTCATATTATCTCAATGGCATTCTTCCAACATTTACCTGGATGTTTTATACCAAAACAATCACTCGATATCCACACAAGCAGATGGGTATTGATGCAGAAATTGATCTGGTACGGCTGGTTGTTATGTGTATCACAGGGTTCCGGTACATTGTTCGACAATTCTTTGCCTACTTCAAACATGGTACTACCGTTTCTCTCTTTTCTCTTAGATCTTGCCCTAATGCTGTGTTCAAATATATAGATACCTCTACCATGACATTACGTCCAAGGAACCTAGAAACACCAAGCCAAGTATCCCTCGAGCTCATGAATCGTGGATCCATTCTCCCTGTGTCAGAACAAACTCCAGCATATGCTCATATTGTTCGGCGGTCGCAGGTAACCACAGTTAGTCAGAGTGCTGCTACCTAGGTACCCAAGGGTCGGAGCTTATTACAAACTGGCTGACTGTATGCTTGCAGGATATCAGATATACGTACATACAGTCTGAAAATAGCCCGGTATAGATGAATGGCATTGGGGGAACTTGTGAGAAGTTGAATGGCGTTTAAAAGGATCAATCGCCCTGGAAGGTTCGGCGGACTGTTGGACGTTCTTGACTCGGTCCTCTAAAAGCTAAAGACATGCTTGCCCACACTGGAATTTTATTTTTCTTGTCTTTGTATTGATACTTGGAAGCTTGAAAGCGTGGACGCAAGTTAGCAACGCTGTTTCTTTCTCGTATTATGAATTATGTAGGTTATGATTTGGATTGGTTCGGTTGCCATTTATTTCTACTCTATTCCGGCTTAGGAATGTGGATTTCCCCGATTTGTGTGGCCCTCCTCGATTAAGAATATATTTTGGAAGAGTAGAAGCCATTCTGCGATGTCAACACCCGATGGGAACTAAGAGAGCGGAGTAGATGGGCCTAGGCTGATCTGCCCACTTCCCGAAAGTCTACTGGGCCCCGCAGAAGAACATCTACAAGCAGTGGCAAGATTCTCTGCCAAATGGGTTCATTGGATCTGGTGTATTGTTTGGTTGATGGCGCGGAGGTATACTTGTAGGGGGATCTTGCTGGTGCGCATCTGTGTGATGACAGAGCGGATCACCAAGTGTGAGCCATTGTGCATACTGAATGTACTTTTTCCCGGTCGGGAATCCCAGTCGGAAGACGTGTTTATCGCCCGATCTTTGCTCTCGATGACACAGCTAATGATTGCTAGAAACCCGAAAACTGGAATGTCTCATTGAGGATATGAATTGGCTATATTCAGAATAGGGATGGCCTTTACTACCGAAGAAACGGTATAAAGACATCAAGTTCGAAAGATAACGCTTGCCATCTTGCAGTGCTACCTCTTTTGTACTCCAAAACAAGCTTAATCACGAACAATATACTGCTTCCAATTAGAATAGGAGGCGTTGCAACCGGGGCAATACTGCTGTTTGTTGCTATTTAGCCACTGAACGCTGCAATTAGGACAACGGTATTTGGTTCGGGAGTCGGGAACATCTCTTCGAGCCATATTGAGAGCGAGTTCGGTGGCAAACCCGATTGTATTCTCAAGCGCATTTTGAAACCCATCGTTTTCCTGCAGTTCCTTGATGTGCTCAGTGGACGCTTTCACAAGAGGGTCCCGAAGACCTCGGTCAGTCTTCAGCGTACATTGATAAGCCTCTGCAATAGCAGCGGCAAAGTCGTCCATTTTCCAGCATGTAGCCACAGCAGTCTCAAATTTCTCTTGTGCTCTCCGTCTCAGGTGTGGAATGGCATATTTGTCGGCGATCTGGTACACTTTGACATTGAAGAGCATAGGTGATGTACGATGCTCGACACTTCCACTACTATCATAGTCAAATCCGTACATGAAATGAATCATCGCCTCGATGGCGCAAGGATCGTCATCCCGAAGAGAAATGGTATTTTCCCTGGTTTCCTGTATATAATAGACTTTGGCCAATAAAAAGGAATGTTATCTTACTTTCCAGTCCCCTTTATATAACTGAGCGAAGTATTCCGACTGTCCACAAATGATTAGGCGGTGTACCTTAAATTCTTGATCAGTGGTGCAGATAGTGAGATCAGAGAATTCTCCAGACAGAAAATAGCTGCGACGGTTAGACTGCACATCTTCTGGCGCTCTCCAAATGGACTCACGTTTTTATACTGGCACCTAGATCATCTCCAAGTTGTATATCATGAGTGCGGATTACATCGAGTTTGTTTTCTGACATTGCTTCCAACAGTGTCTTGTTGAACTGAAAAGAAATTGCAAACTTATGTTGATTGGAGTAAAGTACTTCCAGCCAGGCTGCATAAATACTCCCTCTTCAAGTCTTACCCCGCTAGACAGTGAGGCGGCCAAATATATCTGATGGTCCAATAATATCCATCAAACAGAACACTCTTGGGTTCCTGTTGGGCATTCCTGCGTTTTCATTCTGAATGATTGATAGGCCCGTTTTCTTGTTGATAATCATCAATCGTAGGCATACATGTTTTGCAGAAGCGCACGTCGTCTCGTGCTGATGGGTCAACCGCATTCCCCGAATACCACCGTGTTTATAAATCTGCTTGCTTCTCAGGCAAAAGGTCACTTCTGTTTCTATTTAACAACCGCAAAAAGTCAAAATGCCGACCGCCAAACCGACGTCAACCAAACCGACGTCAACCAAACCGACGTCAACCAAACCGACGTCAACCAAACCGACGTCAACCAAACCGACGTCAACCAAACCGACGTCAACCAAACAGAAGCCAATCAAACCATGGTCGATGTATCCGTTCCTACATGATCAGGTAGCCCGTTTGTTAAAAGATGATGATCTAAACTTTACATTTCACGAAGCCGATGACTCCAAGCGTTGCGACAAGGCATACGATACAAACATCATGGGTCGATTCATATGTCGAAATCGCTCGTGTAGTTCTAATGGCTGGAGAAGCAGGCAAATCGCCATCACTATACGAATGTACGCTGACTCCAGATACAACGCAAGAGTTTATCACCAGCGCTGCAAGTCTTGCAACCATCTCAGTCGACCAATTCTTAACGAAACGTACGCGGAAAGGGTAGCATATCGTATCAAGAAATGGCAAGGAATAGAGCAGCAAGAGCCTCCACATTCCGAGAGGGGCAACGGTCCACATAATAGTCTTTTATGTGAAGGATGCAAAGCTGGTCACTGCAGTGCAGGACAGGTTGATGATATAAGTCGCATACTGCAAGTTGAAAAAAATTCTACTGATCTTGTTGACTGATACTAATTCTTATGCAGACAAAGTACTCGACTTTTTTAAAGATGATACGCCGAAGATCTGCGTTCTCAGGTCAAAATTGTCCTTAAACCAATCTGCTGAGACGGAGAAGAGAAGCATGGAACATCCAAGAATTATGCTCACTCCTCTATAAGGATGAACCATCATGCCACTGCTTCATATGTTGACGCGTAATTTCATCCTCCAATGTCACACGCTATCTGCTTCAAAATAATAATGCAGCATGTCAGAATCAAAACAGTACATTAAGACATGTTGTAGGGCAGTATTGCCCAAGTGCGGGAAAACAATAACTTGATTGGAGGAGTCCTGTAATATGGCCTACACTGGGCCTCGACGCATTTGTTATTAGTAGCCTTGCTTCAGCACCGGTTTGAATTCGCTAGACGCGTTGAAGTGCTCTTCGTAGGCTGACGTGTCTGTCTAAGCCGCAGTGACTTACATCCGATCACCTACATCTTGTTGCTGCAAGCCGATACCAGCCTTGCACTGCGGTATGAAAATGTAGAATTGTGGGTGGTAGCTTGCCAGATTAGCGCGCGCGGCCCGCCGCAGCGCCGCTTTTTGGGATGTAACCTCCTCACCACCACCGCTCCCTCTCCTCACCCTGTTCCACCTAGCAAGCTGGCCTCACGCCCCCCCCCCCCCCCCATATCCTCAATAACGCAGAAATGGACAACCTCCCGCGTTAGAGGGTGCGAGGCCTGGTTGCTACTTTGAGTGCAGCGGCAAGCATCGCAGAATACTCAAGTGTGGGTCGCGACAGAATATAATTGATATAGGAACTGAGTCAGCCTCAGCCTTGTCATGGAGATTTTACAAACGATCATGGGCGATGACTGGCCACGATGTTATGTCAAAATGCCGGACTGGAAAGCCGGGGTCAGCCTCGCCTCACTTTTCGGGCTCTTCCCTCTTCAAGCATTTCAGTATCTATTTGTTTGATGTAACTTGGATTTCTGTTTGTCCTTTTCTTTACGAGTTTCCCACTCGGTTAACACTTACAACATCGCAAGCACTCATTATTGACGCAAAACATCCATGATGGTTACCAAGACCAGTCTTAAGCATGAAGATTACACGGTCGGCTGGATCTGCGCCTTGCCACTGGAGATGGCGGCTGCGGAGGCCATGCTCGATGAAGTCCATGAAGGCCTGCCAGTACAACCATATGATCATAATACCTATATCCTCGGAAGGGTCGGAGATCACAACACTGTGCTTGCCTGCTTGCCAATCGGTCAACCTGGCATCGCATCGGCCGCTGTAGTAGCCTCGCAGCTGTTATCCAGCTTTTGCTCGATCCGATTCAGTCTGATGGTCGGTGTTGGAGGAGGGATGCCAACTGAAGATTTTGATATTCGCCTTGGTGATATTGTGGTCAGCACACCAACAAATACATACGGAGGAGCGGTGCAATACGATTTTGGAAAAGCATTGAGCGGTGGGCAGTTTCAGCGGACAGGCATGCTCAACTGCCCACCCAAGCCCCTTTTAACGGCGATGGCTAGACTAGAAGCGATTCATTGCGCGGGAAGAAGCCAACTGGCGGATTTTGTTGCCAAGATCGAACAGAATATCCCCCAGCCAGCGTCCATCTTTGCCCGCCCAACGCAGGAGGATCGGTTATATCTCACGGATTACCGTCATGTTGATGACCACTCGAAAACTTGCAGTGGGTGTGATCCAACTGAAACTGTTCCACGCCCTTCTCGAGGAGATGACAAGCCTCGAATTCATTATGGACTCATCGCCTCGGGGAATGAAGTAGTGAAAAATAGTCAACTACGTAATCAGCTTAGCCGTGAACTGGGTGCTTGTTGTGTAGAGATGGAAGCGGCGGGGTTGATGAATTATTCGTGTCTTGTGATTCGCGGAATCTGTGATTATGCTGATTCCCATAAGAACAAGGAGTGGCAGGGCTACGCTGCAGCGACCGCGGCCGCATATGCAAAAGAGTTGTTATTGACTGTGTCTGTCACTCAGGTCAAAAGCACCAATTCTGTAACAAACGAGTCCCGTTCTTTCTCAGTAAGTCACTCCTGACTTACAATGATGCACACCGCTAATATACAATGTTCGACAAGTCGCCTCACGGACTTGCTGTTAGCTTTAGATCGATTCACCAAACAATTAGTGCTCATAAAGCGCTTGCTGACGGCAGCGCTGATATCGATTATGGCGAACGACAGTGGGAAAATGTTCTCAAAGCGCGATGGAGCAAAAGTCAATGCCTGAATTGTGGCTACTATAGCCATTTTGAAGATGACTGCTACGTGAAATGCGGAAGATGTATGAGACTGTGGCCTCCCGTCAAGACTGTGACTGAAAATGATCTAGGTCGAATGACGAACCATACTCAGCATGATTGTCCGAAACTCGTCAAATGTGATAAGTGTTTGTATTTCCCTTCACATAAATTTCACAGTAGCTAATTAAATACCTTATCTTTTAGGCGGTGGACCAAACCATATGGCTAAATATTGCGGTGCTAAACATTGGAAAGTATCAATGCGAAGATGATTCATCAGCAAGCGCTAGCAGGCAAAGATATGGCAGTGGGTCCTAACATATTCACCTTGAAAACCGTCAACATCTTAAGGAACATAGGTTTATGAGAGGTTATTCGGCCCTAATAATTACTAAACTAAAGCAGCAGCTGAGATGAACGGGAAATGGCACGGTCACCTGAGGAGTAGAATTAAATAGATGGTCTAGGAAGAGTGCTACTATGAATATGAAATTCATATTTGTACCTATAGCATTTTGTACCGGGGGTATTTCTAGTATTGTGCCTAATTTCTGAGACTAGTTCATCAGTGTGCATTGAAAACCAAGCTGGCAGCTTTAGCCGAGATTTTTATTCTGATATTCAATTATAGATAGCCACAAGGATAGCTAGCTAACAGTCTGGGATATACGTGCCAAGGCTAGGTGGTAGCAGTGGCCGTAGCCTTGTCTCACTCAGCCTGAGAGCTATCCTTATGGCTATCTACGATTGGAATCAGGGTGTATGTAAATCTTCGGTTTCCGAACATTGCTTTCATTGTTTCTGTGGATCATGGATGGAAATACTTCTAAAATTCATGCTAATTTAAAAATAGAAGCTTAGCCAAGGGTGATGGTAATATTGTTGTTCACTGCTGAATGGAACTTGAGAAAAAATCTGCGCAATCTTTATTTGGAATGGAAAATTTCTGGTGTGATTGATTGCATTGAGGCTCTGTCCCGGACTGATACGCACCGGCTTGAATGACATGGAGATTTTGGAGAAGGGCGAGGAAAGTTCTAGCAATGTTTGTGTACGATCTCGGCAGGTTGCATTGACTTTAATTGTAAGCCAACAAAGAAAAAGCAAGGCTATCATATGCATGTTAGCTTCCCAGTGCGGGGTTGAGCAATTCAAATATTCCAGCCTCGTCATGAGATTTAGAAACGAGGCTGAAGGATTATCTGATAGCCCCACTCCACATAAGCCTTGCCAGGTGATGAGGGAAAAAACGAGATGTTTAGGTTTTCAGCACTCTCTATCATAGATGTGATAATATCTAAAGATAGCTGTCGTATATTGTCCCTACGTTCCAGCATCTTTATACTCCATGATAGTCCATTGCTCCTTCACCTCACGGACATTACTTGTCATTCGTTATGGCGGAAGTCCTTACAATTATCGGCGCTATTGCTTCATGCGATCAACTTCTTAAAGGATTCACATCTCTGCATAAAAACCTGAGGAAAGCCTACAAGACAATTCGTTATGCCAGAAATGATGTTGAAAACATGAAGAATCGCACCTGGATCATCATCAGGCTATGGCGTTTCTTCCGGAAATGCATAAAGAAAGTCTCAAAGATTAAAGAGCTCTCACCCAACTTCGAAAAGTATATGAATATTAATCAAAGTCTGGAAAATCAAGCAAAAGAAGTCAACTACAAGATTAGTACCATACTAAAGGATCTTAATCCTCTATGGACGAGTGAACCAGTGCCAGCCTGGAAGGAGCTTTACGCGAGGCTCGCATGGTTTATGCGAAACCAAGAGGATATTCGTCTCCTCTACGCGGACATGGACCTGCTCATTCAGTATATGAAGGTTTACATACTTCTAGTCCAGCTACAAATATCCGTTCAACAATATAACCTTAGTAGCTCTGCTGCTACCAAACTCCAAGTGTAAGACTAACCAAAACTACACTATTTCGCGATGAATGGGATTAACAAGGCAGTAGTGATTTATTAGGGAAAATGATCCGGACTGGAATAAGAGAGTTACGTCAAATTCAACAAAGCCAGCATACTATTCGGAGCAATGAACGCCCAGTAATGAGCAACAAAGAAAAAGATCTCCTACTACAGGAAATACGGACAGTAGTGCAACAGGAGATCTCGCATCTTCCGAGGCGAGATACTAGCCAGAATCATTCGACCTCAGATCCACTCTCGCGGTCAACACAGCCGCTTACATCGCCCTCAAATTTTCACACTTCTTCCCCATCTACTCCAATTCAACCTGATGAAACCCTTGATTCATCCGGAACAAATAGCACAGAGGCTTCATCGGAGCCTCAGGTCAATACCAGCAATTCACGCGGGCTTTCTAATAACAACTTGCCAGGCGCAAGACAGCCTGATCCATTCTATCCGTCGTCAGCTGTCTCATACGTCAGTGAGCAGGTGCAGGTGCTTCCAATGGAGCTAAATAACTCTGGTAGCCGTTTTCTAGAACAGGAAACAGAATATATTACAGAGACAGGCAGAGAAGGAGAAGAGGACGAACAAGAGAGGGGAAATGCGGTACGAGGTGAGGGCATTTATGTAGCGACGGCGCTTTCTGGCGCACCGGGAACCAGGCATCATCAAGTGCGAAGAGATCAATCAGCTCAAGACATGTAGGATTTCAGTGAAGCGTTACCCAGTGAACCATGTGCATGCGGCATAAATTCTATGGGCCAATCTTATGGTCTCAATGACAGTTGTCCAAATGAAATATTCTAGGATCAGTATCAGTATCTCACTTACTAACTAATCCTGCATTTGAGAAGTTTACGTATAAAATAAGCCAACTATGAGTGTGTATTATTTATGCTTGATTACTAATAGCAAAAAGTCATTGGAAAGAAAAAACTAAAGTTTATAGAATTAAGTGGATTTATTACTTTATATAAGTACTATGTTTATTAATCACTTTAATACATACGTTGCTAATAGAACTTCAGAACGCTCCGAAATGGATAGCTTTATGGACGTGATAAACTCATATAGAAACATAGCTTACACTTTTCAGCTCCTCGAAGGCTGGAGGGTTCATTATTTATTATGCCTCACTGCTATTAGTCTAGTGTGTACTATCGGTGTTGTTAGTATCAAAACAGCAGCCCATCAGAGAGCTTCAAGGCTAGTCTAATGGCAGATAGCTATGCCTTTGGTTTTGCAACCATTCTATTGGGAGTCATTACGCTATTTAGTGCAATCCTATTAAGTATTGTAACTTTAGTTCTATTCACCACATGATTCTGCCAATGACATTGTTGTGTCGAGCAACATGGCTTCCAGGCGAAGAACTCTACACTCAACTGTATCACACTACCTCGAGTACTAATTGAACTTAGGTAGCCTTGCATAACACTGAACAGTACTCAATTCAGATGTGCATTCTAATATATCATTGGTGAAGTTCCCAGGGCTGTCAGGCCGAAAGCAGTCGTTAACACAGGACGAGGCTGGGTTTGGTGGAGCCTACACAATCCCTGTAGAACAACTCATACTTGCATCCCCCTCTTTCTACAACCTAGACATATAATGAAGCAGCACCCTTTCAACCGATTTAAAATCCTCGATTTCTGCTACCAAATTATATCGCTACTTCGAAAATGCCAAAAATAAAGAACAAAAAGGCAAAAAAGGATCGGGCTCTGGAAAAACCTATCGATACGGTGTACACTGAGGAATCTCCGAAGATTGACTATCATCGACCCCTGTCATCGTAAGGGCTGTAAGCTCCTTGGTTTTTTGAAGTCATTTCTCATTGTTTCTGTAGACCCTACGAAGCGCCGCTCCTTACTCTAGTGATTGGAAACACACACTACGGCCTTCCCGAGTCGTTCCTTGAAAAGTACCCCCAATTTCCTCGAAAATCAACATGGGATTCCACTGTTACATTGCAAGATGTTCATGAAGATGCCGGTCACTCCTTGGTGCATTTCTTGTATTCGGGAAATTATGAAACAATAAACTTGCCACTCAATGAGGGCAAAAGTGACATCGCAAGGGAGTATAGGAAAAGCATTTTAGTCCACCAGGCGTCTAGGAAGTACGGTCTCGGGCCTCTTGAAGACCTAGCTCTGCAGTATATTCAGCGCTTTGGTAACGAACTGTCCCTCCCCGAAATACTGTGGGAGACCAGTGATGTCTTTTCAGAAGTTCTTGAAGGAGAAACCTGGTTTCCAAATTATATCAAAGAAAGGTTACAACGGATGTTAGATCTATACGACCGCACATGGGTTTTGAATGAGCTTTATAACAGTCTTGGACATAACTCTCAGTTTGATAATATCGTGTTGAAGATGGTGGTAGAAATCCTCTCTGTTCGTTTGGATTCTCTATCTAAAGACGGTAATGAGCTTGACCCAGATGTTGGAGAAGCCTTTGGAGACTAAACAACATCATAGAAGACGAGGTCCCCAATGAAGAAGTGGTGTGTGAAGAAGAGGCTCCCCCTGAAGATGAGGTCCTCCGTGAAGAAGTGGTGGAACATGTGGTGTATGAAGAGGTTGTACATGAAGATGAAGCCCCTGCTGAGATACCACCACCCGATGAGGTTCAAGATGCCCAGGCTTCCACAGTCAAGGTTTCGACGGCGGATTTGGCATTATATTATGATTGGGACCATCTTGCTCCTTTGATACGGAGAAGAAGAATCAGAGAACTGGGGTCAAGAGGTCTTCCTACTCCAAATGAAGACGGATCCATTTCCATTTTTGTGGCTTGAGAAAATTAAAATATACGATACAGTATTACAGAATTAGATTCATTCTTTATGTGACGGCAGTCAAATCTAACATTATTGAGAATTTGTTAAAGCTATTCCTAGTCTTAGTATTAAGAAGTATATACTATTAAGGTTCAACATAGGCTCCAGGTCATCATAGCTATACTCTAATAATAGCTTTATTAGTTATATTAAACTTATTCTTTTTCTGGTCCTAGTGGTCATAGGTTAGTAGAATTATCTATGATCTTAGCTTAACTTTTATAATAGTAGTTATAGTAGAAACTAGTACCAGATGATCCTTTGTTCCTGTGCAGTAGCGTAAGTATATCTATTGGCTGTAACTCACTGATTCTTCTGACAATAAGGCTGTAGATTCAGAGCAATTCGAAAAAGTTCGTAATGGTAGCGGCTTACTTTGTGCATACTGTGAACTGTCTTGCCTAACGGTTGGCCTGCCTTCATAATTGCTGAACATCTGGCTCGAAAATTTGCCGAAAGCTTCTCTGGACCAGTTCTCGCTGAGCCAAAGCGTCTCATCAGAAGCAAAACTCATTAAGCTCGAAAGCGCTTATTCAGCCAATGGGAGGTGTGAAACATGGATCGTTGTTTTTTTCTAACTTCCGCATCGACTGCTTTAGGTTCAGTCGCCACTCTACGGCCCAAAATTGGAGATTCATTCCGTCAGAGTGAGAAAGTTGCATTGACACTCTTCCCGCCCATAGTACCATCGGAGTCTGCAGTCAGCCAGCCGCATGTGGCTATGGCTCATATTCTTCACCTACCTCTAGAGATACAACTCGAGATCTACTGGAATTGAAATGCCTTGCTTTAGCTGGAGATGACTAGCATCCGCATTACGGACCAAGTCCGTCAGAAGAAGGAATTACAAGATGCCATCCCAACGACGACTCCCAGCATGTACCAGATGCAGTCTTCAAAGCAGAAAATGAGCGAGAGTACCGACGATGACATACGCAACATTCGCTCCCGGCCTGTCGAGCGGGTCAGCAGCAAAGTCTCTGGTGCTGAGCAACCCGATGATGACCCAGGATTGCGGAATCCAGACGATCACAAGGGGAGACAAGTATGTGATAGACAAAAAAATCCCGTTGGCAAGATCTCATTAAGTGAAAACTCCAGGTTTTCAAGGGGAAAATGCTCTTATGGTTGTCATATCAATCCATTGGCGTAATCTACGGCCATATTGGCACCAGTTTTCTCTACGTCTATTCATCTACATTCAAAAGTCCACCGTCGCGAGAGGATCTCATCGGTGCCTTATCTATAGTCATCTGGTCTTTATTCATGATGATGACGGTCAAATGCGTCTTCATTGTCCTCCGTGCCGATAACGATGGTGAGGGTGGAACGTTCAGCACATATTCCCTACTTAGTCGATACGTGAGGATCTTCCATTCCATAAAGATATATTAATCTAGACTGTCAGCTGAATCCTCCATAGATGAACATTGCAAACCGTGACCCCCGAGAGGCCTCGCTTATTCGAATGAAGCGATACTTGACTGGCGACCTCGAAAATGCTGGTCGGACCATGCGCCGTCGTCTCGAATCCAGCAAAATCGCTAGGGGACTCCTCAAAGTCATTGGCGTGCTGGCCGTCACAATGGTTCTTGCTGATGGTCTTCTTACTCCCGCACAATCTATTCTCGGCGCCGTGCAAGGAATTGAAGTCGTCAAACCTAATATATCCAAGGGCACCATTATTGGCGTTACCGATGCAATCATCGTCGTATTGTTCGTTATCTAACCATTCGGCATCACCAAACTGAGAATTGTTTTTTCACCCATTGTCATCATCTGGCTCGGATTCAACGCTGTATTTGGAATCTACAATCTAGAAACATACGATGCAAGCGTTTTTCAGGCGTTCAACCCAGCCCTGGTGTTCAAATACTTGATCCGTTACCGAGAAGCTGGCTGGAGAACATTAGGTGGGGCATTAATTGCATTTACTGGTGTCGAAGCTCTATTTGCCGACTTAGGAGCCTTTAGTCGACGGGCTATACAAATCAGCTGGCCATGCTATACGTTCCCTTGTCTTTTGCTTGCATACATTGGACAGGCTGCGTATATCAGTATGTATCCAGAGGCATACTCTAATCCATTTTTTAACTCTGCACCTCCGGGAAGTGTGTATCCAGCTGTGATTATCGCTATTTTGGCCGCTATAGTCGCATCACAGGCTATCATAACAGCAACATTTCAGGTAAAACTTTTTTTATTTGTCATAACTAGTCAATCATTAACCACGATGTAGCTTCTCCCGCAAGCGATGAAACTTTCCTATCTCCCTCAGGTCACCGTCATTCATATGTCTACAATATTCTATGGTCAACTTTATATTCCGATCGCAAATTGGGTGTTGATGGCCGGCACGATCTTAGTAGCTTCTATCTTCAACAGCGTGTGTTCCTTCTACTTCCCCACCCCCTAAAACAACCATCAGGGCCCAAGAAACTAACTCTCTTAGACAACTTCGCTTGGCAACGCATACTGTGTGTGCATTATTTTCGTCACCTTCTTCGATACCTGCATGGTCTCTCTAGTCGCCATGTTTGTCTGGCGTATCAGCCCATATCTTGTTTTCCTTCCCTGGCTGACAATCGCCTGTCTTGACGCGCGTATCTTTCATCCACATTGACGAAAGTATTTGAAGGAGCCTGGGCCACAATTATGATTGCTGCTATCCTTGCTTCTTTGTTGCTTTTGTGGCGGTATGGAAAGGAGCAGCAATGGTTCGCGGAAGCAGAAGATCGTTTTCCTACGTCTCATGTCATCAGCACCAGCACTACGACTGGAATAGATAGTCAGATAAATCTAAAAAAACGGCACGGCCAATATCCCATCAGCACAACACGTGGGCTAGGTATATTCTTCGACAAGGCTGGCGAAACAACTCCGATTGTTTTCAGTCAATTCGTTCTCAAGCTCACAGCGATACCTGAAGTGACTGTCTTTTTCCATTTGCGACCGCTTGACCAGCCCTCAGTGGCTCCTGAAAATAGATATACGTTATCACGACTCGCAATACCGAATTTTTATCGTCTCGTCGTGAAATATGGCTACAACGACGAGATTATCACCCCCAATTTGTCCAGCGTCATCGTTGAGCAAGTCCGAAAATATCTAGTGAAGAGCCATCATTCCCCATCTGCCCAGTGCACTGTTGAAACCCCCACAGGGGTTGAAAATGACAGTGCAGCTACAAACGCCAATACTTCCACCCAGCCAGGGGAAACAAGCAACACTGGCAACAGTGCCAATCAAAACAATGGCCGCAAACTAGCAAAACTGGAAGCAGCATATTCACACAAAGTTCTTTCTATATTATCGGAAAAGAAGAAATGAAAATCAAACCTGGCACGCCGATACCGCGGAAGATTTTATTGCATGTATTTTTATGTATAAGAGAAAATACTAGGAGGAAGATGGCAAATCTGCGGATTCCAACGGATAAGGTGGTCGAAGTCGGGTTTTTGAAGGAGATATAAAATATACTGATATCCAAGCAGCATCAACGACGCTCTTCTCATTGCCTGTACCTGCAAGTTGTTGAACTCCGCCTTTGAAGTGCCTGTGAATTGCTGAAAGCTGCTAGTATGCATCTTTGTACGTTTTTAGATATTTGTGATAACTTATTGCTAATTTTCAAATGGCAAAATGCCTATTATTGTGATTTTGATATATAGCTAGACATCAGTGAAATTTACTCTACAGCTTTTGTAGATAATTATAATGATAGATAAGAACGTAAACTCTCTCTTCCTTTATTGTCATGGCAGTTGGTTTCGTAAAACAGCCTGAATTCCGCCACTTCTGGTTAGCGTCTTTTCACTAGTGCGGAATTCCACAACAAGCACTTCCGATGCATCTAATTGGTCACATCCCGCTACCGAAAATTATCATCTTCGACGTTCACTACAGACAGACACACCACACCCACGAAGATATAGGTTCGATTGTAGGCATTTATTTTCTTGTCTATCCGCATAGCATATAATGGCATCCGCATTTAGTTTCGGATTCTCTGGCGACGACATCGACCTAGACAACGACGTCGAGCAGGATAATGATGTCCAGCTGGAGAATCTACATATAGAGGACGAAAACAAATCGTCAAATAATGAAGCCGTGTTTCCAGCTGAGAAGCATTTATTAACTGACTGGGTAAGTGGGCTTGTCCCTATCTTCGTTCTATGGTTTTCTGACATCATTGCAGACAACCACACTACCCTCCCAGATTTCATACAACACATTAAATCTGGAAGCACAGTCAAACAGAATCGTCATCGGACGCAGAGAACTGTTTGACGTGCGCACTCAACTAATGGCCGAAGACGATGATGACTTTGCCAGACACGAAGAACTCATCTCTGGTCTTGAGCAAGGAGATTTGAAGCCGAATTTTTATGAAGGTGGATTTAAGACGTGGGAGTGCTCATTGGATTTGGCTGAATTACTCTCTTTCGAGAGCCAGCATACTGCCGAAGATGGTCAAGATGAACACAAAGATAAATATGATTTCCATTTCGGGAATGAACTGTCAAAGAGCGATGCTTTTCATGTCATTGAATTGGGATGCGGGACTGCCGTTCCTTCGCTGGCCGTTTTTGCGCAGTTGTTGTCATCGTCAACACCATTGAAACAAACTGTTCGATTTACGATGGCAGACTACAATTCGACGGTTCTGCGGCTGGTGACTTTGAGCAATTTCTTGTTGACGTGGTGGCTCAATTCGCCCGTGTCACCAAAAGTCAAAGGACAAAGCGAAAGCGACAACTCAACAGAAGAATCAGGAGAAGGAGAACTAGAGATCGACGCCACATTACTAGACGCCTTCCAGGCCGATCTAGCCAGCCGCGGGATTACGCTTGACTTTATATCTGGCGGCTGGTCGGCTGAATTCGTGCAGTTGATTCTGAATCCTCAGGACACGACTTCTTCTTCTTCTAAGACTACAAGACTCATCCTCGCTAGCGAGACGATATATTCCCCTTCCTCGCTAGGCGTGTTCTCGGAGACACTGCTCGAACTTTTACGGAATGCGGCAGACAGCACGACTACTACTAGTACAGCCTTGGTTGCGGCGAAGAAAGTGTACTTTGGCGTTGGAGGTGGTGTTGATGAGTTTCTGCAGGTTTTGTATAAGCAACCGCTCCGGAATGGAGAGGAGTCTATCCAGGTGCATGAAAGAAAAGAAATAAATTCGGGGGGTGTGAAACGCGTGGTTTTACAGGTTCGGTTAAACTAGGTTACCTACCAGTAGAAAAGTCGATATGAGACACGAAATAGATATAGACGAATTACTGAATGCATGCATCGTGGTCAAGAATATTGTTTCTTTTCTGCTCGTTTTTTCCTCAACTTTATGTACAATACATATAATATAACCTCAACCCCCGCAACGAAATAAGACCAGAATGACATAAGGGAATGAGAGAATGAGCTCTATCGTGTTAACACATCTGTCTAGTCGTATATGCTGACGACCTTTCCATCTTGCAACCGAGAAACCCGGTCCTTTTCGAGATCTTGATTTCGCTTTTGGTAGTGGGCGGCGACGGCGGAGAGGTCGGCCTGGGAGCCGGCGGGGACGTTGTAGGGAGAGCCGGCGTTGAAAACCCTGTTTACTCAATTAGAAAGAAGACATATAAAAGAAGAAGGAAGAGATTGCGTACTCTGATGTCCTCAACTCGACAAAGTCTTGCTTGGTCGTACCGACGAACAAATGGCGGTCAGCAGCGGCCTTCTCTAGGGCGACTGTGCGGATGGCATTGCGCTCCTCAAAGACCTTCTGGTCTGGTGAGTATTTGGTGATGAGGCGGGAAATCCACGAATCCTCGGAGCCCTTGGTGACTTTGTAGAGGACGAAGCCGGCGGCAAATGTCGAGAGGGCGACATAGAAACTGGGCTGTACAAACCACAAGTCAGCAAAGCAATCCTTCGATATATCCACCGCAATCATAATCATAGACGTAGACAGTCGTAGCGAGTGCAATTGGCGTTGCAATGCCTGACAGGAAGGAGGAACGTACTCCGAAGCTTTCATTCACCGGGCCATGGTGGTGGTGGTCATGTGCGGCATGGGACTCGAAGCGGCGCTGCTGACGCAGCAGCTGCCTCATGGGAGCAGCTGAGCGTCTGACAGCGAACATGGTGGAGATGGACGAGCTCAACGTGGGAGATGAGGCGTTGACGGTTGAATTGGTGATGCGAGCCTGAGGTTGGCGGCTCGCGCTGCCAAGCCGGGCCCGGTTAGGTCACGTGAACAATGCAGCATTGGCCAATCAGCGCGCAGGAATTTGATATTCAACGGCCCTTCCTTCCTCTTCCACCGCTCTCTGCTTCCAACAATTCCACAACAACCTGTATCTGCCACCGACTTGTCATGGAATTGTGAGTCATATCCATCGATAGTTGATGCTATGATCTATTTCCAAATGTAGAGCCAATCACCAAGGCGAACGTCGTCGAACCGCCAGAACAAGCGACGTGCAGCGGCCCACGGGAAGACCCGTTAGTGCGAAGAGACGATTCAGAATGGCCACAAGCACACCTGTTCCTTTAGGATTCGTTTAGTATTTGGCCAGGCGCCGGCGAGCAGCCAGGTAAGTTGTGACTATGCAGTCAGATTGCCATTGGCCGCATGCGCTACTGGCAATCAGGCTCAACGCCGCCAGACGGTCGGCGGGTCTGCTGCGTTGGCTGCTGTCGTGAGACAACAACTCACGTACCTGACTGACTGACCGAGCAGTTGGAGAGCCATTGCTGTTATTCTTACTCTCGGTTCTGGCGCCAAATGCAATCAATCATACTTCTGATCACTTTTGACTCATAATTCCACCCCAGTCGACTCTGGTCGTGTGCCATCCATGTCTTGGCCCCCTCCGGGCAACTAACTAACTGCTGCCCAGCAGTCCGGTAGGGTAGTCAAGTCCAATTGATACCCAATTCATCTCGAGATGCCTCACTTATTGGCACCCTGTGGTCCCTACCGACGAATTACATCTCGCGCTTTCTCCTTTCTTTCCATCCATCTCCTTATGTGTGCGTCTAGTCTGTGTTTCGACGAGTGCTAACCCGCCAAAGTGGGACGCCGCAACGCTTTATGCACAGCGACACACAGATCCTCTGGCAACAGGACACATTTTGGGGGAATTAGGCTTTTCTCACCCCCTTGTTTGTTGCATTTCTATCTTTGGTGTTTTTGGTGATTTTGTTACTATATAATTGCTGCACTAGTCTCCGGTGTTCCCTGTTTCGCATGGTTAGCAGCCCAATACTTGACGCCGTCGACTTCCCGAATTGTCTTCTTGCTTGTTGATGTCTGATCGTCGCGATAGAATTAATAAATTCATTTTTGTTGTATAATATTTTTTGACTCCATTTTCTACCCATTCGCCTCGCCACATTTCAATTCAAACTGATCAGACAGGCCTCACGACTATCATACGCCCGGACTGAGCATACGACCATCCTATTGTTTCCCCCAGCAGCCCACCATATCTGTATAAATGCCTGTCACATTGACGCCAGGCTTACTCGTCTAGTCATCTCTGCTTTTATCGACGTCTTTGCTTTGCGACAAGCAGCAGACGCTTATCCACGATTGGGAACACGTTAGCAACACCTCGCGTTCCTATTCCCTCTCACTCACATACCCATCGTTCAAAGCCCGTACGTGGTCACGCAATGGGGAAGAAGAACAAGTCGAAGAAGGAGGGGAAGGCAGATAAGAAGAAGAACCAGAAAAGCAACAACGACAATAATGCTCAGCCTGAGAACCAACCCTCCCAAGTCACATCGCCCGTCTTGGAGGCACAAAAGGAGGATGCCCCCCAGGAAGTAGAAGAAGTACTTGCTTCTACTCCTAAGGTAGTGGAACTGCCACCAGCAACAGCCGAGATTAACTTCGAAGAAGACGGGGAGCAAGAGCAAGAGCAACAACCACTACAAGGATCCGAAGACTGGAGCATAGTTGCTCCCCATCAACCACATGTCGAAGACTACGAGTCAACATTGATACAAGACGAGAAGCATTCACCCGCTCAGTCTGTGAGTGGAAAAGAGCCACAGCCCTTGCTGGAGCCTAACACCGAAGGGACCGACGAGGCTTTTGAAGATGCTCAGGGTGAACCAGCTGTAACTGAAGAGGCTGGCCCAGAAGAAGAGGATCCTTGGGGTAACTTTTCCGAGGAAAAGTTCGAGGAAACCGAAAACGTCACTCCGACGAACGAACTAGCAGAGCCTGAGCCTGAGGCCGAGAACACGGAGGTACCGGAAGAGACACACGAAGAGCCACACGAAGAGACGCCGGAAGAAACACCACAACACGTCGACGAAGAGATTCCAGAGGAAGCTGTTGCAGTGCCAACAGAACAACTTCCAGAGGAACACCCAGAAGAAACTCTAGAGCAGCAAACAAAACTTTCTGCCGGGGAACCTGCAGAAGACGACTGGGCAATGGAAGACCCGGCCGAACCGACAGAAAGCAAGGACATACCAACCGAAGACCACCAACATGAAGAGAAAGAGGAGGAACCCGAGAAAGACCCTGCAGAACATCAACATGAAGAGCTCCCAGAAGCTAGTCCAGAGCCTCTGGATGAAACTCATGAAGCTCATGAAGACCATGAAGAGCACGAGGAACACGAGGAGCGTGAAGAACATCCAGAGGCCGATCCAGAGCCAGTTGAGGCACCTATAAACCATCCTATTATGAGTCCTCCTCCTCTTCCACCTACTCCTGCACCATTGCCATCACCCGTCCAGAGTGAGCCACGTTCAGTACACTCCCCAGCACCGCAACACTCCGAACATCCTCTCTCTCGCCATGGCTCACCATTAGCCTATCACGCCGCGTCACCCTACAAATACCCCAGTCCTCAAATGCAACAAATGCAACCTCAAATGCAAGTATACAACCCTTACATGATGGGTGGTATGCACGCTATGCAGGGCCCTCCACCGATGCATCCCGGCAGTGTGGCTCCGTCTTCGGCCAGTTTTGCCACAGCATATCATTCTCCAGTCATGGAGCATACGCCAATGGCATCCCCGCACATGTACCCCAGACGTCCAAGCGGGTATCCCAATGGTGCAAGAGACTACTACAATGGCAGGATGGACCGTACGTTATCTGGCGGCAGCGGCCATAGCCATAGCCATCGAATGGAAAAGTCGAATAGCCATGCTGAAGAAGAAGGGCAAGCAGAGCACCATTATCTCATGGGTCGTATCGAAAAGGCCATGCCCGACATTACACGTTTGCTGGACAGCTTCAAAGACACCAAGAACAAGCTCCAGGCCAGAGAGGCAGAGTCACGGCAGCTACAGGCTCAACATGAACAAGCCATTATGCACAAGGACTTTTACATCGAGGCGCTCCAAAACCAGATGAAGAAAGCCGCCACGGAGACCGCGGAAGAATACTCCAAGTTCAAGGACGTCATCAGCACCCTTCGCGTGGAGCTTGGAAACCAGCAGGAGAAAGCCAAGGATCTGCAACAGTATCTCGAGACGTCTCGAAAGGAAAACGAGGAACTCGAACACCTCAAGTTTGAGCTCGAGATAGAAGTCCAGAACCTCCAAAAGAAGATTGAGGAGCTGCAGCTGGAGCACGACAGAGCTCTGAAAGAGGCGAAAGAGCACGAACGAAACGAGCTGGCCACGCAGAAGGAAGAGCTGACGAACCTGTTTGAGGAAATCAGAACTGAAGACGAGACTGCCGCTAATGAGCGATACAACGAGCGCGAAAAGGAGCTTCTTGATGAACAGGCAGCGCTTAAGGCTGAATGGGAGGAGACGCATGGCAACTTGCGCGCAGAACACGAAACCGCCATCAACGAGAAGCACGCCGAACTCGAGAGAAACATTTCCGATCTGGAGGCTGCAAAGAGTGACTTGCAAACAGTCCGTGACGCTCTTATGACCAAGTCGGAGGATTTGGAAAACAAGGAGAAAGAGCTTGACGCAACCAAGGAGGAGCTCGAAGCGAACTTGGTAGAGATCAAGAAAACGCAGGATGATCTCCACTCCAAGCAAGAGGAACTCCAGGCTACGCAGGCTGAGTTAGAGTCAACACTGGACGAGCTTGAGGCTAGAAAATCCGAACTCGAAGACAAACACAGAGAGTTGGAAGATGCCCACAAACAGCATTCCGAGGATAAAGATCAGCTCGTGGAAACTCACTCTGCGGCACTCGATACCCTCCGTGACACGCACTCGACAGAACTCGACTCGCTACGTGACATCCATTCAACAGAAGTCGACAACCTTCGCAGCACTCACGAGACCACTGCGAAGGAGCTACAGGAGCGCCTCGACAAACTCACCAGGGAGTATACAGAAAAGGAAAAGACATGGGCAGCCGAGAAATCGACCCTTCAGCGACACCTCAATGAGAAATTGGATGAATTGGCGAGTATCGAACGCGAAAAGGACACCCTGGAACGAGACGATGTGGTGCGCCAAAAGCAGCTTCGGTCAACCGTTGATGAAATGAGCCGAACTATCGATAACATGGAGAATGATCGGGAGAAATTGAGAAAGATGCTGACAAGCCTGGGCGAGGCGACTGATCTGAAGGCTTCGAAGGGGGATCAATTTTTGTAAGTACTGGCAGCGGTTCACTCACTTTGCATGGTTATTTTTTTTTTTTTTTTTTTTTTCATTTGTCATGTTACGAGATTTATGATTTATGATTTACGACTTTACGACTGCATCTATTTGAGAGAGAACAAAGGAGCATTTCTTTTATTGAATCTTTACATTCTGCATAACTCATAGACCAAATTCTAATATATTTCTTGTGTCATAGCGTGGAATCCTTCAACCAACTCTGCCGCCTCATCGTCGACCTCTCCAAAGAGCACTTCTCTTACCTGCCTATCGACCCGCCAAAGGACATCCTCGAAAAAATCCCGCCCGAGATGCCCTCTTTTTTAGACAACACATCTGCCTCCCGTGAACTTAGGTCTGCCTACATCCAGCACGTGGTCTCCAAAACCCTAACCTACCGCATCTTCCAACCATTCCTCTTCACGCTTGGCCGCCGCTACGACAAAGCCGATACATTCTTCCAGGTTCTATCAATGGACATTCGCCGCAAATCCGTGCGTCGCGAAGCGTTTTGGAGACAACAAACCCTTAAAGCTGCCTACACTACGTCAGACGCAAAACAGTCTATCAATGTGGTCGCAGCGGTGATTGTTGACGAGATTGTGGACCATATCAAGCACTTTACAGACCCGAAACAGCTTGATTCCCTGCTCAGTGATATCAGGCGCATTGTCAAGCTTGCCGCGGAGACGTGGCGGCATGCAAGGGTTGAGCGGGAGCTGGTGCTGGCCACGATGCCGGCGCCGGAGTCTGATGGCGATGTCAATGAGGGTTGGGACGAGTACGCCCCCAACAGGAATACGGATGGCAGCAGCAGCAACGGAGGCAACAAATCTGGTGATCGCCACGTGCTTCTCCGCGTGTTCCCGCGCATTTATAGGGAGGCGGCGCACGAAGACTTTGCGGATGATAAGGAGAAGATGGATGCTTGCATTTATTTCCCTGGAACGATTTTGTATGCTGATTCGCCTTCTGTGCTTGCGAGGAGGGAAGAGCAGGGGCAGAAGTCGAATGGCGTGAATGGCGAGACCCGTTCTTCGAGTCCCAAATGAGATGTCACCATCTTTTTCGGCCGGTGACCCAATGATTTTGCCAAATTTCTAAATCGACTACGGAATACTTGATTCATCTCCGTTCATCTCTTTTTATTTTTTCTTTCTTTTTTTATTCGCATTTGTACTCCATACGAACTATTCAGCATCCTGTATTTCAAGATTGAACCTGTACTACATCAAGCTGTGACGACGCAATGACTGAACGACCATTATTATACAACTATTACATATAAAATTGTGCATCGGAAGGAGCAGGGACATGGACTGGGATTATTAGCGGCACACCATATTTGATGTTTTGATTTTTTTTGTTATTGTTGCTGCATTTGTTTTTGTTTGCTTTTCTCTGCGTATGGCAGATTCAGATCACACTCATTTATATATAATTTCATTTGTTTGAACATTGTTTCTTTGGCAAATATCATTTGGTTTACATACCTATTTCAGATAACAATGCTTTCTCCTGCTAATGGAAATATGACTTTTAACTTGGTTGTCTCTGTTGCTGCAAACAGTAATCAGCAATTTATTTAAAAGAAAAGTATGCACCTCTGTACTTGATTTCCTTTGACGGTTCTCGACCTGCCCCTTCCGTTTTAGTGCTCACCCCTCGCCGCTTTTACTCACTGAGCAATAATGTATTTATGGACACGCTCCTTTCTAAATTATTATGAACAGTGTTGCTCTATCCAGCGTGAGCGTCGCAATTACTCTAGAACATACATATCATTGGGACATACTCCCGAAGTCCTTTTTTTAAGGGTAGCCCAGATGGTGGGAATCGCTCTCTGAAAAAATCGAAATGAAAATATATATATATATATAAAGCTAAAAGGAAAATGTGCAATTAGTAACATTAGTAACAATATACGCAAGTACAAAACTAGTGATAGATATTTTTTGTAACATCCCTACCGGTATAGGCCCCGGAATTCAGGCGCTGACCAACATGGCGAGCTGGCCCGCCACACTAAGTACAACATCCACCTAATTATAAAAGCATGGCGAGTATTGAGAGCAATCCACCGGTGAAGGAGCCCAGCATCTGTCCATTTGTTATATGCATGGCAGGTGCATGTGCAGCACCAGTATAGATAGCACCAGCTGTACTGGGCGCTGTTCGTGTGGGAGATGCCAGCTGGGCTGCCAGCGTGGTGCTAGAAGTAGCTTGATTCTGTCCAGTTCTACTTCCAGAGCTAGAGCTAGAGCTAGAGCTGGAGTCAGAGCCAGAGCCAGAGCCAGAGCCAGAGCCAGAGCCAGAGCCAGAGCTGGAGCTGGAGCCAGAGCTGGAGCTGGAGCCAGAGCTGGAGCTGGAGCCAGAGCTGGAGCTGGAGCCAGAGCTGGAGCCAGAGCTGGAGCTGGAGCTGGAGTCAGAGCTGGAGTCAGAGCTGGAGTCAGAGCCAGAGCTAGCCGTTGAAGTGGCAGTCACCGGGCAAACAGTAGTCGTGACTTCCACAATCTCGGTTGTCACAAACGTGGTCATTGCAGAAGCGGGACAGTTGATAACAGTCGAGGGACAACCGGTGATCGTTGCAGTGCGAGTGCTAAAAATGGTTGATGTGGTGCTTCTGCCTTCCGTGCCAGTTGATTGTGAGGCTAGTGTGGTTGGAACAATAATAGTTGAGCGAGAAGAGGTAATGGATGGGAGAGTCGACACTCCTGTACTGACAGTAGTAGATGCCGGAAACACTTGAGAAACAGTGGATGAGCTAGACGCTGCCACTGACGCGCTCGATGAATGAGAGGGAATACGGGTGCAAGGACGTCGAGTCGAACGGCTGATAGCGACGGACGAAGAAGATCTTGTCGGCGGAGCAACGCTGGACGAAGCGGCAACACTGGATGGACGAATAATGCTCGATGATGAAGGTAAAATAGCGCTGGACGAAGCGACAACGCTGGATGAGCGAATAATGCCAGACGAGGAAGGCAAAATAGCGACGGACGAAGGCCTGGTCGAGGGAACGGCGCTGGACGAAGTGCCAGCACTGGATGAGGGACTAATGCTAGACAAGACCGCACTGCTAGATGAGGAAGGCAGAATAGCGACAGATGAAGATGTCACTGTCGGGGTTGGGGTTGACGTCGATGTCGACGTCGCTGTAGGAGTAATGGTCTGGGTTGTACATGATGTGACCGGGGGTCCAATAAATTGTACATTGTCAATATCGACAGCTGCTCCAACATAGTTGCTACTGCCAGTACAGTAGCCATAGATTTCAAAAGTGTGTGTTCCAGACGTGGAAGGGGTATAGTCGAACGAAAGAGTATCCCAACCAACATTACTAGAAGAGACAGTCTGGCTGGCACTCCCAAGGAGGCCGGCACTAGAAAAGGAGTCCATGTACGCCTTGATATAGCAAGTCATCGAGCTATGAACAGTATTCGGTTTGAAGCGGTACTGAAAAGACGCAGTATATTGGTAGTCTGTGACGAACGAGGTGGATCTTTGGTATAGAAGCACAGTAACGGAAGTGGTGGTGGCCGTTGTTTCCCTTTTACCAGATTAGCATAATGAAGTACTGACTACGAGAGACACTCACAGATAATACGAGCCGTCGGCCGCATCGCCTGAAACGACAGCGCCCGTCGTGCCCGAGGCAAATCCCCAGTCCGTGAGACCATCTTCAAAGGAAGGGTTCAAGATAGGACTGGGAGTTGAAGTTGCGCATGCCACGATCTCAGTCTCTGAAGAGCTCACAGCGGATGCAATTGGGAGAAAGGAGGGCCCAAGTAAGAGTAGAATCGGAACGAGAGACTGTAGTTGAGGCATGGTTAGAAGCGAGTGACTCGTCAACCCTGACCAGAGAAGTCAGGTTGCAAAAAAAAAAACAACAAGAACGGCGAGAAGAGAAATAAAGAACAATGACAAGATCCATGTGGCAAAAAGGCGTCTTCAAGAAGACGTGAAGCTGTGTGGGTCATTCCAGTTCCTCCGATAACCAACACAACAAACCCAGTCTAGAACTAACAGCTTTGGTTCTTATGTTGAAGATTTTACGTTATTACGATCGCGTGGACTCCGGGGTCATTTTAGCCGAGTGATGTCGCTCGCACTCGCTCCTGGACCAATGGACACGCGTAAACGCCAAGTCTAGAATAAATTGACGAGAAATGGGTCGCTTAAAAGATCTGACAGGGGAATGGAAGCCCAGCCCAAGCGCCACAAGGCGAACTTTAAACTTATTATGGGGGTTTAACTAGCTACTATTGAACCTTGGCGTTTGGCTGTCTTTCGGGAATGAGGGACCCCTACCATATGGTTCCTCACATCCTTAATGCCAATTGCATAAAATTCGAGGTTGATAGGAGACAGCGGTGCTTACATTGACTCGTACAGTAATGATTTTGCGTTGGCACTCGTCTCCCCAAAACAACATAGCTTTGAAGGCCTGGCTTAGCTAGCTGATTACCCGAATAACCGCCACCGCCACCAACTTCAGAGACGAAATGGGTCTTGAAGCTGATTCAACTCAGTAGAATCATCGTAGTCTACTACGCGCACAAGAAACGGGCGGAAAGGTGCACAAGGAAGAAATTAGACAAATATCTGAACACGAAGTGCCATCTAATTCAATTTCAATCCTACGTATCTAGGTACATGCCAACACAACGCCCCCCCTGAGGGTCTCAATCATTCCTAAACCGCATCGGCACCGAATTCATCGACCACGTCGAATCTGACCCCGAATCCGACCCGCCACCCACAAACCGATTGTGCAACGCCCCATTGCGTGCCGCATCGGACAACTCTTCTAGTATCGAATCAATCGCCGTCTGATCTTTCAAGGCATCAAAGAAGTCATCTTCACTGATACCGGAGCATTCAAACGGGTACTCGTCCTGTGGCTCTAGCGCATAGAATCTTGCACAACCCCCCATTGCGACAAGCGCATAGAGTGGGTATTTCGGCTGGCCATAGACGCCGGGGAAGATGTGCTGATTGCGCAGACCCAAAAGGTACTGAGCCGCAGAGTCTGCGAATTGTTTCCATTCGCGAGGGTCGGGGTGTGCGTCGGAGGCGTTCATCGGCTCATCACCATCGCCATCGCCATCGTCGGGAGTTTGGTCACGGTCGTGAGGTCCCTTGGAGACAATAATCGAAACACAGATTTGCTCGTTGATGGCATCTAGTTTGACGATGTTGGCGACAAAGGCATCGTCGGAGATGGTGTAGTTGGTGCCAAAGTCATGCTTTAGGGTGAGGCCGTAGCCATTGGCGAAGGAGAAGTGTCGAAGGACGATGTTGGTCCATAGGTCGGCGGCGGCTTGGGGGTCGTTGAGTTGGGTGGCTTGGAAGTTTGTGTAGCTCATGTATTGGGAGGACATGAACTGTTCGCTTTTTATCAGTATGTGGTCCTTTTCTTTTGGGTCGGGGGTATAGGGTAGGTATGGATTGATGTACCTTCCCATCCTGTGCAATTCTGTCCATTGTGACTGAATTTGGGTCTCGAGGTAGACAATACTTTGTGAAGAGAAAGAAATCTTGAGAGATGGTGACTTGAAGGTGTTGATATGCCTAGACATACACGTACCATGGTGACCCTTATGTACCTGAACAGTACGCCTTCATTGAACCGAAGTTTGCGGTAATTGCCTTGAATTGTCCATGAATGTAGCTTCTAGACAAAGGATTTTGACACTATTGAGATCGGGGGTTGTAACAATATGCATTGTTGTTTGGTCTTTGTATCCGGAATCAACTCGTTGAAACGAATCTTTTGTTGTTGGAAACACCGGATAAAGCCTGTTTGTGCGACCTCAAAGGGGTATAGACCTACTCGAAATTGACCTTGGAATAAGTATCGCAGGTGGCCAGTGCTCGTTCATTTATAGAAATAGCCCTAAATACAAAAGAATCATTGAATTATAATACATTCTTACTACATCACGAAGAAGAAGAAGAAGAATCACCTCACGCAGCCCAGAAAACCCGCACCGAGAGCTTATCAACATGATTGCGCCATCCCGCAAATCGTGCCCTCAACCAAACCGACACCTCGTCTCCAACCTGCATATCTCTGACCGCGCTTCCATCTAATGTTGCGCGCCCTCGACCTGTCTCTTGCTCAATCCGCTGTGCCTCGTCCGAGTCCGGGTCAATATCATCTAGGTAGTGCCAGACAATATGGTAATCCGTAGAATTGATTGTAGCCGTGCGATTGCATTGCAATTTACTAGGCTCCGGCAGAAACGGTCTTGGGTGAGAAGATGGGGATCTTTTCTCTGACTCTGGCTCTTCAAGATTTGTTTTCTCTTGGTCTGCTTCATGTTTGCGTTGATGCGGCGATATATAGGCGCTGAGCCACGTCCACGATCCCTTGAATGTGCCTTGATGAGCGCGTTCTCCGCCCCATCCTTGATCGTGAGCAGAAATATCGAAAATAATCTTCCGACATGGGTACATGCCTCTGTGTAACAGGGTATGTGATGCGTCACTACCCCGCCTTGCGGAAGGGTGGCTTCCCGGCTTATCTAGCTCATCCACATGGGCAGGATCATAGCATAGTGGCGGCGTCCGCAAACACTCTGTGTCCCCATCTGTCGAGATTACAAACGGCGTTGTTCTGAGACTCGTCACCACACTCGGCCAATATTCGGCCTCGTCGAGGATCATATCAATCACTTCGTCTGGCAGCGTCACTTTTCTTGGACTTGACGACGACGAACTTGACCATAATCGGCGGAAAATATTCCGGACTTGCGACACATCTTCCAAGCTGGCATAGTACTCTTCTTTCTTTTCGTTAGTTGGCGGGGTTGCAGATCCACTGATCTTGCTACTCGTTCTTGGTTCGACGTGATCTGGATAAGAGGGTAGGACTGTTATCCGGCCTCGGCCAGGATATCCATGGCGGCCACGGCGCATCATACTGCTGCTGCTGTTGTTGAGGTACCATCCAACACAGAAGAAGAAGAGGAGCAACACTGCTTCTGTGGAGAAACTCATGGGATTCTCTGAAAGAAAGAATGAATTGGAAGAATATTGTAGCTAATATTCTTCTCGGAAACAGGTTTAAGTCTGAATTAGTCAATGCCAATGCAGTGTTCGGTCAGACAATGCAGAATCCTTGTCTTGAAGCCGCCAGATAATGGTGATGACGTCGCCGATCAGATGTCACCGCCACCGCGCCACACGTGGCTGATGACACACTCCCGAGCACAGCCAATCAGAATGGATATCAACAACTATAAAAAAAGTTGGAGCCTAGCAATTTTAAAAGGTTTTATATAGCTGGGCAAATAAGCTTAAAAAGGGCCCTGCATGCAGCTTTGCCATATCCAGATACATATATACTGGGTTTAATTAGTACATTCTGAAGTTCTAGGCCGGACCTCTAATTATATATATTACAATGTACATCACGAGATGACTATGAACAATTGATCCCTTTTTATCGTAAACTAGTAATCGGAGTTTACTAATCCTACTCCTGCTGACTCCAGATGCATTGGCTAATAAACATGTTTAAACACCTCCCTACTCCTCCGTCGCAGCCTTCTTAGCAGCTCGTCCCCCAGAAGCGCGATATGATGCTGCACGCCTGGAGCTTCGGTTGTTTGGTCTTCCCTTGCTTCCTCCGCGAGGCTTGGTCTTGAACTTGGCTTGATCGCTCTGAACTGCACGCTGGCCTTCGAAAATGAATGGCTTGCCGTCATCTCGCATCTTAGAAGCACCGGCCCGTCCAAGTAGCTTCTTGGCACGGCCGCGGAGAGTGTTGCGAGCATCGTCGTTTGACGGCGCACCTCTTGGCTGGTTGTTCTCGCGCTTCTTGCTCGCCTTTCTTGCACGAGTGACGCGGAGTTTGCGAGGTAGTAATGGCGGGAATTTCTGTCCATTTAGCAGCAGCGCAGCTTCCACGCAATTTTCGTCGTAGAACTGGACATAAGCGAATCCCTTGCCTATGCGAGTCGCTTGGTCGCGGATGACTCGCACAGACTCTACATTTCCGCCACCTGCGTTTTTCTTCTCTGCAAGACCCGTGTTGGTGTTGAAGGTGCGCCACAAGCCTTCCTCAATATCGGCAGGCGCGCTGGGCTTCTTCTTCTTGATCTCCTTTTCGTCATCGGGGACGGTTTCCACACCGACGAAATCGAGATTACCCACAAACACACATCGCTTGTTGTCTATGGCGGACGGGTGAGCAACATTGTCAACTCGCAAATGGCGGTCGAGCACAACGGTGCCATTCAATGCTCGGGCAGCCCTTTGAGCGGCAATAGGCGTAGAGTAAACTACATAAGCGTTGGTGCTGGGAGTCGTAGTATCCATAATCTCTTTGTGCGCAAAGGCAGCCCGGCGGGGGACACCTAGTTTTGTGCCATAGGCAGTCGAGCGAAAACGGATTGATTCCACCTTGTGAGGGGTATCAGATTTCGGAAGTGTGGGTAAAAAGGACGAAATGTGTGTCAATAGAGTCTTTTTGTCGCTTTTGGAGGTGATTGCAGAATTCGAGACGTTTCCGAGGAACACTGTGCGGTTTGACTTGTCCAACTCTGTGGCTTCGGCAGAGCCAGACACGGTTTCATGTACAGGGGGTGCTTCATCATCACTCTCGTCGTCCTCTTCATCTTCTTCTTCCTCGTCGTCTTCCTCGTCATTACTTTCTGCGTTGCTTTCGTCTTTTCCTTCTACTTCGTCATTTGCGGACTTCTCAGCCTTGCGTTTAGCCTTTTCTTTTTGCTCTTCGCGAGCTAGTTTCTGCATATATGCGTCTTCTAGGTCGTCCGTAACACCGCGCTTACGCTTCCTGCTCGGTTGGGCGTCTGCAGTCTGTTCGGTTTCAGATTGCTCGTCCTCATCACTTTGGTCGGCGTCTTTCATATCGGTATCCTCGTCATCGCTCTCTTGCTCATCCGCGCTTTCTGATGCATCTTCTGCAACTGTAGTCTTAGATTTCTGAGGTCGTGGCTTGGATACCAATGCTGTATATTGTATCGACGGTGCCTTGACGGGACCAGCCTGTAGAACGTTAGCAAGTCAAAATTCAAGAATTGAGTCAAACAACGGTGGAAAAATTTAAACGTACGCTCGATGCAAATAGAGACGCCAGCAATGGATCGACGGGCGCATCGCCAGTCAAAATCGCAGACCCATTCGATTTTACCTCCGCCGTGCTATCAGAGGCAGCTGATTTGGATTTTGTTTTCTTTCCCATTTTGATATAGGATATATTTTGCGGTCGTAAATTCGCCGATTCGAATTCAAATTCGAATTCTGGGAAAAGAAACAGCAATTGACTTCTAAACACTTCTTCACCTGCTAACGATTTTTTCTTAGATGCGTCGACGGCCGGCTAAAAAAATAAATTGCCTGTCGGAGTCTTGGCACTCTAAGCTTTCTTATCTACACGTGATCTTCCGATAAGATCGCACGATGCGCTCATGTTTTGCGCAGGTCACTGGGGATTCTTTTTGATCGCTCGCAGAATTGGGTAAAAAGATATAGAATTCTGCTAAAGTAGTCAGGCCCATGGAAGAATCTCTCAACGATCTTCAAGCGAAAGAGTACCAGCTGTAGCTTAATTCCAAGCGTAGCTACGTAACCATCGGCCGGAAAATTCCTGGTCAACACGATGATAAATCACAATTCGAAAGGCGCTTCAGCACAGCAGATAACTATCCCAAGTGTTCACGAAGCTGTCAGTGCAGTACATAGTTAGCTCTTAGGAGAAGAACGTCAGCGACTCAGCGCATACAAAAAAAGCGAGGCGACGCATTCGGACGAAAGTCACGTGGCGCTGGAAAGCCGAAGGCCGGGCGGTGAGTCTGTCAGCAGGTAAATGATTGGACGATACGCGTGCGCAGTCCTCCGAGAGCCAACTCTAGCCGCGTCGATGGCCAGCGATCATCAGCGGCAGAATAGCACCGCCCGTGGCAGAACGGCAGCAATTGGCCGGCAGCGCTGCTAGTTCGTCAATGTACGCTTTTCCCCCAAGCCGCCCCGGCACAGGAACCAGGTCACTAACTGTGTCCACCTGCTGCTGCACCTCCTCTTTCTTCTACAGAATGCATTCTAATGTCATAGTGCACACACCTTGACAAACGCACCTTTTGTTTTTTTGCTTCTAAAGCTGCTCACGCCATATCGCGAGTCCTCCCTCCTCAAGCTCAAGCCTGCTTCCCGTCCGCTTCGCATTCCTCTCGATCAGTCGACTGCACCCTCTCTCTCCGCCTTCGGGAGCTCCCCCAATGCTCTTCGTTTCGCTCCAACCTGGCCTGGTAACATCACAGACACCATAGGCTCTCGAAGAGGCTTTTGCGCTATCGAATTCTCTCGATATCACTCGCTATCGCCTCGATTTGTGGGCGCGACGAATTTCCTCTCTTGGGAGTCATAACTGGGTTTTTTCAGAAGCCCGCGTCGGTGGGGGGTTTGCTGTCGGTCTCTTGTGTGTGTCGATCGTCCAGCAGACGTCGCCATACTGAAACCGACTTGTCACCGAATGCGCTTTTACAAAAGGTGAGCCTTAGGGAATTTTTCTTTTGCGGTTAACCAGTTCCTCTCGTCGTGGGCCGACTGGGTGAGGGAAGTCACGCTGGGCTGAATTTGCCGTCGTCACAAAAGATTGTCAAACACTGGCACGAAAGCACAGCACAATGCCTCATTCAATTATATTGTCTTTGTATTTTTCTTTGCACTTTCATATCTCCTGATTTGTACTATTATTTATAATGTCGCTTTTTTGTTTCTTTTCTTTGATTTGCCATCTTGCTACCCTCGGTCTGACTAACAAATTTTCTACCTAGTTAACCCAACGATTGCCAGACATTATCTACGACCCTATTTCCCTTTTTAAACGAATACACACCTGTTCATCGTCAACACGATTCTACCATGGATCTCGCTGAGAGCGCTGATCCGATCGCTACAGCCGTGGACTTGCCCATGACCAATCGCGACATGGACATCTCCATGGACCCGCTGGACGATGGGCGATCTAGCAGTCTGAGCGAGATAGACGACGTATCTGAGAACGAGCTGTCAGACGACGAGTTGCCGCGGCCGCTGCCAGCTGCAACGGAAGACGCCGACGCCGACTCTGAAGCTGAAACGGAACGCCTAGAAGACTCCCCTAACAATCATCGCATTCCACGAAATATCAAACTGAGCACAGGAAACCGCTTTGAAAGCAGTCCTAGCAAACTTGCGCAGTCCACAACATATGAAGAAATGGAAGAGGACGACGAGAACGAGCTAAACGACACTCCGAGCAAAGCAGGCCGGGTGTCCCAAGGCAATGGTGTATTAGAAGATATAGAAACACCCCTTCTCGACGATGAAGAAAAGCTTCCTTCGCCTCCTGATGTAGCAGGCAAGAAACGCAAACGTCTACAAGCAGGCGAAGACCTTGAAGTAGATGTCGGTGACGTTGAGCCACTACGAAAACGCCGTGGGTCCCTCAAAGGCGACGATGTCGACGAGGAGCTCGCGGCTGAGTCTTCGGCAATTCGAGAGGAAACCGAAGAAATTGGCAATGCCGAAACCTCACGCAGGGAAACCCCAGCAGACGACGCACAAGACTCTGCTGTACCCATTATTGCGACTCGAGGGAAAAGAGGTAAAAAGGGTAAACGAAAAGGAAGAAGGACTAGAGATGTCGACGATGAATTGGAGAATGGAGACGGCGCGATCGAAAGTACAGAAGATCCATTAGCAGACGACGAGGAAGCAGGCGATGTCGCCGAAGACCTCAATGACGCTGACGCCGCTGCAAAGACGGAAGAAGAATGTAAGTTGATTTGCATGTCGACAATGCCCTATTTTCTTACTAACGATTCCATAGTGGCCCGAAAGATAGCTGCAATCGACGCTCTGGCTGTATTGGAAAAAGAATTCGCGACACTGCGCGATAAGTGAGTGTGATTCGTCCTAGGTTAGGAGAAACAAAAACTAATTCCTGGGCTTTAGAATATACGACGAGAAAATCGCAAAGATCGATCGCGAATTGGAGCAACTTACTAGCGCGGAGCCAACTCACCCAGAGCTACTGCGCCAACTTGACTGTCTCGAGCGCCATCGTGATAAGAAAATAAATTATGAGCACACGCTATTCCAATATCGTCTTCAGTCACTTATGACTCGAAGTCTTGCAGATCGAGCTTCACTTCACAGCACTTACTTCCAGCGTGTTCGAGATACACGGGAGAGGCACTCTACTGCTGTTAGCAAACAATTCTATGCCATCCAGCACGACCGGTTCAAAACAGAAGAACTCGGCGCTCATCATTATATTCCCTTCCCCACAAGACGGTCACAACAGATTTCACAACAGGCCGCGTACAACCAGGAGGTGTCGGTTATGGCTGGAGTTGCGAAGTATGTCGGATTTCCCGCAGCTCCAACATTGTCTGCGGCTCGTGTTACTGAAATCGACGATGATTTCGATAAAATGGGGGTAAGTTGATCATCACATTTGCATCTTTGGTTACAGTGAACTGACAATTGACAGATTTCCGTTGAACATCGACCAGTCGTGGTGGCACCACAGTCAGGGGCTGTCCAAGGAGGCATTTCTGCCGACACGCCCCGCTTCACCATGGCGGAAGATCGCGGCATATTCCACGAGCTCACCGCATGGTACCAACCTCTACATATGCAACCAAGTCGGCCTGCACATTTGTCCAATATGGCATCATTTACAACGCCGGCGTCGCAGAAGCGAGTTGTCGATCTCAATGCTCCAAATGGATCTGCATCTACTATAGCAGACAATGCCTCTGCAGCCAACTCCTCTGCAGCCAATACTCCATATGGCGTGGAACAGGACCATAGGCATCAGGCAATTGGCCAGCCTGGAAGTGTTGATTATGATGCTATCGATAGCAGAAAGACTGGCTTCAGATCTCAAAGCTCATCTCCACTTGATGTCCGCAAAGGGCCGTCGAATCCAAACCAATTTCTTGATGCTAGACACGAGATGGCGGCGCGAAACACAGGGTATTCCCCCCCACGTTTTGGGCTGTTTGGATCGAGAAGAGAGCCATCGCCTCCATTGTCAAATTCCAATAAAGGCCTTGGCGGAATTCACTCGGGGCTCATGACAGGATCGGGACCAAGTCGGATGACCGCGAGGTGATACATACCGCGCTAACATTATCCTTCAAAGATCTCTTTTTGCTTGTGAAACATAGATTTACTGCCTCGATACCTCTCTTTACGACCCCCAAAACTCTCACGACTTGAATTTAATTAAAGCGCAGATCATCAACTCCGTTTGTTTGTACATCAGTATTTAAAGTGACTTGACCTTGATCAGGAGTCAGTTGGTTGGAATTGTTTGTTTGGGTTTCATGTGATATACTTTACTCGGTGTTCTTCTTGAGTGTTTTTGGGTGTTTTATTTGCTTCTTTTTTACTTGTTTGATCATTCACATGGAAACTCTCAATGCAAAAACTGCATGCATGGCATATAAAGGTGTGAAAAGGATTGATTGATTGATTGATTATCAGAATAAACGACTGCAATTACTTATTCTTCTGTTTCTGTTTCTTGTTGGCTGCATTTGTGTTTGTGTATATAATGAATGAATGATTGTTTGGATGTGTGATTTTTCTTGGTATGACTTCTACGGTATGACCGAATTCCCACGTATTTGGGTATGTCAATCTGATATTGCCTGGGTGTGAAGTAAACGCATTCTTTCCCCGGTTTACCAAATATAATGGAATAGTATTTTGATATTCAATGTATTGATTGATAGCTATAGACCTAATTACCTAGGCCTGTAGGTATGGTATAAGATGTATCGTCCCCTTGGTCATTCCCATGCCGCTTGTAATTCCACCCAAACGCCTATGATCAACTTATCATCGCTTTCAACAAGTTGAGAAGTTGCAAAATATTTGTACATGTCAAGAAAAATGAAGAGAGAGCGGTGTATGTAGTGTATCAATTATTGCCGTCATTTTTGTTGACTCGCAGCAGCCGGGGCGTCTGGCACAACGACATCGGAGAAATCTTCTTGGCCGACGGCGCGGAGAGTGAAGGCATCTGTGAAAAGCAGGAAAACGTTAGTTTGATGTGTTCCTTCATTCAATTGTGAGAAATGATGGAGGTGGTAGACGTACAAACTCCAACAACGAAACCAAAAATACCCAGCCCGGTCAACGTATTCTTCACGAGATATGGTCGTCGAGCACGCAGCAGGGCGGCGCCGGCGCGGTAGTCCTTGCCGTAGTAACTTGAATTGAAGCTGTGAATGCAAGAGTTAGTTATTGTGCTGAGCATGAGCGGTTTTTTCTTCTCTTTTTATGCGAATGATTGATGATCTTAAGCGGGGAAGGAGGCCAGGGGGGATTGGGCGACGTACATTCCGGATGGCATTTTGATATCAATTCGAACGGGCGTCCGTTTTTGACGGGGTTGATCGAGTCGATAGGACTGAGGGGAGGAAACGATGGTATCGTCGAGTTCAACGGGCTGCATGGACGGATATCATGTGATGTCGGAGAAAGTTCAGCCACAGTTGGGGATCGTGTGGCTTGCCGTTATGCTGTGGCGGTGCGGGCAAGCGCCTATTGGTGCATCCGCGGGTGTTTGTTCCTAGCCGGTCAAGCTTGGTTGCTCAAGCCAAGAAGACAAAAGGAAGATAACCACCACCTCTCGACACCCATTCATCCTTTATACCCCGTAGACCTTGACGTTCTGTCTTCGATACATCCAAGCCGAGCTCTAACGCCAGCCCCGAATTATTCTTTGAACCGATTGATTCGCGCATCATCTTCACGCGACAGAAGAAAGCTCTCGACTTTCCGTTAGCCGTTTTACCTCGTCTATCTCTTTGATACCCAGCCATAGCAAAAGAACAAGAGGATAAACCGCTACGGCGAGGAGCGGTGCGACCTGCGCCAGCTGACTCGAGCCAGCCAGCCAACCAACCACGATGGCATCTCAAGTCGATCTAAAAGAGCAACTCAACCAGCTCGAGGCGGCGCGAAACCTGGTCCTGTCCGACGCCGCACTCTACCCACAAGTTATCCAGAGTATACTGCCTATTATCGGCGTCAATGCGCGACTGGAATTGCGACGATGGGGGTCCGATTTTCTCGCCGAGACGTTTGCCAATACAACGGTGTCTTCGACGCTGAAGGAGAAGCTCGCGGGGACAGTATTGCCAACACTGCAGGGGCTGCTGGAAAATCAGGCGGAAGACTGGGCCGTGGTTAAGAGCGTGGTGCAGACTGCGTCGAGTTTGTACCCGTTTGTTTTCAGGCACATGTAGGTTTCACCAACGCTCTCATATCCCCATAGCATTCCCGTAGTCGCCGATGGAAAGAGTAGTCCGTTTCAATGTCTAACCTGTTTGCCCCCAGAATTCACAATCCAAATGACAACGCTACTTGGGAGCAAATCACTGCAATAAAACATAATATCCTGCAAAGAATGGACTCTGCGCCACACCCGGTCAGGATATGCTGCATCAAATTCGTGCAAAAGGTCGTCCATGTCCAGACTCCAGGGCCTATAGCAGATCCCAGGGTGCGTAACAATTATTCATCTACTGGAATATGGACCTATTACTGACTTTTTTTTAGCGGCCCGAGAAAAACGAGACTTCTATCGCGATTGTGCCTAGATCGCATGCATTGCTTTCCATACCTAATCTCGAAGCCGAGGCGTCCGGCCTGCTGGATCGACTTTTGACCGTTCTTCAGGACAACTCAGAGTAAGAATCGGAACCTCTCTACTGCTTATTTCTCGCACTGACGAATGACTAGTGACGCTATTCTTGTCAACGCGACAATAAACTGTCTCTCGATTCTAATCCGGACACGGTCTACTGTTGCCAACAAAATATTGGAGACACTGTTAAATTTCAACCCTGTGCAAGTAGCAACCGGGCCATTGACTCCTACAATGCGCGTAAAGATCAAGTCGATGGAGCGGACGACGCGCGCCGCATTCATCAATCTGCTCAAGAGGTTAGTTCGAATCAATAAGCTGGGAATGCCGTATCTTACTGACGTTACTGCAGAAACCCCAATCATCCTCTAGCTGGCAAAATGCAACAACATATGGAACGACTAGCGCAGAATTGCATAGAAGCATTCGACGAATCATCCCGCAAACGAGCTCTCCCAGTCGAACCAACCGACGGCCTAGATAATGCGAAAAGAGCAAGACTGGGCGTTGAAACTCCTCCTCTACTCAAAATCCCTCCCCTTCCATCGGGGCCTATCAGCTATTCTCAACTGTATACCCTTACTGAGGACATTGGCTTGTCCTCTTTTGATGTTAAACAATTACCTCCGGATCTTATCGTCAAGATTGCCGTGGCGGTTCTTGGACGTGTGGACCTCAATGCACTTAATCAAGCTAGCGAGGTGAGTAGATTCCCATTACAAGCTTAAATATGTACTGAAAATAATAGGGCATACGTGGTCGATATCAAACCCTTATTGCGCGACAAGCAAAACAGGCCCACGCACCAGCCGAAGATGAAGAAGACGAGTACGAACCCGAGTATCAGCCCGTGGATGTTGCCGAACAGGAAGCAGAAGCTACAGCTCCGGCACTCCTCGAAATTGAGCCTGAACTCGGTCCATTCCAGCTCAGCAGGCCTCCTCCTCTATCCGAAGGCGAAGCAAACGAAATTGGCCGCGCAGCAGCCGACCGCGTCTTTGAGATGATGGTTGCAACGCCATTCAAATCAGTCGTCAAGGGCGCAAATACTACCCTAGAACGCAAGGGCTTTGCACGTCTCGCTGGAGGGTCCCTCGACTCGAAAGAAGCATGGATAACCATGCTTGTGCGCATGGCCACCCGAGCTCCCGCAAAGCTAGAGGCTGCCGCGGGCGAAATCCAGACTTCAAACGGTCAACCTACTATATCGAACTACATCCGGGAGATTTTATACCGACATATCCTCGAAGACTTTCGGTCCAGGATTAATATTGCCATTATGTGGCTGAATGAAGAATGGTACAATGACCGGCTGCAGATGCAAGCGGTGGCTTCTCAACGCGAGAAAAGCGAGGACGTATCCGTGCCGCTGCATTACGACAACTGGGTGTTGCGGATCCTGGGTGGCATGTTGCCGTATCTCGATGCGCGGGATATTAAGATTCTCATCAGGTTTTTGAGCGAGGTTCCGGAGGTTACGCTACCTATTATTGGGCGCGTGCAGACTCTTGCGCGAGATCCGGAGCGTATCAACCTTTGTGTTCAGGCATTACAGTAAGCCTCTCTTTCCCTCTTTACAATTCATAAGAAAAGAACTGACCTTTTTAGTTATCTGGTAATGTTCAGACCGCCCTCAAGGGATATATGTCTCGACGCTTTGGAAGAGATATACAATACCTGTAAGATCACCCCTCTGTTTGATGATGATTTGCAGAACAAACTGACGCCCAATACAGACGAAGAAGCGCGCCCATCAGCCAGCAAGGTGCTCACAAAATGGCGACCGGCTGTCATCGCCTCACAGCAGCCTGCCGCCACTACCAACGGAGTACAAGCATAATTTAATTTTCCATGACAAAAAATACCTACTCCTGATTCGCAGACCATGCATTTCAGCTTGGCGATATAGGAGGAAAAAGAGAGCATTTGATGTGTATATTAGAACTATTTTTTTATTTAGCAGGGATATCATACAAGGGATAAAATGGGCAGTTATGTATGTTCAGATGGCAAGCAAAGCGTTAGTCATATTAAGCTATTTCGAATGGATGATTTCTTTCTCTTCCTTGATGCATAACTATGTCAGGGGTCTAGTTCTTTACTTCCCCAGATCCGGGGAACGTTAAATCCCATGGTTCATAAAGCTCGGAAATCCCGATCTCTTCCCCGCCGAAAGCTATTTAAACCGCACCACAACCCTCTTTGGCAGTAAAATAATTTGTGTAAATTTCACGAGCTTCAGTATTTAAACATGGGGCCAGATCTCCGCGTCCCATACAAAACGGTCGACTCCGTCGACATCCCGACAGACATCTACCTGCCCTCACCCTCCCAGACCAAAAAGCATGACCTGGCACCCGTACTAATCATGATCCACGGCGGCGCTTTCATGCTTGGATCAGCAAGCATGAACAACGCAGACCAGATCCAGGACTGTGTTGAGCGAGGGTGGATTGTGCTTGCCATCGAACACCGCCTATGTCCCGGTGTTGATATTCTCGAGGGGCCCATGGCTGATGTCAGAGATGTTATGGCATGGGCACGGTCGAAATCGGACAGCGGTCTCGCGCGTGTTCTACAAGAGAGTGGAACGACTGGAATAAAGCCTGATACAGAACGGGTGATGGCAATGGGGACATCGGCCGGTGGGCATTTGGCTCTGAGCTTGGTAAGTCCATCACGCACAACCCTCTCTATAAAGAGCAACGATCTAACATGGGGCGGAAGGCATTCACCTCCCCTACACCCCCTCTCGCCATTCTCAGCTTCTACGGCGCCGTGAATTTCGGACACGAAAAGGCCTCTGCCGCGCCGCCGGGTTTACTCTCCAAGCTTCCGCCCGAGCCACCAGCCTCATTTTTCGAGTCTGTGCTCAAGGACAAGACATGCTACATTGGAGGCGTGTCGCTTGAAGGCCAGCAACAAAAAAAGAAGAATAGAGGCATGGCCGACGCCGATCTGTCCGATCCCCGCCAGGCGTTTGTTCTTTACAATGTTGCCAAAGGCACAAATATAAAGGCAGTCTGGCCGTCGTTTCCGAATGAGTTGCACAAAATTGATCCGATACTCAATATCGCTGCTGCTGCTAATAATAATAAGTGGCCGCCGACTTGCACTGTGCATGGGACAGAGGATCATCTTGTCCCGATCTTGTTCAGTGAGGAAATGCATAGGATATTTGATGAGTGCAAGGTTGAGAATAAGCTGATTAGGGTCGAGGGCGAGGGGCATACGTTTGCGGGCATGATGGATCAAGGGAGCAAGACTTGGGATAAACAGAGGACAGGCTTTGACTGGCTTGAAAGTGTGCTGGAGAGAAGCTACTAAGAGGAATCTTTGGAAAGGAAGACAGTATATCTTGGGTGGTTTTATGGTCATATATATTTCGGTTTCATACCTAGGTACCTACCCATGGGGAACCGTTTCAAAAAAGCCACCAGATTACTAACCAGAAACATCCGTGTCCCTATTATAACATGTCAATCTCTCAGTGGCCGCAGTGCATTCTGTTTAGCCAGGACCGAAGATCGTAGGGTACCAGTAGCACCATCTAGAGGGAGAAATGACCCCCGTTGGAAGTTTTTGGGGGGGGGGGGGGGGGGGGAAATATTGCGTACAAAATAGGGAACCAAGCATTTTCAAGAATTGCTGTCCACAGGATAAAGACTGGGGGCCTTCGAGTCTGTTTTCTCTCGTATTTCAATATTTATATGATGGAGTTCGATCAAGATCTTGATCGCATGCCTCTTTTGACGTAACAATAACAATTCGGTACCAATATTGGCACTGCAGCCAATCAGTCATCCAAGAACCACAAAATCACAAGCAAGGGGGTGCGGATCAGCGGTTTTAGTTTTGAGTTTTGAAACAAGCCGAAGGTTATCGAGATTTGCGTAAGCCTGGGACACTGTTGATCAAGGAGAGTGTGGATAGGTTAAGGCAATGCTGAATAGATTTCAAATAATCGAATGCTTCAGTGGGTGCTACGTTGAAGTGCGGAGACTCGCTTCCTTTAACATCCAACCCAACAATGGAAATAGTAGAATTTAGAATTTGAATTACTACCTATAAGCTTCACATCGACGTTTGACCAATTTGTTTGTTCTTTGCTTCTCGGCTGTTCAAGCTGTTCAACTACGTTCAGATAGGCATAGAACTCCATTGCATCATACGTTGTTACGCACTGAGATACTGTAGTTGATTGCTGGTGTATGAAGGAGGTGCCATAAACCTTACATGTGTGCGCAATGTAGATCTTATTACGTAGTACATAGTCCAGGTAACCTTACATGCGTGCGCAATGTAGATCTCATTTAGTTGTCCAGGTATATCAATCCCTATAATCCGCAAAAGGTTGCCTAGTAATCATAGAATGAGATTTTCTCAATCACGCCATTATTGACAATGAATAAAGCCTTTCACTTTTCCGATGGCAGTCTTGCTATTACGGATATCAACCGTCGTTATTGCTCTCGCGAGGTTCCCATGAGAGTCCTGTCTCTCGGACATTGTCGCACCGGTTCACTTTGTATGAAAACAAAATAATCTCGCTTGTATAATGTCAATACCAAATGCTTACTATGTACGTCAATAGCTTTGAGAAAAGCCTTGATGATTCTTGGATTTTCACACGCATACCATGGGCAAGATGCAACATTTTGTAACCCTCGTGATTGCGAGCTATGGCTCGAAGCCTTAAACGCCAAGTATCATGGCAAAGGGAAAATGTATGGGAGAGAAGAGTTTGACAAGATTCTTGGTCATTGTCAAGTGAGTAATGGAATGTTTTCATTTTCTCCTAAATTGGGCTCACCAACAAACAGGCTGTAATGGATATCCCAGCAATTTGCTTTGCAAAAGAACTCATTGAAGCCTACCCAGAGGCCAAAGTTATTCTTACTATTAGAGACGTGGATGAATGGTATCAGTAAGTAAAAGTTTTGTATATCCTCATCCGCGTAATAATTTGATCTTTCTTATCATGGACTAATGTTTATACCTGATCAATGTAGTTCTGCGAAGAATACAGTCAACTCAACCTTTGAAAATCCTTACTCCAAATTTTTCGATGTCCTAGAGAGCATCATAGGCACCCCTTTTCGTCTAGTCCGGCCAACATTTTATACAGCATGGAATGGGCTATTCGAAGGCAATTTTGAGGCAAATGGTCGCCGGATTTTCCAGGAGCACTACAAAATGATCCAGGACCTTGTGCCACCCGAAAGACTACTCATATATCATGTCAAGGAAGGATGGGAGCCTCTGTGTGCATTTCTCAACCAGCCGGTTCCATCGGTATCAGTACCCCATGAAAATGAGATGACAGTCATGCACCAGAAGTACGGCAAGGCAGGGTGGTATTATTTGGGGGAGCTTTTGTTTAGGATCATGACGATTTTGTCCTGGTTCGCATTGCCATGTCTTCTATTACTTGTTGCCCGCGATAGAGGCGTCATGAAGCTTCTATATCTTGAACCTTGAACTGGTATCAATTGCGGGGGATATCTTTGGTGTGCAGTCTAGAACAAGTCGTCGGCTTATCTATCCAGGTAAACCCCGCGTGGGTGAGTCTAAAAGGACGACAGACTAAAAGAACCTAACATCCTAGTTTAACCGATCGACACTGCGGTGTGAGTCATTTTTTTTATTCTAGTTAGATGTCAATTGTCTTCATATTTTTTCAATCCTGCATAGCAAGACCCCGGATTTTGGTGATGACTAGCCCGGAGTACATATCACGTAGTCGACTACTAAGTCCTTTCTTGTACTCAATTTACCCCAAAGATCAACATCTACTCTCCCAATTCCAACAATCATGTCTGGAGTACTAGTCCATGATGCGGCGGGGAATTTGGGAATCCCTCTCGAGCCTATTCAGACTGCAAAATCGGCCGATGCGAACAGAAGAGATCTGAGTCAAGCAGAAGCTCAACCAGAAGAGCAGCACATAGACACTCCAGCTGATGGCCACGAACTCCAGGATCAGACCAATTTGCTGCCAGCCAAGCAGCTTCTGGTTGTATTTGCGGGGTTGAGTTGTGCTTTATTTTGTTCACAGCTAGATCAGACTATGTACGTCGCCCTATACAGTCCTTGCCATGTTTTGGAAGTTTAACAAGACCTTTCTAGTGTTTCGACCATCCTGCCCACTTTAGGACGAGACCTTGGCGGCGACTCCATTATTTCCTGGATTGGAACCTCGTACCTTTTAACATCGACCGCATTCCAGCCAATCTATGGTCGATTATCCGATGTATTTGGTCGCGGGCCTGTGTTAGTGAGCAGCATGGTCATATTCTTAATCGGGTCTATCCTTTGTGCTGTATCACCGAACGTGGACATGTTAATTTCATTCCGTATGCGCACCCCAAAAATACCTATGAGCCGCTCTAATGCATAAGCCATAGGTGCATTCCAAGGCATCGGCGGAGGCGGCGTTTTAACAACTGTCCAATCCGTGGTATCCGACGTCGTAACCCTCCAAAAACGTGGAACCTATGAAGGAATTTTGGGGTCTGTCGTTTCCGTGTCAAATGCGTGTGGCCCTCTAGTTGGAGGAGTCTTGGTGCAAAGGGCGTCGTGGAGGTGGTGCTTTTATATCAACATTCCGCTTACAAGCATGGCGGTTTTGGTCACAATGTTTGGTCTACCGCTCAAACGCGTAGAGGGGAATATCTGCAATAAGCTTCGACAGATTGACTATGCAGGATGTGCGCTTTTGTTGGCATCGGCGGCACTGATATTGCTGCCTATTTCATGGTATGTATGCCCCCGACTGCAAGTAGTAAGTCTATGCTCACCGAGAACTTGGAAAGGGGCGGATCGATTTATTCCTGGAGCTCTGCGGGAGTCCTTGCCCCGCTATTAATAGGCGTCGCGCTGATAGGGGCGTTTATTTATGTGGAAAAGGTTGCAAAACTTCCAATTATACAGCGTAAGACCTCTTTTTCAAGTTGATGGGAGCAGAATTATTGATATTTTACAATTGCAGTGAAGATTTTCAAGAATCCCACAGTATTCGGCGTGCTTATTGGGGGATTCTTCACTGGTTTCGTGTATTATGCAAACCTGTACTATGTAAGTGTTGTGTTGGACTCTATACGAATGTTCTTTTTGCTAAAAAAAAATCTGTGTACAAACAGCTGCCGCAATTCTTCCAGGTTGTCCGCAATGCCTCGCCCATAACATCCGGCGTCCTAACCATACCGCTCGTGGTTTCGCAAACCCTGACATCCATGGTAGGAGGAATTTTAGTTTCCAAAACCGGCAACTATCTAATACAGCTGAAAGTTGGATATGTCATTTGGTCTATCGCTTCGGGACTTTTCTGTCTTATTTCGCCATCGATATCAAACGCCAAAATGGTTGGCTTTGAGATACTGAGTGGAATAGGTTCGGGGTCGACACTGATGACGGGCTTGATAGCTATTCAGGCTTGTCTTCCGCGGCATGAAATGGCAGTTGCTACGAGTACGAGGAACTTTTTGAGACTGTTGGGGGGGAGTATCTCGCTTGCCGCTTGTTCTGCGATTTTGAATAATACAATCAAGTAAGTAAACCGCAATTCCAACCGAATCAAAAATTCTATGCTGACTGACTGTTCTAGGAAAGACCTATCGGGTGTACTTTCAGCTGGACAACTGGCAACAGTCATTGCTGATCCGACAAAAATCAGATCCGAAGCTCTCGGCTTGAGTACTACCGAGCAAGCAAAAGCCCTCCTAGCTTACAGTAAGTCAGCCCGCATCTATTAGTGGACAACGATTTCATCTGACTGTTACTAGCCCGTGGAATCAGAAATATTTTCTACTTCATGATCCCATGCTGTGCGATCTGTTTGTTCATCACCATTTTCTTCGTCAAGGGACACAAGATCGAAGAGCGCAAGGAAGACCAGACGCTTAAGGAGCAAGCAAAGGAATGGGTCAAGGCTCAAAAGGCTCGAAAGACAAGATGAACATATAGATATATACCTATACGCCGATATGATTGGATTGGATAAAGTCAAAGATTTCCAGGGTGTTATCTCATCTTTAAGTTATTAGACCAGACTGCAGTGGTGCGCTATGAACATGTCAGTCTAGTTCGTGCTATATAGAACTTGCTAGAAATTTAAATAAGTATAAAGGATCAGAGAGTAAGCACTTTATTTGCAACACAATCGCTTGGGAAGCCGGCGGGGAATGAAGCACCCATTGTTCTGCCCTAACCTAAGCCCCAAGCCCTAACATCGGAAACCTAGGCCATTGGCTTACAATACAACAATGGGGACCACTACATAAGCCGTGCTTCTAGATATATGCCAAGTGCAAAGTAAGCTATTTCAGCTTTGACACGAGAAGAGTCATGGCTTGAATCCCGGGGTAGTGTAGCGTGGCAATGTACAACTAGTAAGAACCATTTGATCGGCACTTCGGCTTTATCTCAACTCCCAAAACAGCGCGTCAGTCTCCGCAATCAACCAAAAGACTTATATCTAAAAGCCAGCAGCAGACCAGGGAGAGCTTCTTGAGACTCTAATTGGTGGAATTTGGCGGAAATTGTTATGCCGCACCTAGAAATGAGAGGCGTTCTCAGAGTGTTTCGCGCACTCATAGGGCTATAAAGGTCGATGAGAATGTCTAGCTTGACGAGAAATCATATGCCGATATAATCCAGTCAGGAAATTAACGCTCTCTGCAATATGGAACCAAAGATAAAGAAAAATGGAGATGGAGTGACCCACGAGGAGCAGGAGAATGCCGAGTCAGAATCCAAACCCGTCTTCCATCCGTCGATGATCAATCAATACAATGCAGAAATGTATCATCAAGCCCTACAACTATATCCGAATGAGGAAGCCATTAACAAGGAAGAAGAAAAAAAGCTCCTGCGCAAGCTGGACACTAGGATTCTGCCTGTGCTGGGAATGTGCTATTTTTTCTATGTAAGTTGGTATCATACCGCCCAGCAGAAGAAAACAGGATAAGAATGTCAGCTGAGCTTTTCTTTACTCCAGTACGTGGATAAAACAACGCTTTCATACGCAGCAATATACGGTATCAAAAAAGACCTTTCTCTTCACGGCACGGAGTATTCGTGGCTGTCCGGTGTCTTTTATTTTGGCTGGTTAATTTGGTCTATACCTTCCGATTTAATTATGCAGCGCTGTCGCCCAGGCTGGTATCTCTCCTTGAATATTTTCTTGTGGGGAGCGCTTCTGATGTGCCAGGCTGCGGCGCACAACTTTACAACACTCACAGTCTTGCGCGTTCTATCTGGTGCATTTGAGGCCATCGCCGACCCAGCTTTTATGCTGTTCACGTCAATGTTCTACACGCGTGAAGAGCAGCCGTCTCGGATATCGGCGTGGTATGCCTGGAATGGAATTGGAGTAGCTGGTGGTGGTCTTATTGGTAAGTGCTGTCCTTGTGAGATCATCCTTTACTAAATTCGTGTAGGATATGGAATAGGTCAAATTAATGGAGTCCTCGCGTCGTGGCGTCACGAATTTTAATAGTTGGTGCAATGTGCTCTTTTTGGGGCATGCTACTATTCCTTCTCCTTCCAAACAGCCCAACCACGTTCTGGGGTTTCACTCGAGAAGAGAGATTGCTCTTGATTGCCCGTATTCAACACAACAAAACTGGCGTCGAGGCAAGGACCGTAAACTGGGGCCAGGTCAAAGAGGCCTATCTCGACTACAAGACCTGGATACTCACATTTCTGGGATTTGTCTCGGCAATTCCCAATGGCGGCATCTCCAACTTTTCAACTTTGGTGATCCAGGGCTTGGGATTTGATACCTTGCATACAGCATTACTAGGCATACCACAGGGAGTCCTTGTTGCCGTATGGATTGGCTTTGGTGCTCTCGCAAGTGCCTACATGCCACCAAATAGTCGTACATTGGTATGCGCTATTTTTATGCTGCCCACGATTGCTGGTGCACTCGGCTTCTTACTGGCACCAACAGATGCGTACGTGGGTAGATTGATCTGCTTGTAAGAATGATTCCCTTGTTCTGTCCCCCGATTTCATGCGTAGCTGACATGTTCTAGCTATCTCACTGGCTCCTACCAGGCGTCATTTGTTATATCTCTTTCCTTGATTACAAGCAATACCGCGGGCCACTCCAAGAAAATGATTGTATCTGGAATGATATGGTTTGGCTCATGCATTGGCAGTATTTCCAGTCCCTTTTTCTACAAGACCGACCAAGCACCTTCCTATCACCTTGGAATCGGATCCTTGCTGGTAGCCAACGTGCTCGAGTTTATTACCTTTTTCGTCCTCCGATATGCGTTCAAGAGGGAGAATCGGATAAAAGAGCGCAATCGAGTCGCATTACGCGAAGCTGTAGTTGGCATTGACGGATTGAACGCAACAGAATTCCAAGACATGACGGACAAGGAAAATCCGAATTTTGTTTATGTTCTTTAGGTGATGCATATCGCTGATTGGTTGAGGCTGTTATTCTAGAGGATAAGGAAGAACACCTTCAAGGTCAAGTGCCTGTGAATAATTAGAGGATTAGTATCCTGGCTACTGATATGTGAAGGTCAGCTTACCAGGGAATCTAGCTGTTCCCAATTTGGCATATCAAACAAAGGCATCATTTGAGGGCTCGTATCGCTCAGGGCGGAACTCGTAGGAAATTCAGACCTCGCAACGGCCTGTAAAGAAGGATCTAGTTCAAGTAATACGCGTGGCGATTCCGAATCACGCAGTATGTAATTGACGACTTCGAGCCTGAGCTCCTCCATAATTATAAAGTAGCGCTGAGCAAGAGGATCAATTCTCGCTACAGTAGCGACGCATCTCTGGCATGATTCTGCAGCTCTAAAATGCTCTAGCCATGTTGATGGATCCTCCTCATGTCGCTTCAGAATTGCGTACGAGTAGAGGGCTACGACGGCGCAAAAGGCCGAGTAGTTTGCAAACCACGATGCAGCATGGAAATGACCGTCCTCGTGTAGACGAGTAATGATGCCGACCACGTTCATGGCGGCACGAACGCATCGGAATACATACTGCTCTCTTGTGGGTTGAGCAGAGCCATCATCTTGTAAATTATTGTGTTTGAAAAGACATGACCTGAATATGAGTATTTCAACGTGTCCAGCTGCAAGGCCTAGAATGTCGCTTTGGATTTTGAATGGCTGCACCAGCAGAAGAGAGTCAACCTTATCTTGGTTGAGGAACGCTGGCAGGGCCCGCCGCCACTCATCAACTTCTGCACGGAGCTCAGTCATTGTTTCATACAAGGTAGTGTCATCGAGAGGCTTGATTCCATATAAGCGCCGGAGCGTTTTACTAAGAATCCGGCCAAGGGTTTGATGCTGCAACGGCTATCATGGTATTTCTTTTGTTTGGTGTGCTTTCTCTCATTGCACTGGATGTTAGATCAATATCCTCGACAATGGAGGGCATTTCTTGGTCGATATCGTCGTCGTTAAAAGCATAGGGGTGCCCAAACATGGCGCCCAGATACTTGTCTACGTTGTAGGCGCACCAAGATACTCGCTTGCCGCATTCGTCTTGCACCAGGTCTCGTCGTCGACGATTGTGGCTAGAGTTGATTTTCTTGCGATGTAAGCCGAGTGCTAGTATAAGTCGTGCTGTGCTTCCAAAGAGGATCCAACAGTGTTTAAATCGATGCTGTGTGAGTGCATAGTAAGCACATCCCAGAAGCGCTTGGACAGTACTCAATGTGGACGACTCTGTTTCTCTGCGTAGTGCGTGCTCGGCAGTCTGGAAATACTCTATCCTGGATGACAATTAGAATGCTTTCAAAACAACTGATTGGGGATGAACTCTTACCCAGTCTCGGCATTCAATTTGTTGGATGCAGCGCCATTATACCGCATGGCTCGGGCAAACACCATCAAAACCACTGCATATTTGCTATGCGGATGATCCTCTTGCACTTGACCATGCTCATAAATTTGCTGCACCCAACGCTCAACAGTTGGTTTGTGCAGGAACTTGTACGTTGGCGACGTCAACCCAAAATAAGTCTCCAACAGAGAATCCACTTTGTCTCTTGGGGGAAGCGCAAACTCAAGCTCGTTAAACTCGGGAAGCGCTGAATCTGCCGGTGATGTGAAGATTGAAGGTGAAGGAAGCTCGCCTCCCCGAGACTGACTTGTCAGTAGTCGCCGTTGTAGGCGTAGTAGGAAGCTGAGGCCCGAAGAAGCCCCCACAAATGGGCCGTGACTGTTGTTATCATCGCAGGGCTCTGGTGATATCTCGTCACTCTCTAGTGATTTATGGGGTTGGTTTGCTATGTTTGTTATATCCACGCTAGGACTAGCGATAGCAATAGATGAGGCTATTTGCTGCGAGAGCGGCTTTCTCCTTTTGTCTCTAGAATACGGGGCATTGCACTGACAAGGTGTTGCCTCGGTAGCACAGTGGTGGCATGGTCGGGTTCCTGTACAACGGATTTTCTTCCTTTAGAATGTTAACAATGAACGCCTATAGATTAAGACGGTATCTATTGAACAATAGGAAGGCTCGGCATTCTAAAACAAGATTCTTGGAAAAGCAGCAGCTGCTGAAACGTATGTCAACTCACTTCTTGCACGAGTCACAGGCTCTCGCGACTCGTAAGCGCTCCTTGCCAGGCCTCGCGCTCCTATAAGGTGGGCTCAGGTGATCCGGCGTGGCAGATGCCCCATACTCTAATCTTCCTCGGACATGAAGGTTGCACTGGAGTTGAGACGTATGGCCATGATGAGTAGGCGTATATGGTCCGGATATGAAAGTGTGTTGGTTGTCGATGTTCTCGGACAGTCCTCCGTATGAAATAGCCGAAGTACCCGGTCCCATCAACGTCCAATCGGATGGCTTCATGTTCAGCCTATCTGTACAGTGACATATGGATTAGTGTTGCTTTGATATTCTAATAGACTGGTCGAGGTGAGGAGTATTTGATCACGCGCAGAGACTGATGAAGCCGGCGCAAAGGCCGGAACTACCAAGGCGTTTGTTTCCTTCACCTATTCCATACCTAGGTAGCAATAGGTAGCCAGCCACTCTTGTTTTTTGCACCACAATATATATCCATTGTACTCATTCGAAACCTTGGAAGTTGACTTTGGTAAAGCGACTCTCTTTCTTCCGCTACTTCCACTATGGGTGAGATTAAACCAAATGTGAGATCAACGAGTGAATGCGCACAAATGAACAGAGAAAAGGCTAACGAAGAAGATAGATGGTGTTGCAAGAACACATAATCGAGTCCGTTGAGCCCTTGCACGTGGGACAATTCATGTTTTGCCGCATCACCACCAACCAGGGCATCATCGGCTACGGCGAGGCTGGCATCTGGGGCCACATCGAGGCAGCCGGGCAATGTATCAAGCGCTTCGCCGAGTATTTGGTCGGTAAACGAGCTTTCGACATAGAACACCATTGGAATGTGATGCACCGCTTTAGTTATTTCCAAGGTCTCGTCATCAATTCTGCCATCTGAGCAATCGATATCGCGCTGTGGGACATCAAGGGCAAAGCACTCGGAGTGCCTATCTACGAGCTACTGGGGGGCGCATGTCGAACAAAAGCACGTGTATACTGCCATGTCTATGGAGGCACGATTGAGACGGTTTTGGAAGAATGCAAACGAAAGATGAGGATGGGATTTACAGCCTTTGGTCAACTAAATCCGTTCCTACATGAGGAGGGCATTTACTTCAAAACCCATGTCGAAAAGATGCAGGATGCCATTGAAAATATGAAGAAAGTGCGCAGTCTTGTGGGAAATAAAGTAGACCTTCTAGTGGAGCTACACCGACGACTCACCCCAGCTGAGGCCGTCACATTTTGCCAGGGAATTCAGGAAACGCACCCAATGTTTGTGGAGGATCCCATACGTCCCGAAAACGCTGATGCCATGGCTCGTGTGGCAGATCGAATCCCTATCCCCATCGCTACCGGGGAGCGCTTTTGCACAATTTATGAATTCTAGGCTCTTTTGGCGCGTAATGCAGTTGAATATGTACGCATTGATGTCGCATGCTGCGGTGGTATCACGGGTGCTAAGAAAGTAGCTGCCATGGCAGAGGCACACCATGTTCAAGTTGTGCCCCATAACCCTCTATCTCCAATCGGTCTCGCTGCATGCCTGCAAGTGGCGGCAGCGATCCCAAATTTTGCGATACAAGAGTATACAACGGGTCTTGAGGGTCGCGTTGTCCTCAGTAATAGCTCCGAACACTTGGGCAGGGATATTGTTGATTATGTGCCCTTGCCAAAGGAGGGATTTGTTGATATTCCATCGGGGCCGGGATTGGGTGTGAATTTGCTGGCAAATGCACAGTCTTTGCGACCACCCCTTGTGCAGCCCATCAGAATGCGGCCTCATCGAGATGGGTTTGTTGTCGATGAGTGAAGAATGTGTATAATAGAAATGAAAAACTATCTGTTAGAGAATGAAGACTAGACATGAGCCTTACAATTATTTCCGAACCTCTAGATATATAGTTACATTCTAAGATATGATCATTGAATTTGAAGGTTATCGTGGACTTGCCTTGATGAATCGTGTAGTTTCAATCTAATGTCACTTGAAGAATTGTCCAATCCCGTAGAAATAAAATTTTACACCAAACAAGCACGAGCTACCTGCCTGTATAACTTATGTGGCACTTACTGACTGGCTACATGGATATGAAATTTATTAGCTCCTACTGATGAAACAACCATAAGGTCAGGTCAAGAGCATTCTTTGCGATTGAAGAAAACAGACATGTTCACTCGCTTTATTTCAATACATGGTAGCTGGTTATGCGTGCATATAGTGACACATACACGCCCAATTTCTTGCCATATGGCCGCCGGTTTTCACTCAAAGGGTGTATCGGAACAGCGGAGACCGGTCTCCAAGAGCACTCAGCTCCTCGTTTGTGTACATTTCGCGCACCTCGTCTTCACTCATTTGATCCCTCTTTTTATTAATGCGCATGTATACCACGTCCAGCAAGATGGAGGCAATCACGCCCATGGCCGCAAACGCTAGCGAGGTACCAAATCCCGTAGGATAAGCAGGCGCCTCTGAATAAATAAAAATGTACGACGACGCAATTCCTCCCAAATTGGCGATCGTGGCCATGTATGCGAAACCTAGGGGTCGCCTCGCACTGCCTACAACATTGTTGGTCACCCAAAAGCTGGTACCGGAGCTGATGGGGTACAGTCCGATATTGGCAAGGACAATTGCAAAGTAGCAAGCCCCAATGTTATTCTCAATGTTTGCAGAAAGACGCGAGAGGATTGCGTAGGAGATGATGACGAGCAGTTGTGGGATAATCAAAAAGTATGAGCGACGTTTGAATTTGTCGGAGAGTCGGCCAAAGACGACTGCACTAATGGCGCCAGCAATATATGGTGGCACGGTCCTAGTAGTCAGTCAGAGTCAGTTCAGCTTTTTAAATCATGGTCATCGTGGTGAGCTTGACTTCAGACTTACATGAGCTGCGCATTGTTCCCAGAAAACCCCATGTTCACCATGATCTGCGGCATGGTAAACTTGAGACCATATGTAGGAATATTATTAGACCAATAGTTAAAGGCCATAACATGGTTTTGCCACTCCTTCATCACCTCCCAAACGACCTTCCAACTAAACTGTGGACTGCTCTTTACGACCTCTACTGAGCGGCCATTTTGTATCGCCATCCGCACAATAAGATATCGGCGTTCATCATCGGTCAGCCAGCTGACATTGCTTGATGGTGTTTCCGCTAGGAGCAACGGAATGAGTAGACCGATAGTAACGGTGATAATTCCCTAGATTATTTGCTAAATCAGCGCGCCCTATTCCAAAAATCACAAAATCCCCCAAGAAGCTTTTTTTGCTCACCTCCATTAGATCCACCGCCAGCCGGCCAAGCCCCCAATACCATCCATTTGATTAAACGCATAGGCAAGAAGGCCAGAGAACGCCCCTGCCAGGGCAGATCCAACATAGAACATGGAGAAGCGAGTTGCAAGTTCGAACTTGGCATACCACTTGGACATGAAGAGAAACGCCGCCGGGACTAGGCCTGTAGATAGTCAGTGTCATAAATCCTTTAACTATATGAAAGACCACATACCAGCCTCGAACAGTCCCAACAGGAGCCGAACAGCGACGAGCGAGCCATAAATTTGAACAACACCGTGCTAAATTAAAATTTCCACGGATTATTTCTTCTAGTCGGTCACGTCACAGACAGAGTTATTTGATTTCCTTACCATGGTCATAATGACTCCCCAGATAGTCGTTATGATTCCGATGTACCAAGAAGGGCGTGCAAGGAAATATGTTTCGAGGATGTAATTACTAGGCATATCTACGATTTTATGTCAGAGGCAATGTTGATAGTATCGATAGTAGATGTAGATGGAAGATGAATTGCACACTTACCAAAGAGAATGTAGGTAATGAAGAAGATGGAAAGAACGATATTGTATTGCGTCCCAGTCATGCCCAAATCCGTCAACATGCCCTTGGAAAGAACGTCAGATTTTGTTGTTGACACACACGTATCAATAGGGGATGAACGGGATATGGTACCTCGGTTTTAGCATTGCCAATGTTGGCTCTATCAATAAACGACATGACTATATCATTTCCCAGCTTTAGCACAAGAACATCTCAACTGAGTACAAGAATAAACTGACTGTACAAACTCATCAGACTGGGGACGATACGAAAGTCCATTTTTCGCAGCAGCTTTTTCTTATCCTCCTCGGGAAAGCCTTGGACAAACAGCTGATCAGCGCTAAGACTCGAGCTATGACAGTGTCTTCTTTCTGTTCGTCATGCACATGCTGACGAGGAGAGGAAGCGTCCGACATTGTGGCAAGGCAGATGCGAGGAGATACGTAGAGACAGTAAGTAGTAGAAATAATTGCATGCAAAGCAAGAAATGGATCATAAACCTGGGATGTAGTCCTTCTTATAGTGGATCCTTGACCTCGCAATTAAGAGAGCATAGTGCGAAAGGACCCAGTTGGAGGGACGTCTCTCTCGCTGCTGTCCAAGTTGGATTTTGCCATGCTTAGATCGACCTAGGCAAGAATCCGGTCCTACGTCCGAATTTCCTGGGGAAAATGAAAACCTGGGGATGCGGAGTGCGGAGTGTGGAGTGTGGAGATGCGGAGGTTCGCATTAGGCCCGGCTAGTTCACATAGAAGGACTCTGTAACTATTTCTTCATGGGGTATTTGGACGAAGTTGTCCGTACTTATGCTATGCAGTAAATTCCCAGGCAGGCATATGGCACTTGACTAGTGCATACTCAGTAATCACTTGGTAGTAATCACTAAGTATGCTTGTACGTACTAGCACTTAATAAGTGCTTAGAGAGTACAAGAGTTGTGAGGAATGAACAAAAATAATTTACGTTTATCGTACTATATCGTACCTAGATAGGTACTAGGAACGATAATATCACACACGAGGAAGGAAGAGGGAAAGAAAAGCTAGGTATGCTTGATGTGTTGAGTCGACTTTTTATATACTCTTATCAAAGCCTATGTAATTGACAAGATGTGAGACAATTCCCAATGTACGAATTTGTTTACACTAAGCATATGCATGAGTAATCCTTGCCTGACTCATCTATAGTTTCACGTTTGCTTCACGTTGTTGACCCGATATTTTAAAGATTCATGAAACGTGCAAAAACCCCGCCATAGCGGTCCCCATAAACAGGAATCTCCTTGAGCACCTTGTCGATCTGATCAAGGTCCGAATCGCTCAGCTCCACCTGTTTGAAGTTCTCCTCGACGCGGGGGATAGTCGTTGCGCCAGGGATTGGAATGACCACAGGTGCTCCTGGGACTTTATTTTGAGCCAAGACCCAAGAAATAGCTGCCTGTGGTAGTGTCACACCGTCTCTGGTTGCAATACTTTTCAGTTCATTGACCAATTTCAAATTGAGATCAAAAACGTCCGGCTGGAAACGCGGAAAATTGCGTCGCGAGTCATTTGCAGCCAAATCATCTAGACTATTGATCTGACCTGTGAGGAAACCCCGCGAAAGTGGCGAGTAAGCAATAACGGGGATATTGAGCTCAGCTGCCGTCTCTGCAATTCCATTCTCGTCCAAGGGCTCCGTGGAGAATAGAGAGAGTTCAACTTCAACGGCAGCGATTGGGTGCACAGCGTGCGCGCGACGAAGTGTCTCTGCATTCACTTCACTCAGGCCAATGCCACCAATCTTTCCAGACTTGACATAGTCTGCCAGCGCGGCGAGGGTGGTTTCAATGGGCACATTGAGATCGACTCGCGCTGGTTCAAAGACATCGATGGCAACTTTGCCATTCAGCGTCTTGAGACAGTTGTCAAGACTGGCACGGATACCTCCTGGACTGCCGTCGACGCCCCTGGGACCCATACCACTCTTGATACTCAGCACCACCTTTTTTGCATCCTCGGGATACTTGGTAAAGTAGTAATCGAGCAATTGCAAGGAATTCGCGTGTGGAGGGCCATAGAAATCTCCTGCATTCCAAAGATTGGCGCCTAGCTCCAACGCACGCTTCATCACCTTGACTGCTTCTTCATATGGAGTCGGGTTGGGACGCCAGGTCAGCCCTGTATAATTTCATTAGCAATTCTCCTTCGATTGTTTTAAGCCAGCAGAGCAGATAACTGGGGCAGATTGACTTACCCATCAGTCCATAGCCAATTGCTCCGACCTGCTTGCCGACGATGGAAGGCTTTTTTTTTTTTCTACTTTTTTTTTTCTTTCAAAGAGATGTCACTTTCAAATGTATAAGTATCGAGGAAATGCTACGCGAAACTTTATGTAAAAAACTGTCTTTTGAAAGGGCTTTTGAGAATCAGACAGGATGCGGCGAAGACAAATAAATAACAAGGAGGGGTTGGACAATCAATTCAACCTGAGCGAACAGGGGTGTCCGCCTTGTCTGTCTAGTCTATCATTCATTTGTTTGTTAATATCGCTCGGACTTCTCTGATTTGGAAGGGTTTTCATGCCCGGCACAATGAGATGAAAGCCACCGGACTTACGCTTCATTTCCGATGCCTCTCTAGCCAACCTGCGGCGTTTCCAAATCTGGATGAGACTGGCACACTTCGGCACACAGCGAAGTACGTACTGCTTGCGTTCAATCTTCGATTTTGAACTTGCTAATCCAGATGTTAATCTGTTACGCAACTCCAAGAATTTTATCCAGAGGCGAAAGCCGCCTATTATGATTAATTTCATGGAGAGAATTCAAACGTAGGTAGGCAAATTATGGATGGCATGGCAAATGGTGTTGAATCTCAGAAGTTACCTAATGCCGTTGCTAGGCTTTTTTTCGCGTGATAATTTTTTTCTGGCATCCAAAGCATAAAGCTGTGGGTAGAGCAAGAATTCGAAAGAGGATCCGGTGTTTTCACCTACTAACCTGCCACCTAGTATACCTATAATGTTATCTTTGATCCCCAAAAAGGTCTCTCTTTCATCGTTTTTTAGGTAAATATTATCACTAGAGTATATGAATTCCTTTTATCTGCAGGTATACGAAGCATGAGCGATAACAGCATTTGAACGAAGATTTCCCATTTAGTAAATATCTCGTGTTTGAAACTCAGATTGTCTGGTGACGCGTCAATCTCACAGGAGGTAAAATACAGTAATTTCAAGAAAGATGCAAATAAACCATCCACACTATATGAGCAAAACTAGGACCCTTTGTAATAAATTTGAAAATATCTCTACATCGTACCTAGTCAGACCGGCTCAGAGGTCACTCACCGAGTGGAGCCCATGGGTTCTGCAGAGATTATGGAGCCTTAGTGAGTATTTCAAGATACCACCAGTAGTAATATGACAACCATTGTTAGTATTCAATGACATAGATAATCGTAATTGATCGCAGAGCCATGATAAGTCCACGCTTTACGCAACGGCCTCAAACCGGTCGCACTTTATCACAAGCCCTCTTGCATGCACTGAAAGTGAGGCAGACCAATTGCGCACGTTCAGCCTGAGTAATTCTCACAGCCGTGTAGAAGTGGAAGTAATCTGACAGATATCTCGTTCGTAACTTCTCCCATCTTGTCCATCTTGTCAGCCTTGAAGTTTCGCAGGATGGGACCATTTTAGTCATACTGTAGCCAATCACAGCCAGAGATTCTCTTGGGAATTAATTCTGTTGAAGAAAATAAACGAGTCATGATAACTCAGATCCCTGATCAAGGCTGGAGATAAAGTTAAAGTTTCACTCAATCTCACAAATTAAACATAGAAAAGATAAATTCGATGCTGCAGCCCTGCAGATACCAAGGCCATTGAATGATCCCCAAAGAAGTACTCCGTACGGAGTACAGCCTTGTGCTACGCCATGGCTAGTAGCTTGGGTGCATGCATTCTTCAAAGCTAAAACGCCGGGGCTGAGCCAGTGCAGAAGTAAATCACATGGTACACAATTAGCGCCTTAGTTACACGGCTTAGTTACACGGTATTCATTCCTTCCTACGATGGAAAATAAAATATAGGCGCCTCCTATGCATGATCCTTGACAATGCATCTTGCCATAGCTGGGCCGAAAGTAGGACTGAAAAGGGGTTATAACCCAAAGATTAGAAATAAATTTAGAACTTCACACCTCACATGAAGAATGGAACATCCGCCTCCTTCTACAGTCTCGAGCGACTCGCGTGAGCATTCTCAGCAGACGACGACGGCCAAGAGGCCGCAAAGTATTTATTAGCACCCTGTCTGGTATGCAACTAGAGTACTAACGTTGAAATATAGTCACACCCCGAGAATACGCCGAAGCCATAATCGCCCATTCCAAACAAACCATCCAAGACACGTTGTACCCCGGAAATGTGTTTGAGGATCTAGGCCTCTATCTGAAACATGGGTCACAAAACTATGAGCTATTCGACAACAATATCCAAGGAACGTTGCACACCATTGATAGGCTCGAAGGGAGAAGTCTTGATACTTATTCGAATCCCTTGCGATGTGCCGAAAAACTACAAAAAGGGCAAAAGTCTATGAAATGCCAGCTTCTCTTCATGCATGGATACCCTTCCCCGCAATGGATCAGTACAATCGGCGCGCTCTGTCGCACTGATCCACAATACTTTAACACGCATCTGCGATTTCGATGTCGGAGAGACTACTACTCAATTCCGACTTTACGTTCTGGCCTGGAAAATATCATAACGCTTCGATTCGTCACCCTGGGATCGCGAGAGCAGAGATCTGGCGAGTCCGACCAAGATCGAGTCGACACGTTAAGGCTGAATGCAGAGAGGGACATGAACAGATACAGGCATAATCTCATGACAGGTAGCAAATTGCAGGCTGGAGATTCCATCGTCAGGTCCTTCTCGGTTCTGGATGAGAAGAACTTTTTTATTGAGCAGGAAATGTCAATATGTCTCCATAAATACAAGGATGGTTGGATAAGTAAGTTTTCTCTTGTTCGAAATCTCTACGAATCTATCCAATTGACTAACTATATAGTATTGGTAGCGATCGATACTGGCAGCGATCTATCTAACGGACCACAAGGACCTTGGTTGACACCAGAAGATCACCATTCACTCTCCCCATGGACCATTTTCGCTCCCACCATCCAACACAACCCTAAAATCTGGACAACTTCCAATCCATCAAAACCCGGAGCTCGCACCAAGCCGCAGGGAAAGTTTCCCCAAAGCGCACAATTTTTAGCGCAATACTGTGGCGAGACTCTAGATCCATCGGTCATGGCTCTCGATCCGTTTTATTCCATCACCGACCTCTTCCAATTCTGCGCATTTTCCGAGCTCCAATTCCTCAACGCAATGGAAGCCAAGATCAAGGAAGATACAGATCAAGGATCCCTCACAAAGGAAAACCCAACATTGTCAAATCTTCTGTATTATCGCGAGATTGTGCAGGAGCACTTGACTCGTCTTCAAGACACGGTAAAGATTATCAAGCGCTCAGGCGGCCACCTGTGGCCGCATGTTGGAAAGGATCATCCGCACCCATACCAAAAGGCATCCAGGGCTAGAGAGAGATTATTGGAGGATCATGAGCAGCTGATTGCACAAGCAGAAGTCATCTTGCAGCGCTGCTCCAAGGGCATGGATTTTATCATGAACAATGTCCTGTTGGCGGAATCCAAAAGAGCCATGGCACAAGCTCGCTCCGTGGCCAAGTTGACGCTGATTGCGTTTTTTTACGTGCCCTTGTCATTCACATGTTCGTTTTTCAGTATGGATATTCAGACATTTGAGCGGGAGATTCGCAAGTTTTGGCTTTGGGTTGCTGTGTCGGTACCTGTGCTTCTGTTCTCCATTTCATTCCTTATTCTGGATCGTCGAAAGGTGACAACAATGTGGCTTTCAATAAAGAGGCGTTTTGTGTGGACTTAATAGAGTCATGTATTTTATAAATTTATATATTAATCCTCTTTCGAATCATCCGAAATCTCATTCTCTTTGAAGAACAGACTCGCTAGCGCCGCAATGACAGCCTCGGCTATTACAGTATAGAATACCGCATGCAATGCCTTCATATAATCACCCTGTGCCTTTTGCTTATCCTGAAAAGAAAGACTTTGCAACGTACTGAAATCCGTTCTTAGTGCATCAATCAGCTGCTCATCTCCTCCAAAGGACGCCAATAGCCCATCTTTCAAGACTTTCTGAAAAACTGCCGTTGACACTGTCATCCCCAGAGCCATGCCTGTAAATCTGAAAAAATAGCCGGCTGACTGCACGCTGGCTTGTTGGTCGTCTGTGATGGAACTCAAGCAAGCCATCAACACAGACACCCAACTAGTGCCAAAGCCTGCGCCAGCAAGCCCTAAGAAGACAAATGGGTACCATGATGGCGATGAGGCGTGTAAGAGTAATAGTAATGCAGCGCCCAGAATAGCAAATATCTGGGCCACCACATTGAGCAAGTAGTATTTACCTGTAATCTTAACAAGAAGACCAGCAAGCATAGTTGACGCAGCTGACGCAGCTGCTTGTGGGATAAATCGAAGGCCTGTCGCAGTTGTGGAATGTCCCAGAACTTGGAGGTATATCGCAACGTAGAATTCAATTGAAAAGTATGACATTGAATTCAAAAGATAAAATACCGACGACAGATAGATATTGCGAATGTACAAAACCTTCATTGGCAAGAGGGGCTCCTTGGCGAAGTAGAGGTCCCAGACCAAGAAAATGATGAATGCGACCAGCGACAATGGCAAAGCTACCAGTACCATGGTTGATTTCCAGGAATGAAAAGTCGCTCCGGACTGGAGTCCTAGCTGGAAGAGTACAATGGCGACAAGCATTGCTATTCCGCCAACATAATCGAGACGACGTAGAGTCGATATTATACCCGACTTCTTGACCGGCAGTTTCACCAGGAACCAGGCGCCTATAGCCAAAACCGTCGTGATTGGGGCCTGAATCAAGAATGCCCATTTCCATCCTATCGTGTTGTTTAAGCCTCCTCCATATAATCCGCCGACAGCCATGCAGACGCCAACCAGAAGCCCGCCTACTGCCTCTGTAACGCCTCGATTCCGAAGGGTCACGACATCAGCTTCGATGAATGACACAACAGCCTGCATTATACCAGATCCGAAGCCCTGAATAGATCGGCCAAGGAGCAAAACCCATAATCGAGTGCTTAACCCGCAAATGAGCGTTCCAACCACGAAGATGGCACTAGCTGCCACCAAGCAGTATTGACGACCAAAGACATCTGCCAAATGACCCGAGAGCGGGTTTGAGGCTGCCATGCCGATAAGGTACGTCGTCGCTATCCATGACAGGTTTGAGAGAGAGTTGAATGATGCTGAGATGGGAGCTAGAAGGGTTGCAATCATAGTCTCATCCAGGAGCGGGAAGATCAGTATCGACTAGAGATGATATTAGTGAGAAACACAGAAAAGGAACTATGACTTACCCATATGACTCCAAGGAGCATGGCTACCTGGGCTGTCGACATTTTGGGGCGGTCTTCATTTTCCGGCGAAGCAGGTTCTGACGACTCCTGCATAACCTCCCTGTCCTTATCCAGAGCCATCTTTTCAGGGCCCGGAGTCTCAGCCTTGACTTCTTGTTGAGCCACGGCGTCGGCCTCCATATTGAACTCGCAAGCGACTGACAAGTAACAACCCAAGTGTACGTACTAGTCGAGCCCAACAGATGCGAAGGGAACTAGTTACGTGTACATAGTTTTTTTAAATCTCACTATCTCTTCAGTTCAAAAAGATTGGGCAGTGCGGAAAAAATATCGACAGTGCGGAGTAATTGCTGTGCTTTGTTCTTTTCGGCCGCGTTTTTGATTAATTTGACACCGGCCAAGCCTACCTAGACAGGCTACTGTGACCGGTGACAAGGATCAGGGTCCTTCGTATCAGTGGTCACTAGTAGTCGAGTTTTGGCCCGTGATAAGAAAGGACAAGGCTGCATTAAGACATTATTATTATTGGCTTGTTGGATTCCTGGCGTGAATCCGTGGAGGTGAGATTGGCTATTACTCCAATCTTTACGCGTGAGAGAGATTGATATTGCAAATTACAATTGACTAGCAAAATAGTATGTGATTGATTAATTGTTCTGTCTATTTACATGAGGCTTATAGGCAAAATGGGCAATTGGGAGCAACTTGGACATTTATTATTTGGAATGATTGCGCGGGGTACTGTAATGCCTGATTTGTGAGACTAGCCCCTAGGATCAGGGTTCGCCACTGAAAGCCAGTAATCTAACAGCTTGCCACCAATCTCCCAATCACAACCTTGAAACGGCATCACGACATTCTAGTTTGAGGACGGGACAGGCTGATTGAAGCATCTTTTTTTTTTTCGAAGAAGCAGCAATTTTAGTACTGCATATGCGTATGTATATTATGGCTTTCCTAACGAATCAGAGCCTGACACGTGGTCGCCGTCTTGATTAAAATCAGTAAGAATGTTCATGTTACTCATAAATCAATAACAAAGCATTGCTCTCCCCCATTATTATATCATCTACCCATTGGAGAGGCAGCCGGACTATCCATGCCAGTCACAGCCTTGTCGTCTTCGCATACGTACGACAAACCCCGACCAAAAAAAGCTGCCCACCATGCCATTAGTCATATCCAAAGAGAAGAAACAGCCCTGGAAGTCTTTTGAGAATGGTTTTGGTCGCCGTGAAGGACCTATTACGTATGATGCGCCAAAGGGTGCCAAACTCGAGATTGCGGGCACTTCGGGAGAAATGAGTCTTGCTATTCTTTATGACACTGGCGTCTGCAAAGGTGTGTGAAAAAAAAAAAAAAAAAAAAAAAAAAACAATCCCGAAATTATACAGCAGTTCCTGACAAGTGTACAGAAGCCAGTGCTCGGAGCACTGATCATGGTGGAAAGGCGATTTAGGAATTGGCACTAAATCTGTAAGGGAAGTTGGGTCTGGCATGAAGGAGATGGGTGCATTCAACTAGCTACTCTACGGTGTCAAATATGTAAAGAGAGCCACATATATACAGAAATATCTTTGAACTAGTTTGCCATGCAATATTAATTCAGAAGACTGTTTTACATCAGTTCATCTTCGAAGAAGGCGAGGGCTCGAATCTCGATTGTTTCCCTAGGCACATTGGTATCATTGCGACTAGGCAGCTGAAATGAAGTATGCGGAACCCCTGTTCTAAAATATAAGCCATGTATACACGTATTTCTTTATGAGGAATATAAATCACCATGGCGGGTGTGCGGCTTTGCATCTCCCTGAACAAAAACCCATGCTTCCGACGCCTGCTGGTTGCTTGCGTAGTACCACTTTTGCCCTGGGCTGTAGCGGATGTATTCATTATTGACAGTGACGTCTTGAAACACCACGTCTCCAATTTCGATGTTGTCGAGGTTCAAGTTCGAATTATCGCCTAGGGCAAGTGGCCAGTCGTTGACGGGTCCTCTAATGGGTCTCCAGACACTGGTAGGTATGTTTCAGCAGCGTTCATCAACGTCCATTTATTTTAGGTAATCGACATACTTGTAAAATCTATAGTTCTGAGAAGGCAGATCATGGTTATCGACTTTGTGGTTCAGTCCCTGTGCTAGTATCCTTGCCCAGTCTTTGCTTATATCTAGATAGACATCTGTCAGAGGAGTTTGCAATGACGACACTCAAGAAAAATACCAATATGAACCATTGTCGTAGGTTGATTATGCTCATATGCCTCCCCGGTTGCGATCGGAAAGGTGGCATGTTTCTTGCGAATCTGCAGTTTGTTATAAATTTTACAAAAATTCCCTTAAGAGGCCAGATTGGATAAAGATTTACCACATATTCAAAGATCTGAACGCGGAACGCGCCCACCAATTGTTGGATTACTCCAGCCACCTCTGGCATATACGTATTGACTATCTTGTCCTCATTATCAAAGTCTTCGTATGCCATCTTGGTGTGGAAAGGCACCAGCGAAAACCCATTCTTATCGATGCTGAAATCCTTCTCTCGGCCACGGATGTCTTCGATGATTTGTTGGCGGTACTCAGCCTGAATATTTGTCCTGCGCAGCCCTTCTGGGCCTTTGAATTTGAGATTGTACGGTCTTTCCTCTTGAAAAAGCTCGCTGTCTGGCAGAAAGCCCAAGTTTGCCTGGACAGACATGGTGGAATTTTATCCTGTTATCAGACAGGGAACATTGGAGGCTTGAAAATACCCCCCCACCGCAAAACACAGAAAGGAAAACAAGGAAATGACAGTCTAGTGCCGTGGCTTGCCTGCATGTGACACTGGCACATGTTGTACAGGGATGTATGTACCACCGGGCGGGGTCACTCAGCCTCTCGCAACTACTCCATGCTAGTTATCTTCCACCACGAGCCTAGTTCCATGAACAATAATTCATCTGCACGGTGTTCATGACAGATCAGGTGAAAATGTCGAGATCGAAGAAACTGTCGCAGGTCCATTGTGGCCCCAGAGTGCAGACGTTGTAGGTCTAGTCACCACCATTCTAGAACAATGGACATGCATTGACCAGCAGATTCGTGACAATACCCGGAGCTGGGACACTTCCTCCAAGCGAGTGGAGCAATCTGAACCAAGGCATCTGGCCAAAGTCCATCCAGGCGGACTCTGCTCCTGATATTGGCATCTTCTCGTTCCCAAATGACCTTGCCGCCAAAGATCAGGCTTTCACTTGGGGACAAGTCGAGACAGCTGGTGCCGATTTCCTTGTTGCTTTGGAAGATCTTATAAAATCCAACGAGGTAGGTTGCCATTTCATCGTTTCTTGTACTTTAGTGCTAAAAAAAATCGTCTGATAGTTGAATTACTGTCCTGTTTTTCTCGCTGCGCACAGCACTGGCGCGATCATCCTAAAACGGGCACGTTTTCTGTCATAGTCCTGATGAGCCATGTCTTCTTTGCTGACCAAGTTAGGCTTTGTGTATTGGCTATCGGAATCCCCAACGTTTCAGGCCGCTTCTCCGAAATATTGCCGGTATCATTCTACTTGCATGCCCTCACTCGCGTTCGGAAGACCCCAATGCGTGGTCGAAGGTGTCATTGATATTCAAAACATTCTTGAAGTCCAAGACGAAACACATAATAACTCGACAGGCAGCTACTGGCCTGGCAAATGACTGTCGCAACTTCGAACAAGCTATAGCTGAGATTGCAGTTTTGAGCGTATTCGAGACAATAAGCACCCGTACTGGAGGCGTGTTTGGCTCCAAAGTAATGGTAGCTAATCTTCTCTCCCTTATTTTATGCTGGATTTTAACACGGCAAAAAGCTTGTCGATACGCACTTTGCGAAAACAAACGCACAGCTCGAACAGATGATTCCTTCCAAGTCAGACCATGCGAATACATGCTGCGTTGCAGCTGGCAGCACCGAGGCGACCGCAATTTCGTCTTTTATTGAAACAGCGGCGAAGAAGGCACGTGTTAGCTTGAAAAGAAAGTCACAGGAGGGTGAGTGAGCCAGATGCCAAAACAAAGAAAGTGCAATCTGACATGATATTTCCTACAGACTTTAATCCCATCGGCCTCGGCGAACCTACAGTGCGAAGCAAATCAAGCGCGGGATCACTTAAACCAGCAGAAAAGATAAAATCCACGGATGGAAGCTCATCGGGCCCGGGACACCTTTCAGCCTTCACAAGCCCCAAAGGCACTGCAGGCTCTACAATTGGCAGCTTTCAACATTTACCTGCTCTCACGGACTTTTCCATTGATAAAATTGATCCAAAGCTACCCTGCTTTGTGATGCCCCTCAGCCGAAACACCGTCTTTTCCGGCCAGGTGCAAGTGTTGAAAGAGCTTGTAGAATATCTCTCACCCATTAGCGAGAATTATTCTGAAAAATTGTCCGAGGCAGGATCCGGTACTCATCCGCGAACTTTTGCCCTTTGCGGCCCAGGCGGTATGGGGAAATCTCAGGTTGCTGCTGAATTTGTTTATAAATCCAGGGAAACGTTTGATGCGATTATCTGGATCTCAGCTGATGATCCAACAAAAGTTGCTCGAAGCTTTGACCTCGCAGCAGTCGCTCTGGGACTTGTCGAGGCAGATTCTATAGAATCCAGAGATCACATCTTGACCCGAGATGCTGTCTTAGGATGGCTTGCAAATCCCGTGATATCGTACAAGCAGCTTGGCGATACCCAATCCAACAACGAGGCCACCTGGCTGTTGGTATTCGACAATGTGGAGGATACCGATATGCTTGACGATTACTTGCCAGTATACGCTTCCGGCTCAATACTGATAACAAGCCGCGATCCTCTTGTGAAGTCCAATGTTTACTCTCACCGAGATGGATTGACTATGCCACCACTCGATGCCAGTGAGGGAGCAAAGCTCCTATCCAAGTTGACTGGTCGAACAAATCTGAGCGAGGAAGAGCAGAACAATGCCACGGCGGTAGCTGAAGCTCTTGGTGGTCTTCCCCTGGCCATTGTCCAAATGGCTGGTGTAATTACACGTCAAGATCTAACATTTGCTGAATTTCTAAGTCGTTATCAAGAACAAGACACTCATGCGGGTCTTTTCAATCTCAAACTCGGACCCTCGAAAGCTCGCGCAGGCTACGAGCATACAATTGCGTCTGTCTGGGCATTGGAACATTTAGGAGGAGGCAGCCAAGCCTTGCTGCAGGCCATGTCCCTCCTCGATCCAGATAGTATCCCGGAGTACATTCTCGAGGACAACCCAGCCGCAGGGACATGGCCAGACTACCCATCAACGAGCACGGAGTACACCAACGCTCGGACAGAGCTGATCCAACGATCCCTGATTACACGCAACAAGGACCAGAAGACACTGACCATACATCGGCTCATCCAAGACGCAGTGAGGGCGAGAATGACAGACGACGAGTTTAGCAAAGCATTTAGCTCCATGCTCTCCTTTATCTCTGCGGTCTGGCCATATGAGGAGTTTAGTTTTGGAAACGAAGTATACAGGTGGGCTCGAAGCCAGGAACTATTCTCTCACGTCCTCAAACTTCAAAGCCTGTTCTCCGGGTTTAAGGTGCCAACGAAACTAACCCAGAATCATTTGGATGGCCCGAAGCTTTTCATTGATGCCGCATCGTAAGTCCAGTAAAGTGCTACAGCTTCACCTCCATTTTTTTTTTGGGCTGATGATGCTCTATAGAAACACTAATATGTGGGGTCGTTTTGACGACACCATTCCTCTCCTCTATCTAGCAGGACTAATGTGCGATGCGTTTGGTGGTGACGAGAATCAAGAAGATGCAGATCTAACCGACCAACTGGCCATCCGCCGCCGAACCATAATCTATGAGCGTGGTGTTCAAGCTTTGCATACTAACAACCCGCAGATATCTTTGCTCAACATGAAAAAGTTCAGCGAGCTTGTGCGAGAAGACAGTTATAAAGACAAGCCCAGCAGCGGCGGTAGTACAGACCAGACTGTTGGTGTCTCCTGGAACGAGCTTGGCAACGCTTATTTCCAGAACGACGACACCACCGAAGCGGAAAAATGCTTTCTCGAGTCGAAATCGTTCTTTGAAAGTATGGAAGGTGCAACATCGATCAGTATCTCTATGCCCCTGATCAATCTCGGCTTTGCAGCGTGGGCCCAGGGCCGACTCAACGAGGCGGATACGATTTTCTCTCAGGCGTTGGCAGATCGAGAGAAGGAATACGGACCCGATGACAGAATTTCGTTTGTGTAAGGACTGTATTCCAAAAAGAAAATACTTCATTTACATGCTAATCCTAGATATAAAGTACGGGCAAGCTTCTCCTAGGTTATGGTAATGTCAAATTCGCGCAAGGAAAACTCGACGACAGTTTACTGCTCCACCAGCGCTGTCTGCAGCAGTACAAATCAACCGTAGGCAATAACCACCACCGTACTGCAGACAGCTGCGTCAAAGTCGCTTCTCACTTTGTACGTGTCGAGAATTTTGAGCCAGCCTTGTGAGTGTCTATTCCTTCTCGTCTTGCCGATTAACAACCATAGTATACTAACACAGCGGTGTGATGAACAGAGTATTACTCAATCAGGCCATCAAGATATACACTTACGGCGGACATCCCTATTTTATCGCCGAGCACACGCGTGCCCGTCGCAATCGTGGACTACTGCTCCAACGCCTTGGAAGGGAAGCAGATGCAATAACTGATTTGGATGTTGCAAGGGAATTATGGCAGGCAATGTGTCCTGGTGACTCGAAGAAGTTTGAGGATTTGAGAGATGAGGATTTTGATCAGCGGATCATGTTTTGGTCAAGATGATGGTGGTGGATCGTTCCAAGCTTTTCGATATATTGTGAAGTAGGTACTGGAAATACAGGGTTAAAATTGTTTCGGGATGTCTATGTGATTATGTATGCTGTTGAATACCGTAGTTAATACCTGGCAGTATTCTGATAACTTTTGCTAGGTTAAGATAATATTAAAGTTCTCAAACGACAAGATAAACATATAGATATATACCTATACGCGGATATAATTGGGTGGGACGAAGTCGAAGATTCCAGGGTGTCATCTCTAAGTTGAAACTAGCCCGGCTTAACCCTAACCCTTCTTCTAAGTCGATTTAGTACGGTGTGCGCTCAGTCGACGGTGACCAATACCTACCTACAGTAGCTCCAAAGTCAGTCCTAGCAGTCGATTGTGCATTGAATTATATTTACTGAAAAAATATATGGATAATAATTTCTATGAAATGAATGGGATGAGATGTTTCTATGTGCTAATTTTTGCCTCCAATAAATGTTGGTGGTAAGCATGGGGGTGTACCACACTGCCCATGATTTACAGGCTACCTGATGACGGGTTTTGACCACAGTGCCACACAAAAAAGGGGCCCCTTAATGTGGCTTTATAGAAGTGGTATAAATGGTCCAACATTATGCGTGTTATTCCCTTTGCGTACTACGCGCCTTGGCGTAATTTAATCAATACCTTATTTCCGACTAGCATGTGAGCTGATATCTTCAGACTTCAACACCAGCGTAACCAGGCCCCTTTGTTATCATCATTTACTACACTGGCATCAATCGACATCGCGTTCTTCAGCCAATATAGTATCACTCACCCTACAATGGATACAGAAAAAGTATGATATGGCCTCCATGCCTAAGCTTATACCAGATCTACACATACGAGATGCTGATAGATACTGTACCGTCACAGAATCTACCTCCTCTGCCTTACACAGATGGAACCCCCCTTGACGAGGACAAATGTGCCCTATATCCCGATACAACTTCTCATACGAGCAGCACAACTCCGCCTACCACATTCCACCATTTAGAACTGGATGCCCGAGACACGGTCTTCCCTACCCCTCCCTCGCCTGCTCTTAGGAAGAGGATGTTGCGCTGGGGTTGTGGCATTATTCTTGGATTTGTGGTGGCAATGTTGATTTTCCGGTGGTTTATTGAGCAGCTGGCGAGGAGCATGGTACGATTTTAATATCTGTGCAGTTAGCTGGGCCGGGATGTCATATATATTCAGGGCTGGGGGTATTAGCATTGCTGAACCTAATCTTGTATTGTGTGTACCTAGGTAGATATACGTAAATGATATGTGCAGCGACTTTCAATCACCCCTTACCACCTCTTGCCGATTTTACGTTATCTCATGTGCCAGATCTTCTCTTGATAACTGACCCAGGCTGAGCACTCGCAAAGTGCCTACTGATTAATCGTAAGTATTCACTAGTGAATAGGACTATATGGATGCTCACCTTGCGAGTGCTTGCTGATAAATATTGAGTACTATGAGTCTACATGGATGATTAGCTTTTTACCCACCCTCATTACTTATTCTGTTGGTCACTTAGTACTCGGACTATTGAGATTTCGTTCAAATTTACTTTGATGGATGAAAGTTCAAGGAAGTATTCTTTTCAATGGGCTATAATAGGAATAGTAAATCTAGATTTTTGTTTTCTAATGTGGCCAGCTATTATAAGGTGACCAGCTCGAAACTCTTCACTATTTAAAGCTTCAGTGTGTGATATTCTACTTGAAGTAGTTAGAGAGACAAAGAGTCCTTCTATTTTCTAGTGTTTTCGATCCAGCAGTCCCCATGATTGGTGGAGCAGATAACAATCGACCTACCTACACACAGCACTGCGTGCGTCCTGAAGCATGGCCAAAAGGGATAAACCTGTCGTTTGATTCACTCTACTCCGTAAAGGCGATGCCCATGTGAAAATTGAATTATCCGATCCGATCCTGCTGCCACTTCGCCATCCAAACTTGGCACTATCGCAACAGCCATATGTGCATTAATCCAATTCTGCATCCTCTCTTTGCTGTAATTAGAGTCACTCAGATGGAAAATTAACCGGCATGTTTCATACTATTTACGTAGTATTCTTATTGATGCAGTGAAAGCGTATAAAACTTGTGGGACCTATAAAAATTGTGTACGAAGTATGGCCCACACCCTGCCTAGTGTTTTTGTTAGTAAGGCTGTGTAATCACATTCATGGCAGAAACGGCAGAAACCACGGATTTGCACATTTTCTTTCCGGTAATCTTACACCATATCATAAGCTTGTATCTACTAATACGAGATAGCCACTCCAGGTAACTCCACTACTCTTGCGTTGGTAACCCCGAGGTCATGCAACTATTTTTTCAGCTGCGGTCTTCGTATTGATCAGGAAGCCAACGCTAGTCTTCAATGGATCGCTGAGAAGAAAGCTACAGCTAATAGAGCGGCCTATTCCCCGGTGAATTAGACTCTAATTAACTGATCTACTGTACCCATTCAATGGTTAAGATCCAAAGGCTGTCAAACAATAATTATCTTGACACATACGTACACATAAACTAAACATACAGAAGAAAGGGAATTCAAAAGTCAGTTATATAGGCTCAGCTGTCCTTCATAAGGCCTCTCAGAGGGCTAGGGGCTCTTTAAGTAATATTTTCTCGATTTGGCACTGGTGTTAGTATCCCCGTCCACTGACTGAGCTTCAGCCCTAGCTATTGCCGGCGACCGAGCCAGCCGGAAGTTCTACAAGCACACCAGTCAACGCCTCCGTAATTGAACGCGTCAGCAGCTGAGGTTTAAACGAATCTATAAGTATCTAAAAAATTAATTAGTTCTATTAAATTTTATAATGTAACCCCAAATCAGGCACACAATTAATTAGATCTATATGATATAGGACGTGAATACAGCTTATAGTTTTTCAACTGTAAGAAGCTAGGCAAGAATCCATATGATCCATATACGAACTGCGCTGTATGAATTTTAAGTAATAAATTCTGTCACAGACTTTAACAGTTGCCCGAAGTAACAGCCTTCAATGTTCGGGGGCCGGGTTTCGCCTTTTCCAAACCTATAAATTGACCAAACTGATCTCACTTTTTGATCCAGTTCAAATCAATCAGACACGCCCAGTCAGAAGATATTTCGGAATACAACGTTTGATCAGTATGTCTTTTGATATCAAGACACATGAAATACCGGATCTAAACTAATCGCAGGGAATTCGTTGAAGTTTCTGAAATGAAATACCTCGCTATCATTGCCTCTCTCCTCTCCGCCTCTATGGCGGAGACTTATGGTGGTAATCTTACACTTTACTGCGGTTCTTCTGTGAGTCGTCTGAGAAATCATTTTCAAATTGAAAGTACTGTTACACAAGTTCTAACAAGTATGGCAATGTTCCTCTTTGGTGCATCTAGTGCACTGATGGCACTGAAATCTGGACTGGAAACGCCTCGACTCTTACACAAGCTTGCGACAGTCTTGGTGCTACATATGAATATTGCTACTCCGAAGTTGTCTTCTCCGATGACGAGGGAGGAAGTGATACAAACTGGGGCGTCCTTCTAGGCTCGAATGCAGACGAATGTGGTGCTGCAGAGGGTTTTGCCGAAGGCGGGGCCTGCTCTGCTGCTGGAAGCTGGGAATTTTACTACGTTGCTTTCTACCTTTGAAAGAAATGTTCGTATATCTAATGGAGAGCATGAACTGCTGTTAAATCTATTCTCCTATTGAGAATATAGGTTATTCGTATGATATTTCATATGACAAATTGTGACTGTGCTGCACTTCTTTGCTCCTAGTTATATTTCCCAACTTGATTGAAAATAAGTTATTATAACAGTCGTTTAGTAATCTTGTGTGGAATTTCACTGTAGTTTAGTTAATATGTATCTGCATTCCAACTCTCTTTTTCTATCAGCTAAGACTATGGTGCAAAGAAGGGTCTCTGTCTTATCTCAAGTGACAGGCGGACTGGCTGTGTACAGCAGTATGCAAGAATCACTGTTGGCTGAAAAAGAGAAAAAAAAGTTTCTCCAAGTATTATTTTGAATGTTGAGGGTTCCGACTACTTCTTTGAAATGAACATGTATTCTTGGTAAACATAAAAAGATTGAAGTTAAAATTTGAAGTTGTGATTAATAAGGCACAAACATATTGCCATGGTGGTGATGATCAAGAGGTGGTGGCAGTGTTTGATTTTACACTATGTTGATGTCATGGTGAAGATGATTGAGAAATGAAAATTGTTTTTGAGGGGGGGTAAAAGATAAGGATTGGGATGAAAATAGCCGGAGTTCCTCACATTCTAGGATAATATTATTATAGCTATGTTTTTGATGATCACTTAGTGACTTGTGGTATTCAGTAAGCAGTTCTTAAGGGCTTCATTCTAGGGTCTATGGTGTTTACCGAGCTTTGCTTCAGCCCCTACATAGAGCCTACGGGTCCTGCCCTGGGAGTGATTCAGCGAGCAATCTGTGAGCCAGGCTGCGCATAAAGTGGCGTGACGCTGAGCATTCTAGCAGGGCACAAATCATTTAGATAGGTAATCTGCGGTAGATGTATTCTTATGGAATGTACGTGGAGGCATGATAGTAACTTTGACAGGTACCTAGTTGTCGTCAGTATTGTTCGATATGTATGATTGGAGGACTTTGTATTAAGAGCATTTCTAAAATACTGTCAGAAGCCAAAACTTGCCAATCTATCTGCTCTTTATAATGTCACAATCAACTTCTCTCCGCTAACACCCCTGACTTGATCCATCACATCAGGAATCTGCTCCAATCCATGTCCAACCACCTTGACTGACAATGGCACCTGATATTTGCCCTCCTCAATAAGCTGGGATAGAGCCGGGAGAACTTGCTCACTGCCAGGCATTCCAAGCAGTATCCATCCACCAGCTTCGAACTTAGCAACTCCTTCCGGCACCGAGACTGTTTTTGCCGTCACGAGAGCTCCGTACTTTTTGGGTCCGGCCGGGTCAAGTGTGTCTGAAATGTCCGTTTGTGACGCCCCGGCACCAACAAAGTCAAGAATTATGTCGATACCGCGAGATTCTGGCGACGCAGCCTTGATGTCTGACACCAATGATGGCATGTGGTAATCAAAGACCTTTGTCGCGCCCAGCGCAAGCAGGCGATCGTGATGTGCCGAGGAACTGGTGGCGAAAATAGGCAGCGAAGGGTATGCAAGCCTAAGAAGCTAGATGGCACTGGCGCCGACCACAGAGCTACCACCTAGGACAAGAACTGATTTGGGCTCAGATTCTCCCTCTGAGTTGGATGCGCCGCGGAAGTCGGGGATGGGGATTTTCAGTTTCAAAGCGAATAGGGTGCAGATGGCGGCGTTGTAAGCGATTCTGTTGAGATGTCAATATACATATACATTATGAGGTGTTAGGTATGACTTCAATTGTGAAAACTTACGGCAAAGCTGCAGCTTCCTCGAAAGTGAGACTATTGGGCTTCTTAGCGACGAATCGTGCGGGGACGACTACGTGCTCCTGGTAAGCGCCTCCCCAGCCCTCGACAGACAACTCCCAGGCGATGACTTCGTCTCCGACCTGAAAGTCTTGGACTTCTGAGCCGACAGCCTCAATGACACCGGCGCCTTCAACGCCGAGGACGTATGGCCATGTCTGGATATTCAGGCCCAAATCACGTTGTAGGGGGTCTAGACGGTTGAGAGCGATGGCACGATGGCGGATGAGGACTTGATCGGGCTTCACTTCATGTTGAGGCGTCTTTCTGACCTCAAAGGGGCCGCCTTTTTGCAGAAGCAGGAGCTGAGTGGTTTCAGATGCCATTGGTAGTAGATGTTTTTTGATAGTAGAAGATAGAGTAGAAGATATTGTGAGATGCTTTTGTTCGTTGTGTGAATGAATGATTGAGGGAGGCCAATCCCCTCCCTATTTATATAGACCATTCGGACTTGGTATTGTGCGTATTTCCAATCCGATTTATCATGAGTCATCTATTTTCTTCAAAAAAATTCCCCAAAAGAAAGTGTACGAAAATGATAGATCTGGCTGTGAGACTATGCCTAAAAGGGCAAGTGCCGGCCGGCACCTTCCCTGGCCATCTTTCCCCGCCTGAAATAAAACTTCAAGATTGAAGAACGACGAGGCATCATTTGTCAGCTGGCTTCTGGGTTATTGCCACTTCTACACGATTGAGAATGACCCCGGCCGAACGTGCCCAATTCGTCTGCCACACTTGTAGAGCAGGGAAGAGAGCTTGTGATAAAGCGCTACCGGCTTGTGGCGGCTGCGTAAAGCGTGGACTATCATGCACGTACAATGGCCCTGCGAAAAAGCCGAAAGACTTCCGGCCATACAACCCCGGTAAACACTTTGTGGCTATGGGGACTTTGAAGCAAGAATCGGTCGTGACTCTATCAAAGCCCTCTTCACTATCCTCTGCCCTATCCGACTCGATCCACGAATCACTACATATCCTAGTTCAAGATGTGCTCATCTTGACAAATCTCACCACAGACGATGTTACTAGCCGTTACTTTCAGTCATTTCACCGGCTCTATCCCATCATCTCACCTGAGGTCTTTCAACAAATGGCGTCAAAGCATTCCCAAGGAGGCGGCACTATCGACTATTCCATCTTGATTCTAGCCATGCTCCTTGCAATCACTCTTCCAGGCCATCACCGAGCCACAGCTCTTTCTTTGCTAGACCAAGAGCAGCTCTATGTCAAAATCAAGCCTCTACTCGCTCAGATTCAGACTGCCACACCCCCATCGATTGCTCTAGTTCAGGCCGTGTTCATCGTGACTACCTGGGAGTATACTCGGGAGCGCCCAGAAGCCGCATATTCTTCCATAAACTCTTGTTCCAGTCTGGCACGTATTTTGGGGATTGGAAACGAGCTGTTTGAGAAGGCAGAATCCGACCAAGCTACTGACTTGGTGGAGATGGAGCGAAAGAATCTAGCATGGGCTACTGCAATGTTAGAAAGGTATGAATGTGCGCGAATCTTGCTGGAAGCAGAACTGACTGAAAATATCTCAGAATCATCTTGGCCGAAATGGGCCACAAGACTATACGGCCTCTTTTGGCGTTTCCCAATCTAAACTGTCAGCTACCTTTGGATTTGTTGCCTTTAGATTCAACTCGGAGTACGGCAATTGACTACCAGACCTCAATGTCAGCCACACTATCTTGTTTTGAGGCTGGAAATGTTAGCTGCTTCGGACGCCAGGCACAGGCAGTCTTTTTACTCGATCGAGTCCTAGACGCTGTCTGCACTGCATCGAAGAATAATAACATACAGGATCTACTCGCCGAGGCCATAGAGCTAGATCATACAATCCGTAACTTTCTAGTGGTGCTCCTGGAAGAGAGTCTCCAAAAAAGTACGACTTTGTGCAGCGCAGTTGCTTTTTCTATCAGGTTCGATTAGCCTTCAACCACATTTCCGGTCATACTTCCACTAACAGCAGGTTGATAGAGCACTGTTTATTCTTCATTGGAGTATCCTCGATGCTCTCCCAGCATCTGGAAACGATCAAGCAATGAATCTATCCTGGACTGCCATCAATTCAGCCTGCAACATGGCCATCGACGCTATAATGTACGCTGAGCATGACCCTGCCACTCCCGTTCCGATTTGCAGCTATTACATCCTTCAACACGCCATTCGATATCTATCGGAACATCAAAAGGTTGCTGGCGAAGAGGCAAGTGTGAGCGATCAGAGTATGCTATTGCGGGCTGATAGGGAGTACCGTGATACCTATATTTTCTGATATGTTGTAGTATATAAATGACAAATATGATACCCTGTATACACCGTATATGATACCACCTATGTAGTTTCGCCCGCCGAAACACAATGCCAACACCTCCCCTGTTTCCATCTCAGGAATCCCTGTCACTTATCCCTGCTTGCTCTAGAGTAGTCGTCGGACTTTAGTGTTATGTTTAGTAGGCTAAGAGTAGTATATCACTTTTAAATTAGTAGTATTAAATTATTATTAAAATATACTATTTATAATATAATATAAATTATAATTTTTATAATAAGTAGCTATATTCTCTCCCATGAGAAATGCCTGGCAAGCCTTGGAACATGCAAGGGCCACGCGCAAAGCGCTTTGCAGATCTGGCGACTATTACATCTCATTTGTGCAGCAAAACATGGGCCTTATTGCGGATGGCCAGCTTTTCACGTCTTTTTCTTGCGAACGCGTATGTGTAATGGTATTCATGTACTTGAAATCCCACATCGATAGTCTTACAGTGGAGCCGTACGGTAATTTAGGCGAAGCTGCGCAGCAATTTTACATTAAACATATGGATGACAAGGGAGATCACTTGATGGTGGACAGCAAGCTGAATATCCGGAAATTATAGATTCGCAAATGGCTCGCGTCGTTCCTGCCAGTGAAGCATTTGAGCCGTTTCCAGTGACATAGACTGGGCGATAGCTACAACGGGTGCGTCGTCGTTGACCTTTCATGGTCTTGCATTAGCTTCGCTTCTTGAAAGTTAAGGGAGCAGTTGGGTTGGCTGACATCATGAGCAGAGATGAGAGACTGCGAAGATTCTTGGGTTAGGGTCTTGACGTTGATCTCCCTTGGGATGAGACACTGCGCTTAATCCGAGGTATCTGGGCAGCATTTGGCTTCGAGAAAAACGTCAACCGCAGTACGTGGAGGATGAACTGCTGGAGCAACACGTGCATGACGGACGCCTTAAGCAAATCCTTTAGATAAGAGGCTCGGAGCAGGGCCATAACGAGTTCTCCATGAGAGGAAATTTAGGAAATTCATGTTCAACTTAGGGGGTTTAAGTCCTCCAAATAGAGTCTTGTACCTAAGCAAAACTGATTATAGAATGATTCAGTTAACGACTCAACTTCATTGCAATTTGTCTCCGACGCAACCTGGAGTGTTGACTTTCTTGTAGATTTTTATATGCACTGCGCGGATGACGCCTACGCTGTACCTACGTACTTGATATTTCCTGACGCCCGGCGGCTTTCATCCTCCGTTTAACTGCTCCCTTTAGCGTCTTACTTTTCCGTTGGGTGTCTTCGAATGCTTGGATACTGATGCCTTCAATCTCCGAATTCGTCATGTTTAGGTGCTTGATCCGAATTGACCGATTTTAGGATAGAACGCAAACTTACGTCGATGTTCTAGACCCTTGGCTCTCAGTTTAATCCTACAATAATTCTTAACCTTAAATTGATATATCTTTTTAGAACAAAAATCATCATGCTAGCACTTTATGTCGATCTAATGTCCAGTTTTAGGTGTAGAACTATCTGAAGACAAATCTGAAAGGTGACTAGGGAGAAAGGCGGTAATTTACGGATGATTAAAATGTAGTCGACAAACCCATGATATACGTAAGAGTGACTAATTGAGATAGAAAGTCTGGCCATTGACTTTTCAAAAATCCGGATCAAAAATTTTTTGCCCGCAAAGTTAATTCATAAAGTCAATTCATCTAAACGAGGCATTTTTTTTCTAGTCTGTGGGCAATGAACGACTCAGTATGACACTATGAAACTTTATGTTGACATAGGATTGAGCCTCAAGTTTGAATTTCCCCTTTTTGCTTTTGGATTAGTAAAGAACGTTGAGTATCATTGAGAATACACCAAGCGTCATTGATTTTAAATCGTCAATTCTCGAAGTGTCTGGAGAAATCTAGACCAAGCGCTTTGAAGATTTACAAATTCGCATCCGAATTATATTTCATTTCGAATCATCTCGACCAATGTTTCAGACATGCGTAACAACGACAGTTTGATTTTAATATCACGGACCTTCTCTGTTTCGTGTCGATCATTGTAGATGCCGAGATGATGTAGTATTTTAACAATGATATAAGAACGAACAGAAGCGCAATGGAGGAGAGGATAGACATTCTCATTGTAGGAAAGACTATCAGTCAAAAGTTCGATAAATGAAGCTTTCAGCATCAACTCTATTCCTGGTCTTACTGCTTGGCTTTGTCTCGGCTAAGGATCCCATCAAGAAGACATTGACTGGTCATATTGATCCTTCTCAGATGTACTCTTTTGTCTATGTTCCTTTCGATGTTGAGGTTGGCCCAACTTCCATCTACGTTCCTCCAAAGCTACTCGGAGAAAGACTACGGAAATGCTCTGGATCTCGATCAGCGTGGGTGTCAATTGATGGATGCTCATAATTGAACCTGCAGGATACAGTTGGACTGGAGAGCAACTATCCATTCCATGTCCGGAGAAGACTTCCGTGCCATGTCAAGCTTTTACACATTTACCACTTGGCATCCACAGTCCACACACTGACTGGTAGGTTAGCTTGACCCATGGCATACAAAAACATCAACCACCTGGTTGGAACTTAGGACCGCGCATTGTATCATTGATGTTAACATAAGGTGTGTGAATGGTCCGTGCTTGGGAGTATCAAATGTGGGAGACACCATGTCACCTAGTTGTTAAGAAGATAATTACCTAGGTAGGTTCAAAGGACTTGACGCTGCAGTAAGGATCAATAAAATCACGAACCCGGAGCAAATTTTCGTGGACAACAGGTTCTTTTATGTCACGGAAAAACCGAGCTGATGATAAACAGTTCCATGTCATCAGTGAATACAATACAATATATATATTTTGATATATTTAATGTTTAATCTAGTACATTGAATTCTAGATCTTGTTTTAGTTATTACTAGGATTTTGAATTCATGAAATCTTGTATCAAGAAATGCCTCACCTTGTCTCTTCCGCGGCTTTAGATTTCCTGAAGAATAGAGCAACTCTCCTGTCTCCTTGGTTCATAGAAACTGCAATGAGTGTTTTTGAGCAACCATGGTTACTGCAACTTCCTACATATCAGCATGCAAGGGTCTAGAATCATGTAGCCCAATGTCAATTGCGTCAGGATATGCGAATGGATACATACTCACAACGGGGTGTGTTTGAGGAGTATAAGAGTACAATGTACATCCATCAACACCCCTCTTACACAAGTGTCTTAGGTCTCCAAGTACCGACTTCGAGGGCTGACTTGGAACGTTTCTACGTTCTAAAGTTATCATGCGGTCCTTCATCTTTCTTGGGCTCCTCTTGAGCCTGGGCTCGGCCTTGCCTATTCTGCAAACGCGCCAGGATCAATGCAGCGCCCAGCTTGAACGTTGCGTGCCTTCTGAAATCGAATGCTGCTCTGGCCTTGTCTGCCAAGTACTGCCGTCACAGGTTGAGGGAATTTGTCAGTCTGAGACTAGGAGTGCTCTAGTTGCTCGACAACAGCCTCCACAGCCTCCACAGCCTCCCCAGCCGCCTCAACCGCCTCAACCGCCTCAACCCCCACAGCCACCTCAACCTCCTCAGCCACCGCAGCCTCCTCAACCGCCTCAACCTCCTCAGCCGCCTCAACCCCCACAGCCACCGCAGCCCCCACAGCCGCCGCAGCCGCCGCAGCCTCCTCAACCTCCTCAACCTCCTCAACCTCCTCAACCTCCTCAACCTCCTCAGCCACCGCAGCCTCCTCAACCGCCTCAACCGCCTCAACCACCGCAACCACCGCAACCTGGAATACCTGGAATACCTGGAATACCTGGAATACCACTACCTCCATTACCCCCCCTGCCTCCACTACCTCCCCTACCACCCCTACCTCCGCAGCCACCACAACCTCCGCAGCCACCACGGCCTCCAGTAGCGGCTGAAAGTGATTGAATCCTGGATTTTGATAAAAGGTCTTAATAATGTTTAATGATATTCTTTTTAAGAGTTCGACTAGCTAGGATAGACAGTGACTCGATAGGAGGAAGAAATAACAATTGTTGAGAACTGCACCTACCATGAGAATCCAAAACTACTAATTATTTAGACACCCGTTCCATGAGAAGAAATGTCTGTCACTTATCCCTGCTTGTTCTACAGTAGTCGTCGGACTTTAGTGTTATGTCCGTCCGGGGTGAGGTTGAGACAGAGCCAAAGTGGAAACAAAGAAATCGATGCGAAGAGATAATCTATAAGTATAAGCACTTCATGCCATCCAATTCGAGGTCGACAAGACACCTTTGATAGCTATACAGCCAAAAGAGAGAAAGAAAAAAAAAACAAATAATTCCAACTCAAATGGCCTCCGCCGACATCACCAAGCGGCGCCTTTTGCGCCTCAGCATTTTCCACTACAAGTCTGAGCAGAAAACAGAGGAAGAAGCACACAACTATGTCGCCGAAATCGCTGCCAAAGCTGCTTCCATCCATGCCAAACACGGGATGCAGTCCTACATCCAGGTTCATCTCCCCCTCTCCTACGCCCTTCCTTGTTGATACTAACTCCTCCAGTACCACTCCCCCTCCGCTTTCCAAGCAGTCATCCAAAACATGAACATCCAAAACAAGCGCGGCTGGACCATTGACACACACGACTTTGCCGTCGAGTTCTACTTTCGCACCTTTGAGGAAGTAACAAAAGTTACACTAGACCCCGATTTTCAGGCTATGCAGCTAGAAGAAGAACCCTGGGTATCGAAACACCATATTGTAGTGAGTTTGGGATGGGTGGAGATGTTTGTGCAGGATGGCAAGGTCGTTAATATCCAGGATGGGAAATCAATCTTTCCCGACTTTGCGGCCATGACTGATTTGTCGAGTTTAACTGGTGGTGATGGTGCTGGGGGCGAGCAGTAAATCTTTGCATAATGAGTAAGAGGAGTATGAGATTAGTTTATTGCCAGCTGAAATAAGAGATATATCCATTACTCAATTTTACTCTCCTGTTCTTTAAAAAATAAGCCATGTGTAGCAAAGAAACCTTGGGCACAAATCAACCCCCCCCCCTTTCTTTTAGGACCTAGCCCTAAGTCTTATCCCCCAAAGCCCCTCGCCTCGATTTACTAATAATTGCATTATTCGTCCATTGAAACTTCTTCCTCTCCTACTGAAAGAGATCATTTTAATGAATGCGTATGATATTCACGGATATTAAACTTTTTAAAACCGCTTACTTCCATCATCCCAGTCGGGCTGACAAGACAAAGAAAGCGAGGTGAGAGCATGACTGATGGGAAAAATGCTCCGATGCAGCGCCCAAAACGCCAAATCTGCAATATGCCATATGTTTGGTTGGGTTTTGGTGGTGAAGAGTCGCGGGAATATGAGTTATGCTCGCTAAGTCCGTTAATTCCGTTGCTCGATATGGTAGATGTGGTTGTGAACGGGCGATTAAGTAGACAGGGGTCGATTTCTGGTGAGACATGGTATCAGGGATTTATGTAAATGACATGTTACGAAGCATGCCAGATGGCGTACAATATGGCAGTGTTGGCTTTCTTTTAGTATCTAACTTGATCAACGGCGGCAACATCACTTCAATTTGCTGAAATGAAAAGTAAAAATAAGCCAGTTTACCCATTCAACTGACACAATAAAAGTCCAAGCTTGTATTTGCTCATTCATTATTAATTTTCCATAAATCCTTAATATTAAAGATATAGTTAATTCATAGGTATAGAAATTACGAAAGAGCAGAATGAGTATGCAGCGGCGGTCTTAGGGTTAGGCTGTTATAACCCTAACTCAACGGCCGGATCTAAGCAAGCCGACCGACATGGAGAACTAGAAGTAATCAGTCAGTTCAGTATGGCGAGAGAAATTATACCCAAGTTGAGGCTACTGGATTTCTGCAGGATGTCGCTGATAGTTATGTATTGCTGAGTGAGCCCAGAAGACAGAACGAGGAAGAGTGCAAGATGTATGTATATAATGCCTTCACAACTCCGGATATCTTGTGGATGGATAGACTGCATCGCCCAGGTGAATGTTGCCTACAATCAAGATCAAAAATGCGTCTTCTTGGCTGTACGACCAGGCAAAGATATTGTGGCCAATGATAATGTCGTCGGGGATAGATTCCGCGATCGTCGATTGGACTGTGTCACTGTGAGTGAGGCTTGAGCTGTGATACCCTTGCATATATGCAGCACAGCCACACCAGCCTCATCACATGCTCTTTTATGCAGTAGCTATAATGAGGGGAAAGCCATTCAACTTGATTAAAAACATAATAAACCTCTTAAACACCAACCAAGCCTTGTGGACTTAAACTTTGTTAATGTAAACACCCACCAACCGCCATGGCGGGCTTTGGTTTCTCAGCCGGCGACTTCATTACCGGCATCCAACTCGCCAAGGACGTCGTTCAGGCACTCAGCGACACCGGCGGAGCACGGCTGTGCTTCCGCACCCTGGCAGGCGAGCTTAACACTCTGCGTTGCGCGCTGAAAGAGATCAAATGTATCGACTCCTCGGTAGAGGGCAGCAGCCTTGTTGGGAGGGAGGAACTCGAGGATGCCGTAGCGCAGTGTCAGGAGATTATCGACAGGTTTCTGGCAAAGCATGAGAAATTTAATCGATCTCTGGGAGACGATCCACGCCGTTCGTCGAGGCTAAGAGCGAGCTGGCATAAGATTGAGTGGGCGGTGGGGAGGAAGAGTGAGGTTGATGAGTTGCGGGCGAAGATATTGGGGCATACCACGACGATTAATACGTTGCTTATTTCGATGCAGTCGTCTGTCCCTCTTTCCATTCTTTTTGGTTTATGATTGCTGAAACGAGTAAATAGATCGAATGCATTCCTCCAGACCGCACTTCTGCGAGACTGTCGTCGCGATAACGAGACACAGTTGAGCACGCTCTACGAGACCCACGACCAGGTCAAACAAGCCAATACCATGATCCGCACACAGGCGGACACACTTAGCAAGATCCTGAACATTTTAGGCAATAACTCCTCCACCTCCAGCTCATTTTCCGTCAATCCAGACCAATCCGACCCACCGCAAGGAGCCATCCATTCCGTCATGCTCCAAACCCTCGAAGCCAACCTCAAAATCTTCAGCTTAATGACCGAAATGCAAAAGCAGCATCACCAACAACAAGAAGAAAGAAAGAAAAAACTAGAAGAAACACTCCCACCCCAAATTTACAACCAACAACCCGTGCACTTCGAAGATGCGCATGGCCGCATTGCACCATTCCACATCGAATTCGTCAACTCCCTCGACGCCTTTTTGGCCGTTATGGAAGTCCGGTTCCGCGATGTGCCCGGACTAGGCAAAGTGCAGAGACTGGAGTATGTGATTCGCGAGCCAGAGACAAAGAGGACACTAGATCTAAATGCGCCGTGGATGTCAGTTTTCCTGCCTGGGCGCCGGGTGACGATGAGTATGGTGTTTTGGAGACCGTTGGTGGCGTCGAATGGATGTCCGAGTTGTTGTCATGATAATAAGGGATTGGGGGTGGGTGATGAGGTTCAGTGGTAAGTTTTCTACATACCCTACTGGAATCTTTGCTGACAAGGAAATCGATTATTATACAGCTCGAATCCGCAATGTCGCATCTGGTACGATCGAGTCGTCGAGCATGGCCAGTTCAGTATATCACAAGAAGCTGAACCGGTGTCCTCAAAGCCTCCGCCCTATGCATACAATCAAGTAGGCAAGAAAGAAGCAGAAGACGAGACCGACAGCATAAATCAGTTCAAACGTGTCCAGGTCCGTCATTTACTCACTATGTCAGACTCACAGTGAATGTGGAGCATTCCTAAACATATGACTATTTCTTGGGGACAAGAAGAGCACTTCTAGCACAAATTCTTGCAAAATGCTCAACATATCTAAAAGTTTAGACAATAAAGATGTTATCTATTGATATCAGGACGTAGAGACTTTGTCACTACCCGCTCAATCTCCTTCAGAACCGCAAGACACTTTTCATCTTCATACCGCCTGGTGACCACTTGTAGAGATACCGGAGCATCCTTGTACCGCTCTGGGCCAGTGTAAAGCTCGTAATTGAATCTATCATCTGCATTGCGAGGGGCATAACCTGCATTCCTAGCATCTAATTCATGATCAACATGGGTCATAGGGAAAGCGACTGCTGGATATTCGAGCAGATTCCATTGTGAAGTGTAGCTCCAATACTTTGCCTGGTCGTGCGGGGGAGCACAGCCGGGACCTACGGGGCAGAGAATTGCATCGACAATGTGTCCATCTTCTTTGCCGGTTGATAGCCAGAGGTCGTTGTACATGGCTCTGTAGGCGTTTCGTCTGGTTTTGAGCTGGAATTGTGTCAGTTTTGTGTGGAAAAACCTCGCTATGATCTCCAGCTTACTATTCGAATTTCTTCAACTGTGCGATGCCGAACGGTGTCAAGACCCAATATCCATTCTGTCAGAGGCAAGCGCGGCTCGTTGGCCTGGGCAAGGATATCCCTCACCCCGTCCCCGCCATCCTCGAAGTAGAGTGCACTCGTAATTCCCCAGCATTCATCGTGCTTCTCTGGCGTCCAATCAACAATTGTAAACCCAAAATCCTTCTTGAGTAACTGGGCGACTGTCTGAAGAGCTCTCTTAATAGGTGGATGTGGCTCAACAATCCCGTCCGACCACATCACTACAATTTTGAGTTTTGACGGTAGTTCAATTTGTCGCCATGGCAATGGTATGAGGGAGGGATCCTCGATCCAGGGAGATTGCGCCAGATACGCCTGCATAAACAATTCGAGGCCTTCAAGACTGGTGGAGATGGGACCCAAGCAACCGTTGATTCTATTATAATAGTTAGTCACTATATACAGTTTGAAAAGTATCCAAGCAAGCATGAATGTCACCCATCTTGGCCTGGCATAGTGCCCATGGTTCCGGTATTCCCAATGCGAAAAGGCGAGGGCTTGAAACCGTAGACTCCACAATTGGCTGCAGGACAGCGAATTGAGCCCCCAATATCTCCGCCGATTCCCTTGGGAAAAACAGAGTCAGTCTACTACTCAGTGGTCGGCTGGATGTAGATTTACTTACAAGAGGACTCCCCCTAAATCCCACCAAGGCACCTTCACCACCAGAGCTCCCCCCACTGGTCAGGCTTCTATTCCACGGATTCACGGTGCGCCCATATACAACGCTATTCGTTTCCAAATGCATCGCAGTTTGAGGCTGAGTGGTGCGCGCAAAGACAATTGCTCCGGCCCTTTCCAGATATCTTTGGAGACTACAGTGCGGACCCTGGGGCCTCTCTGCCCAGGCAACAAAGGCATTATTGTTCAGTTTGGAGTTGAAGCCAAACTGCTCTTTGATTGAGACTGGGACGCCGTGAAGAGGTCCGCAAGGTTCGGAGAGGGAGTCGAGGTAGCGTGCGCGCGAGATGGCATAGTCGGGGAGTAACTCGGTCACGCAATTGATCTGTTGTATGTAATCAATCAGAAACAAGCTTGGAAAAGTGGACGAGGGATTCGCAGCGTACCAATTGTTGGCCCAGAGCAGCCCGTCTTAAAAAGGCCATTACTGTTTGTTCACAGGATAGCTTACCAGTACGTATATATTGTGTAATTTGGCCAACGTCAAGAGATGTTATGGCTAGTTCGTCCTGCGTCAAGACTTGTTGTGGAATATCTTGAACATTCAGTGGAAGGAGTTCCGGGAGCTGAAACGTGCTGCAATCAACTAAAGCTAGGCTTGAATCTCTGACAGCCAGAGGAATACCGCATTTTGGATTGGTATCCATGAGTGGTGACTCGCAATTGATCTCCGTAGTAAATCAGACATAGGCTGGTAGTGTGTAGATGTAAAATACGACGCCATTCAGATATTCATCACTAGAGGCCATCTGTGTTGAGCCGAGTCATCCGACACAAAGACATTCCTCGTTATCAGGCAGGAGGAAAGCTTCAAGACATGGAAGCGTTGGTTCCTGTTTGAAATTGGACTCGGCTCAAAGTAATGATATGACTCGGCCCTCTCTCCGATAAGACTACCGGACACAAGGAATATTTTGGGTTCTGATATGACTCGGCTCCCTCCACAAAATCTTAGCAGTTAGTTTAGTGCAACTAGGTATGTACTCGCTATCTGCCCCGGAATACAACAACAATGGGCCCATTTGTTGATACAGACAGAGCGGCAATATCAATATTTAGATACCCGAGTTCTCACTTTTCAAACAGCTAGTAGAATGGAAATCACCCAAAAATACAACGAGTAGTAGTCACCACAAACATTTCTGAGAAGGAGACTGCCCTAACCGAAGAAATTCACGCTTACGATGCGGAGCAAACACGCATTCGTACTGAATATGCCCGCTACACTCCCGCTCAAATTGCAGCCATTGAGAAGCGGTTAAAGCTCAAGCTGGACTTGCGTCTTTTTCCCTGTCTAATGGCCATGTACATCCTCAACTATATCGACCGGAATGCGCTGCCAATCGCAAAGCTGGTGGGCATTGGGCGAGATCTCAACATGACTTCTACGGAATATGCGACTTGTCTGTCTATCATGTATATCGGCTATCTGTATGTAATCACTGAACCCTAATGTTTAAAGGGCTGCTAACGAATACATTTACAGGCTCATGCAGGTACCCAGCAATCTTTTCCTGTCCAAAATGCGTCCCTCGCTCTACCTCCCTATCGCCATGGCGTTATGGGGCTGCGTGTCTGCGTGCACGGGTGCTGTTGCCAACTTCCCTCAACTGCTGGGCGTGCGATTGGCTCTTGGGTTTTTTGAGGCACCCTTTTTTGCCGGTGCTGTGTTTTTGTGTTCCTGTTGGTACAAAACTAGCGAATTGAGTTTGCGTGTGTCTCTGCTGTTTGGGGGCAGTATGCTTGCTGGATCGTTTGGGAGTTTGATGGCGCTTGGGATCACGGATACTATGGCTGATGTTCATGGATTGTCGAGCTGGCGTTGGTAAATATCTTTTTTTTTGATCTGTCCGAGCTTGATATATTTTGTTTAACATTGCTCCCTCTTTTATAGGTTGTTTATAATCGAGGGAGGAATCACCATTGGTTTCTCACTTCTTTCAATTCTAATTCTCCCGGATTATCCTCACAGCACGAAGTAAGCGGACTTCAGTGCCTCTACTACACCGATAAATTGCTAACTCAAGAAACTAGATGGTTGACTGAAGAGGAATGCATCGTTGCTCAAGCCCGGCTGCTTGATGAACGTGGAAACGATGGAAACGACCAGTCTTCGGTTTGGCAAGGAATGAACGAAATGATTACCGATCCTAGAGCATGGATTATGATGATCAATCACCTTTTGACTACTATTACGGCGAGTTTTACGAAGTACGTTGATATTACATTCTTTTGTCTCTCTTATCATGGCTTTTCTAATATCAGTTTTATAATAGCTTCTTCCCGACAATCATGGCAACCCTCGGCTTCGACACACAAATCACCTACGCGCTCCTCTCTGTGCCATACATTTCCGGACTCTGCATCGTCCTAACAACCTGCTGGTACGCCGACCGCGCGCAGCAGCTCGCCTGGTGGATCATCGGCATCGCCATGCTAGGCGGAACCATGAACGTCGCCGCACGCATCACCGCTTCCATCTTGATGGTTTCCGGAGTCACTTCTGCATCCAACTTGAATCTGGCATGGGCCGGAAGCTCAATCCCCACACCCAAGGGTAAGCGCGCTGCAGCTGTTGCTGCGGTGAACATGGCGGGCAATACTGGGAATGTTATTGGGAGCTATCTGTTTCCGGCCGAGCAGGCGGCCAGGTATCCCATGGCCCTGGGGGTAGAGGGGGGTGCGGCGATTGTGGGCATTGCAGGTGTGATTGGGTTCAGGGCGTATCTCAGGTTGCAAAACGGACGGCTTGCGCGTGGGGATGATGCATCGAATCGCAATGATATGGGGATTGAGGGGTTTAGATATCTGCTATAACCATCTGTCTGCTCTGATCATGCTGAGTGTTAGGGCCGTAGATTGATGGGAAGGCTTGATATTAGACCTGTGACTCAATATCTAGGTATACAATGACAAGTAAAAAATCAAATTTTCTTGGTTCAGTCTAGTACTTCCAAGGCTATATTTATACGGATTATCATACAAAGAAAGATGTCATGCAAAAATTTTCCCCACAAGAAAAAACAAAGTATATCAATATCAAGTTAATCGAAGAAAACAAATCCGGGGTCGGATGGATCCTGTTCCTTCATATTTTTGTTTGTTCTTCCTCTATTCAATACGCAGAACAGGAGGACCCTTCCTCTTGCTGCTCTTCTTCTTCTTGTGGCCCTTCTCAAAGGCAATGGCGCTTTGATGGTCGCGACCAACATTGTCTAGTGGCTTGACCTTGTAGAGACGGATAATCCAGTTCTCGCTGGTAAATGCTTCTTCAAGGGTGCTCAGTTGGGGGCCCTCGGTGGGGAGCCTGGAGCCACGGACGCGGTCCTGGCCCATGCCGCCGGGGAAGAGGTTGTTGAAGTTGTAGTACGACATTTTGTACCTGCAGTTATGTGTTAGTTGCATGTTGTTGAATTCAAGAGGGGGGAATAAGCTTACATCAAACTGTTCTTCATCGCGGGAGTGGCTTCATCGTCAACGCGGTATTCGCCGCGGGCGGTGAAATAGTCTCGCTCCTTCACCTGGTCCGGCCAGATGCCTTCGGCGATACGCACCATCCACAGGAACTTGTTGATATCGTCTCCAGAGTAGCCAAGCAAACCGCCAAAGACCACGAGTACATAGTCAACATCATGTTCGCGGAGGATCGGGTAGCTGACTTCTTCACGAGAACTCATAGCTTTACCAACGGTGGCAATGTGAGTGTTGTTCCAGGTGTTGTTGTCAACCAAGGTTGGGCGATCAGCCATGCCACCAATCTGGTAGCCATAGTCCCACCACGACATGATCTTGGCATTCTTCTCGGTGTTCTGGCGCAGCCAGTAGTATGCTTCACGGTAGTCATCAATGATGAACTGGCTGCCATCAGGCATGCGGCTGGCCAACACGACGGATGGCGACGAGTAGGCGTTGGAGGTAACCCAAGTGCAGTGAGCGACGAAAAGGAAGAGATACATTCCGACTGCAGTCGATACGAAGACCTTGGAAGAGATGGAGTGGACGCCGAAGAAAGCGCCACGTTCACTTCGGAGTCCATCTGTGGTCTTGGCTGGGGTGGTCTCCTCTGGGGTCTTGAGAGAGAGGTAGGTGTCCAAAAGATTGGACAATGCGATAGCAGCCGCCACACAGACAACAGGAGTCAAAGTCAGCATTAGACGGACCATGACACCGGCGAAGTAACTAGCAAGGACGGAGTAGATGACGACAAAGACGTGCTCATCGTGAAGCTCGCGGAAGCACATGTAGACACCGGCAGGGAAAAGCCAGATCAAGAAGTTGAGGTCGAAGAAGAATGCGGGCCAGGCTGTCGGTTGATGTTCGGACACGGATGCAATGATAGGGATATGAATCTTGGCATATCCCGTATCCCAAAGAGAATAGAAACGACCACTCCATGGCGCAATGACACCGGACACAGTAAGACCGACCAGTCCGACGAGTGAGACACCGAAAACAAGCAGGACCAATGAAGTCAAGAGCGTCTGGAACTGCTTGCCAGGAACGTGTTGGCGGATAAAATCAACAAAGGCAACCAATTGGATCAAGCCAAAGACACCTAACAAAGTAAGTAACAAGCAAAAATCATTTGGAATGATTGCATACCTAGAGCAGCCATGTGGTCACTGCTACGGATGGGCAAGAATCCAACAAAGGGGATTTGCATGCTCGCCAACGTTCCGAGGGCGTACCACGTGGTGTAGCTGATATACAGACGAGAGCTATACCGGCCCATGCAAATAAGAACAAAAATGTGCAAGGGAATCAAGTTGGTGATGAAAACGTATCCACCCCATGCAGAGACCATGTAGCCATAGAACAGCGCAGTCAAAGCTCCCCACATAATCGAGCCGTTCTTGACAGCTTTGATCCAGAGGAAGAATGTGAAGACGAGAAGGAAAATAGCAATAGCCTCGTTATCGTAACTTCCCGCAACAGATCGAGAGATGTATCCGGGGGTAATTCCCATGAACGCGGCGGCCAATAGACCGGCAGAAGGGGAAGTTGTCATTTCGTTGGTCAAAAGATAGGTCGCCAGAGCAGTCAAGCCCGAGCACGCGGGTGCCAGTAACACACAGATGTTGCGAATATCGACGGGAATGGTAAGGAATCGAAGGAAATGATAGATCACTCCGCTAGTAACCATCAGACCGGGGTAAAGTGTACCACCAGTGACACGTCCGAGAGGATGCCACGTTCCTACATCTGTCAGCTTCCTTGTGCTAATAACCTCCCATGTTGGTGGACATACGGTCATCAAACCAATCCCAGAAACTGTAGAATCCATGTTCAACGAGGTGCTTAGTTGCTCTGAAGTTAAACCAAGGGTCAACTGCAATGGTCATGTCAGTATTTCATTCGCGACGGTTCGCAGACGGCGAGACATGTCAATATTTGGAGGGTACGCACATTCGTGGATAATACTTTCAAAGCCTAGAGAGACGAAAGAAAATTAGTATGTGATAATATATTTGTCAATTGGCCAGAACATACGAATCACACTGAAAAGACGGCTGGCAATGGCAGCAGCAGCAATGGTACACAGAATGACGATGCGGAGGAGGCCGCGAGTGTTTCTTCCTGTATTTCCCTTCAAAAAGGGATCAATTGCAGTGGAGGCCATAACGGCCGGAAATAGACGAATTCAGGACAAGCGAAGGGAGCACTGCGATGGTGATTTTATGTGTTGATTATACCATAAGTGGGTGTTGTTGTTGAATGTATGTTGTAGCTGCGACAAAAGGACAGCGCCAGGTGGTCTCTTGGAAGGCTTGGCGAATGACAGCTTGAGCATACGCAAGCCGTGACACTAAGCCCGCAGGGTGGAGGCTCTGCGGGCCCAGTCCATCTCCGTGTACTCCCCGCAGTCAAGCTACCAGCTCTTCTTCAAAGCAGTCAAACAGCTCTGTCGTTACACTTTATTAGAAGTTGAGAATATCTTCTGGTAGAAATTCTACTACGCGAAAGCCAGGATGGCCCTCCCGCCGCTGTCCCTCGAGCAGCTACAAAAAGTCCTCGCAGAAGCTCCCGCACCTGACGCGCTCTACGACATTCTCAGCTCCTACGAAGATGAGGCCTGCGTTCAGTTCACACAAGCTGGAGTAACCGGCGATGACACGCTGCTGAGTGCATTTTATTCCTCATTTCTCTTCTCACACCTCCTCGTAGACGAAATGTAAGTCTGTCTCGTTCACATTGCTGCCTTCAGACGTCAACGCTGATTAGATCCAGTCAAGAAGCTCGTGCTTTGACGCATCGCATGCCACCCACGATGATTAAAAACGACCCAGTGATCCAGAATAGCATTTTGGTGCTACGTTCAATATCGCAAAACAAGTACTCTGAGACGTACGAAATATTGAGGAACCGCCCTTGGCCAGAGCCTGTCAACATTATTGTTCAGAGGTTTGATGGTTAGCATATGCAGCTTGAACCCATTTGTCTAGTTTGATTTCTTTGGAGCCAACGACTGACTTTCATCTTTCCAGATTTCTACGCCGAACGATCCTTCAAGAACATAAGCCGCATCTACGAATCGATCAGACCCGAAGTAGCCGCAGAGTACCTAGGACTTCCCCAGACTACCTCGGAGTTGGTCAATACACTGGTAAAGAGAGGATGGGAATGGGACGCCGAGAAGGGGCTATTTCAACCGCACGTGCCGGATGAGCCTGTGAACATCAACGGAACAAGAAAGCCCTTGGATGGAATCGGCCGCATCGTGGGCTTGGCGAGATGAAAGAACTGTCATGTCATTGATAAAGAAGCCGAGAAGATGGCAAAAGATGATAGAATATGACCTTACGACTGATATCAGCATACATTACGAATGACGAAGCGAGCCCCATCAGATGGCATGTCGTCCAATACAACTTCGCTGTCAATGGAGAAGCATAGAAGCCTTAAATGAAAAATGAAAGAAATCCTGAAACTCTCCTAAAGGTACATCTTTGAATGCTCCCTACCCTACGAAATTAACCGTAGTGTACAGACAGTAGCAAAGACCAGGCAGGATTTATATACAAAGATGGCAGCAATGGTCTATCATGATAAGATTTTCCTTTCACTCGCAAAATGTCAAAGTCAACGTAACAAAATTTGAAGAAGATAAACAAAGGAGACGATGTAAATGATACAGATTGGCTTTCAGTCGTGCCGTCAGCCATGCCCTTCGTAGTAGTAGTAATGCCCTTTTTTCGGCATCTATAATCGTCGAAAAAAAAGGTGCCATCTATAACCCGCGACTTCCTTCAGCGTTCCCCCATCGACAGTACATCCGGTAAATCCATTTCTAAGCCTTTGCGAGCAGGTACTTTTCTAGGTCGAACTTAGGATCCTCGGGGTCCGTGATAACTGTTGTTGTGGTTAATTGAGACTATCCGAAATGTTTTCTTGGGTGATAGGAAATACGTACGTCCATTCTGGTCTGCTGGTGCATTCTTCCTGGCCCATTCAGCCTTGGCCTTCGCGATCAAAGACTCCTTGTGCTTGTATTCCCGTTCGACTTCAGCAACTTTGGCCTGGCTGGTGAGGCTGCTCTGGTGCCAGAAACCGTAAAAGAGACCACCGACAAGGGCGGAGTAGCGTAGAACCTGTAAGTGAAACAATGACAAACGTTAGAAGAGAGAAAAACAGATCAATCGTGTATAAAAGCGAGTCGACTCACGTTGACACCCTGCGACGCCATGGCTGCTATGTTATCAAAGTCCCGCCTCCGAAATGAGCAGGGAACTAGCAAGAAGAGAAATAAAAACGATTGCGGCGAGATACCAAGAGACCGACTGGCGCGGCGCAAGAGGGGTATCGGGAGTCAATGGCTTGAATTGGGATCTCTTTTTCTCTTTCAAGAGCAATTGCTGCTAGCTTTCGGCCTACCCAAGGACAGAAGTTCCTGTCGCGAGTTTTTCCGGGCCGCCGCCGGACGGCTTATGTCAGCCCGACTTTACGGGTTAACTAACGTAACTGGTAAGCCACCCGGCCATGTAAGCCACCCGGCCACCTCTGCCCGGAAACGCGCTCTATATTGATTTCAATCCTCGAATTTCAACCCGAAATAATAATTATATACAAAAAATTAATTACCAGTATGATTAGGGTATTGAGGCCTTCTATGCCTGAAAATTCTATACTTATTACATTGAAATTGGCGGCGTACATGCGGTTGAGAGGGTGGAAGCTTAGGCTCGGCTGGAGTAGTAGTAGCAGCTTGAGATGCTTTAATTAGTCTATTTATAAGTGCCTGCGCTTCCTTTCTAGTTATTTCTTGCTTATGAGATATCTGCTTTTTAGATTGTGTATGTTTTTACTTCTCCTTCTTATTTATAGCGCGTAAATCATGAACTTTTTTTCATATAATAAGAAGCTTATTAATACTAATCTTATAGGCCTTTAACATGCGGCTAATTACTTTATTAATAACCTCAGATAGGCTCCGCGTACGCTAACTGATTCGCCGCTTAATCGTACTTAATTGCCATTTAAATTGACGCGGATTTTGAGATGTTTAAAGGCAGGAGGATTGGGAATCACTAGGTGGATGAGGAGATAGCATTAGGGTTTTTAATTGGATAGTAAGTTATTGATAAACTTAATCTGGATCTAATAGCATTAATCTAGTTGCTTTAAAGCTATTCCGAATAGTTTTAATTTTATATACTATCGTACGGGCCTCTGGGAATGCAGTAAGAAAGTTGATTTTATTAATATAATTAAAGCTAAGTCTTATCTGCTATTCAATAAGCTTCCCATACTATCGTTTTAAAACTATAAAATAGCTAATATTAAGAGACTATAAAAGATGCGAGGAGTATGGAGGTATATAGATTAGAATAATCTTATTCTCAGTGTATATATAATTAAATTTAATAGTTAAATAGCTGCTATGGCTATCTAGAATTAATATATAATATTGTCCAATTATCTGGCCATTTATAAGAGGAATAAAGTAATTAATAAGTTAATCTATGCTAATCTGATCTATCGTCTATTTATTATCACTAATATTAATCTTTTAATTATCTGGAAGAGTCTCAAACCAGCTTTTCTGGGAGTATTTAGTAATTTTAAAGATTATATATGAGGGCAAGGCTTAGCCAGTAGAGTTGACTGTCTTAATTATAGTTATCTATTCTTGATTACTAGGTTGTAGTAGATATAGATAGCTATATTAATTACTTCTAGTAATGATCTTCACGCTTACATAAAAGCCCATTGCAAAGCTAGTCTTATTGAAGTTGTAGATATCTTTTAATAGGATTTTATACTTTAATATAGCCTTTTATATATGATTAAAATATTCCTTAATTATCTTTAGATCTTTATATTTAGTATGCTTGTAGTTATATCTTTATAAAAATTATGATTTAAGCTCAGAGCGATGTTGGATTAAGTTATATACCTATTTCTCTCCAACTTGTTGATTTCTATATTGAGAAAGAAGAATATTGGCTATATCTTGTATTATAGCATATTGGGGAGATAATCCTTGTTTTGCTAAATCTAAAATCCATTTAATAAGTGATTCCTCTTCGTATTTGGTTAATTTATAATTGTTGGCATGTTTTATGCCTTTATATTGTATTCCCTTCAATCGGTCTTGGAGAGTTGTATGAGGGATAGTATAAACCCTTATAGCTTCACGTATACTTAAGATATTTCTATTTTTTAAATCGGAAATAGCTAATTGAATCTTCCCCTCTAATTCAAGTGATTTTGGAGGATTTTTCTTGCGAATTGGTGGCATATCGACGCGTTGAAATTATAGAATCAAAACACAGCGCGTTTCCGGGCGGAGGTGGCCGGGTGGCTTACATGGCCGGGTGGCTTACCAGTTACGTTAGTCCGACGGCCGGCCTCCAGGCACTGCGGCGCTCTCATACGCTGGCTGGATCCACATGCTTAGACGTTGTTTAAACATCTCGACTTGCGACGAGTTGACAACAGTGAATAAGCTCTTGATAGTGTCGACACGCACAACACACAATGCAGGCGCGAAAGGACGAGATCCTTGCCAAAAAGGCAAAGCTCGCAGAACTCAAACGCCAGCGAGAATTACGCCAGAAGGAGTTCACCCAGAACCGAGCCAGCATCGGCGATGCCTCAGAGGTAAACAAACGAGCTATCGGCATTACCCTGGTCTAAATGCTAACTAAACGACCATTCTATAGATAATTTCACCCGTGCCGAGTCGAACAGATAGCAGAGCCGAACTTGACAGCCTCATATCTCGCCTCGTCGACCGACCTTCCTCATCTTCATACAAAGACGGAGACGGCCCCTCACGGCGAGGCAGCCGGCCCAACTCGGTGCTGAGTGCAAGCCAACTCAGCGGTGAAAATGTCGAGCCCTTCTCACCACCTGTGCGAGCAGTATCACAATCTATTGCCACACAAACCGAGGCATCAGGCCCTATTGTCTCCGAGCCCGCACCAGCAGCCCCTGAACCTATAAGAGAAACGGTCACCTACAGTAAAGCCGTGCAGACAGACGATCTCCCACAATTTGCGGCTGCCACGATAACCGACGGTATACCAGATCTGGATGATGTCCCTACCTCGCCTTCAAGCAAAAGACTAAGCCGAAAGGAGCGGGAACGTGACGAGGTGATTCGCGAACGAATCCGCAAGGAAATTGAAGAAGAGCTGCAAGCAGCCCAAGAAGAGGCCAATGGTGGCAACGTCGCAGCAACAGCGTCTTCTAGCCAGCTCAGATACCCTCTGCGGCAGTTAAATGACGATGAGTTGAATGCTGTTACCTCTTCGGATGATTTCTTAGACTTTGTCGAAAAGTCTAGTAAAGTTATTGAGCGTGCTCTGGATGAGGAATATGATATTCTGGCAGATTATGAACTGGGTGGCGTGAATGCGGAGGATGAAGATGATGACGAATATGGGAATAAGCGAAGGGGTATAAAGGAAATCACACAGTTCTACGATGAGCGATGGAGCAAGAAGCGGACAATCAGCGATTTGAGCTTTTCGCCAAAGGTAACCCTATCAATTAGATATATTTTTTATCTATCTATGTGATTTATTCAATGCTAACATCAACCTAGTTCCCCGAATTGGTCCTCGCTGCATATACCAAGAATCCAACTGCCCCCCATGAACCTGATGGTCTGCTTCAAGTCTGGAACCAACACCTCCATTCACGCCCGGAATACGTCTTTCACTCTACATCAGATATCCTCACTGCAAAATTCTCCCCATTTCATCCTAACCTCATCGTTGGCGGTACATATTCTGGCCAAGTACTTCTCTGGGATACACGATCCAGCCGCACCGGCGGCGGTGCCCCCGTGCAAAAGACACCTCTCACAGGCGCCGGGCACACCCACCCCGTATACAGTATCGCCATCATCGGCACCCAAAACGCCCACAACATCCTCACCGCATCCACCGACGGCGTCGTCTGCGGCTGGACAGTAGACATGCTTTCCCAACCGCAAGAATACCTCGAACTAACCACCCCACCACCATCTCGCACCGAAGATCTAGCGCCCACAACAATGTCCTTCCCCCAATCCGACCCTACTTTCTTTCTCGTGGGCACTGAAGAAGGCGGCATCTACCCATGCCACCGCTACGACCGCGCCGGCGCCAAAGCAGGCACAGATCAACGCCTCGCCTACCGCGGCCACGCTGCGCCCGTCATGTCAACGGCATTCCATCCAGCGCGCGGCCCGCTAGACTTTGGCGACCTCATGCTCAGTTCCAGTCTAGACTGGAGCGTGAAACTATGGCGCGTGCGCCCACCGGCCACAACCGCCGCGTCAGCGACTGGTCTAGGCTCTGCGTCTGCCCCTCAAGTTATTTCTCCGCTACTCGACATCAACCGCGAAGACGTCGTGTACGACGCAAAATGGTCACCGCACCGCCCCGGCGTTTTCGGGCTGGTCGATGGCGCGGGAAATGTCGAGGTTTGGGATTTGTGTAATGACATTGAAGTGCCCGCCGTCAAAGCGCAGCCAACGGCCGGCAGGGCAGGCGTTTTGACGCGCAGCCTCAACAAGATTGCGTGGGAGGAGAGAGAGGGCAGGCGTGTGGCTACGGGTGGGTTGGATGGGGTTGTTACTGTGTTTGAGGTTGGGAAGGCGCTTAGTGGGCCGGTGGAGGAAGTGCCGAGTGAGGAGTGGGCGGGCATGAAGAGGTTGGTGAGTAAATTGGAGCAGACGGATCGAGGGATATAATTAATCCTTCTGATTTATGTTCTCTGTGTCTATTGTTATGGTTGTTGTTGGTTGGGCAAGTCGTTCACTTTTTATATCTGCTGTATACCCCCCTCTCTCATTCCATCCTCTATCGAGTTGTGGTGCAAAAAATTCTTTTTTTGTGATTATAATAGCATTGGAGTGTCGTAAATGGAGTGTTCGGTCATTCATTCATTCGATACATACATACATAATCAATGGCTGAAATCATGTCTATAACTTTTGTCGTGTCGTTAGTCAGAATCAAATGGAACCCGAAAGCGTTACCGCTCATGTCGTTACTGTTAATATGTATATCTAAATCCAGGCTATCCTCAACATCAGCATATAAACCCTAAAACCGGAGATGGAAAATGCACTTACCGTCCCCTCAAGAACTTTCCGTCCCTTTCTCACCGCACTATTCGCCAGCCAAAAGTAAACCGTAAACCCCGCCACAATCGCAATCATCAATATATGCGACCCAATCGACACCCACACCGCAGTCGGATACCACGGCGCCTGTGTCTCTTTCACTATAAAACTACCCGCAATCCCGCCCAGCCCATTACAAGCCGTCACCGATGCAGCAATGGTCGCTCGCTTCCACTGCCCGACGATGTTGTTTGCCTGATACGCATTCAAGGCCGCCCAGTTGGAGACATAAGCCCCCGTAGTGAGATAGGTGCCGATGTAGCGGACAGTGACTTGCGAGGACACGGGGAAGCCGAACATGATGAACCCGGCGATCAGAATGAGGGCGTTGAAGATGATTAGGGGGGCGCGGAGGCGGTATTTGTCTCCGATGAGGGAGGTGAAGAGTGTGGGGATTACGGCCCAGTAGTATGGCTAAATCCAGAGTCAGAGGAGGTGATGATGCAAAAGAGAGATGGAAGGGCTTACCGGAGCGGAAAGGACGATACTAGCATTGGACGAGAATCCCATGCCATCCTCTAGAATGATGGGGAGGAAATAGGACATTGATGTCGAGACCAGATTGAGCAGGAAAAACAACGCCGAGAATCCGTAGAGTTTTGGATCTAGGAAGTTCACCAAGATCTTGTTCCATGAAAACGGGTCAGGTATAACGTCGCCTCTGTCCGCACGAATCCGTTCCAGGGCCAATTGTCGTTCCTCTTCGGTCAGAAACCAGAAAGACTTGTTAGCTTTCTCTGGGAAGTCTACCATCCACCAGTACGTGACAACCCCAAGCAAGCAAGCAATCAGACCCTGGACAATATACATCCAGCGCCAACCTGCCAGCCCACCTTTTCCATCAAGACGATTCAACCCGTAATTGATGATGTCCCCCGTTGCAAGAATCAAAACTTCGCCAGACTGCATGTATGCAAATCGCAACTGCTGCTCTTTGCGCGTATACCATGTGCTAATCAAATACGTCAAGCCGGGGTATATCCCGGACATGGATATGCCCAGCAAAACGCGCAGAGCAATCATCTGCCGCCAAGTCTGCACAAAGGCAGTGCAAAGCGTGATAAGCCCAAAACAAAAAGTAATGAGCGCAAACCAGAGTCGGGGGCCGACGAAGCGCACTGCTATGGTGGAGGGTAATTGGAATACGACGCTGGCAACAGTAAAAATGAAAATGGCGATTGAGTACCGGTTTCCTTCAAGGCCCAGATCCGTGACCATGCTGGTCACCGAGGCGGACGATATGATGCCCGAGTCGAGCAGATTGAGACTGCATAGTAAGCCGGCAATTGTGCAGAGACGCAGATCTACTTTGAAGCGCAGTTTCTTCTCGAGCCGGAGCTGGTCCTTGGTCGGCTCGTCGCTATTTTGGCCACCTTCGGTTGCTGTCTGGGCTGCGAATGGTGTTTTGGCTTCCTGCCGCTCCTCATCTGATGGGTAGGGCTCTGATGTCAATGTAGGCCGAATATCCATGATGATCTTGCTGTAGAGATCGCCACTGCACTCCTTGCGTCGCAGAGTCGCAGATGTATCGCGTGCCCTCTCAGGTTGATTTCGTTGGTTTTTTTTGGAGGGGCTGGTGTAACAGTTTTAACGCTTATCACATCGCGGTGAGTCACATGAAAATCACGAAATCGCCAAATCAACGAGCGGAAATTACTGAACGGATATACACAGCAGCATCATGGAAATACAATTGCGAGTATTCCAAGTTGGAATTCTGCTGAGGAAGAGAGAGAAGTGCATTGCATAATCACAACTAAGCGGCCGGCATGGATGGCGATCGAACATGGCCGAACCCTCCCTCCTTCCTTCCCTGCGCAGCCTTCCGTCCCGCGAGGCAAGAGCCTAGGCTGTCTATCCTCTATATCCGTGCCTGTTCCTGACCATCTTCACTCTCTTTATATACCCTCGGATCTTTCTGCATCTCTTTCTACGTATAGTCTACGTATAGAGCACGGGCCTATTTCTGGCTGAGCGTCGGAATAAGCGCTAATCATGATGATTTGTTGATGTGGCAGAACCACGAATCATGAATGGCAGCTGACATATAAGCAAGCTGTAAGCGGAGATCTGGTTTAGACTAGATCTACTCGTCCTTGGTCCAAGCATGCTACGTGACCTCCAATTTACATGAATAAGAGCATACTTAGATGCGAAATCATAGTAAGTGGCGGTTTTTGTTTGAGATTATTTAACCACGGCCTCGAGCAGATGCCGAAGCGCGCGTCCAGCCCCCAAACATCAACAAAGTCGGCAGTCGGCTGGGCGGGCGTCCCGCAGGTCATGATGACAGCCACTGTGGTGGCCACAGTAGCACTGCCAATTTCAAAGATAGCGAGCGGCATGCCTTGTTCTGCTGCATTATATACATCATACGTTACCATGGGAGCCAGCCTGCCAGCAGCCTGAGGCGAGACTCACACTGAGCCGTGTGGAGAAAGAGTGGGCTTGGCCGTCGGACTCCCCGCACCGAGAGAAGCATCTCATTCTCCGGTCAGGTCAGCAGAGAAGCAACACCTCGCCGGGCAAATGGAGACTAACAAGACGTCGGCTGGACGGCCACGAACTCGCCTTCGTCCTGGTCTCCCTGACGTTGCATCTTGGTATGGCTTATCTTTTCTCTCCTTTTTTTAATCTTATAAAAAAACTTGCAACTTCTCTGTTCTGTTTGAGTTGAAATTTCAATTCACACTGCCATTCATCACTCTTGCCGCAATTTGATATTTTACTTCCCACAGCAATACAGAACTAACATTTGAGTAACCAGGATGGTCGAGTTCATACCACCCCCGGAACCTGAGACCCTCCTTCCTCCTTTGCTTGCTTGTCTGCCCACTGCCTTCGTCTCTACTCGCCCTCCTCCCGCATTACTTCCTCTTCTCTCTCCAATCCTCCGCCAGCGCGTCAATATATTCAGCTCGGTTGCCGACTCTCCTTCAGACTCATGGCTGCGCTTACTCTGCTGGGGCGACCAAAAGGCCGACAACGTCTCGCGCCTCCTCGACGGCGTCGTCTTTGAGCCTCATCCAGTTTCCGGAGAGATTGAAGTGCCAGAAGAATTGTCTATAAGCTACAAACGTGTCGATGAAGAGACATTACGCTCAAAGCTGCATCTACCGGAATATAAACTGAATGTGCTATATCTTTGGTGCCCGAATGATCAAGACGGCGGTGGCCCCGGCTGGCGCGTTGCTGAGTTGCAGCCAGGCGAGGGTCAGGATGAGGATCACGCAGAATGGTCAGAAAATATTAGCGATGCAAACAATCACGCTAGGGAGCGTATGATTGATGATGCTCTGAGAGACGCCGAGGCAAACACCAATACACATATGGAAGAAGACGACGAGGATGACTACTGGGCGCAGTATGACAATACCGACAGTAACACTCCTGCAAGAACGGAGTCTACAAAGCCACAAACAGGCCGCACCTTACAAGAGCCGCCAAGATCATCGGAAGATGCGTACTTCTCCCAATACGCGGACGTGCAGCCTGCAATGGACAGCCACGACCCCTCCGAAGAAACAGCCGACGACGTCGAAACAACCCTGAACGGCGACATTTTCGCAAAAATCTTACAACAGCGCGCCAGAGCGGCCGCAGAATCACAGAGCACTTCTTACGAGCACGATAACGAGCAAGTCGACCTGTCCCTCATCAACCACCCCCGCCCAGCATCCGCCTCCTCAGGCTCCACAGTCGCAAAACTAGAGCACGAAGCAGAGCACCAATCCGCGTCCGAAGTCGCCATTAAACAGCACATTGGCACCAGCATAAAATCGTTGTATCGGCTAGCCAAAACGACGGGAATGCCGCGCGCAGAGTTCCAGAATCTGATCCGCACGGAGATTGATTTGCTGAGTTTGTCGGATGATGATTAACCTCTGGAGCATGAATTGCTTCTCCGACGCAGATAAGCGGGAGTCCGGTGTTTTTGTTGCTGTTGATTGTTTCGGGTTTTTTTTTGTTTGCATACATGGTTATATAAGTGGTATAACTGCATCTGTTGCGCCAGATACCTTGTTTGTTCTGTTTTTGTTTATTGTTTTATGTCATGAGCTAGAGCTGCATGTATATAATCACAATTTGTTTGCTAGTTAAAACGATGGTTATGAAATTGGATTATATTAAACTTTGGTTACCTTTGGTCCCGCAGTGAGAGATGACCTCAGAGAATTACCCAGGATTCTATCCCATATAAATAATCTCTACAGGAGCAAGGCTCTCAAGTATATACTTTATAAAGGCTAAGCGATTGTAAAATGTCGACCGAAGTAAGGTTCAATGCGAAGCATTGCGAAGCGAGATAAAGGAAGAACCTAGGGTAGCGTAGATGTAGATACTTGTTAAAGACATAGAATAATGAATATAGACACGAGTACGGTATAAGTTCGTGAAACAAAAGAGAGAGAGAGAGAAAGAGGAAAATCCGAATTGTTATGCAACCAACGACTACACCCAATGCGCTGGTTGTATATTGTCACCAGCATTCCAACCAAAAAGGAAACATCACGGGAAATTATTAGATAGCTGGGGTTGCAACTTGCCATTGCAACAATTAGCATTTGCTTTTTCGACAGGAATCCAACACCCATACCTTCGCGATAACACAAAATAGTCCCGCATTCTTTTGACTCGCTGAAGTTATCTGCTTTTCCAATTTATGTTGTTCAACAACTTGAAAAGGTCAGGAAAGATCAAAGACAATGTGATGCGTGAAACTGATGGATCCTAACATACAATTTATCGTGATTGCTCCGCCGTTTCAAAGCCCAGATCTTGTAGGGTCGACTCCAAGACAAACCAGGTTACGTGAACTTCCCCTTTGGATTGTCTCCCCATCCCCTTGTGTTCCCAACCTCGCAATCCCAATAGTACGAAAGCGACCTTGAAAGCCCAGTACTGGTGAGTTATTTAAACTTTACCCCTTTTTGTAGTACTCCTCTAATAACGAGCTCAGTAACAGACCCGATGCTCGGTATCCTCATTATCGGTTGTAACGCATGACCACGTATATCCATTTCCATCGCGAATAACAGCTGCACCCACAAAATACGGACAAACGCCTTGCATACCCAGAACTATGTCAATGTCGTCCGAGACGCCGTCAATGGCAGTGTCCTTTGATTGCTCTGCGCGACACCACATGGATATTCCTGCTACAGTTACCTGCTTCAGGCTGCTGTAGCACGTCACACAGTTCGTTGACTGTGTGGTGAGTCCTCCTTTCACAGCAGCATTAGCAGGGCAGACATGCATATGAACTTGATCCTCTGACTTGGAATGTGCAGGGTTAATAGCAAGCGCTTGCGTGCCCGGAATATACACCGTCTGGCCAAACTCCCAGGCAGCCTCGCGCAAGACCGCATGGTGCTCTTGCAAAGCAAGAATATCCGGAATCAAAATACTCGCAGTAATCAAGGTTGGATTCAGCAATACCCAATAAGGAGGATTGGTCTTGCTTGTGAGGCAGCTGCCAGGATTTTGTAGACAGGAGCATAGCGCATTAAACCAAATCCAGCAGCCATCACAAGGCCGGTTTTGATCCGAACCGCACGCACTGGTACAGTCATTCAGGTAGGCCTGTGAATGTGTTGAAGAGCATCCGGTAATGGGCGGTCCAGCTGGGCACTGTGTCGTGCAGTGAACATGACCACCGCCACACTGACAGTTTCCAAGCTGTTGGTTCGAAATATCAGCAGAGGTGCAGTCAGGGTTACCCTGGCTTGCTATCTCCTGGGGAAACAGCACACAAAAGATAATTAACAGTCTCTGCCAATTCATGATAACATCTGATTGCGAAGGATTTCTGGAAATTGAGTTTGTGATATGTGCTCTGGGCTTCGAGAGTACACCCGTGCAATCCCCATTATATTTGCATCTCAAAGGACATTTTCATAATTAGCAGAGATATTACTCAATAATCTAAAAAGGCTACAAGCCACCCGCGTAGATTTTGTGTCATCTTGACATTATCCACGGATCGGATTGTTCTGGGCTACGGCCGCATGCGGAAGTTATCATTATCACCGTGGCAAACCCGACCAAACTATATAGTGATTAATTAAACCAGCTAAAGGGGCTGCTGCCAGCTGCATATCATCATCATTGATTAAAGGGACCGAAGTGAATTCCATAAATGACACACAGCCGTTTGAACGGTATCAACAGGCCTGTGACCGAGTTTGCTTGAGAATCGGCTACTGCATCCCTTCCAATCAATATGATACACGAATTCGAACTGCTTACACCTTGACTTCCTCAAGGCTAATGCTGTCATTGCTGATGATAAAAGGAGATCGGATGAATGAGGGATGGGTGCTTGTTTTATGTAATGGGCGTATCTATTTTCTTATGGCCTTGATCGAATTGTCGTCCAAGCTCAGTAAGCGCACAGCATACATAGGTCACGGACAGAAGAAATTGATAGGCGGCAAGGAGCAATAGGGAAGGACTGTACGCTGCCGGACATGTTATTTACATATGTAGTGTGAATATATATTTTCTCGGATTTAACATGCCTTTCCGTTTTGCCATGCACAATTTCTGCTGAAGAAACAAAACTGTCCGTGTTGGTAGATAAGAATATAGACGATGAACATCACACTCCCAGAAACGAGGGAATTTTTTCCCAGTTTCTGTACAGCCAGTGATTGATATCTACGTATAATCCGTCCGTCCTGTTACTCCTAACGTGAAAAGTGGTGTCTTTTACTCCACAATATCTTTTGTCCTGCCCAGTCGCCTGTAAGTTTGGCTCTCTCTCAATCAAACTCCCAGCGTAGGTGGCTGGTCCAGAGCTCTTTTCCCCTCTAGGGTGGGTATCCGAGCTGGCAAAAAATTTCGATAAAATCGGATGAAATGACAGGAAAAAGGTGGACAAAAGTGATGAATGTATAATTGCTCTTCTTTCATCCTGAGGAGAGAACGAAAAGGTCAAGGTGGATTGGACATGACTATTTCATGCACTTTATCAGGCCTTAGTTTGTAACAATCAAGGAATTGATGAAAAAATGGCGATGAATGTCGATAAGAAAAACTGATTTGAAAAAATATTGATGGAACGATGCCACAGGTCTTATTACCTTCTGGTTCTCTCCTACTGAAACGTATCTATATCCTTTTTTTTTTTTAAAAAAAAAACAATGTACAGATTGGTAGTCTTCAATGGGGAATAGTTATCCTTTAATTTATGATTAAGCTCCTGGGCTCCATGTACGATTCACAATAAGGGAACCTAGCAGCATGTTTGTACAAAGATAGATGAAAAACTTGATGGAAGGTTGATCAAAGTATCCAATAAAAGCAAATGGCAGTAACAGCACACCCTATGAGTAAATGTTGAAAAGGCCAATAGATTAGTTGATGAAAATAGAACCCATGAAAAGCCGGTGAACACTATATAAAAATGAAGGAGATAAAGAAAAAGAACTGACAAATAACTGATGGATACCGGCATATCTGAATCGTTGGGGAATTAATCACCCTGTTCCTACGCAAAAATTCTTAATAACTTCCAGCCAGACCCATGGACGGAATGCATGGATTGCAGCGTCTAACAAAGTAATTCACCTCCAGAAAATCGGAATTAACTTGTCATAGGCATCTTCCGTATTCCAATCCGATACGCTTGGAATTTTCTTTTGAAGATAAGTCCCCGCCTCATGCCAACGCTTTTCAGCTTCCGGTAGGTCCTTGTTGCAACTATCCTTTGATAGTGCTTCGGACAACTTGAAGACGCTGCGTGCATGTTCGACCGGCATGCTCTCCTTGTGAAAACTAGTAACCTCTATGGATTTATGGAAACTTTCACTGGACACGAATTAATATTGCTCCGCAGAAGCATGGTTGCGAAGACGCAGGTGAGAAGTTCAGCTAGACTTACATTGCTTCCTGAACTTTATCCTGATCTAGGCAGCACACACCGATTCTATACAAGCAGGCGCCATGTAATGGATGGAGGCGCCCCTTGCCCTTCATCCAGGAAGAACCAGCTTCTCGAAAGGATGCTTCAGCTGACTCATAGCTGCGTTGTCGTCGCTCCATTGTTCCTTGAACAAAATATGCGCTACATGGATGGTCAGTTTTCTGAGCGGATCAACCAATAATGAGTGGAATCACCACGGTAAGACTCACAGCGCAAGCATCGCCCAGTCCTTCGCTCTTTGTAGTTGCGCAATTGCTATATCAAGCTCTTTCTTTGCATCGACAAATTTACCGAGATAAACCATGCATCTTGCCATGTTCGTTCTTACAAAAGAGGGAACCTGTTTCTTATTACCTTCCCACCATTCATATGACTGTTTGAACCACTCCAGGGAGGCCACGTGGTTGTTAGCGGTGTTGTAGCAGTATCCGATATTATTGGTTACATGACCAACTAATTCCTTCTGAATATGTTTTCTTATAAGCAAAACTTTTTCATTCAAGCTGATAGCCTTTTCTGCGTCGCCCAGGCTCTCGGCTCTATTTGCTTGATATGACATGATATCAGCTTGTAGACCATCCTTTTCCGGCCCCTTTTGTAAAGTCTTCACAGCAACTAAGCTGACTTCAAAAAAGCTCTCGAGCTCTGTCAATGCATTGACCTCGTAGAGGTATCTAATGTGGAACACGACTAGTTAGCCTTGTTTGATGACAACACGTAAAATTTCTTGCTCTCACACACACCGTTGGCACTGGATGAGAAGTTTGCAGAATTCCAAGGTCGCTTCGAGTCTTTGGCCTACGATATTTAACTCCTTGAAGCAGTCTTTCAAGTAGGAAACATGTTGCAGGTATCGATTGTATGTTTCCCACTCCCCATACAATTGTCCTTTCCAAACGTCTTGCTTTGGAATGACATTATATAGGAGAGCGACTGCTCTATCGAAGCTCTTCTGTAGTTGTTCCTTAGTAAGCGAGTTTTTGAACTGCGTCTGAGTCACCCTATGAATAGACAGAGCCCTTGTGCTCTGGTTCCTTTGGACCAAATAGGGGTTGATCAATCTTGTCAGAGTTTGCAAGAATCTATTCAACTCCGTTAGTGACCAATATTTCATGGCTGACACAAAACGAGACTTACAAGAGGTTTTGTAAGCAGAACCCGAGGCCATCAGCAGACGCACGATTGACGCCCTTCTCGAAGAGTTCTTGTGGGATTGTATCTGGCATCAAGAATGACATAACTCCAAGAAGTGATCGACTATCTGCGTCTAGTCTTCTAAACGCACGGTTCCGGAGTGTGACAAAATCGTCTCTACCAGTAATCTGAGTAACGTTTTCTCGGTATATATCCATAAAATCATGGATGGAAGATCCACTCTCATGGATGAGACCTGCAATCTGTAGAATAGACAATGCATGTCCACCCAATCGTCTAGACAGAAACAATGCAGCCTCTTTCTCCAACTGCGACTCCATATCAATACCAACGGTATCTTTCAAGAGAAAGAAGAGAAATTCGGAACCGATTTCGTCAGTCCAATGACTGACATCTAGGTTATCAGAAGTTAAGTTGAAAGCTCGCGAATGATTGGAAGTCGTGATAATAGCGCTGCCTTTGGTAGTGCTTGGCCAGTATGGCCTGAGCTCTTTTTCCGATTCGACATGGTCGTAAACCACCAGCCACTTGCTCTCTGTTTGAATAAAATTCGAAATTAGTAAGGTTGTACAACGTGGAATTTAAGCCCAACAAGAATGAAACGTACTTGTCTTCTGGAACCACTCTTGCACGAGACTCAGATTCTCGTCGTGAGTCTGGGGTTGTGCTCCAGGGAGCTTGAGCTTCAGGGCAATCTGCGTGAAACTCTGTTGCAAATATGCCTGCTTTTCGCTGCGAACCCACAAGACGACATCATAACTGTTATTCCTGTACTTTTCTTCGATATAGGTCGAGGCAAGAGCCGTTTTGCCGACCCCCTCCATCCCACGCAAAGCCACAGATATGAATGAGGTTTGCTCGCCCATTGGTTTCAGAATAGCGTCGAGTTTCTCGAAATAATCGACCCGGTCGAAACGTCGGGGTGTTTTTGCATCGGATAACACATGACAGCGTAACTTGTCATTATCAGTTGAGGGAACTTGAACGTCTAGTGGTAGAACGGCAGGGCTCGGGTTTTTGATCCATTCCAGCGTTTGCTCGATTTCATTTTCGGTCGTTTTGAAGAATTGTTCGATGAGTAGTGCAAATGGGGATTCACCATCTTCGCGATGCTCGGAATGGCTATCTGGAATTCCGTCAAAATGATTCTGAGCGTTTTCGAACAAAAGGACAAGAGTAAAAAGAAAAGACCATTGGGTGACATACAGGCTCCTATATTGTTATGCTCTGCATGGAGATGACTGATCGCGGATGTAAAGAACTCGACGAATAAAAATTGCATCTCAAAGCATGTTTCCGCTTCCAAGTAATCTAATACTTGGACATCCTTGCAACGTGAGCTGAAGAAATCAGCCCTACGAGCCAAGTCGTTCACAAAACGAGGAACCTTGGGAAGTATAGCTGAATGTTCGTTGAAAATCTGTACAAGATACAAGGAGTTAGCGCAACTTCTCTATCGATTTCAATAGCATCGAATGCAGTATTCATAGACTTGACTTCCCTGCAAGAGGCACGATAAAGCTCCCCAAAGAAATGATGCATCGAGATCCATCCCAAGCTTTGTTTCGAATAGCTTGATGAATCCTTTAAAAGACCTCAATGCATGCATCAAGAGGAGGGTATTCCTTCCTTTTTCTCCATCCTGAATTACCGTTTGGACGTCGGTCCATGATCCCGATTGGTCAATAGTCCCCTGGTCAGCAAAGTTCAGTGTATCTCTCAATTTCTCGATATGTCCAGTCCATAACTCTGGGAAAATGGCACGTCTGTGGAATTATCTCTCAGTTCGATCCGATCGAGCAGAATCGGTTGCTCAGCGACTTACGGATCTTCCACGTCCATCATAACGGTCGTTCGAAAGAATCCAACACTGACGACTTGGAAGATTGTATCGCATTCAATAACATGGGTTAATATAGTGTAAATTTATCCAGGGTTCGACCTGTCGACAGCCAGGGGTTATTTAGCGTAGAGTGATGCGGATAATCTGCATTTGAGATGCTGTGGGTGCATAATATATAGCCAATTTGAATGGCAAGAAAATGCTAGCTATTTAAAACGTTAAAAAAAACGCTTACCCACGGGGTTAGTTGATAATCCCCATAATTACGCTCAGTGGCCTCTTGGGTACTGTATATCTTGACTTGCTATCCCAATTTTTGGTACTGCCAGCCACATCTGTGCTAGTTGAGCACTGTACCATGGTATACTGAGCCTCACATGGCAAATCAAACAGGACAATGTTATTGTTGGCTCCAGCAAAGCGCCAATCAGCACAATATCAATTCATTTGGCCCCACGCTAATTCTAATTTCTTTGTTCTGGGGGCATGGCATGCTACACTGTATCCAAATCAAACCGGCCCGTGTGCTGGAAGGCCTGGCGCTTGCAGGCTCCTGATCTCTCACCAGGAAACAACTCAAGTCTAGCTCTTTCGCATCCGATAAATCGAAGCAATAGAGAGGATGAGAAATTCAATATGCGAGCTCGGTGTTAATGGCAAAACCATTCCACCTTCCTCAAACATCAGTCTAGCATCTGTTCTTTTTTTCTAGATTACCGACCCTCAAGCCCTTCTATTCCAGAAACAAGCGTGCTATACTAAATTGGCAATTATGTATGGCGATGCATCATTACTGTGAGTTCCGGCGGGGAGATTTTAAAGGGCGCTCTAAATTCTGCGCGGTTAGATCTCTGTCTACAGTAGATTAACGAAGAAAGTTAGTTAGTGGAGTAAATTGAAGTTTAATCAGAATCTTACTTGGACAAAGAAAGCGAGGAGAAACACGAGCTACGTCGTAGAGTTTTGGGATCTTGGTGTATAATTAGCAAACCAGTCTTCTCTGATAAAAGCTGTTTTCATTAAAAGCTATTGATAGGTCAACAAATCTCCTCCTTACCAGATAATCCTCCAATAGACGTGCACTTGGTTAGTACGTTTACTCCCTCGAGACTAATCCCAATGAACTAAGACTCGACACTGACATAAATTTGCACAATACCCACTAGTAACTGTAGCAAGGCCAATATGATGGTCGCACCGCCGATCCACAGTACCGCCCAGAAGGTATACCATTGCAACGGATTTCGCCGGTCTCGCCAAAGGTCCCTAACTCTGCTTGGCTGTTGCCTCATATTGTAGAGTTGCAGTTTCAGAAGTCTAGGTCCGAAAACAGGAAAGTCATCGTGCACAGAGTACGTGTCAAATTCCTGGAGCTGTCCGTGGATGTCAAGCGCTGAGGGTGGAAATAGAGTCCCTGGGAGAAGCGTAGTGGGCCTGTTCTGACGAACGAAGCTAAAATAGCGCAAGTGTGAGTGAAGCGGGTAAGTACAGATGGTTGAGAGGAATGGATCAGTGTCGTTCGTCATGAAGTTGCCCGAGGGAGTTGTGGAGAGATGGCTATGTGTTGATGCTTTGTTGAATGATTGACTGAGCAGTTGACCAAGGAGTCTTCGGGAGCTGGAAGATTGGGCGAACAACAAACGGTATGACAATAGCACTTCACGATGTAGCCCTGAACTCTCCTCTGGAATGTCACTGCTGTAATGCGACGGAAGGACAGTAGTGGTGATGCTAAATTATTGAACGTTCGTCAACTTTACCATTTCGTCTAGGAGATAGCATAACAAGAAAGAGGATGCTAGATTAGAAAATACCAAAAGCAGAAGACTAAAATAATTGAATACGTACTCTTTGAGAACTTTAGTGTCGCCGTTGAATAACACGTTGATCGCACAATAGGAAGGGAAACGGAAGATTGAGAGAGTGCGAGTCGAGCGGTCGAAGGCGAGGTGCGATGTCAGCGTGTCGACCCATTTCAGCCTGACTCGACCAATCGTGAAGAGAGAGGAATAATCTAAGCTTGATTGGTAAAGTACATGGTTGCTGCTGCCTCCATTGCTCTGCAGATCTCTCGATTCATCAATACGTCCAGTGCGAGCCCGAAATGTAGAGAATGTGTTGCGCAAAGGCTGGCGCAAGTCCGTGGAAAAGTATACCTCAGAGGAGCTTTTGGCGGCTACTGAGCAACTCCCATTCCGTCCGGCTTTTGTGATAGCGGTAGCTATTTCTTCTTCGTCAAAAATGGGCTTGAGTGTTGCCGATGACCAACAAAGCACCGCAAACATCGCCCGTAGGAGGTGTTTCTTGTCCGTTCCCTTTTCATCTAGTGACACGTTCGACTTCTCTAACAGCAGGTTGTAGGCCCTCTCTATACTCACATTTTTACCTAGATCTTGGAAACTCTTGACCACTGCGAAACACCAGTGCCAGCATTCGGCTGTATTTGAGGGCTTGGGCCGATGAAGAATCTTCCAGATAATCTCGTACTGTGGACTTAGCAAATCCCGAAAGCAACTTTCCAGGTGAGAGCAGAAGACCAACATCCCCGGCCATTCCGGCGCGCAATCTTTAGGCAAGCCGAATAGAAGCTCGATTGCCTGAATTCGTAGCTCTGCCATCTGCTTGAGGGTATGTTAGTCAGGGAAAAAAAATATTCTAACAGCAGTTCGATAGTACCGACCAAAACATCTTGCCTGTCTGCTGCTGCTGTTCTCATGACTAAGCTTTCCTATACAACCATGCAGAAGTTAGTACAACCACCTGAACTATTGACGAGCTAGGTATACGGACACCCTTGATCTTGGGCCGTCTCAACCACGTGAATATTCGCGGGTAATATCTGTTTGATATTCTCTCATCTTTCGCTTGTTGTTCGATATCGTCCAGAACTTCGTCGTCTTCTTGCTGGTCGCGTGAAGCGTTGCTTGCGGGTTCGCTCATCTTGTCAAGTCTTGTCTGCTTTGTATGGTGTTACTTTGGTTGTATGATGATAAAGATCTTTGCCGGTAAGGATTACAGAATCTAAGCCAGGATTCAATCGGATTAAATCTACTTTCTGTAAAGTTAATGCTCACGGTCGACAAGGCTGCATTAGCATTACAGGGATCTGCCTTGCGGAACCTACCCGATTGAGTGACGGTGATAAACTGCAGGAATCTACGGCGCAGTGCGCTTGGATAGCGTGCTCTGTCTGTTCTTTTTTCCTTTTCTGTCTTTGTTTTTAAAGTGTATCATCGGGTTTGTTTGAAGCTGGTGTCTTGCTCTAAAAGCCGCGAAACTCTTGCCTACACCCAGGGACTCAACTTGAAGACCAAGGGAATATGAGTCGGTTCTACGATGCATGTGACGCGCGGACTCGGTACAAGCCCTACTAGACTACCGCCGTACGACAGTACTACAAAGCTCGTATCTTGTATCAACACTACACAATGGGAGTATAATACAATACAAAAATGGTTGGCCCATGCTAACCGCCAATAACTCCGACGATGTCTGGTCCCTGTCTCTCATTGGATGTAGCAATGTGATGATCACGTCAAGCGTGCATGCGGTGCCGCCCTAAGCTGTAATGATAGACAATTTGGTCCGCGTGTTTATTGTGATAGCAAAGCCTAATCTAAGTACTCCGCATAGGTCCTCAACAAAGATTTGTTACGAAACCAACTTGCATGATACTAGGCAGAAACTAGTACTATACAGGGAAGGTGATTAGTTAAAGCAGCTAACACCACGACCAGTCATTCGCACGCACTGACACGCAAGGCGGTCACTAGGCATACGGACTTATGGCTTACATAAGGCCCAGGCATATGATCGTATATACACTTCAGAAGACATGGGAAGAATGCAGGAGGAGTGTATACGACAACCGGAAAGGATGATTGGGTATACACTTAGGATACAGTCCGGAGTGTAAGAAAAGTGTAGGAAACACTGTCTATATAAACAGCTCATTCCAATACTTAGTTTCTACTTAGCATAGTTCTTTAATCTAAGTTACTTTGATTATATACTAAAAGAGTCAGCAAGGCAAATTATACTTAAAGTATTATAATAATTTAAGGGACTTTTTCTACTATAGTTGTATTACTAATTCACCGTTACTATTCATCTGTTCAATGTTCAACTACGAGATAACCCTTACCGGACCTCTATATGGTCTAACCCATCGTATCGCAGCTCTACACAGCCAGTGACAACTATAGCGGATCCAGGTCCGTGACATGAACACCCAAATCAAAACTAAAGTACAATAAGTATATATCTAGGTTTAGTTGTCAAAGTCTTTTCAGGTGGCATTTCACATTGTAAAGGTCCCAAAAGATCACTAAAAGAATCTCATTCGTACATAGAGATCTAACCTGGTTCTTTCATCCAATAATTGAGTCGATGGTGATTCTTTAGACATCATGAGACTTCATGGCCTTCCCAAGTCTCATTCCCACCTCAACATTCATAGCAATCGCCTGTTTACTAACCTCTAGCAAGTCATCATCAAAAATAATAGACCCCTTCTGGAATACAACAACAATGGATGACCCGCCAAACTGAAACAGACCCAATTCGTCCCCTTTCTGGATATGGCTACCCAGGTTCCTCCACTGATCATGTATTCTGTTCGGACAGCGTTAGAAATCAACACGTCTATGCAGTTTGCAAGTACCAATCCTACCTGACAGAGCCTACATCGGTGGCGCCGATAGCCACGAAAAGGACTCTACCAAAGTTCTCTGATTCGATCTCGACGTAGGCACGCTTATTTCTGCTCAAGACATCAACGTCACTCTGGAGAGCGATAGGGTCAACTTGGTAATAATCTCCCGGGATACTCCTGTACGACATGATACTACCACTGACTGGACTATGATAGCGGTGGTAGTCCTGGGGCGAGAGCCTGAAGCTAGCGACTGCACCGTCGGCAAAAGCATTCCCGAGTTCGATATCCATTGTGAGCGTTGCAATGGAGAAATCATTCCCTTTAATCCAGATCTGTTTGCTTGCAGCTACAGTTTCATACACAACAAGGCGGGAGTCTGCAACCACTACAGATACACTATCATCACCCTCAGCGTGGATTGGCCGTGACCCTGCTTTATGTTTGCGAATAAAAAAGTCTTCAAAAGTCGGGTAATCTTCAATCTGGGAAGGCTCGAAGTCGTCCATATTGATGTGGAAAAAGTCAACGAAAGCTTTGATTTTGGTCTTCGAGATAGCAGTCCCTTCATCTTCGCCTGTGGTCTCCATTAGCATCCTGGATAAGATTTTAGTTATGTGTAAGCATTCTGACCGCTGTGGACGTTCTTGTTATGCAAGTAAAGCCTCATGGCATGAGTTGTATCCAGCCATTCCGTTAAGGGATTGAACAAGAGAATTAGCTTCAGCTTCTTCCATAGCGGCTGCTGCTCTCGCATCTGATATCCAGTCTTTCTCACGCATGAAAAGATTCTGTGTAAGCAGGTATCTCCAGATAATTGATCCTATCAATACTTATTTTACCTTGCGCTCCACCGTTTTCCAACCCACCTCTCGGTTCTGCACCTGATTATAGAATGTCAATAGGTTTTTTGTTGAATTCGCGTGATGGAATGATTAGTGGGCAACTTACCATTTTAATATAGAAGAGCAGATATTCGGCCAAAGCATGAAAGAACCGGACCAAGCCCATGGCGAAATAATGCTGTTTTGAGTAATTGTTTTTTTAATCGAAGATCAATTAACTGTATTATAAAGCAGATCTTTCTATTCCTTACCTTGCCTTGTGTAGCTCCGATGGTTATAAGGTAGTCTAGGATAGCTGACGTCAAAGTGATCTACAAAGTAACCAACGCATGCATTACGGAGACCTTTCCAACACAGTACAATACTTCGCCGCCTGCACAATTTTAAACATAAGAAACATGTTGGTCGCTGAGAAGAGCATTTACTTGTCTCCTTTGCATTTCAGATTTACGAGGGAACTCCTTGCAAACAAGATCTTCTTTGCTTACCAATTAGCGCATTGAGGAGTTTTTATGAATGATTCTTTCGCACAAAGCGATCTGATGGCAGGCATTGGCCCGATCGCTGACAGCATGACGTGTTTACAAATGTGATTATCCCCCCCCCCCAAAAAAAAAAACAAAAAAACAAAAACTGGGGAGCGAATTATTGTGGCATCATTCCGACGTCAAATTCTCTAACTAGTCTGGCAAAGGTTTATAAAGAGCCCAAGACCATACCAGTTCAGATACGATGCAATCAACCATCCATAACCGATAAACCCGCCTAGACAATCCAATATTATTCAAACATGTCGAATCTCTTCAGCGAGGCTAAGGATGCCACGATGCATAAGCATCATGAACAGCCTAGCCAATCCTCCAATGCTGGACCCCATGACTCTAATGTAGCGAACAAGTTGGACCCTCGTGTTGATAGCGACCGGGGTAAGCTTCTCTTGAGACAGTATGCTTAAGCGGTGAATTGACAGTCCAAAAAAGACAACCGCGCAGCAGGTTCTAGTGCCGGTTACAATGACAATCCACGGTCAACAAACGCCGGCCCTGATGAGTCAAACCTGGCTAACAAGGTTGATGCACGCATTGATAACGACCAAAGTACATTAGTTTCCTCATTCCGTCACGAATAAAGCATTCTAACAAGTACAGGCCAACGCGGAGCTATAGCAGAACGAAACCCTCCCTCGACTAACTACGGTCCTTCTGGGTCTAATCTTGTTGACAGTCACGGCAACCGAGGTAGGAACATCTTCTGTTCAACTCAATGAAAAGACATAATGATACTGAATAAGACATCAGGACAATACGGATCTTGAAAATAGCCATGCTGTTTTAGTAGATATGCACGTGGCTGCTAATAGAGTGAGGCGATTTTGTATTTATTTTCTGAGAATCCGCGAGACAGAAGCATATGATGCTTGGATGACTTAATATTTTTGTTAAGTTTTATGTTGTGCTGTGAAGCATTGATTCTATCTCGAAAGCGATGTCATTTTCTTCTTCTAAACCATGACCCTATAGGAGTCTGAAAATCGAGACTTGTCCAACAGACTCATGCACGTCCTATCAGACGCTGATAACCATTCTTCTTGACGTATAAGTCATATCGACGTCGAAGCTCAAAAATGTCGATGCGACCTAGATTCTGTACCCTCCCAAAAGAGACACGGCATCATGACCAGCTTGGTTGGCCTGGTATTAACTTGTTAGACAATTTTTAGTTTGGTAACCCTAAAGCTTTCGACATGTATCTATCAGAACACTGCGGCTGTTGCAAAACGGGGCTTTTCCTGTTCATCAACGGTTGCTCAAAAAGCCCATTGCACACCTCTTGTATAGTTGAAGAGAAGATGGTGTCATCGATTTGTATATGTTGGCCATCAATACTTCTCTGGTAATGCTAGCATCAATTGATGGTTAAACCTGGAGGCTTGAGCATGAGTTTATGGATTGATTTAGTTATTTCAAAACCACCACTAGATAGCGGAGTCGCCAGTCTAGAGGCTTGATTGCCTGTCTTGCAGACTGTGTGGATGCAGAGAATATCAAATGCTTCGCGTCTAGCTAGTGCCTATCCTATTCAAGTTTTAGCCTGTTTTCTATAACTCCTGATTTCACGATAAAATATTTTTGAAGTCTAAAAAATAGAAGATTAGATATCTATAGATCTTAATTAAAATAAGATAATAATTAGCAAATTATAAAGAAAAGAAGAAATAAAAAAAAAGATAAGAGACTTAATAGTTATTTATATTATATTAATAGAATAGTTATTATGTATAGTATTTACCACGGTAGATACTACCATAAATTTCCCTTCTATTAATAGTGATAATGCTCTGTTAGGGATCTTATAAACTCTGGCTTGAGCACAGACAAGGATCCTGTTTGGAGCCTGAGCCCAGATTCATCATCGCTTTGGAATTGGGATGCACAAATCGACCCTTCACTTGTTCTCGCTGATCGAGATATAAAGGACACAGCGCACGCCGAAACCGACGAATATACTGATCCGCTAGAAGAACAAGAAAACTATTTGATCAATGATATCATATCGAACTTCGATAAACATACTTCGTGGAACAATGCCCGAAGCCCATCAAGTAATGGAAGTCAGGGACGAAACAACTCGACAGACAACACTGCTCTAGGCGAATTCCCTAAACCAATACCGAAGAGACGCAGATTGCGGAAACACAATCCCTCAAATGCATCGACGGTCATTAGCAGAGAAGATTTTGAAGAATTCTCTAAACCTGTCAGGTTTAAATATGGCAGACAAAAAAAAAACCTCGAGCGGAACCGGATAGCAGCTAGCAAATGCCGACAGAAGAAGAAGGGGCACATGATGCTTCTTGAGATACAATACAAAGCACAGTCCGATAAACGAGCAGCCCTCAAAAAGGAGATTACGACGCTACGTGACGAAGCTTTGTGGCTTAACAACGAGGCGTTGCGCCATCCTGAATGTGGTGATGAGCCAATTCAACTTCATCTCGCTCGAATGGCTAAGCAGATTGTGGATAATGACTGGGATGATTGTTCTCAAGGCAGCGACTATTTGTCTAATGACACATCCCTAGGCCCTATCAACTCTGAAGACCGTATTCGTTAATCCTTTATCTTGCATCTTTTACTTTCTAGAGAAAAACTAAACCTTTTACTCTTACACACTCGAAGAAAAAGAAGCTGCAAGTTGAAAAGACACATTCTGTTATGTTTCTTTCAAACCTTTTCAAACTTTTTTCGAGCAAGACTCGTGTGCTTGTCGTCAAGATTGTCATATTTGTCGGGGTTGTCTTAAGTAGGATTCGTACATCACTATCGTTCTGAATATTTGCCCCCTTTTTATGGATTCGTGCCGCCCTTGGCAGAATTGAAGATTGAGGATGGAGATAACTAGACGAGTTCCGTTCATAGAATGCTTCATTTTGCTTCGTTTTAAAACACGAAAATCACAAATAGACATTCTGTTGATGTGCATTATGTATAGGTTAGAGACAATAACTACTTTCGAAAGTTCCTGAATACAAGGAAGATCCCTAGGCATCCCAAACAGGCTCTTCGTGAGAAGTGAGGGTAAAAATTGGTATATTAGGTGTTATTGTGATGAATGTTATTGCCTATAAAAAGGCTTACTCAATATTTATTCTAGTGATATTATGATGATGCTATATGTATTTTATATAGTTCTAGAAAAGACATCCCTCTCTGTTTTGTAGACTTAAGGGAATCTTGCTTGTGTTATTTTTGTTATACTAGCTAGTAAGGTGGATATCGGTTATTGGCTTTAAATTGATTCAATTTAATCTGCACTGAAAGCATGACGAATATGCTGGCTATGGAGTATCCTGGTGCCTCTAACCTCGAGATCCTTGAGCATCAGGATGTGAAGATTTTGAGAGAAATTTTGCCGCTGTTGTACTCTTGCGTGAGTGATAGCGTAAACCTCGCTTTTCAATGACTGATGTTGTTTGATTTGCTAAGGCGCAGTTGAGAAATCGGATTAATGTTGGCAGGAGATTGTACCCGGAGCTGTACGAAAAGTATTTAAAGTAAGTTCTGGGGTAAAGCAAGTATAAATTCCTCGCTAGGGCCTATTCTCTCTACCGAATAAAAGAAAAGGGTTGAGGTTTGACCAACGGAATTGTTAAGGCGTCGCTCATGCTTGTTTGGTGGGAGGAAACGAGGATGTGCCAGGAGAGATAGAGACGATCGTTAGAGTGAAAATGGTCTTTGTTGTGCGAATGCGGCAGTTTTCGAAGATGTAGAAGTCTGTGTGTGTGACATGCTGCTAGAACTTTCTATATTTCCTACTCCATAGCAAGAGACGCGTTACGGAAATTTGGAACAATCATTGTGAAATTATCGAATTATAAACCAAGATTTGAGCCTGTGTTTTATGCGACTCATACAGCCTATTAGTCATACATTTTCAGCATACAAACGAGCAGTAACAGGCTCAAGGCGGTAATTCACTGTTGGATTCCTCCGGAACCGAGAGGAAGATATCTGCTATATAGTCAAATCGGCGCAGCCATCATGCTAGCGACAGTCTCAAATGGAGGCTGCCGGGGCACTTAGGCGATTACCTGACGGAATGAACTTCTCTGTCAGGTTGAATTTAGTGGTCAAGGCAACGCCTTTTCGAGCTGGACGAAGACTCCTCTCACAATTCGCATCTCAGCATCAAAGATGCGTCATAGCTGATTACAACCAGTTTCTTAGATATCTCCCTACTGAAAGCGTTCTTTCGATGGCGAATTGATGTGGCACAATTCCATGGAATCTCCCCGAGCCGAAACCGTAGGCTAGAATCGAACCGCCAGATGATTATCAGAAACACGAAACTCCAGCCTTCAACGCAAGTGACGTCAACAATACCATTGGACTTCTCCTACATCATAGGAGCGGTTTCCATGATGTCTCATGTATATAAAACAGTCGAACTCAGCCGCTGTAGGAGCAAAAGTAGACCAAATTGTTTTGAATGCTACAGCCAATCTAATAATCAACATCCGATATACGAACTAAAATAACTACACCATGTCTAACTACGAAGAACGCTTGGCCGAAGACCTCGAGGAGGACGAGAACGATCCCACCGAGGTCACTGGCACCTATCACGACTCATCCTACGTCACACAGGGCGCAAGTACCATTCCTGTGCAGTCGGACAGCGCGCAGTTTGACGATCCAATGCAGCCGCCCTACTCGAACTCGGATAAGCAGCTTCGTATGGCCCTAGAACCATTTCCCATATACCAGGTCAAGGCTAATCAGTAGTACAGAGCAAGACGAGAAAGAAGCTATTGACCAGTCCAACATCTTGAAGGGAGATCGACTTCGTCATGCTAAGCCTCGCACAGCTAACCGTTACAATGAAGGTCCAGATGAGGACGACTTGCCTGCTGAGTTGAATTCTACTGGAAAATCGTCAACGCGTTGAGTTGTGATTATACTTTTGGGGGTCCCTTAGTGTCCAGGAAAGAAAATGAATCCTGTAATATAGGACTACCCGTTTTTCTTTCTTTTTTTCTATCTGATGAAATTGAAATCATGTATTATACTCAAATATAAAAAAAAACTGTGCGCGTTTTTTATATATACATCATGTGAATCTATCCACCATAGCTTGTTAAAGATCTGATGTGTCCGTATGTGACCATCGATAATACGGATTTTGATCTACGCTTCAGTTAAGAGGCTGGCCGTCACAGTTCATCGTGACGCATCGAAGATGAGCGCTCGCGTTGGTTGCACTCATAGGTCCACCAGTCAAAGGGTGCCATACAGGAAAAAAAGTGCAGAGTAATGCATACACATACATACAGTGCAACTCAGCATCCTCGGCCATGGAAATGTTGCCGTCATCTGGGAACCAGCTATTGAGGGGGGCTCTTCGCCGTTGTGCCTCATAATCTTTGATTTGGCATGCTTGTTTCAATCCATGACTTCGACACCGCTGGCATGGACCCTGGCCACTACACTTGGTCCTTTGTATTGCGCATTGAATGAACATGACTCGCAATCACTACGTAATTGGAGCTTGACGAAATGTGCACCCGCACTGTTGTCATCACCATGTCTCTACCAGCCAAAACGCACACAATGTGACAACCATGGTAGACACTAGAAACGAGTACTCGTACAAGTTCATTGGCAGAAAAATCGCTATTTTCAGCGCAGCTACAAGTGGCCCACCGACACTTCAGCCTATCCCCCATGCTTTACAACATATGGCCCACTGATCGTCCCGCTTTCGTTACTCATCTACGAGCAACTACGTTTGGCAGCGTCTCCATGTACGACTAGTCGCACCGAAAATCTCCCTGATTAGATAGTGTTATATCATCCTATGATTGAACCGTACCTAGTCATAATGTCGCGATGCCCAACGAAGCGCTCGTAAAGCCTATTTACGATATCTTATAGATTTGTTGAGAGTTGCTTTGGGGTGATTTGCCGCCTATTGAATTGTATGGTAAGAAGACATGGATACTTTACGTGCACGCAGAGAGAGAAGTAAGCGCATATAGACCTCTGTTCCCATAGAGAAAAGTCCCAGTGCGCGTGCCCGACAAGTTCTTCAACACATAATATCTAAAATCGGTACCTCAATTGAAACTCGTGGTTCTATGAAACTATAGCCAATCTACTCCGTACCGGCACGTTATGATCGTCCTTGGGTTGCGGCCACCCGCTCAACTCGAGCCCTTTTCTGAAAAGCAGGCAGTGAGTGGATCCGCCAAAGTGAAACATTCCGATTTCCTCCCCTTTCTTCACTCTCTGCGCCTTCTTCACTGTGATCTCGCATGTGGACACCTCTGCCATGCCAACACCGATGAATGCCACAAGGCCAATAGCGGGGTCATCGGCTTCAATAAAGATTATCGCTCGCGTCGCCGTTGCAGTGAGATATCCCTGAGCAGTCGCTTCGCCAGCCATGTCGATTTCATGTGCGTCAGGGCTTCCAAGGCCTTCAAATAACGGCTCTGAGTAGTACGTCCCGTCAATTACGTAGGCATTCACGATTGTGCCGCCTACTGGGGCGTGCCAGCGATGGTAGCTCAGTGCACTGAGAAAGGCCTGATAAACTGTTCCCCCAACAAACTGATCCGCCAAAGGATCGTGCGCTAGCATGTCCACTATGGAATACGGCTGCCCCTTGATCCAGAAGTGGTCGCGCGCTTTCACATTTCTAGCGATGTTGTATAGTCGCGATTCGCATGCATTCGCAATGACCTTGGCGTTGTCCGGCTCGGCGACTGGCCGAGCACTTTCGCGGAATTTCCGCGTAAAAAAGTCGTCCCACGATTTGAAGCCATGATACTCCGCGTCTGGGTCACACACGAAAATTTGATCGAAAGAGTTGGAAGTGGTGCCAACGTTTGCCACAGCTGTCAAGTCGTTCGCGCCTTGCTCGCTGAACCATCCCGTGGGAGAGTTATCGAGAACATAAGCGGATTCGGGTGATTTTAGGTAATCGCCCCATGCATTGAGAATCTTTTTCAATATTGCGTTCACATCGGGGTCAAGAAAAGCTGCATATCCGCTCGGCGTGCCCATCGGCCAGTCGAGAATTGCATTGATGGGCAGCCCAACTAGACCTACACGATGCGATTTGTCGTTCCATGAAGGTGCACTTGTCATGATATGATTAAGAATCTGAATCATATGATGATAGTCACGAATCTGTGGATGGCCGGTGGGAGTGTCCCGATATGGTTTCTTCTTGGGAATCTGCTGGAACATAGATTGAAAAAGCATATAAACGCGTGTATTTTTCTCGATCAGGTCTGTAAATTCGCTGAGTACTTCATGTAGTTGCTGCGGACTTCTCTCGACGTGAGCTGCGATGCTTTCTAGCCAGTCACGGTGGGCACGATGATCGCTTGGTAGCCATTCTCCTACTCTATAGAGGCAAACTAAGTTAGAATCTAGCTTAGTAGCGCAAGAAAGCTAGCCCGGGACCAATACCTATGGATATGATGTTGCGCAGGGACGCGGTCGTGACTACCAGCCATCTTGAGTGAGATTGACAACTTGCTGATTGTCAAAATGGATTCTATCGGACAGTCAACTCGGCCATTCCATATCAAGGCAGCCGGCTACAGTAGAAGTCAAATGTAACCTATTTATATGTAACTATCATGAACTTGCTCTCAGGCCACAATTGTCAGCTTGATTGTGGTTCAATCGCTTTGCTAGTCAATGACGCCCCGGAAACGTAATTTGCCACATCTTTTACATTTGCATTATCCTACCAAGGCTATTAGCGTACTACTCAAGCCACTACTACGTTCAATTCAGTTTCAATAAATTTGAAAATGGACTGCATTAGCTTGCTCCCACTAACGCAGCAGATGGAAGAGATCCGAGTTGCCAATCCGCGCTACTCTTGACCAAACGCCCATTAGCTTCCTATAATTCGGAAAGGCTAGGCTTGTAAAGTAGTGCTATATGGAACAAATGACGCTTAATTGTCTTGGATAGGTAGAGATGTCATTTAGATAGAACTTTGCCAAATCACAAATTTACTTGTAACTCATGAACTTTTTACGGTTATTTGAAACGGTGGCGTCTTTCACCTGGGCGCCGATCGCTTCCCGTTGGTGTTGGACTTGGTCAAGATTATATTTAAAAAGCGATTTAACAAGCTTTTCTGCGTGCCCTTCAATTGTCTGTGGCGAATGCGTGAATTGAAGGAGAAATTCTCCGTCAGGAAATCAAATCTCCAACCAGTTGACATCTTCATATACGGATGCATTAACGCGGGGCAGCTCCACACATATTTCGCCGATTCAGTACGTCAATCATGCAAAATCAGACTCTATTGTTATCTACTACTACAGTCGTGCTCATGTCATTTCTCTGATTTTTCTAAGGCTACTTGATACCTAATCAGATATGACGTTGCTTCTAGAAAAGAAGTGGTATCAACCAGCGAGTTCATGTCTGATCTAGCACATGAAGAAGTTACGTCAGTCGCATGTGGTTTCTAGTTGTATCGAATCCAAGATATATATAAGTACTGACTTAATACGTCTTTTGTACATCTTTTACCAACCACAATTTGCAAATGGAAACCCATCTCTCAGCCCCATTGAATTATGGTGGAAAAGGCACGTTCCGACTTTGATACATCCACTCATGGTAAGGAATCTCAGGTCGCGTTGCATTATCCTTACCATATAGCATCTGTTGATGATATCAAGGAAGTCTACCAGAAACCTGTCTCTTCTGTCTGGATGATCTAGGGCCGAATGCATGTTACCGCCAGTTAGCATGTGAGCATTACTTTCACTCCCCCTGCATAAATGACTGGGCGAGTCATGGAGGGAATGTTTGCCCACTCTGCCGTCAACACTTGGGATCAAATCCATGGTCGCGTACGGAATGTTCTACAAGACATTCTCAGTCTTGCAAGATGAGTCATAAAAAAGGTGTTGTCAGCCAGGTCAAAGACTTTTTCATAAGGAAAAGATAAGAATGCCATCGATAATTCGTCCAATACTCCGAAGCGGATATCTATCAAGAAGGGATAATGAAAGATTCGAAGTGTGAGCTCAAGAGGCCTTAAACTTGAAGACAAAAACGTCAGCTGTAGCGGAATGAAGTATCGTTCCTGCGTCTGGGTGATAAAGTGCTCTGTCGACCACTATAATTAAAATGTTTAATTGAAAAGTCAGTCAAGCCACAGGTATTACTGGGATTTAGTACGTTACTCCCTTGCCGGTGCAGAGACGTTTGGCAGAATCATGCCTCGAGGTTTAAGCATAAATGTAGATTGATTATAGTTTCTTTGGCAGCTTTAACACAGCTGATGTAAATAGCATAAGCATATACTAGAGTTTAGCTTCCAAAGGCATTTCTAAGTAGCTTTTTACAAGTCTGAAGCTTAATAAGACGAGTAAGCGGCGCTTATTTACACCTAGAGGTTTATACTAGTTCTTTACGAAGAGTGTATATCCTTGTTGTAGTCTATAGATCAAGAAGATTGATGTTGTTGGAGGAGACGGCCGAGGATTTGGGTCTGGCTCTCGCAGAACTGGTTCTTCGCTCACGCGGGTGCTGACGGCCATGTATGTGATTTACATGGTTGTTTGAACTGTGTATATCCGCCAGTTGACTTAAACTGTTCTTGGTTTTTCGTGATGTCAGTAGTGGGCTTGGCTCCACACCACAGTGCAGTACATAATAAATTAACTATGTGCCCCAACTGGGGTTGACGGAAGCAGCTCTGGTGGACCCTTTCCTTCGCCCCCCTCGTCCGGCTTCCGCCCCGTCTGTTTCTCTACTTGCCACTAAGACTGTCTCCTAAACCCTGCCAGTTTCGAGTCGGCATTTTGACCAATCCAATGGGATGTCCTCGCGTGTGTTTCTAGCAATAGGCGGTCAAAGCAAGTAATAATATTATATTTTAGCTGGACCAGCCATTAGAAGAGGTCTTGCCACTGAGTTGCTAAATACTAGAAAGCCTATTGGAGAATTCATATTGCTCCTATCCACTTCTACTATTTCCTGTTATAGGCAACAGTCTATGGCAGTGCTATACCAATGACGAAAAAGAGATCCTAGTCTAGACCTGTTGAGCCCTGTTTTTATTTTGTTTTCGAAAGAATAAGGAACTTCACGATCCAAAACCTTTCCTACTGTCTATATTTCTCAAACTAGAGACTTGATTCCCTGTCTTGCAGGCTGTGTGACGTGCAGAGAATATTAAGTGCTTCTGGCCTGGCCAGCGACTGCCCTGTTTCACTTTTGGCCTGCCTTCTACGACTCCCGATTGCACATCAGACTATTTCTGAAGTCTAGAAAACAGACGATTGGAAACGTACGTATACATCATACTGGCAGAATAGTCATTATATGCGGCTCTGGCGTTCACCACAGTCAAACCAACAAATATAATTATTATTTTATTACAGAGCTCAGATAAAATAAGCAGGGATTTTAATACTAAAACTCCTAAGAGTTGAGATAGAATAGATACTGTGTATTGCAAACTCCTACTATGATCAAGAGTAAAGATAGGGTGATTTGCTTGCATCTGTACACACAATCTTGAGTGAGCGTAAGGATCGCATATGAATACATAGTAAAATGTGGTGCTTGTAGGCTGTGCAGTTGTCCTGGCACAGAGCACATTTTTCATTTGCGGGGTGTCTTCCGGTTGGTTGAAAATAAGGCCCGCTTGCCTGCCGTATGTCTAATACAATCAATCCGACCTCTGCTACTAAAGGGAAAAGTTTTCATCTACGTATGTTGGGGCAAATAGATACTACTATGTAATTGAGACTTGACATAACCTTGTTTTTTTTCCCCTGATTACAGGTAAAATTCTGACACAGAATAAAAGAACCAACAGAATAAGACTGCAAACCGCCAACAAACATAAGGAATACAGGATCTGCACAGACCTCATAGAACCCAAGTTCCCGACGAAGGGCCCGCAGAGTCAACCCGTAGGATCCAACGGGTCCCGAGCGTAGTAGAGCATTCATTGGTTACATCCTTGGTATGGGGGGCTAATTATGTAGATTTTAAGGTCTACGACGGGTGGGATGGACCATCAGCTTTTGGCCATCTACTCGATCTATAAAAAGCTTACTTAATAATTATTTTAGTGACATCATAAAGAAGCCACATACAGCTTATACATCAAAAGCTCCATTTATAGGTACAGTTATAGTGCTAGACCAAAAAACAATAGTTCACAGAGAAAGACCTCTACCTCTATTTTACAGACTCAAAAGAATCTTACTTGCACTGTTATTTTTACTATACTAGCTAGAAAAATAGATATCAGTCATTAGCTTCCAAATTGATTCAATTCAACCTACACTGAAAGCACGACGAAAATGCCGGCCACGGAGTATCCTGGTTCCTCCAACCTCGAGATCCTTGAGGAACCGGATTGGACGAAAACACACGGCCATCGCGTTGGTATACGCGGACGCGATGCTCGATTCATTGGGTTGACTCACGGCGGGGATGAAAAGGCACAGGAGCTGGAAGAAGTCGCAGAGGCGAAACTCAGTGAGCTTCGCGAGAAAGCCAAGCAAGGGAACTTGCTTAATGTTCAGGATATTATGGAAAAGCAGATTGTGAATTAATCCCTGATACACCACACACGATACTATAAGGATGGCTGACTTACCATAACAAGACTTCCATTTAGAGGAACCGCGTGTGCATCCCAAATATTAGCGATATGTTCTACACATAACAGAGAGTTTCATTAAGCAGAAACAGCTATAGCCAATTAATAACCACAAAAAAGAGGAAATAGAGAGAAAAATAAAAAACAAAGCATAAGAGGAGTGGAAGCTAAAGGATAAGGGACACAAGAACACGCAAAAAGAAGATCAGAGTAACCAAGAGGAGAAAAATAATAAAGATAGACAGGATAAAAAAACTAGTTAGAAGGAAAGACAAGGTGGTAAAGAGAATAAGGATACAAAGCTAAAACTATTACTAGAAGAGGAATTACTACTTCAATCCCTACATTATAAACAGAAGTACTAGTCATTCATAAAGAATAATAATAGAAAGAGTCACTGCCCCCTTAATAAAAACATTCTCCCTGAGCAAATAGATAAGGCAGACCAGTTCTTCTTAGATAATTGGATTCTCCATAGTAACAAATTGATTCATCTTATAAGGAAGCATCCTTTAAATGTAAAAGTGTCTCTAACTATTCTCTTTAATACTAGACTTATCACACCATCATTAATTCACCATGTTCAAAATCATAAAGCTATTCCACATTTACTCTAGAAAACCTATAAGCTTGAGATTACTGCTGGCAAGAGATTATTTTTAGGATAAATAAGCTAAAGAATTGCTTTCCTAGCATTAATATCCCAATCTTCCTCACATGTGATAGCAACCATAGGAAAAAACTTAATATGGTCAAGAAAACAAAGGGCTTCAATTACACTATTGCTGCCAGTAGATATACCTATTAGAAGGGAATATCTCTATATGATATGCTACTAGAAGCAGATATATAGATTTATATAGAGAAAGCTTCCTACAAACACTACTATATTAATTATAAAGGCGCTGATGAGCTTAGCAAAAGAAAGTATGCTATATACATTCCCCTCAAATATGTCATAGATTCAACCAATAATATGATTCTCACTTATGAGATAAATAACAATCCAATCCCCCTAGATCATGGCTATCTACTACATCTCATGCTTCCTAGCTAGATAGGAGCACAATCTATCAAGTGGCTAACAAGGGTCTAGATCACTAACCAAAAGAATAATAGCCATTATTATATTTATAATAACAGACAGCTGCCCAATTTTATAACAGACCCTAGCTCAGAAATTGTAGAGGTTATGTACCATCATCCAAGTATCCTATACAATACATAGATACTAAACTCTACTATTATTTAGCCAAGTCAGGGCGAGCAGATCAACTTGATTGATATGAATAAAGGCAAGATTTACAGGGTCAAGGGGCTTATATATAATAGAAACAGAAATGAAATTACTTGAGTGGAAATAAATTTGGATGGGGGAGAGAATTGGCTATACTGTGTCTGAAAGATGATTTTAGCAAATATGCTCTCTTGTCTTAGTTTCTTACAATTAAGGATTACTAGTTTCCCGAAGCACCACTTCAGCACAGTAGAAAGTTTTAGACCTGGCTACACTAGCATATTGACCTGGATATTAGCAAGCTTATCCGGGCACAGAGCATACTAGTTCATGCAACTGATGAGCAGAGAAATACACAGCCTCTAAAACCTATATAGAATACCAAAGGGTAAGACAGTCTCATAGATTATACTAGTCTACTGCTAACCCACATTTCATATATAACCTAGGATGATGAACAATTGCTAGTATAAAGTAAAGCCTGAAATATTTGAGAGTATAGATGAGGAAGAAGCATATCTGCTCTTCTGACACCCTGTTGAGCCGGGCAATGGTACAAATGGATGGATGGAACCATCGACTGAAGAGAAGATGGCGGAAATCAAGCGGAAAGCATCTGCTCCCCAGAAACAATTCACTCGGCAGGAGATTGAGAAACATCACGAGGAAGATGATTGCTGGATTATTATCGATGGCAACGTATATGATGTAACCGATGTCCTAAGCTGGCATCCTGGTGGCAAGGGTCCTATTATGGCACACGCCGGCGCTGTTCACATGAACACGACTGATGAATTTATGAGTATTCACGATGACTTTGCTCAGAGCAAGTTGAAAGGTGGGCCGAACCCTCATGATAGAGTTGACTTCAAGTAAGCATGTGGGCTGTTAGAGGTTTACTAATCACAGTATCGAGTGCATCTTGGGCAAGGTAACCGAAAAGGCAATGGGTCACATGAAAGAAGCAGCGCAGCAGAAGAAGGAAAATAATTCACAGGCTGGCGAGCAAAGCTCTGATATAGCTCTGAATGAACACCGGTGAGTCACATTTGGCCGCTCAAAACGCTATAACAAGAGATTGACTCTTGTAGGTGGACTCAAGCAAAATTGGTCAAGAAGAAGCGCTTGTCGGACGATACACAACAGTACACATTTAGACTTCCATACCCAGCCAAAAAGCTTGGGTTGGAAACAGGCCAACATGTTCAAGTTGGCTTTCACTTCGAGGATCGACTTGTTATTCGACCTTACACACCTGTACGTCCAATTATGGATGAAGAGGATGATGGTACTTTTGACTTGGTTGTAAAAACATATTTCCCTGACGAAAATCAACCTGGTGGCACCATGAGTAATATACTTGATTGCCTCCGGAAAGGTGAAGAGATCGAAGTCAAGGGGCCTTCAGGCGGACTTCGATATTTAGGACATGGCCGTTTTGCTATTGATGACAATGACTACACGTTCGACAACATTACTTTGGTCCTTGGAGGATCAGGCTTGACTCCAGGATACCGAATTATTGCACGGATACTACAGAGCAAGGATGATAAGACAAAGCTCAGAGTCATCGATGCAAACAAGTCTGAGAAGGATATTCTGATGAAAAGAAAGCTTGAAGAGTTCTCGAAGAGCCATCATGACCAATTTAAAATTGTGCATGTGCTTTCTCATCCTAGCGACAATTGGAAAGGCCTCAGCGGCCACGTCAGTGAAGATGTAATTAGACAACATGCTTTTGAGCCCAGCGAAAAGAATGTAGCGCTTCTTTGCGGCCCACCTACGATGATTCAAAAAGCTGCATTGCCTGCTTTGAAGAACTGGGGCTACGATGAGGACCGCAACTTGTTCGGCTTTTAATGCTTGACTATTCATTAAATGTCTTGTAATCCCTCGACCAACTGGAAAAAAGTAGATGAAATTCAATGTATCATATCTAGCCATTCCTTTGTATAACAATTGTTAATTAATTTCGACTTATAAAACAGGAACTTTGGAGATAATGTAAGCATCATCCATACTGGCTGGTATATAATGTCTGCATGACGACATGGAGGAGCAAGCCTGCGAGGAGTAGGGCTTTGTTTCACCTTACCTGGAATAAAATGCACCAAATATCTGCAGCTGTTACACAATTTTATACAAGATGCAGGCCAAACCATCTAGCTAATTACCCTCCCTCACGAATTTATATTAGTTAGTTCCTGATTATGTCGATCATTTGAGAGCCTTAAGTTAGTGGGGATTCATTGTAAATGCCAAGAACGTGTTCATTCAACTGCGACGTAACCTAACTTGGAGCGCGTAGTCGAAGATGATGTCATTGACTTGGTGTTATCCTATGTTATCATCTGCATGACATGACTCTTGGAATGCCAGCATCATTGGATGAATACGTCCGGTTGCTCTGAGGGGGAAAGCATACATAGATGACGGACGACTTATGATGCTTCCGTCTCACTGAAGGCCCGCTGCGTGCCTAACTCACAACCTCCACTGCCTCAACTGCAAAGCCCCTTAGATAGGTTGTTTCAACATCCAATAAATATGTTGCTAACACAGAATCACTCGACAAAACGTATCGCAGCCTCTCTGACAGCATCAAGACGCATACTCAGCCCAGCGACCACAACAAGTAGAGCAAGCATACATCCGGGTTTAATTGTCAAAGGCTTCTCAAGCGGCTCTTCACATTGTAAAAGCCCTAAAATATCGCCAAAAGATTCTTATTCGCACACAGAGCTTAAACCCGAATCTCTACAGAGCGCCTATCCCGATTTTAGCTTGCAAAACAAGGTTTACATTGTTACAGGAGGCGGCCGAGGACTTGGGCTGTCTCTTGTTAAAGCCATGGCCCACGCAGGTGCTGAAGGTCAGTACGTGATGATCTACCTGACTTTAAAAGGCACTTCTCACTGAAATCGGTGCCAGTTCACTGTATTGACCGCCTGGCTGCTCCGCACCCAGATTTCCTTACTGCGGCGGCGAATATGGGGCAGGGGGCGATGAATTATCATTGTTTGGATATCCAAGACACTGAGAAATTGCGCAATACTTTCTCAGGTATCGCAGACCAAGCCAATCGGTTGGATGGTCTGGTCGCAGCCGCGGGCGTTCAGAATGTAAAAGACGCTATAGACTATACGGCAGCCGATGTGGCCGACGTCATGAGAATCAACTTCACGGGTGTTTTAATGTCTGCGTCCATGGTCGCCCGGGAGATGATGGCCCGTAAATGTCACGGGTCAATGGTCCTGGTGGCCAGCATGTCGGGCATGGTCGCCAACAAGTCGCTGCGCTGCGCTGCCTATAATGGCTCCAAAGCAGCAGTCATGCAGCTGGCGCGCAGTCTTGCTATGGAATGGGGACCGACCGGTATTCGCGTTAATTCTCTTTGTCCTGGTCATATTCTCACGCCCATGTTACTCGAAAATTTTGAACAAATTCCAGGCTTGAGGGAAGTTTGTGAGAAGGAGAACATGCTCGGGCGCCTGGCCACTCCCGAGGAGTTTACGGGCGCCACTATCTTCCTTTTATCGTCCGCTAGCAGCTTCATGACAGGCAGCCAGTTGGTCATCGACGGAGGACACACGGCATGGTAGGCTAGAGGTGCATGAGGGGGCCTCGTACATCTATCAAGCCTAAGTGGATCTCGGTCTCGCTGAATGAAGGGAGCTATGTTATGTATAAGTGTTTGTCTGTGTGTCTCTGTGTATGCAGGACGCTCTTGAAATATTCGAAGTTCCATTTAGTGGGGTGACTAGTATAGCTTGTACATGTCTACGAGGCTGGTTTATAAGATACATGCAAAGGACCACATACAGTCAAGCCTTATACGTGAACTGTGTAACGATATCGCTTAATCATCGTGTTTAACGGCGGACCCGCCATAACGAGAATGCGGTGGACTGGTGACAACTGCCCTATTCGGCTGGACAATGCTAGTATTCTTAATATCTATCAGCTTTTATGCCGCCACAAAACAAGACTGCAGTGATATTTATATTTGTCGATAATACATGGCTCATTGTGTTGTTACTCTCGCTGGAGCTTTAAAATCACGCTACACAGTCAAAAGACGACAGCTGTACTGTAAAGTAGCAAAAAAAAAAGCAGATAGTAAATCAATAAACTTAAGATGTTTAAAAGACTGCTGCCGAGCGTGTTACTGTTGTTCGATGCTAGCAGAGAGAGCGGAAAGAAAAGTCTCTCCCCATTTCATGCTACAACAGTATTAGCCCTTGCCCTATCATTTTTCAAAAGAAGCCTTGAGTTTAATTACCTTGTGTGGGTGTCGATGAATTCACGCAAAGTGGAATATCGTTTACCCCTCTCTTCCTGACTCATGTTGATGGCTTGGTAAATAGCATGCGCGATATCCGAGGCGCTGGACGGGTGAAAGAGAATGCTTCCTTGATGGAGGAAATGTGCTGTACCTGCCAGCTCAGAAAGAACCAGAACACCGTGCTGATCCCCCTGACAGGCGATAAACTCTGATGCAACGAGATTCATACCATCTCTGCGAGAAGCAATGAGACAGACATCCGCCACACTATACAAGGCCGTAAGTTCGGAGAACGAAACTGAGCCATGTATGTAGATCAAAGGGACTGCGTCCAGGGAATCTACGCACATAAGAGTCAGCATTGTCACTGCTAGCAACCCAAAGCCGAAACTTTACTATGTGCTCCACAAATGCGGCCTACAAGAGTCTCCAGCTCGGTCTCCAGCTCCTGGTACTCTTTGACATCTTCACGGCTGGGCACCACCACCTGTATGAGAGTGATTTTCTTTTGAAGCTCTGGATGGTCCTGTAACAAAAGCTCGTAGCCAGCAAGCTTCTGAATTAGCCCCTTGGCATGATCCAATCGGTCTACACCAACAATAACCATTTTATCTTGGTAAGTCTGCTCCAACTCTTTGATCTTGTGGATTACATCTGGTGCCTTGAGTGCATCGTCAAATTTCTGTGGATTTATCCCAATCACAAACGAGTCGATACGGACACGGTGACTGTTGTAACTAATTTCATCACCTCCGGCTTCATTGCGTATTTGCCTATCATATGATAAATATCAGTGACTGTCGGAAGTTATAGAAAAAGGGGGGGGGCAATGGTCATATACAAGATGCGCTCACAGGCGTCTTTGAAGTTGTGCTTGTAGTCGTCCGTGTGAAAGCCTATCACATTGCTTCCAAGAACTCCCCGAAGAAGCTCTTCGGCAACCGGAAGCGCGCGCCAGAAATCTGGCGCAGGGAATGGTGTGTGAAAGGTGAAGCCTATTGCACAGCGCTTGCCCTGTTGCGCTAGTCGAGCACGCAGCAGCCCTGGCAGTAGCATTAGATGATAGTCATGTACCCAGATAAGATGACCGTCGCGTGCCTCCTTGGCCACTCGGTCAGCAAAGATCTCATTGACGCGTTGGTATGCTTGCCAAGGCTCGTCCTCAAAGTTCACTCCGGACTGGTAGTGGAGAATGGGCCAGAGGATGGCATCTAATAGCAGTAGCTTAAGCAACAGCGTAAAGCAGGCGCATCAGTGAATGAAATATCAGGTTGAGCTTACTGGAGAATCCATTATAGTGTAAATCGGCCAGCTCAGCGTCGAGAAAGATGCCGAGGGAACCCTTCTCGCTGAGAGAGACCTCCGCGGCATGCTGCTCCTGGGCATCTTCAAAAGTGACGGCCGGCCAGCCCATCCATCTAAAGTCAACTTTGGCGGCAAGACCTGACAAAGCAGTCACTAGACCGCCACTGGACACCGTTGTTGTGATCTTGTCATGCTCTTTCTTGACAGATAAGGGCAGGCGATTGGAGACCACAATCAGCTCCCTTTTGCTCACTTGTCCAGTTGCCATGGGCGGTGTCTTTTGAGCTAGATGAGCGAAGTACACAGTATTACAAATGATATGCAAGTAGTTTGCGCAGCAGTAGATGCCGAAATAATATCATTATCCGGCAATGGCTGTTGTTTCCAAGTCTTGAGGCATATATATAGGGATATATGGACCCTGGTGTCAGTATCCTTTTTGTTGTCTACCTTGATTTACAGGCCTCAAGCAGCCACACCCCCACATAGCCGCTTTTTTCAAGTTCATATGGGCGCATCTCGACCATTGCTACCATAAGCTCGTCGCTTCTAGGCGACGCAAGACCGGGGAGGCTGAATCGCCAAGCATCTAAATCCTGATTGACCCAATGGATCTAATGACGAACCGATGACTACATGCATATGTCGGCCCTTCGCCTGTTCTTAGGTATCACTCTTAAACCATCAATACCGCCGTCATTGTTATCAGCATTATCATCATCTATCTTATTGTCTCAAAATGGCTGAAATCAAGGACAAGAACGGCAATGCGATCCATCTAGGTGATCATGTTTACACCAAGATACGCGGGGGCCGACACGAAGGAGAAGTACTGTTTATCCAAACCAGTTCCATCCCACTACGGTGGAAGAAGAACAACATAAGCTGACTTTCCTTTCGTAGGTCGAGAAGATAGTGATGAAGCAAGAAGAAGCAGAAGAGGAGGGTGTCAAAAATCCGCCCAAGGTAGGGGACATGCCTGTAGATCTTTAAAATCGGACAATGTTTTATTAACCATGTCAGGTGCTCTTCCATGACCAACGGGGGAAACGTGTCGCTCATAATCCAGAGACGCTAGAGAAAATTAACGATTAGGCGAGTGCGTCTTCTCTCTCGACACTGTTGGACTATGCCTTTTCGATGTTCTTCCTGCATATGACGCTGTATCTTCAAATATGATTCATTCCTTATGAACCATATCTTCAGTAGGTGTGCTGTGCAGCTTCAAACTCGTAAGTATGACATCATCGTAATCAATGACGAAGTCATATTATATGTAAAATTCATCTAATAGATCACATCTAGCTTGCATCGCGGATTGTAATTCATTACATTAAAGTCCAATTTTGCAGCACAAAATGCAGTCTGTTCTACAGCCAGTACTAGGTCCGAGGAAAGAGGCCCAGGACCTCAGTGGCAGAGTCGCACTTGTTCTAGGAGGGCCCTTGGGCATCGGGTTAGCGTATCTGCATTACTACCGTGTCTACAGCTCGCTAAACGCTCTTTCTCAATCAGATTTGAAATAGCACGAGCCTTTGTACTGAATGGCGCACGAGTCATTATGGTCAACCGCAGGAAAGATCAGGGCCAGGAGGCAATCGACCAGATCAAGCGCGAGGCAGGGGAAGACGCTCCAATCGAGTGGCTCTCGTGTGATTTGGGTAGTCTAAAGCAGATTAAAGAGACATTCACTGCTTTCCGCGAGCGCGAGCAATTCCTTGACCTGGTATCTTTAGAATACATCATCATCTGACGACTGTCTGCTGACGTATCTAGCTGATCTGTTCCGCCGGTATCAACGCGAACCAGTACGGCGAGACAGACGACGGAATCGACCGCCACTTCCAAATCAACTGGCTGGGACAGCTGTATGTGTGCAATGTATTGTATCCACTGCTACGACAGACAGCCCAGGAGAGCTCCCGGCCGGCGCCGCGTATCGTGTGGGAGAGCTCTGAGCAGCACAGAATGGCACCGGCGGCCACGCACTTCGCATCATTGCAAGAGATCAACGACCCAAACGTCGGCAGCCTGGCGCTGTACGCCCGCACCAAGTTGGCCATCATCCTGGGCGTTAAGTACGGCCTGGTGGAGAAGGTGATTCGCCCTCACAAGGACCGTATCTACGCGCTCTCCGTGCATCCCGGTGCCGTCGATACCGCTATGCAACAGCAATGGAAAGATGCTTACCCGGGAATTGTCGGCCGGCTGCTCACTACCACCATGCGGGCCATCAGCCGGAACCCCGAGCAGGGGGCGTGCAGTGCGCTCTATGCCGCCATTAGTCCAGAGGTCGAGGAGCGCGGATGGAACGGCTACTACCTGACGGATCCAGGTCAGCTGGGCAAGGAATCAACGCAGGCTTCAGATCCGGAACTGGGTCACGCTCTGTGGAATCTCAGTCACCAGATCATTCAGGAGAAGTTGGGGGAAGAGCTCAGTTGGTAAAGCTTTTAGACTAATAGCAGTGTGCGGAGCTGCTAGTTAGGGCTTTAGACCTGATTATTCCGAGACTATCATCGTTAGCAAGATGGCTTGTATATGGCTGCGCAACATAGCGCTCGTAAATGAAAAATCCTCGATGAGAAAATGTAGTAAGATTAAAAGATACAATATAGAAGCCTTGTTCATGAGCAGCACAGTCCCTCTTGCCTCTGTGATACGGGAACTGGAGCGTTCATAGATGGGCTTTTCTGGTGACAGTAGCTGATTATGGACACTTTCCCGTTTCTTTATAAGTAGTCTTCCTGTCTTATCCTGTGGAAAATACCTCTCTGTAATACATCTCGTAGACCTCGATTTTGGTTATTTGGGAGACAACATTGTATATAACCAACTGTACATTTCCTTCTTGTTCAAAGGGCACATCAAATCTCCTGCGACCAGCCAGCAAGTTAACTGTTGATTGTTTCGACAAAAAACCAGTTCATCTGGGGCTAGTAGGATCTTCTCCTTATCGATCTTCTCCTTATCCAGGCCAGTTCAAATTACTTCAGCCGTCTCCTTTCCCGAATCTTCCAGAATAGCGAACCCTGTAATAGTCAGCTCCTTTCAGTTCGTTTTCAAGAGAATTTAGGCGGGCGCTAACATCATACACGCCCCGAAGATCTTCTTTATAGACTTTTCCGTCCCTTTGAATCAGAAGCCAAGTTGTCCCCCATTCAAAGAATGCTGCTCCCCACTGATTTGTTGGTCAGTAATTAAGTCGCTTCTGCGAGTGATTTTGGACAATAAGTCTCTTACCCCAAACGGATCAGCAGCACAACGATGACCGTGCATGAGTTTTAGAAGTTCTCTCAGCGTTAACGCGCCATCACTGTCGCCATCAAACTTGGAAAAGATGTTCTCAAATTGCTGCGGAATGAAGCGGCCTTCCGGATCGTAGGTCCCGCTGTCCGAACCATGCTATGAAATTACTCAGTCATAAGTAAGAGGATGGCATGATAGATCAAATCCGAGGTAGGCGCACCTTTGCTTTGTGCACGCTAGACACATAGACTCGAAACCACGGGTCCGGAAACCAAGTGTATGCCAAGCGGGTCGGGTACGAGAAATTGATGTTAATAATGAGGGCGGCGAGAAGCGAGAAAAGGATGTTGAATCCCAATTGGCGGAAGCCATTGTAGACATCCCACGGATATATTTCCCCATCTTCATCTGGGTCCCAGAATAAAATGTGTTGTTGAAGTGTGGTCTACCATTCGTTTACTCAATAACATTAACAAGCTTCGCCTTAAAATAGAGTGAAGAGCAAATAAAGTCGAAATACACACATATTCTTTCACCTTGTTCCTCCACTCTTGCTCCCCGTCCGGCTTGTCTACTGATACTGCCAAATTGCTGCGGGACAACCCGGGATTTTCAATGAACTGGTCGGTGAAGGTGGCTGGCAGACGCTGAGACGTGACCTTGGACTTGGCCGCAACCACCTTGATGCCGCCGTCCTTCTTGCCCTTTTTGATGTCGGTGATTTGCTGCTGGCCAATGGCAGTAGCACTCAGTGACTGATAATCGGTATAGGACGGCATTGCTTCGACTTGTGTGGAAGTGTTATCTTGATAGTGAGGAGAACAAAGGACACTCTTACGGCAAGGCTTGCTGTTTAACCACCACATATTTTATAGTCTTGTTATCTCGCAGCCAACTTGTAAAAACAAATGGTCTTCATGATGACATCATCTGAATGGCGAACGGGCTGATTAGACTAGTAGTCTACTAGTAGTAGTTTGAGTCTTTGGAAATGGCAAGTTTCACTCTGTTTCATTGTCCTCTTTACCTCCCATTTAATTATCAAAGTTATAATCTGTGGTATTGAGCGGTTCCATGGCTGCGCGACCTGAAACTCTCCATACATCCAGACTCCAAACACAATTGTTTCACCTCGGTCCTCTCTGATGTAATTGGTAATGCTGTCAGTTACCGTAGTTTAGATAGCATAGAAATAGGTGTAAATCCCATGAGCTCGTTTGGACCTGCTATCAACAAGGGAAGATCTTACCATATCGGACATGTATAAGACCTGAAAGCCAAGGTAAAAAACCCTTACGATAAATTATTAAGAACAATCTATGATCATTAGCCACCATGGAATCCTGACTAATACCTTGATTAGCGTTTTAGCACCTGAAGGATAAGCTAGAGTTTTTCAATAAGGTTAAAGGTAAGACAAAAGTAACCAATCTACACATTCACATAACGCAATAATCAAAAAATTTAAGCAACAACAGTAGCAGATCAAGTGTATCATCACGTCTCCAAAGTCAGCGACTGGCCTTACTCACAAGCTCCCCGCTGACAAAACGTAGCCTCCATCAACCACAATCGTCTGTCCATTAACGTATTGGTTTGTAGTCGCATAAAGCACTGCATTACCCATATCCCTGTCATTCCCCGGTCTTCCAGCAGGAATTTTGTTTTCATATTTCTCTTTAGGCAGCGCGCTCTTCTGAGCTTCATTGCTCTCTTGCGCCGTCATTTCGCTTGGGAAAACGCCTGGAGCAATATTATTGATTCTTATTTTCAGTCCAGATGAGCTAACCTCATGGGAAAGCATATTTGTCAAATGAATCGCAGCCGCCTTCGATGTGTTGTAGCTGAAATGATGCTGGGAAAGCTTCACAATGCCGGAAATCGACGATATATTGATCACAGTGCTAGACCAACCGTGTTCAATCTCGGTCCCCTTGTTCAGCAAGGGCAGAAATGTCGATGCCATGAAATAGAGCTGGCAAACGTTGGTTCGGTACACTTCTTGCCAGTCTTCTACCGTCTGCCCTTGTTGGTCAAAGAGTGTTTCACGAAGCCCCTCAGGGCTCTTCCGTTCCGTGTTTTCAGTTGTAGAGCTCGATATCCCGGCGTTGTTGATGAGGATTGAAAGGTACTTTTCTTGAGCCTCAAAGTCCCTATGTACTTGCGCCACACCCTCCTTCGTAGAAACGTCGGCCGCCGGCAATGCAATAATTTGGCCCGCGATATCTTTACCATAAATCTGTGCCACACGATCGAGTTTCTCTTGAGTACGGCCAACAATATACACTTTGGCGCCGTTGACAGCAAGAGCTTGTGTAGCCATGAGGCCAATGCCGGAGCCACCGCCTGTTATCAATGCCACTGATTATCCGTACCCCATAGTTAGCAGACTCAAAAATCACAGGACTTCAAAAGGAGTGAGCACCTTTGTTCTTGACATTGAAAAGATTGGCCAGCTGAAAATGATCATTGTTCACTTTTTCAGCCATTTTGCAGCTTGCTGATTACCTTTCTTGATGAATGAGATAAGGTCAAATTTGTTGTTTCTGTTGTAGGTTGTTGGCGAACAATAATAATAATTCATTAAGCAGTAGTTATCAATAAAGGACTACTTTATATAGAGGTAATGATGACGGTGAGGAGTTCAATGATGCGACAACGGCATCGTCACTGAAAAATGGATATCTGATTGAATATCGACGTCATTAACATGTTTTGACGGGTATTTGTGCATGAGGGTTAGGGTTCACTAAACGTGCAGTTGTGAAAGGATGATGTTACGATGGGATCGCCACCAAAACATGGATATCTGATTGAATGTTGATGTTACTAGCATGCTTGACAGGCATTTGTGTATTCCGTAAACAAACTCCACGAAAATGTTTTCGGACGAAGATTGATGACAAATATAGTGTTCCACAGTTCATAAAGTGTGTAACAGTACCATAACAATCGTGACTACTCATTAGTAAAATCTAGGTCTAAAATATGGTGTATGTAATCTCAAAACTGACATAGTAAAAATGTCGTCACAACCTCTTTGGAGCCTATGAAAGCCCTGCATACTTGCTTTTGTTCACACATTCGATCCATGTGTCACCACTTCTAGGATACAACCATTGTATACACACAAAGGTAGCTAAGCATGAATGAGCATGAATGAAACTGGCTTGACAGACAAGTCAACTGATCATCCCCAATTCTAGGTTCCAATTTTTGAGAGTCACGCCTCCATCAGTCTATCAGGATAATACTCGAAAGGAAGGTCTTCAGATCGTTTGCATTGTCCATATTTCCTATCCAGGCAACATGGTGGTCTGGGCGGCAAAGCACAAGGCAGCAAGGCTCCTCTCTTTCGATACCGTACATCTGATAAGCTGGACTGTGGTCATATTCGGCGAATATTTGCCAGTAATTCCATCCCAATCGATCATCAAACGGATGAAATATGTCTGGAAGATCTAATAAATTTATTGCATCCCGTGGGCTTGAATGTATGAGAAGCGGCTCAACAATGGCCGTAGGCTTCTCTTGTCGGGGTTTCATTCGAAATAAATCCATGTAGATATCTGCAAACGCATCTAGAGTAGCCTTCCTCTCTTTTTCGCGCAAATCGCCCGGAAATACCAACAATCTCCAAGATCCATCGTTCCTCAGTCGTCGTCCGAGATGCTCTTGCGTACCATCGCATTGATAAAGTAATGGAACTGATGGTATTCGCATACCAAGAATTATATTTTTAGCAGGTCTGGTAGCTTCATAATCTGCTGTTCGGTTGTCGACTAGCATACTATGTTCATACGTCACATCGACGCCCGACATAAACCCAGCATAGCTGTCGCGAGCTTGGGAGATATATCTTGGATCTTTGCTTCCCTCATATTCGTATTCACGTACCAGACGCGAATCCAAATTCATAAGCTTTTCAGCTACAGGACGTCTTTCACTCTCATACGTCGCCAGAATGAGAGGGTTTGCATGACCCGTAAGGACTGCACCTAATTTCCAAATCAAGTTATACGAGTCTTGAATGGACACGTTCATACCCTGGCCCCCCATTGGCGAATGAGTGTGGGCAGCATCTCCTACCAGGAATATTCTTCTAAAGCGATTAATATGGTTTATAAGAGACACGATCGGAAAGGGCTCCCATACCGATCATGAGGTCTAAAAGTTTTGGCTAAACGGCGTCCTACCTTGTATACCGATTAGCCGCCGTTTTTCAGCAAAAAAAAAAGGAGTGGGAAAAAAAAAGAAAAAAAAAACAAGGGTGTGCTTACTTTATATGAAGAACACCAGTCACAAATCTCGTATTTTAGACTATACGGACTCATTATCTTGTCGGCAACTTTCACCAACGATTGTGGGAGATCCTTCGATTGCTGAGCAAGTTCTTCACCTTCTGTCCCAAGGAGCTGAATATAAAATCGGACAAGACCCTTTTCTCTCGGTACCGTCATGATACTGCCCTGAAGGTTGGACTGAATGGCGCAGGACTGGCGTATATCAGCTGATGGACTAGTCAGTTAATTGACGCTTCGAGGTGGCTGAAGCCGGCCTAGAAACCAACAACAGAGAGAAACAACACAAAGGGTTATACTCACGGAAGTCTGTTATAGGGACTATGTCTAGGACACCCCACGTGGATTCTTCTGAGTAGCCTTCAAACAGAATGCCTAGTTCATTTCTAATCCAGCTATGTGAGCCATCACATGCGATTAGATAACGTGCATTGATAGTTTCTATGCTCTCAGTTTCACCCTTCTCGTCTGCACAAGTTGTTTAGTCATGAACTAAAACAGAACCAGAAATTACGCAACAAAAGAGTAACGTGCCTTGTCTGGTATGCCTTATTCCTAGAGATATCGGAGTTCCATCATTATCGTCGCGACTAATCGAGGATATGTGGATGCTCTCGGCTCTTTTATTCATTTCTATGCTGACATTCTGCTGTTCATTTAGAAAGTCAAGAAATATCTGCTCTATGGCTCCTTGATTGAGCAAGAATTTTCCAAATCTGGACTTCATTGCATCATTAGATGCCTCCCTTCTAATGCGTTGGAGATTTTCCGTCGGCTCTGAGTGAATTGGTCCCTATTACGCAAAAATTAGTTACATTTTTTCGTGATTGATGACTACCTCTCTCTTTAAGTTTCTTTACCCAGTAGCACGATTCAACGTCGGCAACCCCTTGCTTGAGGATTAGTTCGACAAGACCAAAACTGTCCAAAATCTCCAAGGTACGGCTTTGCAGCCCATCGGCGTGCCCGGTTGGCGTTCGTCGCGGTTTTTGATCAATGACTCGAACTGAAATGTCATACTTTGCTGCCCAGCATGCGGCCATGAGCCCTGATGGCCCTGCTCCGACAATCAAAACGTCGACGGTAGGACTACGGATTGCCATATTTGTTAATATGTTATTACCGTAGAGAACTCGATAGATGAATAAATAATTGGATGATTTGACATAAGGATGTAAGTCAAAGAACAGGAGAATAATATCACGTCATACGAGAACCGTCCAGACGCATGCGGTAAAAGTATCAACTAGGATGCTCGGCGCCAGAACCAATTACCATATAAATCACATATCAAATCTTACAGTAAAGTCAATGCAAGAATTAGCTGGAAATTACAAGAAATATTTTTGGTCAAAGAGCCTACTTCTTCGCCACAGCCCGGGTGATGTCACTACTCATCTTGCGACTATGACGTGCCAGCTCCATACATCTAGCGACCCTATTCGTGACCCTCATCGCTATAGACAGTTTTTCCAAAATTCTCTTTCATATGTTCATTTCCAGAAAATGCAGGAATCTGAAGTCCCTGGCATCAGGATAGCTCTAGTAGCAGAAAGGCGTTCTGATTACCTGGATAATGGGTATTCTGAAGAGGAATGTGCGGCTCTTCCACACGATGGTGAAATTGAGACGGTCTTGAAAACGCTCGAGAGTCTGAACCACAGGGTAACGCTGATCCTGGGCATCCACTCGCTGGTCCAACAGCTGGCGGCCAGCAACCATCGAGATTGGGATTTGGTGTTTAATATGTCGCAGGGCTTCAACGGAACGGCAAGGGAGTTTCAGGTCCCGGCTCTCCTAGAGGCCTATCAAATTCCATTCACATTTGCCGATGCTGCAACAATGGCATTGTGTCAAAACAAAATGCTAACTAAGGTCTACTGCCCCGATCCCTTCCAATTCTGTGCGTAGCTTGCAGCTTACAGGAAATTTTGGAACGATAGATTATGCTCAAACAATTCGGTATACCAACAGCTCCGTTTTATATGCTCCCGGCTGATTACAATTACGCCAATGCTAGCAATCCGGGATCGTCAATTGGTCTTACTTCCTATCCACTCTTTGCGAAATTAGTAGCCGAGGGGTCATCGAAGGGCATAGATCATTTCAACAAAGTCAACAATCCGACCGAACTAAACACAGCACTGAAAGAACTGAAAATAAGATATGCTGGTCAATCTATCATGTTAGAGTCTTTTCTTTCCGGCCGCGAATTCACAGTTAGCATTTTAGGCACGGGACACTCTAGTCGAGTCATTGGTATTCGGGAACACGTCTGGGAAAATGCTTCTACGAACGGTGACAGGGATTGCCATTGCAGCTCAGAGTTTGCTAATAGAGAGGCCAAGTCTAATGGCAGCAGCGACGGAGCTCGTCTGGTTGTCCGCGATTATACAATGGCCAGAGTGGAGGATCCACAGATCAATGCTGCCTGCAAGGTAGGCTTGGAAGCTTGGAAAATTCTCATGTGTCGGGATGCTGGACGGGTGGACATTCGTTTCAATAATGACGCCTCAGACGGTATCCCAAACATTTTAGAGGTACTCAACACTATCTGAAGTCCTTTCCACTCCGACCATAGAGCTGACATGTAAAATTGACAGGTGAATCCCATTTCCGGTCTTCTTCCAGGACATTCTCCATTACCGACGAGTGCCGAGAAGAACGGAATATCTTTCCAGAAGCTTTTGTATAATATCATTGAAAGTGCCTTGCGACGTAGAAGCTGAGGCAAGAGTAGTGTACTCGATGTTTTAACACAACCAATATTAAAAACTAAGAGAATATCACCGCGCCTTTTATTTCCCCGTGTCATCAATTATAGGACAACTCAAGTCATTATTTTCATTTTAGTGTCATGATAAAAGATAACATTTTATGGTGTACTTAAATTTTCGTCATTTTGCAGTTACAGTTGCATACATGTATATCTTGAATCATAATCAGTTTGCGAATGTTCTTGTAAGCCTTATTATAGAAGCCCTCGATGACTATTTTGTTCTTTCACGTACCCGTGGAACGGACTAGTATTGCTCATCATCATCCTCAACCGTACCACTTCCAGTGCGAGATCCTCCTTTGCGTCCAGCCTCGCGAGCACGCTCTTCTCCAGGCTGGAAAGATCCACTTGACGCCTTTCCTCCCTGGGACGCGATGTCGCGCTATGTCAGTTTAGCATTTGCTGATCACTTTCTTCTGAGTGAGACTGCGAACCTGACGCTGAGGTTCCATGCCAGCAAAGCCGCCTGAATGACTGCTTTGACCGCCCTTGCTAGCGATGTTCTTCACTTCATCCTCTGGGCGGTTGGAGAAGTTGCCAGGATTGGGGTTTGCGGAAGTCATTGCAGTGGTAATTTTTCGCTATAGAGATATGGTTGTATCTTGAACGCGATTTTTTTGAGATGTTTGACCTGTAGACGACTTGAGAAGATCGAAAGATGTCTTCGTTAAATACCTTAGCCAGCGTTTTCCGAATCAGGGACGCGTCATCGTCTTCTCTAGCGATCAGGATTGTGATGTCTTCAACCTGACGACAACTACTGTTTGCAGAAAACAATGCGGGAACTTTCTATTTGCTTGAGGTCACCGAGGACCGATCCATCATAGGTTTGATTTTTCAATTATTCGGCAAGTAGAACATCGCTGTCTACTAGCCGTGCGGCGAAATACGATCCGTTCCATAGAATGCTTGTGGCAAAGACATGTTCTTGGATCATTATGTCCTTGCGCAAGTACCAATATTGCATCACAATGTAAGATGTAAGCCCGTAACGTGACTTAACTCTGACCTAAGAGGTTTATGATCACCTCACAAGCCAAGGAAGGAAATATTCTTTTCTCTCATGAAACCATGGTCATGTTTCCGCCGACATCCTGGACTCGTCCTACACCACCAAGCAATGCCCCAGACTTCCTTTACAGAAGTTTCTTGATACAGTACCAACGCAAACAAACTTTTACCAATCGCATGTGTATTTGATAAGGAGTAAAAAATATCAAGTCGACATTCGAATTGCAAATTAACAATGAAAGCGGAGAGAAATGAGACCGAGGCTATGAACGGGAATGGCTGCCTACGTCTTCTGTCACTAACCCGCTACAATGAGGGGCCTAGACATACCTCATAGTGTAGTTTCCTTACTTATCCTATTTCTTTGACGAAAGATTGCTCTAGTAGGGTACTCCTCACATAGCATGATTATTTTGACAGGCAGCCCGTCAATTTCATGTGTTTTCAAGCAGTAGTTGGACAGTCAGTGTGGCCTCCTATAGAAAGCAGCCTGGAGAGAACTGCCATAATTCCCACCCTACGCATGGAAATCTGCACCCAGTACGAGTGACTGTGGGTTTGTAAAGTTCCGTGTGCACACGCCTAGTGCTATGCATTCGTATGGAAGCTATGTACTATGTACATTGCAACCTGATCATTAATGTCCAGCAGCGTCATTATATTATCAGGTTCATTCAGCGCAGTTAAGAATGAATTCGTTTCTGCATTATCTCGGTATGCGATTTTTGATCTCAAGAACATCGCGAACCACAGGGGTGGATCTCTCATTGGGTAAGTATTACCCACCACAGACCATCCATTTCCCGGTCTCCGTGAGGCTGCTTAACTCCCATTGAAGTTCTCCGCTGTCAAAGAACATGACTCGGCCCATTTCTTCCACATCTTTACGAGGGCCATCGGATGTGACCATTTCAAATACATCCAAGATATCCAATCTTGTCGTATAACTACCTACCGCTCGGTAGGAGAAAATATGGCTTGATACATTACTTTCCTTGTATGCAAATATTAATCAAGAAGCTCTACTTAATGGTTAAAGAAGCGTGTCTTAAAGGACGCCTGATTTTAGTTAGATGAGCTTGTGAGCTACAGTAGTAAAGGAACACATTGATATGTGGTTATATATTGTTGATAAATGTATCGCACGATTGATTTTCAGATCAGTGTAATCGATCAGAAAGCTTTAGGTTGTAGTCAATTCAGGTTTCTAGCACTTAATCAATTACCGCCTCCAATATGATGGTGTTAACTACTGCATCTACAATCGTGTCCGGTGCTTGACGGAAGCTTTCATCTTGCCCATATAAGGCCGGCTCTTGAAGAGCATACTGCTAGGATCATCCAGTAGCTGTTGCCTTGATAGTTCTTTCTTGTGCTTTATACGCAGTCGAAACATTTGCCATCTAAAACAGACTGAAAAGAAAAAACTAACTTCGTATTAGATCGCAAACTACAGCTGTGTTTTATTACACTTTTAAGAAATTAACCCGTTATAGCTAAGTTTCACTCTCTCTGATCTGACTGCCAGAAGATCCCAAAATTTTGCCTCCAAATCAAAGCTATTAATTTGTCTAAACGTTGTATACAGGCACAGAAGGCACAGCACCCATCAAAATATCAGTATCCGCACTTGGACGGAATTTAGGCGCCTTGCCAGCCGACTCCACCCCTGAGGAAGCTTCCTGCACCTCCAAAATATCAAACTTTTTCTCAGGCAGAAGGTTATAAACGCCCTCAGCATAAGCCGGATCAATGCGATATAACTGTGCCAGATACTTGATCTGTATTTGAGGATAATCCACCAACTTCAAAAGCCTTGCTGTATTAGCATGCAAGTGTTCACGATCCTGCTGCGTCATGACTTTTTGGTACAATACGCGCGGCTGATCGTAATCAGATGCTTTGCCTTCATGGTAGAAGTGCGATTTGCGGCTAACATTGCTGTCAGCCACTTGATAGGGTTCTTCGGCCGTATCTGGTCTGAATTTGTCGACGAAGCTGTTGGGTGCGTACTGAGGGTTTTTGGCGTGGTTGGCATCGACGCGTAGCGGACCATCAAAATTGAGGGAAGAGTAGGACGACGCCATGAAGGGGCAGTTTACTGTCAAGTAGATCAGACGATAGAGACAGGACAACTAGCTGCGACTATTTACTTACCTGGAACTTGATGCAGGTTTACTCCGATGCGATGGTACTGCGCGTCCCTGTAAAAGAACATCCGAAACTGGAGTAACGGATCGGGGCTCTCCTCAATACCTGGAACCATGCTTCCAGGAGAAAAAGCGGCTTGCTCAACGTCCCGATGAAAATTCTCCGGATTTCTGTTCAGAACAAGCTTTCCAAACTCGTGCAACTAGCATAGATCAGCAAAAGTTTATCAGGGTATTTTTCTCTCTTGGATGGAGCAAAGCCAACCGGAAACTGATCCTTCGGCCAAACCTTCGTAACATCAAACGGATCAAAACCAAGCTTTGTGGGATCTGCTTGATTTGGTTGCATAATTTGCACATGCGCAGACCACTTGATTTGCTCACCGGCCTCGATTGCCTTCCAAAGGTCACGTTTGGAGTAGTCTGGATCTTCGCCACTGAGGATGGTCGCCTCATCTGCAGTGAATTGCTTCTGGCCGTGTTCGGCGATGAAATGGTATTTGATGTAAACGAACTCACCATTCTCGTTGACCCTGAACTCGTTAATTCATTGATGAACATTGATGAAGACTTTGGACATATATCGGTAGTTTACCATTTAAATGTGTGGCATCCATAGCCGTGCATGTTTTTCCAACCGACGGGAGTGCCGTGGTCACTGAAGAACATTAGGCCAGCGTGATTTCTGCAATCGTCAATCCACAAGCTATTAAACAGTCAAGGGAATAACATACCCCTCCGGCGTATTAGCCAGTAGATCAAACAGCGAATTCTGGTCAAGCAGGAAGTTCTGTGGGTTTCGGTACTGCGACCGAATAACATCCGGTCCTTGGATAGGATCACGGCAGAAGAAGACGGGCTTCGTCCTATCAGTACAGTGTCTACGAATTGGCCAGGAATGGAAATGTACAAAATTTAACCCCACAATATCATAGTTACCCTCGCCAGTGTAGAATTTGATAGCGAAACCGCGGGGGTTTCTTGCTAAATCGGGAAATTCCCGGCCTAGAGTCACAGTCGAGAAGCGGACGAAGACTGGAGTTTTGACACCGGGTGAGCGAAGAAAATGCGCCTTATGCGGCTTAGTTATTCCTTTTTCAAGTCAAATGTTCGCAAAGTCTTACTTTAGTCAAAGACGAAATGTCTTTTGTAGTTTCAAAGAACCCAAAAGCTCCGCTTCCACCTATCAACAAGAGTTTCATATCAGCCCTGGAAAGATTTCAGATGATTTCTCTCGATTTGAAGGTAGAGCATACACGGATGAACCATTCTCTCCAAATTCTTCGACCTGTTGAAATGCTGCTGCTTCTGCAACAAAAACGTGTCCGATACCAACGGCAACCCTCCTACGGTCTTGGAATGTGCCGCATCCGGGAAGGGTAGAGCCTCGTTGTTCGTGAAGTAAGGACCGTCATCGGCTCGCTTTCCGCCCTCTTGAACTCCGGTTAATTGTGCTGCTGTCTTTGCGGGGCCGTTGTTTGCTCCCTGAAAGAGAGATGACTGTTGGACGACGCGGGGGTCGATGCCGGTTTGGCCGATCGCTTGACCGATCGCTTGGAGGGGATGGGCGGCCATTTTTTCGTGGTTGACTAGACTTTCTAATTGTTGCAAACACAATAAAGAATATGTATTTCTGATTAGCAGGGTCTTATACTTGGCTTATTCTTCGCCGAATGTGATAATCACCTCGCGATCTCTAGAAGTAGATGTAGTCATGATGAACGCGTGAGATTTCCGCAGCTAAAACGAATGTCTGCAAGCGGAACTATTCTTGGAATTAAGACATGATGCATTAGGATGTCGCTGGTATAGAGGCGAGAATGGCGTAACTGCGAATGCGACCTACCATTTGCCGTATCTGGAAACCGCCTTCAGCGCCAAGAACAGCTCCAAGCGCAGAATACTGGTCAGAATAAAAATGTAGGGACTAGTGGAGTTTTGAGCGGATTTGTAATCGAATCGAGAGTATGGGCGGTTTCGTTAATGTGGCATGTCGACATCTTTCTGTCATGTTTTTAATGACGTGTGATTCACGCCCACTCGGAGTGGACGTCGTGCGTAGTCTCACGGTCATCTTACGGTCATCTTTGACGGTTGGGAATCCGTCATTATTCATTATCTTTTTGTCACATCGGAGAAATCACTGTGATTATATTTGTAATACTTGCTTCGCCAGCCCTTAACAGATACCAAAATGTTTCTCTCTCGCTTCATCAAGAAAAGTACTCCTCAAGCATCAATCTTGTTTCCATCACAACAATATCGCTCCTTCCGTGGCACCTGTGCAGCAATGATACTCATCTCACAGGCCATCAAAAACGACCATCGCGAGCTCGAGGATGCGTACAACCAGATACTCAACGCCGCCACGGCTGACGACAAACGTCGATGGCAGAATCAGTTTACCTGGGAACTAGCTCGCCACTCTATTGGTGAAGAGTTGCTCATATATCCCGCATTCGAGAGGAATCTAGCCGATGGGAAGCAGTTGGCTGATAAAGATCGTGCTGAGCACCAGAAGGTGAGCCACCATCATCTATAGAGTACACAACATTGACAGGGTCCTAGGTCAAAGAACTCCTTTACAAGTTTCAAAGCCTGAACCCTGACGATCAAGATTTCACTCCAACCCTCCAATCTCTCTGGTCCGATCTATCGCAACACATTAAAGAAGAAGAAGAGCAAGACCTTGTGAAACTCGAGAATGCCTTGCAGAAATCTGACTCAGAGTCACTCACAACTAAATTCAATCGCACTAAGAAATTCATTCCGACTAGGAGTCATCCTAGCGCACCTGATAAGCCGCCTTTCGAGACTGTGGCAGGTTTATTGGCGGCGCCGCTGGATCATCTATCAGATATCTTCAGGAAGTTTCCGGATGAGTCGAAGAGCGAACTGCCTCCTTGAACAAACATAATCTTCATACAGACTGTGTGCAATGCACATATTTTTATTTCTTAAAAGTTTTGTTTACTAGTCTTGTTATACTGATACGATGGTGACGGGAGCGGATTTAATACTTAATGAAAATTCTGCGAATATTTGTTATATCACAAGCGTATATCGATCATCAAACTCGTACAAGTTTTGATACTTCTTTTCATATGAACATGCACTATTTTTGAAGAATCCCGATAGCTAGATGATTCTTCGCATAATCAAACATATATAAAGGTAGATACAAAATAGATACAGATTATTTTAGTTCGAGATTCGATCAATGTTACGTCGTAACACAGTTTAACCATTCCCAAGCCTACTTCCCTCCTAAGTTAACCTTTTGAGTACCTAAGGCCATGGATTATTTCCTACTCATCTTCCGCTTCTTACTCGCATGTTTCGTGTCAAAACTCTCCGCATAAATGTTGAAAAATTCTGGCGGTTCCTGCGGGTGTACACCGGTAACATCGTGGAATGCGGTCGTGGAGATATAGTTGGTTTTACCTTCTCGGACTAAAGAATAATATTCAAGTAACTATTCTAGTTCCGCGTCATCGCCATCAGATTGTGCTTTGAGAATTTTTTTGGCTTGAAACCTATGGCCCATCACTGTCAGTAAAAATGAAAGATTGATTGGCTGACTATTTGGTCGACCTGGCGGCCGCAACTTACGGCGAGATATCCTCAAACTTGAGGTTGGTGTCGAGTGCTTGACTTGCTGCCGTTGCAAGTTCATCACCAGTAGCGAGCATCGGACCTTCATCCCTGGTTATACATGAAATCTTCGATATGACCAGACAGACATACCAGTCACCACCATGAGCTGTCCCCGATGCTTATCAGCGAAACCATGTTTTCCTTTCCCAGTCATGACATGGGCAGCAACTTGTGCAACGTCCTTCATAAGTTTAGCCACGTTACGCGAAAGGAGGAGCCAGGTCGACATACTCCAAGTGCCACCGGGGCAAATTTATGATCCTTTCCAGTAGGAAGGGGCAGTACGCCTTCCTGCTGAGCTTGCCTGGAGTACAGGAGGAGGTTTTCGGCGTAGAATCCGGCTCTGCAATAACAACCTTACATTAGTGGCACAAAAGACCGAAGTAGGAAAACAAAGATTCACCGAATGATAACAGGCGAATGTCCCTTAGATGTAGACACGTCACCTTTCGTTGCCATTACCTGCGCCTCAATATCAATGAACTCCCTCAAACGAGGTTGCTTGTCTCGTTCGGCAATATCACAGCCAGCCGATGACAGCAGACAAACATTTGGTACATCAGCCTCTTTTGTAGCCTCAATCAATTCCAGCGTAATATCGAGTTTATCCTTGTGGGCCGGTGGGATAAGACATATTGCATCAATCTGAGCATCTTTAAGGCTTTTGGCAGCTTGCTTATAACCTAGACCGGGGTTGTAAGGGACTATCTTCACACCTAAGTTCTTAAGATCATGACAGTGCTGCGAATTTGTATCTAGAGCTAGGCCGGTCACTGATGACACTTGCCGTTTGAAAGTATTATCGCTCAAGAGTAGCTCGGCGATCAGAGAGCCTGAGTGGCCGTGGACGGCGGCGATCGCGATATTACGAGTCATGATATGGAACCGACAAGCAGATATATTTGGGACGATGTAATAGTGCTTGAAAGACTTAGCTGCGACTCATAAGCCGCTGGGACTACATGGCTCTTATAGAGACGAGTAGCATATGGAAGAATTACATCAACCCCATCCCTTTAATCACGAAATCCAGTTTCGCATGCGGCGCTGAACATGATGCCTTAGCTACATCATGACAGCTATTACTTCATTCCTGACCTAGGACCAAAATCACGTTTGGATGATAATCCAATGTACTTGGGACAACCCTCATTGGACAAAAAGCATCTCCACATGGTGCTATCGAAACCACAGCTAGCCAATACCGCGTAACAAGTTATTATATACGCTTGTTCAAGAATAAGTAGTATTGTGAAACACTACATGCTGTCATTTTTGTGTCAAAAGAGTGACCATCGGTGGTTTCCTATTTCGGTCCGCACGGAGGCCGGCATCCGACAAGAAATGCACCTTCTTTGTGACACGCATCAATCGACATCTTGAACTTCATAGACTGTCTGGTACACAAAGCTAATTACCATTGGACTTATCTTTGGCGTTGTCTTTCAAGATGAGACGTTGCTTTTTCTAGCGTCTCACGGATGGCTCTAAACATATTCTAGGCTCAACGAAATCTGGTTCGAATACTTCACTCTGGAGATGTCTCAAGCCACGCATACAGAAAAGTCGTGCCAGGTGTAAATGCAATGGCTAAAAAGCGCTCACCAATTTTGTTTATGAACAGCTTTAAATCACATGTCCACTATAGTGATCGAAGAAGTTAGTTAGGATCAATGAATCATCACCTCTCCACCTTCCTGTGCGCGTTGAGTTAATGGTATCAGGTTACTATAAAGTTATAGTGAACAACTCTCTTTCGACAGGCTAGATTCTTAATCTGATTTAGCAGCTTCCTCAGACAATAACATATAGAACATGGCTCATCGCACTTCTGTCCCAGGAGACCTATCGGCTTCCTCTCTAGGGAGCTACGTCCTCTAGCGGAGCGAGGCGGGCAAGGTTTGAGGACGCCAACATTTTGATCACTTACCGTCCGCCGTTTATCTACCCATGACAAGCTATACTAATATAACTAGTGCTATATAACTTATTTATTAGCTACGATGTTCTTATTCTTCTGACAATACTTAGTAACCGCCTTGCGTGCTAGTGTATATAAATAACTAGCCATAGTATTAGCTACTTTAGTTGAGAACCTTCCCTCAATTATGCTAGTTTCTGCCTAGTTTCATGCAAGTTGGTTTCGTAACATTTGGCCGCCGCTGCCGCACGAACTAGATTGGGACAGGCACCCCCTCTCTTATTAGTGTGGGCTAAAAGTGAAGGGCTTCGAATCATTATAGAGCGCGGATTTGGAGTAGAGTTAGTGGGTGACCGTGACTTACTGACAGCGACCATACAACGAGCGTCCAGTTGATGAGTCTGATAGACTTGAAAGATGTGAAATTCCCAGGGGTTTACGTATCCTTCCACCACAAAACCAGCCCATTCCTGTTGAAATTCATTTAACTTTGCTATCCTGGCGCTCCCCTAGATCGACTGAATGGTAAGACTAATGTTCGGTGTGTTTGGGAAGTAAGCTCCATCCACGCACCAGTGGGTCCTAGTGGTGAAATTTTTCATCATTCCCTGGTACGATGGCGGCCCGTTCCGTAAACTTTGATTTTTTTTTTAACTATATTGCACGTACTATTCTGAACACACAAGGGTCTGTCTGTCAGTTATAAGCCACGGCCCACATTTTCTGTCTACCCAAGCATCTAGTTATGGCGACTGAGGGAGCTTACGACATTAGTTGCAACTAAGGCAAAGCAAGCATACGTGGCTTGTCTAGCACCAATCACGTCTAGAGTTGACCACACTCTTATCAAAAGTAATACTGGAAAGAATCGGATCTTTTTACCAAAGTCTTTACGGCGCGCCTAGGCTAAATCGCTTACGGTATAGCAGATTCATGACGAGGTACCTGGCCGGATGGAGTAAACAAATTGATTGCAACAGGATTCACTCATGAGAAGCAGAATTGAGATTCTTAATCGGCGTATTTAGACGTGGTTGTGAGGAATACTAATCAAATCCAAACATGATAGTAATACATGCCTTTTTGCTCCCTCTCTCCCCTCCTAGTGCGACACATTCATAGCCCGATAGTGTCCTAATCTACTTTGCTTTAGCAAACGATGGCTAAGTATCATCAACTGCGAAGGCACATGTTAATTAGTTTATCAGACATGAACTGCGGTCTAGCATACATCTTAGGAATATTCTTGTCTGCCTTGAGATCCACGGTTTTCCGGTCAATAGCGGTAGTTCCGTGACCGCTGTCTGCATTCACAAGGATGACGTTGCCTTCTTGGACATCTTTACGGCTCCACGGTTTCAAAGAGGCCTGCCACTGTTTCCATGGTTGCTGAAGGTTGGCTTGCTGGGCTTCGGATGGCATGGCAGATGCTTTTGATTGTTCAAAGTATTGGTTGCTGGGTTGACTTCTTTCTGGATTTAGAGCCTATTTTCGAGGATAAGAAGGACTGTTCTTTTGCTTGCGGCAAACAGGACTTGTACGAATACTTATGTCCCCATGCCTGACTAAGAAGCTCGTACCATTATTACAAACCATCATTATGGACAACTGTTCACTAATGTACCATACCTTGTCCACCAATGCAAAGATGACATGGCTATCCCTAACTCCCTGCACTAATGTACGCAGATTAGCCATCCTATTTACTACAACAGGGTCGGGAAATGACACGTCGTCATTGCGTATATGTAGCTAACATTAGCGAGATACCAGGGAGAGACTCTTATTGGGACAGCTCTTTTGTCATGGGCATATGCAGTGCATTGGACCTTCCTTGCACATCATATGATCACGGTATGCCTGCATTCTACTTTTTGTTCTAGCTCGGAATGTCTCGATTCAGTAATTCGGCCGCAAGTGGTAGTCTGAGTCAATCCTAGTCGGATAATCCGTCAAGTCCACGTACGCAGAGCAAAACACGGCATCTAACTAGAAGTTAGGTTAGTTACTTTAGGCACATTGCATAAGCACTACCGGACATATTATTATCTGATTACCCCAAACTGAGGACATTATCAACCCCAAAAGCTTCTTCGCGGAGTCAAATGGTCAAGGTTTATCGCGTGATAATGGAGACACGCGTAAGATATTTAGCCCGAAGCCCAATTTTTGAGACAGAGAAAGCATTTAGTACAGATTACCCCGTTGATCATGTTGAAGGAGCAAGGCGGACAAACCATGAAGCAGACGATCGAGAAGTGACTGTGGCCGTGATCAAAGATCCCAGTCTCTGGAAGTTAGACGTCCACGGATTCTGTTTTCTGCATGCCGAGACGCACCTCGATACTAACGACGTCTATACAAAAAAGAGAGAAGTACAGGACGCTTATTGGTACGAAATAGAGGCAATACTGCACAAGCACTTCCCACAGTACTCAAGAATTGAAAGTTTCGATCTGACAGTTAGTACTGACGTCTATTAATTCCCTCCGATCTATTGTTAGCCGGATAATACTCACAGGCCTTGTGTAGGTTAGGAAAAGAGATCCCGATTTCCCGGCCATTGTGAGGGGATATCGAGACGAGTATGAGCAACCGTCTAGTACAGCTCACAGCGATTATTCCCAGCATGGAGGCTTCCTGACCCTCCAGCACTGTTTTCCCGGACAGGACAGCTTTTGGAAAGAGAAGGAGTTTGACATGCTCAAGTGAGTCATTATCTCTTCATCGCTAAGGTTGTATTAGTTAGAGAGAACTGTCTGGAAATTCAAGGGGTAACAATCTATTGACTGATCAGTGTATGGCGTCCTCTGAAACCTACCGACGACTGGCCCCTTGCATTCTGTGATTATACCACAATCGATACGGAAGAGGACATACGCCTCAACGATGCGATACGGCGGGATTTGATCGGGGAAGGTTCTTTGCTACATTATAATAGGGCTCATAGGTGGTACTACTTTAAGGATCAAGGTATCAACGACCTGATTGTGTTTCGAAATTCAGATTCGCATGGGAAAAGAGCGCGTAAGTAGTCTACAGAGACACATTTGGACCATTTCAATATGCCATCTATGCTCTGGTTCGTTCCTTTGGCTAATATAATTTATAGGTGCCTTTCATGCTGCCGTGCCCAACCCAGAAGCTCGAGGGCCACCGCGAGAAAGTGTCGAAGTTAGATTGGTAGCGTTCTACTGAATTATATTCTTATGTATCGACACACGTAATCCCGTGAAATTTCACATTAGGCCCAGATATCGAGATATCATCTCTGCCAAGCCCAATATATTATATGACTTCCAAATAATCGATATATCTGACCCTAAAATCAGCGTGAGAAATAATATAAGAAATTAATTTTTATTTCTTATATAAGTTAGGTAGTATATAAAATTATATAATACTATAATTAACTAATTATATAATTAAGAAAGTAGATAAATTCTACATATATTTAATAACTCAGGATCAAGCTGCAATGCTGGCCTCTAATAGTGATGAGGGCAAATATGAAGATAGGAGCTTGTGTGCTTTTGTCGAGTCTTGAAAAAGAACAGCAAGTAGGTAGGGCAGATTCATGCTCTTTTCTTGTCGAGTCATTGCACCAGCTCCACAGAGGACGTCTGGAAGTGAATGCAATGTTTCAGTTGCTAAAGGGGTTGACCTCGCCATTGAAGTGTCCTCGTGGTTCCCTGCTGTCGATTCCGATGGCGACTCAAACGAACTGAACTACTCGTCAGGTCGCCTATCTTCAATCAATTTCGGTTCACTAGCAGTCCATTCAATTCGTCTGGCGCAGAATTGAAAGTGAATGCCGCTAGCGGTTCGTTGTTCTTAGGTATGTATTCCCACTCAACATTCCTACCTTTCAAGTAGAATGCTTGACCTTCCTCATCTCGTATAAACCACTTGATAGTTTGTTCCCCAACATCTGGTGGTGCCCAATCGGCCGTCAGATACTTGCTCAGCGTGGCGTTGTTATTCTCGTCTTGGAGTACAAAGCTGTTTCTTGTCCCCGCAAGCGAACCTTGCTTGACAAGTTGGAGACGCGTCGGTGCTTTTGCAGACTTCACCACTGGCACAACGTGGCTTTGGCTGCTTGTCAGGTGAAGATATTGAGCATGTCTTCCCGGTGAAGTTGACACTTCGAAAAACTGACCCTCTCGTTTTCCAAGGACAGTATTATTCTCAAAAACTTTGCTAAGCTGAGCCCTCTCAGACATGGTATCATCATTGAAGTTGATTTCTGTCGTTACATGGCGTATATCCCGTTCCTCCAGCCGATTACCAGACACCCCAGTCAGCGAGATATGCGCTCCACTGCTCAAGCAAGAGATCTTCAGCGAACGGAAGCCTGATGAGCCCTTGCCCGGCTGGATTTGAGCGATGCTAGCTATGGTCCTAATGCGGGCTATATCAATGCTGTAGCCATTTGTGACATATAGCCGCGCGGTACGTCTTTGGGCCCTAAGTGCCAGCTCCAGACCGAGCAGCGTCTGCGCAGAAGGATGGTAGTATGTGTAATTCGCACTAACGACATATGTATCGGCCTCAAACTGGCGAAAGAAGTTCTTGCACAGACTCAATTGGTCAGTAGACATCAGATCCCATTGCCAACCTTCTTCCCAGAGCTTGTTCCAGTCGGGCTGTTTGACTAAAAAGTTGACCTTCCCGACTTCGGCTTCGGGATTAGTATCCCTGAGTTCTTTGAAGCTGAAGAGACTGTTGACTTTTTTTGAACCCCGTAGTAGCCTGGACATGTGCAGATGGAGCTTTTGGATCACTTTGTTTGGTAGAGGGTCCAAGGTTGGCGCGCTGGCGTCCTCGGGTCCACAAGACTCCCCAATTGCCGACAAGGTACGCTTGTAGGTGTGGGTTTGGGTTTGGGTTTGGTCCAACATATATTTGTGATATACGCCCTGCCGTATGACCAATCTTTTGTAGTACGCGTGGGCTGCTGACATCCCCCCCCAGGACTGAATCAATTAAGAGCTTTCCGGCAGCTTTCAGGCCTGAGTCGTCAAAGCCTTTAGGTAGCAAGCCATCTTTCCATGCGAGACTATATCGCAAAATCATAAATATTCGACATTCGTCAGCGATGCCTTTGTCAAACCACCGCTCTGAATGCGGATATTGAGTGTCGTGGATGCTTCCATGGTGGTGGATTTTGTAAATGGAGAATCGTGGGATTTCCCTGCCTCGCCAATGCTCTGCCATGCTGTGGATGAACGTATTTGCATTGCTATCTCCAGTCAAGAACATGGGGTTGTCTTGCTGTGCTGTTTTTGTGTAGAGCAAAATGCTGCTTCCGTTTTTACTGGTCCCAGTCAGTCGTACAGTTTGCCTACTAGCGTTCGCACCGGCAGAGACAATAGACAATATGTCTTCTATGGGGAAATATGGAGACAAGGTTGCCGATCAAGGGCATCCGAGGACTTTCATTTTTGCGAAGCAGAGGAACTGCCCACTGTTCTCGGCCATGACAGCGCAAAGTGCTGTGCATCATTTGAGCCAAACCGCAATTTGGCACGTAGAGCGGTTTCTGCTTTTCCTTGATCTGATCGTCAGGCACAACAAATTCCAAGTCAAATCCGCCATAGTAATCCTCATCAGCGTGGGAAATGACAGCCGCTCTGATCTTCTTGTTTCCCATGATTTCTTTCATTGCTGATTGTAAATATTCATAGTATAGAGCTTCGCTTCGATTGACAGCACTATAAGTCCGTGGGCCGGCGTCAACCAGGATGAACTGACGATCGTTTTTCATGGCATATTCCAGCACAAATGCATCACCTCTTCCGGCGTAGACAACGTGTAGGATCGGAGGATCTTCCATAGTTGTTTGATCGAGAACTTTTTGCGGAATTGCGGTAGAAGTCTAGTGATGCAACTTTCAGGACTGGATAAACCCGGGGAAACGGCAACATTGAAAGGGTGCGTGAGAGAAAATCCGACGAGACGGTGTCCGCTGAAATGTAGACATGCTATATCACCTTTTCAATACTCTCCTAAAACAGTGTCATGGCCCATAGGTGACGAACCTGCAGCAAGGCTAGTCTACATACGTAAACACACAAACAGCACGATGAAGAATTCATGGCCACTCGGCATTCGCCCCCAGGACTACGGTTTGCTACGCTATACAACTGTAGAAATAAGCTACCCCGTGGCGTCAAGCAAGTACAGTGTTTTTAGTCGAGTGGTCAAAATCTAGCGTTACCCATCGGTTACATGCACTCTGCCTCGGAATCTTGACTCAACCACAAAGGGATAGAAGGCGCCGCCCCTGAAAGGAGTGAAAATTCAATATTTAATGAATTCACATGTAAAATATCACAATAATCTGTACTGTAAAAAGTGGTAAACTTCTCACCTTTGATAAGTCAATTAAGCTGCCTAATAATGCTGGCTAGCCCCGCAGGGCACATTTATACGCTTCTCTGAGCTGACTACGTAGTCAGTAAGTATTGCTTAACTCTATAGAGGTACGTACCTAGGTATTGGATATGTATATGCTTGGATGAAACAGAAAAGAATACAAGTATAGAAGCTACATGAGTGACGCAATGGAGATAAAGAGACTTGCAGCTTCAAGTTCTATGATTTACATGAATATAGAAGCTGAACGATGGGATTACCTCACTAAGAGAAAGATGTGCCGTTGTCTTGGAGAAGTTGATGATTTATTCAAGATGTGAGGTGAGGTTTTCGGGTATTCGTGCGGATGAGTCCAGTCCAAGTAGAAGAGATTGAGATTGAATGCCATATCAATCTCAGTCTCGAGTGATTAATGAACATGGGTAGTCAGCATGACCCTCCTCGTCGCGGACATGTATATTCATCATTATCGCTTATCATATTACATTCCTTATCTATGTAGGTACAGGCCAACCTACACCATCCCAACATGTCCATTTCCTCTCCCATGCTCACGCCCACCAGCCGCATTCCCCAGATCCCTCATCAACTGACACAAACTCAACACCAGCGGCTGCAACGCCTCATTTGGCGCCTCCTTCCTGAGCACGCTTTGAATAACATGCATCGTCAGATTCGCATCCGACACCAAGGACGCTGACCCTTGCAACCCTTGCAATGCTGGATCACCACATGCAAGCGAAATAAACCTTTGCACGTCTGGGGTTTCTTCTGCGTCTAGGAATACCAGCATTTCAGGCGGTGATCTGACAGCTTGGGGACTGCTACCATTGATAGAAGCTGCAGATCTCGCGCATTTGGTTTTTGTTCTGGACACGACGCTATAAGACCAAAACGCCAGACTCGCATGGTACACCGTAATAGCCAAAAACCCACACAGCGACGCCGCGGGGATGGCCTTTGCGGCACGCACAGTCTGCCCGGCATGCCAGATTGCGCGCCGCGAGTCCACACTATTAATCCACTCCAGAGCGCTGTGATAGACGCGTCTCGCCTCGTTTTTGTCTTCTTTACCGGCAAACAGCTGCAGGTCTTCCAGCGAGACATACAGGAATATGGAGGTGGCCTCGCAAACCAAATCAATTTCTGGTCGTGGAGGGTCGTTTAGTGCGGAACAGACGGCGCGGAAGTATTGCAGCGAGGCACACAGTTCCTGGTGACGTGAGCTGATGAGGAGCGCGTTCCAGTGCTTGGATTGGCCCTTGGAGATGAACTTTAGACGGTGGTATTCAATGATGAGGGCAGAAATGCCATGCAATAAAACGAATGCTGCAGCGTGGGTGTCGATGCGGCCTTGGAAGGCTCGCAGTTGGGACATGTCTTGGAGTAAATCTGCCAGCGAGGGGAGACGCTCTGTGCGTAACGGTCCCAGGGAGAGGTATATTTCTTTCCATTCTATTGCTGACCGCGCCTCCCAGAGTTGACGGGGGCCTGGGAGGGGTAGTTCTAGGTCGGCGTATGACAGGACCGGGTTGATGTGCAGCGTCATGGCTGCTTGAGAGTCGTGGAGGAAAATTTGATACACGAGTCTGGCCTGTCGTTAGAGCATGATCAATACTTATGGGCATCTATTAGATATATACCTTTTGAAGGATTCTTGGTCTACCCAGTTGCGCCACTTTTTGTCTAGTTCCTGGCCTGAATCAGACAACGCCGGCACGATGGAGGGATATGTTGATCGTCGATAACGGAGGGCCCGACGCAGCATCTAATCAACAATTAGTACATACATAAAACTTCTCGAGGAGAGGTCATACCGTCACTATATGCTGTACTGAGCTTTCTGCAATCTCCGTCTTGCGACCATTACCGCTCCACAGCCCAATGCCAGTCGTAAGCGCAAACGCCTGCGACGCTCGCAGGTCGCGCGTTACACTGTTATCGGTTTCATACTGTAATGAAATGAGTTAGCCAGGGGTCGAATTGACGAATTCAAGTGAATGGAAACAAACCATGGCCGGCAAGCGCACCCGTGCAATCTCCATCAACGCAAATCCAAGTTTCCGAATCGTCGAGATAGGGGACAGCGTCGCCCCGGCGGCGGCCAGCGAAGTCAGAATCTCTGGGCCTTCACTATTTGGCTGGAAGGTCGGACAATGGATCCATGAAAACACCTGCTGCCGCTGGAATATGAAATAATCTTGGATGAGACTGTCGAGCAACTCGGTGCTGGGGAATGACTTCATAATCCGTGTCATGTTCCCCGAATTACTGGTAACCAACACCATGCCGAAGATAACGTCTCGACTATTCGGTAACAGACGCTCGCAGAGAATCTGGCGGTCACGGGATATATTAGACTCTGGACTATTGATGGTGGCAGAGACCGACAGGTTTTCCTGGTCGGCGAATGCGTGGTCTCGATGGTCTGGTTTCCAAGCAGAGAGCGACGAGCGGTGAAAGGCTTCAGCACCAAGTGCAATCTCACTGTCGGCATCGTCGGCGGGGTCGTTGTTGGAGTAGATGCCTTGGTTGACGCCGTTTGTGTTGAAGAAATCAATGAGTCCGTAGTCAACATCTGTGAGATCAAAGTCTAGTTGAAGGTTGAAGTTATTGAATCCACCGAAATGTGTGTTGTCGAGAGGGAGAGACAGCCCCGGGTTCATGTCGTTTGACCGCGATAACGATGGAAGTAATGAGCCGGGGATAAAGTCCGGGAAAAAGGTTCCGTCAATGCTGAAGATGCCATTCTCGCGATCTGTTGGAGAGATTGCAGGGCGAGCTGATGAGAGTTAGCGACTGCGATGATGTAGGAGATATTGCTCACCTACTGTCATAGGGAGAAAGCGGTGTTGCAAGCACATAATTGTCTATTGGAGCGTTTGTTGCATTGAGACGAGGTTGTGTTGGAGAAGCAGCCGGTGCTGGCACCACTGGGAGAGCAGAAGATTGTCCAGAATCACGATAATCGAAGTCTGGAGAAGAGTCAGTAAGCCGATCAGATCTCATACAATTCCTTCAACCAATAAGGACGTGCCTTGTTGGAGTGGCTCCGGGGACAATCTGGACAATGGATGGTTCCCCCAGTCGCAAATCAAATCCTTCTCTCGACACCGCTGGCACGGTTTATCTTCGTCACATTTAAGCTTGGATGCGGCGCAGGACTTGCACGCCTGCGAGACCCGGACATGCTCGACGACAGACGGGCGATGCTTCCGAACTCCGTCGCGTTCGTGGGCGGCAGCATGTCTCTTCATGAGGTCGCTAGAAAATTGCGTGTTAGTCAGTCAGTCAGTCAATACGTAGAAGGCGCTCATCCGGGCAAACCGGACGTGTAACTTACGGCCTCGCAAAGCCCTTGTCGCAGACATGGCATACGTATGGCTTTTCGCGGGTGTCTAGCGGACAGGGGTTAGGCCAGCTCCGATAGACAATGCATAATAATTAAGTGTCTACGAACGCGATCTCACATGTCGGATCAAATGGTCTGCCCGGTTGTAATGCTTCGTGCAAAGCCCGCATTGGAAGTACCCGCCAGCGGGCTTGGGCGATGAGCTTCCAGTGCTCATTTCTGCGCTGGGGGTGATTTCGCTATATACGTGGAGGATACGTGGAGGGGGAACAAGAAAAATGAGGACAAAGGGGGAGGTTTGAGGATCCCTAAAGTTCCGGCATGGGGAAACCCCGCAGAAAGAAATTGACCAGTAATCCCGGTGGCATTTACCCCGGACGGGGCCAGGCCTGAAGATGCTTAGATTTCCTTCGCTATGGTTGGTTGCCACAATTGCCCAGGCACGGATGTTGAATGGGGCGCTCGGGAATGAGGGCCACATCCCGACGCTTGATGACCTTTTATCGAGACGGGTATAGTGACTATAGTCAAAGGAAATGGTACATACATAGAGGAGGGAGCGGCGGTTAAGGTTGATGCACAAGATTTAGGGATCCTATTGCAGTGGTTTAGGTGGATGTTATTCTCTGCTTCGAAATGGGTACACAGCTCCTAATCCTCTCTCCATAGTCACGTAAATGCACTAACTACCTTCTCAGGCCTAACTCCTGTACACTTTTTCTCACATGGCTCAACCATGATGCTAGGCGAGGAATCCTCGTCGGCCGACTACTGGAAGAAATGCGGCGACGAGGCCCTTGCCAACGGCATCAAAGGTGTCATCATCATGGTACACCTTCTTCCTCATCTTTCCAACCAAACCCTCTAACACGCGCATAGGGCGCCCACTGGGACTGCAAAGGCGACAAAATCCAAGTTGCCACGAATCCAACGCCTGGCAAATCCCCAGTCGCCTACGTCCACCCCGATAAATACGTAAACTATACATTGAACCCCGACATCTCCACCGCCAACAAATGCATCTCCCTCCTTGCGCGCGAAGGCTTTTCCGTCTCTGGAAACCCAACTTTCGATTGGATCCACGACGTTTATCTCATCCTCATCCGAATGTTCCCTTCCTCCTGCCCGCCCACAACCATCGTTTCTTGCAACGCCCGCTTCGACCCTCACTTCCACATCAAAATCGGCTCAACCCTGCGCCCACTCCGCCACGAAAACTACCTGCTCATCGGCAGCGGCGGCGCCGTGCACAACCTCTACCGGAACCGATGGGCGCCCATGCTGCGCTTCCGCGACAATTTCGCCATGGAAACGCCGCCTGAAAACTGGGCGCTAGAATTCAGACAGGCGGTGGAGGATGTATTGACCAAGACGGGTGGTGGGCCAGACTTGCGTGCGGGAATGGCAAGGTTGATGAAGCATCCGCGGTTCAGGGATGCGCATGCGACGGATGATCATTTTATGGCAGCGTTGTTTGTGGCGGGCGCGGTGGGGGAGGAGGAGGATAGAGGGAGTGAGGGGGTGATGGGCGCGGAGGATTGGGAGTTGACGAATATGTGTAATTCGCAGTTTACGTTGGGGAGGTATACGGCTGTTGTTGGTTGAAGCTTAAGAGATTATGACGATTGATTCGCTCTATTTGTGACCGAAGCCTGTGGAAACATGCCCTCAATATTCTACAGCACACGTAATTTCATGGAATACTCGGGTATACGCCGAAACAGCAATATATTGCGACGTTAGGGCTGCTCGCGCTGTAGCCCTATCCCGAAATTTCCTAATACGGTAACCGTAATGACATTTTTACAAAACGTCATTCTTTCTATCTACTTAATACAATTCACCTCCTCATAAACGCAAAAGTCAAATATCCAATACCCCCCAACACCGTCACCAACGAAGTCAACACCACCAATCCCCCCGTATGAAACCCCTGCACAAAAAAGTCCACCCTGTCTCCCGGCGGCTGATTTGTCGATGGGAGGGGGCACACGACTTTATTCCATGCTGCTCGTGCTTTTTGCGTGCTTTCAGCGTGGAGGAGCGTGTTGACTAGCGCCGTGTTGGTTGTTGTAGCGAGGATCTGGGGACGAGGGACCTGGAAGAGAGACGTTGGGTAGCGGGTTGGTGAGAGGGAGAGCGGTTCGTTTGAGGGGACGGCAGGGCCAACTGAAATAGCGATAGTTAGAAAATTTGTTGTTATCTATGTATGCTGGTGGCATCACTTACGGAGCATTTCAGTGGGAACGTGGTTAATCCAGGAGATGTGCGCATCGATGAATTGTGAGAGGTATTTCGCGGATGAAGGGGCGGCGAAGATGTAGCTAGCAGCGAGGGTTGTGCCAGTGCTTATACAAGTGTCAGACATATAGATGAAATGGACAAGAAGAAGATAAAAAAGACTTACTTATTGCTGAGGTTGATTGCGTCGTCTAAACTGCTCACGGGATGGACGAGAAGCACCTTCTCAGTAATCTTTTTCTGTAACAATGCAGAGTGGCTGTTTTCGTTAGAGATATGAATCTAATTTCATATAAGTTTGGATATCTTCTCACCGATCCAAAACCTCAACAATACCCCAATTCGACCCCGAGACCAAAACCCGCGCTCCTTTCTCCTTCTGCACTTGATCCAACACCGAAAAAGTCGAACCACCACGTCGTGATCTCGACACCTCCGTTCTTGCCTCTCCATTTTTACCAGCCAGATATTTAGACGACTGCTGCATAGCCGCTTCGACAAAGAGCTTCATCATAAACTCATTCACCAGCACCAAGTCAGGGGCATATGGCGAGCGCCCCCCGAATGCAAACCTGGCTGCCACCAATGCATCCGCGGCATCAATAATATTCGCAGTACGATCAACTACAGCAATAGTCCTGGCACTAGCTAGAGAGCTCAGATAACGCAAAGCTGATGCAATGGTAATCCCATCCTGTTGCGCGAGGAAGACAACCCTCTTCAAGAAAGCCTCGTCAGGCCGCGTCTCGCTGACTGCAAAGGTATCTGCATCTAGGGCATCTGTGAGAAGTCGGCGTAGCAAGGCTGGGACTGCCATTGTAGTTTGAGGGAGCTACGAAATCGTCAGTATACCATTCTTACTCCGTACTTATGTATGTATACAAACCTCAACAACAACGCAGTTCCCCGCCCCCATCGCCGCCCCCAGCGCAGTCACAACCGAATAAAACATTGTATGACTCGTAGGCACGACATACACAATCCCCGCCCCTTGTCTCCTGTCCGGATTACTCTTGCCGTTCGCGATACTATACTCTTCTTCTAGATCGGCCCTCAAATGCAAAGAGTCATAATGCGTCCGCAAATCGGATAACGCAAGCGCAATTTCGGTCCGGACTTCTTCTAGTGTATGCTCCTCCGAGTCTGCGCGGATGGCGGTTTGGATTTCGTCGACATGTTGGAGGAGTGTGTTTTGGAGAGCGTGGAATTGGGATTGGCGGTAGCGGATGGATTGGGAGCGGCCGTCGAGGGAGGAGGCGAGGAGGCGCGGGAAGTGAGTTGAGGAGACCATTTGCTTATATCTGAGAGAGAAATATGGGTGGATGTGTGGAATATGAGAAAGGAGAAAGGAGAGAGGTGTAGGTGTGTGAGGGATAGGGGATCGAGAATGACTTTGTTGCTATAATGCACTGACGGCATTCAATTGTTTCTATACGATATACCAAATATGCCACAGACCGGGGAAAAGCCGATTCTATGCACAAAAACATTCTCCGCATATGAGAAGCGGGGGAGGTCACTATCAGTATGGATAGTTGATAGACCGGGATGTGGACGTTGACACCCGAAGCTGGCCGGTGGACATCCGAGATGCATTGCCACCATGAAGAAAGTCATTGCGCGTCTTTAGAACGGGTCTACACACTCCAATACATTCATCCACGAGTACCAGCCTTCCAGTGATCTTTCTATTCACATCACCATGTCTCAGTCCACCACCATAACCAGAACACCCCTCTCCGTCCTCACCGACTACGAACTCCACCACAGCGGCTCTGACGATACCAGCCAGAATGCGAATGTCTCTGCCTCAAACACACGTACTCTAGCCTCATATCAACCATCCAACTGGCCCACGCAATATCGTCGCGTTCCGATGCATCGACCGGCAAATCGCAATCTCGATTTCGCAGAGCGCCCGGCGGGGACAAATAATGCCGAGATGGTGTTTATTCAGGTGATGTTGCATGGGGTTTGGCTGAACTCGGTGGGTATTTTCCTTCTTCATGGTTCTTTATATGCTAATGATTGAGTACAAGACACTATCACGACTTTGGCGCCATACAGGGGGACGAATCAACAATAAGATATTCCACTACGAGGTTGGGAGTGAATGGTAGCAGTAGTCCAAATACATCATTATCAGTTTATGTTATATATCAGTGCATATTTACTTATTTCATCTATAACTTCTCTTCCTCTATGGAATAATCACGTACTCGCCCTCGCCCCAATCCCATCAACCAACTCCCCCAACCTCTTCCCCCCCTCAACCTCTACCTCCTCCGCCGGCAACAACACATACAACATCCTCGCCCACCGTCCCACCTTCTGCCCTTCTTTGTCCGTCCCATCCGGCGTCACATTCCTCCACGCATGATTCGTGCCCCGCTGCACCGCAACGTCGCCACGCTTCATCAGCCTTGTTTCTCCACTATCCAGCACCAGCTCAACCTCTCCTTCGAGCACAACGCCATAATCCAGTGAAACTGTGCGGTGCATCGGGCTCGTTGCGTACGGCGGCATATCTACTATACGGCACACGGAGCCAGTGGAGATTGTGATGCCGGGCGGTGCAGAGAGATACTTCGTATACTCGTCAATATCTGCGTCGTTGTTGAGGCGCGCGGGAAAGTGGTCGCTCGTATAAGCGAGGGAAAAGTCTGCTTTGTCGGCCATGGTTTGGACGGGCATGTCAGACGACAGAGTAGACGAAAAAATGGCCTGGCCGTTCGGGGCGTGCGTGGTGATGAAGCGCGAGAGAGGGCGGAGGGAGTCGGATTTGGGGTAGAGGGTGCGCGAGTCTGCCATTGTGAGGCTGATTGAATTGATGGATGTATATGTGGATGGTGTTTAGAGCGATTGATTGAGGGGTAAATTGGTTATATTGAATACTTATACTGGATTCATATCCTATATAGTACCTATAGTATGCTGGGCCCTCCACTTCGGGATGTGGAGGATCAACAGAAGAGGAGAAAGAATATCACGGAGTTAGTCCGATATCTTCGCATTATAATTAAAAGTGTATTGCGTAACTAATCATCTACTACTTCCTCGGAATAACCGGCAACGTCACATAATTCTCTTCCTGCCCACCGAAATGAACATGATTCCACCCCTGAAACCTCTCCTCCGTCCGATCTGCCTCCCCCCGATGCTGCGTTATGCCCACTCCCTGCGTATCTCCTGACGACACCTCTAGCACAATCTTGCCACCAGCTTCTACCACCACGTTTGTCGGCCATATCTCCACGTCGACACTGTAAATCTCCCCGGGGATGACGGGCAGCACATCCGTCGAAAAATAGTCGCGATGCGGCAGCCAGGGCCGGTGCCGGGGATGGTCGGTATTCACTTTTCGTAGCGAGACTCGCAGCCACCCTTTACATAGAGGCGCGGGGTCGCCGGCTGTGCCGGTGTAGAACACCTCGTTGCCTGATGGGGAGATGTGGCGGAGCGTGAGGAAGAGGTCAATGTCGCGCGGAGTAGGCAGCCCGGACTGCGCGCTCATTGAGACGTTGAGGTGCGCGACGATGTGGCCTGTTATTTCAATTTCGTTGGCAAAAGGCTGGGTGGTGAATTGGAGGAGCTGTGGATTCTCAATGGATCCTAGAGCACGGTAGGAGAGTTTCTGTGGACTGGCAAGCGCAGATGGAGAATCGGTGGTTAGTTCCATGTTGAAAGTCAGATAGTATCGCGTATATTCCGTTCGCGCAATGGGCCATTCATTCTCTGTCCGACGAGGATATGTCTTTTCCGCCTCTGGGTTGTTGTAGCCGACGTCGCCTTTGCGGAGGACCATGTCCACCTTGGGGGCTTGACCGGTTGACCAGCCCGCGCGGTCGTCGCCCTTAAGGAATGCATCCAGAAAACTGCGCTGGACTTCTACTTCTTCCTTGTAGTAAAACGGCAAATCGTGACGGCCAGTGATGAACCGCAAGTATTTCAGCTTCGAGCCGGCGTGGGTGTATCCCTCCACATTGCCGCGCAGATGCAACATGATCCCTCCCCAATTTGCCACAGAGAGCAAGGGGACTTGGATATCGCTCTGCGAGTATTCCTTGGAGGCATAGTACATATCATCTCGAAAACGGTTATTCGCATTATCCACATTCTGGTCCTGCCGGTTCTGTAAGAGTTCTTCCTCCGTCAAATCACCCTCGATGGTATCAGGCCCCCAATTACGCGCCGCACGCCCTGCAAGCCCATACTGGTTGGATACCACCTGTCTATCCCACCAAAACCGGATGAATTGATTAGACAAGATCCCACCGTGCCGGCACCGGTCACGATAATAGTCACTCATCCCTTCCCAGGGCACAATACATGCAAGACCCTTGGGCTGCCGGGCAGCGACGCGCCATTGACTGCCCGCAAAGTAGCTGATTCCCAGCAAACCGACCTTGCCAGTTGACCAGGCCTGCTCAGCGGCCCATTCTACGACGTCAAAGAATGCTTCGCTGGTTCCCCGGGACATGGTGTCCAACTTGCCGGGGGATTGCCCGGTGCCGCGCTCGTCGGCGCGGACGACTGCGTAGCCGTGGGAGGTCCAGAAGCCCGGGTCGGGCGTTTCCCAGGCGGAGTGTGGGCTGTGGTGCTCGGGGTTGACTTCGTTGAAGGATTGGGGATGGAAACTTGTAGCAGAGTCAGTGGGTGTATGTCAAATGTGGTCTGTGAGGGCGAGGTTTATACTCTTTGTATGGAATATCCTTGCCATAGGGCCCGTAGGTCACCAAGACAGGCGCTTTTTCCAGATTTTTAGGGCGATAGACATTGGCTCGGATTAGACCCTGTCCATCTGCCAAGGGGATTGTGACGTTTTGCTCAAAGATGTATGGGAAAGAGGTCGTGTCGGCCGTGGTGATGTCTGGGTGGATTTGGTTCGGCATGGTGAGGATGAGTAAATTTTGCTCAAGGAAGGAACAGAAAAATGAAATCCAAATAAACATAATAAATTAGGATATAATAGAGTATAAAATAAAATATCTCTTTTTTTCATCCCCGCGATTCTTTCCTCCGTCTGTCTGTCTTCTTCCCCTCCATGTGGAGCCGAAAACGTCGGCTGGTGTGACCTCACTCTTCAACTCCTTGCAGCATCGGAGGAAAGCCGGAGAACATGATTGTAGCCATATATCAAACCTCGAGCGGTCATAGGAATAGTAGCTAGCTGATTCGTGTGCAAAATACATCTTAATTTTTTGACCCCCCTAAGTACACAGTGTATTTGATTCTGATTGAGACTTAAATCGAAAATGGGAGACGCTGAGAATGGCACAAGTGGCCTGCGAGTGTTGATCGTCGGTGCGGGAATTGCAGGCTTGACTGCAGCAATTGCTCTGCGGCAGCAAGGACATCGAGTGGAGGTGAGCGGCGGTAACCCAAAAGATACCCTGCATTGCACACATACTAACCGAAGCGCTGCAGCTCTTCGAGAGATCGACAGTTGCCAGCGAGATTGGCGCTGCAATTCACTTGACGCCCAATGTGACCGGCGTGTTGAAACGGCTGGGCATCGATCCAGAGGAGATTGGGGCTGTAGAAACCCAGCAGGTCAGTAGTTCTTTCCACTTTGCTGGACAAAACGAATACTAATAGTTGCAGCTACGGAATTATACACCGGCAGGCGATGTCGTCTTTACGACGGACCGCAAAGAAGAGGCCGAGCTCTGGAGACATGTAAGTTTAGTGACTTGTCTATCTCAACACCGTCACTGACTATCCAATCCAGAAATGGCTGCTGGTCCATCGCGGTCATCTTCATGCAGGCTTGAAAGCCGCCGCTCTGTCTTCCGCTGGCCAAGGCGTCCCTGCCATACTGCACGTTTCCAGTAAAATAGTCGACGTCGACCCCAACCAGGCCACCATCACCATCGAAACAGGAGAAGTATTCCACGGAGACGTCATCATTGGCGCCGACGGCGTGTATTCACAGGCTCGAAAGAAGCTTGCAACCGGGGGCAATACCAAACCCTTCAGCTCCGGAACAAACGCATTCCGCTTTCTCATCACTCGTCAAGAAGCCTTGAATGACCCAGTAACAGCCGAAATTGCACAAGCCTATGGCACAGTAGACATGTGGGACTGCCCTGACAGGCGCGTCGTCATCTATCCTTGTGATCACAACAAGCTCCTCAACTTTGTCTGCACTCATCCAGATACCCTGACCAAAATCGACGGCGATGCCGACTGGAACCAGAACATCAGCAAGGAGAAACTGCTCGAGGTATACCATGACTTTAACTCGCAAGTCCTCAAATTCTTAGCAAAAGCGGACCCTCAAACTCTGAAAATCTGGCCGCTGCTCGACATGGATACCCTGCCCAGCTGGGTGAATGACAAGATGGCTCTCATCGGAGACGCCGCACACCCATTTCTACCCTTCCGTGCGTCTGGTGGTGGCATGGCGATTGAAGATGGCGTTTCACTCGGTGTCATCCTATCCGGCGATGTCCAGCCGCACGAGGTAAACAAGAGATTGAAGCTTTTCGAAAAGGCTCGTCATGAGCGCGCCACTACCGTACAACAAATGACTCGCGACTCTTCCCACGGACTCCTCCCTCCAGAGACTGGTACGTTGCCCATTCTTCCATGTCTTAACTTCGTTTTACTAACAGATATCCAAGTCAACCACATGCAAAGCTACATCTACGGCCACGACGAACACGACCACTCCACAAACCTCCTCCGGCACCACATCTGGTCCCAAAACCCTAGGATGTACTGGCGGCAACCCATCGTCTTCGGCCCCATGCCCGGCCCCCGGCAAGACCACTACGGCCGTGACCGCGCACATCCCTCCCTGCAATCCACTTTTGTGACTGCGTCAATCAAGTTCAAAACCAGCCGTACGCTCCTGCAAAACCTCTTCCCTAATTCGTCCTATTCTTTCATCAGTTCTAGCACGGTCGCGTATGCCAGCTTTTCGCAAACAACGCTTGATCGCATGGACTGGCTTGGTGGTGGCGGATATAGGCATATAGGGCTGTACATTCACGGCGTGCAGTATACCAAGAAAGACGGCAGTGTTATTAAAGGAACGTATATGCCGATTCTGTTCGAGAGTCTGGCTGATCCGATCGTTTCGGGGCGCGAGGAGCTGGGTATGCCGAAGTTGTACACTGCCATCGATATTCATCACAGGTCGAAATCGATGCATATCCAGACAAGCTGGCAGGGCGCTGTATGGGGGACGTTTCGACTCGAGGATCTGCACGACGAAGATCCCCTCAGTGAGTCTGGGACAATCGGCGGAACGGCTGATGATGGTATCCTCGTCTATCGCTACATTCCAAAAGTTGGCAGAGACGAAAAGGGCGTGCCAGAAGCAGAATACCCGGTTTTTGTGCCACATGCAGAGGAATCCAAGGTTGTGCCGTCGCGAGTCAAAAGAGTGAGATCGACAAAAAAGGCGGTGGTTAGTATTGATGCGTTGAGTTGGGATTCGTTGCCGACGCTTCATCATGTTGTGCGCAGGTTGGGGGAGATTCCGATTGATGAGGTTGTGCAGGCCAAGGTGGTTGAGGGCGAGGGGGTGCCGGATGTGTCGAGTGCAGTGCGGATTGAATAGTTTCTTTCAGTGGTAGGATAAGTGAAATAAGGATGTTTGGGGATGGGATATATTTTTTATTTAATGGTAGAGTTAGGGTTTCGTAGACCTAATCCTAAGTAGCACCATTTTCATTTTGTAGATTCAAGATTGATCCTAAAAAGAGGCGGTACAAACATGTTTTATTGAATCAAGTGTTTCTGGATATAAAGATCCTCTCCATAAGCTACAATTATACTACTCTAAAGGTCATTTAGTCAATAAGCAACCCCCCCGACGCAACAATATGCGTCCCATTAATCCACCTTGCCCGCTCCTCGCACAGAAACGCAACTGCAAACGCAATCTCACTCGGATCCGCCATTCGCGGACCAACTGGTGTCTGGTCAATAATCGGCTGCAGAATCTTCATCTGTTCTTCGCCCGCAGCAGCAAAGCCCTCGGTCATGGTTGGCCCAGGACTGACGGCGTTGACGGTGCACCCATATTTTGGGGGGAGCTCTTTCGCCCTGTATAATACTATATTAGAAATGCGTTGACATGGATATCAGAGACTGTACTAACCAACACTTCGTAAACGAATCACACATCCCCTTCGTCCCCGCATATATCGTCTGATTCGGCGGCGGCCCTCGCCCCGAAATACTCACAATATTCACAATCCGTCCACTGCCCCTCGTCAAATGCGGGAGGCATGCTTGCGTGAGCAAGAACGTGCCGCGTCCATTCACATTCACCAGCAGATCCCAGTCGGCCAGTGTCTGCTCTTCGAACGGTTTGTTGATGGCCAGGCCAGCGCAGTTTACGACGATATCGATCTTGCCCCATTGAGATACTGCGGCGTCGACGAGTTTGGTGGAAGCCGAGATGGTGGACATGTCGGCTTCGACTACTATGGCGGGACATGGGAGGGATGAGAGTAGGTTCTGTGCTTCGGGTTCTAGGTGTGGGAAGGGGTAGTTGATGACGGTCAAGGCGCCGCGGGCGCTCAGTTCGCGGATGATGGCGGCGCCGATGCCTGAGCTGGAGCCGCTGACGATGGCGACTTTGCCGGCGAGGGTTTGGTCGGGCATGGTGGTGATGGGATTGGGGTGTTGATTCAATGTTGGTTCAGTATGCGGGGTGAGGAGTTGATAATGGTAAGAGCTGGGGTATAAAGCTTCACGGCTATACATTCACCCAGCTCCTCCACATTCACATCATAGCGCAAAAGCAAACGGCATCGTCTGGTTGGCGTGCCGATTGCTTTTGTCCACCTCCCGAGGGCAGTCTACAAACATTCGAACACCCAGGGACGGCATCCCACCATGCTTTAGCCACTTACTGAACACAAGATCAAATATAATGAGTGTCTTTCTTCCAGGAGTAATTTATAGAAAATCCATTAAACTATTGAAAAATCCCATGGGTAAAAAAAATCATGAAAGCCCGCTGACATCCTGCGAGTACGCAATTTCCCACAATCTACAAATCTATCGCCATCATAATCTCCCCATCCTCATCCGGCGGCGCAATTTCCCGCAATCCCAGCCTCTCATAAAACCTATACGGCGAATCCTCCGCCTTCACAATCTTAGCCGGATTGGCGGACGTCTTCCCTTCCGGCGGCGTCGACATCACCCCCAACCGCTTCGCTTTAGGGCTATGCTGCCGCACATGCTCAATCGCGTACTCTACGCCCCGTCGCCCATACCCGAGATTCTGATACCGACCATCAATCATGAAGCGCCAGATGTAGTACGCCTCGTCAGGGTCCCATATCGCCATCATGAGTAAGCCGACAAGCATCTCGTCGGCGTAGATGGCGCGTACCCATGCGTCTTCGGAGTAGGCGGCTTCGCAGAGAGACCATACGTTGGGCGCGAGGTTTCCTATTTGGCCTTCTTTGGGGCTTAGGTTTGCGACTGCGCGCCAGTTGTCTTCGATGATTGGGCGGAACGTGAGGGTTGAGGTTCTGTTTGGAGTAGTGGCGGTGCTGGGTGTGTCGGTCATGCTGTTTATGAGATAGTTACGAAGCGATTCAAATATGAGCGCTTCAAAGTATAAATGAGCGATGTCACAAAGCGTGAATCTCCTATTGTGGCCACTGACACAAGAACTGAACTATATATTTGTTTTTACTATTTGGCATCCTGAAGATGAAACTTGACTCATCGTGATGGCATTTGACTCATAATGAAAGAAGCGTGGAACGTTATGTTTGGCCCCTTGCAGCGTCTAGCCGGATACGAGGCCCTTCCGTCGTGGGTGAACACTTGTCAGAATTTGAAATGTAGCAGATATCAGTTCTTTAGTAGACGACGGTTTTTATTGTGGGAGAGCAAATAATAATGGCTAACGGACAACGAGAAGCTAAACGATGGGATATATTCATGTTCATTGAATTTGATTAATCACTCTGGGCTCTATAGCTCTATCAATCACAGCTTCCATTCATGCACATTAGCCAATCCATTCGTCCCAGACCCATCCCCAGCATCAAGATATCCACAAATCCTCCCCTGCGGATCCCATTTGCGTCGAACGTCCATCAGACGCTTCGCGTTCTCATCTTCCCAGTATCGCGTGCGACGCACCTGAAAGTCCGAGTCACCCAGATACGCACCCACCGAATGCCGCTCAACACCTTTCATAACATCACAAACCCACTGCTGGCATCGCTGATCATCCGCCTCGTCCTCCCACACCGTGTACAGCGCAAAATAGTGATCCGACTGCATACTAAGTGCCATATCGGGTAGCTTGCGCCGACTGCAGGGGTTCATCGCGTACCACAGCGAAAACGCTTTTCGATGCGGCAGCGTCAAGAACGCATCTTCGAGGACGGCGGGCACATCAGCGTCGTTGTCAATGTACGCATTGTCGCAGCAATAGCGGTGTGCGTCGGGGTTCGCTTTGCCCTGGACAATGTACTGATTCTCGAGGCTGTCGACTTGGCAGAACCATTCTGTCAGAGCACCCTCGGGGCGAGTCTTTTGGGCCTTGCGCAGCGCATTTTCGGCTTCGACGGGGGTATTTTTCATGGTCACGAAGAGGATGAAGATGCATATCTCGTCTTTGCCTTCGGGGTACTGCGAGACTAGAGCGATTTCGGTGTCTTGGTCGAAGCTGGGGGTGATGGAGATGACCCAGCTGAATGCTTCTCTGTACATGTGGCGAGGGTAGAGGTAGCCAGAGGAACGGAATCCGGAGGCTGGGTAGGGGATTAACTCTAGGTGGAATTTTGTTACAATCCCGGGGAAGCCTGCATGGTTGTCAGACAGGAGTAATCTAGAGAGATGTAATGATGAACTTACCAGGACCTGCTCCGCGAGCAGCCCAGTAGAGATCCGGATTCTGTATGGGGTTGCAGTGTACAAGCTCCCCTTCAGCAGTCACGACGTCCACGCCTTTTACCCGTTCGCACGCCCAGCCCCAATTCTGACAGGCACATTGAGATCAGCATTGTAACACATGCTTTACTGAAAAATTAATCGAAGGAATTATACAACATACCCGACAATTCCACCCCATCCCCCCCTGTAACAGAAAGCCTCCCAATCCCACATCCGGACAATGACCCCCCGGAAACATCAATCCATATTCCTCAATCAACTTCCCATTCAACTCCTTCCCCGTCGTGCTGGGCGTTGCTCGCGCCAGTCGATTCTCCGCGTCAACTTCAATGCCCTTGTAGTTCCCCAGATCAATCAATATAGACTGGTCACGCACACTCCACGCCGCCCAGGAATGGCCTCCTGACCGAACGGCAACCCGGCAATTTTTTTCTGCTGCCAGTTTCACTGCTGCGATGATGTCCTCTGCGGATGTCGCTTTTACCACTGCGAGAGGGAACCGGTGTGGGCGCCGGTGATTGAACACGCGGCCAACCCGCGCCTCTTCATAGGTGGCTGCGTCGGCGGTGTCGCGCCAGATGATTTGTGGTTTTGCTGGGTCGGGCATGCTGATGTGTGTGATTGCGATTGTGAAATCTCTCTATAGATGGTCCAGAGCTATTAACGTAAGAAAGCTAAGAATCAGACAGCTTTTTATTTTGGCTGTCCGCTGTCTTGCCGATGCACGTTTCCCAGACGCTATGATGCTACAGTATGTAGTCTGATCGCGTCGAAAGTGGGAGAGATTTCGGGTGAGGACCACAATTCCGATGGAGGTGGATCTCGGCACCAGGTTTACAGTATAGAGCACTGACATTATTCTGGGGAGTGTGGACATTTGAAGGATGGGGTTGCCCATGCGCATTACCGTTGGATTCTTCGTGCTGTGTGGAATGTTAGATTGCCGCTACTTGAATCTACTTGATGTTTTGAGAAGTATACAAGTTGAATGCATCTGGCGAGAATCAAGTGTATATTGATGTCAATTATACTAGCGAACAATATCAAGAAGATGAGATTCTCATTATATTCACAGTCCTTGAATTCACTAAACCACTAAATTCACTACTCTCAGCTAAGCCCCCCTGTTTCCATCTCCATGCCGAAATATGCCCCCGATGCCCCATATTCTTTCTACTCTCCAACCTCACGATCATTCCGCCAAAACACAAACTGCACAAATGACCATTTCATCGACGAAATCCGAATCTGCTTACCCCAAAGGTACAACGGGATAAAGAACAACAAACAGCCACCGGAAATACCGGCCATGGCACCGTATGCAGCCCCATATCCAGACTTGTCAATCCACGGATTCGTGTAGAACGATAACAGGAAACCAAAGCATGCTGATGCCAATTGTCAGTTCAAGCAGCATTATACGATTAGTGGATGGGTGGATACTCACATTTAAATGCCAGCTGCGTCACCGTGACTTCACCTGCAACAGGCCGGAAGGAGTCAATGCAGTAAACGAACGAGACATTGGTGCCTTGCGTAATGGCGAAAGAAACTATCAATGATTAGTTTAACCATATCTCAATGTTTCGAGTAAAGACATACGCAATCCAAGCGCAAACGTAGGCACCATCCAATGCCACTTATTCTCAATCCCAAAGCCATACAACAGCAGCGCCAACGGCGCAGCAATCACGCTCGGAATAATCGCTGGAAGACGCATCTCCGGTTCTCGAATCCCATTATTCCGGCGCGTAAAGTAATCGGCCGTCCAGTCTGAGAAGGGTCCTCCAGCAAAAGTCCCCAAAAAGCAGCCCACCATGCCTGAAATGAAACATAACCCGCTCTGCCACGCAGCGAATCCGTACGTTGTGCTAAACGCAGATGCGAAATTCGACACGACAGCGACCAAAAAGCCGATGGTGACGGACATGACGATTGTAGCCCAGAATACAGGCGGGAGTAAGATGAGCCCAAACGGGCGGATAAACATTCGCCAGAAGGATTCTTGCGTGTATGTTTTGCCAGTCCAGGGGCGTAGATGCTGCCAGTAGTTCTGCTTGGCGGGGATGGTAGGCAGGGACTCGGTCGTGGTGGCGGCTTCGATTTCTTTTTGCACTTCATCGCTGCGCTGAACGAGGGCATTGTCCGCACGCACGTAGGCTGTTTCGGGGAAGAAGAAGAAGACTACGAGGAGCAGGCCGCCTACAAGCGCGCAGCCGACGTAGTAGATGGTTCGCCAGGAATGCTGGATCGTGATGAGGCCGGAAATTATGATGCCAAAGGAAACGCCGGCGGATAATGCGGCATTGTAGATTCTGCAATAATCTGATCAGCACGTTTGCCTTGAACTTTGTTGTCAGGGCTCACTCACGCCATCCCATAGCCCCTCTGGTGTAGATAAAACACATCGGCGATAGTCACCGGCGCAAGACACTCGCCTGCCCCCGCGCCAATACCTAGCAGGGTCCTCGTGGTGATCTCACCCGCATATGTCTTCGCCAGTCCCGCCCCCAATATCATAAAAAAATAAAACACCAGCGACGCAAGATACACGGGGCGGCGACCGTACTTGTTCAGCAACGGCACCCAGATCAGGTTTGACACTCCCTGGAGCAAGGCGCTGTTATTGAAAAAGTAGGCTGCACGGGAAATCCAGTCTGCCAGGGTGGTATTGCCGCCTTCGGGGAAGTCTGAGGCCACCTCGACCATGGCCACGGTGGGTCCTGCGGCCATGAAGTTGCACATTATCATGGCGAGGGAGACGAGGATGGCGATGTAGATTTTGTATGATGTGCTCCTGTAAGAAGCATTAATGTGCTGTACTGGATTTAAGGTCTTTTGCAACTGTCCAGATGCACTCACCATCTCAACGGATCATTTGGATCCAGCGACGGCGCAGGTATCAGGATGACCTCGTTGGTGTGCTCATGCCGGAGCCGGAGATGGCCCAGACTCCGGTTTGCGAAGTGCTCCTGCTTCTGGTCATGCCCCAGGTCCTCGATGGCTTCATCGTTTGCTTTGGTCTCGATGTCCTCCATAATGCTGCGTTAGATAACAAGTAAGTTGCACAAAACAGGATCGAGTCAATTGACGAAGACAACTGTTGGTGACTGCAACGGTGACCAAAGAGCACGGTCGCGCCCATTAATGACTTTTTCCATCTTCCGCGGTCTCTGCTTGCGACGCCCTGAAGGATTCCTGCTCGGCATGTGGAGGGGATTCCGTGGAGGCCAGGCGGCTTGTGGAGACGAATGCCCCAGAGTCCCCCAGGTTTCCCCGCGTTTGCAGTGGGACACTTCCCGTGCCGGCGCAGGCCTAGACTAACTCTAATCCTGGCACCATTGGCCAATCATTCTTTTGCTGTAACCCTAATCAGGAATGAAGAAGAACGAGTCAAGGCTGTTGTTGCCCTTTAAGGCAAGCATGTTCTGAGTGACGCGCAAGCATCATCTCTAGTGCCTGTCATCATTCCGAGTTATACTCGTGCCGGTCCCTTTGGTTAGGATGGAAGCATTGTTGAATGATCGACATTTTTATGTTCGGCCCCACGTGTATCTCAGTATAGAGATGATTCTCTGTATATGGCACCATCTCAGGGAGACGGAGTTGTCGACGAAAGGAGTGAATCGCACTGTGTGAATATCACATAAATTGGAGTTGGTCCTCCAACGTAGATGATCCGGTTTGACTCGTAGACTAGACAGTGTTATGTGACATCCCATGCTCCTGAAACAACTCTCCTAAGTCCACCAACTCCTTTTCTGAAACATATTTTCAGATCAAACCATCGCAATGCTTCTTCGTCAGTTCCTATCTCTCTTCCTGGCCTTTGGCCTAGCCCGCAGCACTATCACCATCCTCGATCCCAGTGACTACCAAGACCTCGCCGCCGATGCCGCCGACAACGCCATCCTCGCCGATTACAACATCACGGCAGTCATGTACCAAACAAGCCCCATCGTAGGACCCTATTACTACAGCGATGTAGACAAGGAGCTTGCCCACCAGACCTTCAACGACAGCAGCAACGACACCAGCGTCATTGTCATAACAGAGGGCTCCAACGTCAACGTCTCATACTCTACTGTGATCAAGTCTGGATACGCCTACAACCTATACCAGTCAAGTTTCTTCGGTGCCAATGCTGCCATTAACGTTGCAAATGCTTCTACCGCTTATTTTAATAATCTCAACATTACAACCCATAATGGCGCTGCAAACGTCTACTCCTACGGGACTGGTACGTACGTCTACGTCGACGATTGCAGTCTCTACAGTTCCGGCCCTGTCGCCCACGGGTTATATGCAAGTGGAAACGGCACCATAATCGGACGCAACGTGAAGCACTACTCTGGCGGAAACCGCGCCTCCTCCTTCTCCGGCGACAGTCCAGCCGGCTACATTTACGTCTACGACTCCGAAGCCCACACTGCTGGAATTGGGAGCGCCATTTTCTACGTCCTAGGGTCCGTCCACGCTCAAAACGTCGTCGGCGTTACCGAAAATGCACCAGGACTATTCCTCGACGGAGAGCAGACGGCCAACTTTATCAACGTCGACATTACCGCGGGCCTGCTCGGCGGCATTGTCGTCTTCAGCTCAGCAACTCGCGAGGAAGGGGCATCCGTCAACTTCACAAACTCCGTTCTCACCGTCTTGCCGGACACTGCGCCTGCGCTCTGGTATGGGAACACTATCGCGAGTTCGTACATCCGCAGCACCCAGCTCAACACCTCCTCGGGTATGCTCGTTGTCGCAAACTACTCCCAGGTTACTCAGGCGTTTGACTACTACGCCGGCTATCCTGACAACAACGATCTCCTCCCCGCCGAGGCCACAGTAACCGTCGAAGAGTCCACTTTGACTGGTGACCTCGTGGCCTACAACGGTAGCAGCATCGCCTGGTCTCTTACCAAATATTCTTCCTGGACGGGTACCGCATACTCGGGCTACGAAAAGGGCTATCTCGCCGTCTCGCTCGACCAGACTTCCACCTGGACTCTCACTCAGGACACGTACTTGACCAACTTCACAGATGCCGATCAGAAATTGGGCAATATCTTTACTGCTGGTCACAACCTGTACTATGATGAAACGTCCGCTGCAAATAGCTGGTTGCGGAATAAGACTGTCAAGTTGAACGGAGGCGGAAAGCTGGTGCCTGTTGACCATGGGGCTGTTGCGGGAGAGTATGGTGGTGCAGGTAGTAAATAAGTTGTGATTTAGATCACTGGCCATCAATATAGGAACGGCAATCTGGAAGCATGGGGATTATCTCCTGGTGTGATTATCTAGTTTAAGCTGCTCTAAAGTCTAGATAAATCAACACTTACTATAAAGCCAGTATCTATTCCCATTGACCTAGGACCCAGCCGGTTTCTTGAATCAAAATTGAGCGGTATTTTGTTAAATAAGCCACATATGGCACTCCTCACGGGGCACCGTGTCTACGTAGGTAGGTCTGATATACGTAAATTATATTCCTTCATTGATTTCTCACGATTCCTCGCCGCTTTTTACGGGGTCTCATGTGCACGGTTGTATATACAGTATATATTCCACATTTCCATGACGGGTTGCCATTTACTATAGGTATCTACCTAGGCGTACTGGTGGTCGGGCTTGTCCATCACCAGCTTGACAGCCCTACTCATGATAGGGCTGACTTTGCCCGTGGCCTTGGGATCCGGCCCGATCAGGTTACTGGGGAAGCCAGGATCAAACAGCTGCACGCTCTCCAGATACTTGACCTGCTGCTGCGTCAAGCTGACATCCAGCGCTTGAATATTCCCCCTCAAATGCTCAATCTTGCGACAGCCGACCAGCGGAATCACACGCGGCGCTTTGGCGCGCACATATGCCAGCGCAACAGCCTGCAATGACTCAATATTGTGCTCGCTCGCTACCTTTGCCAGGGCCTCGGAAAACTTGGCTTCAATCTCATTCTGCTCGCCATTGCCAAACATGGTGCGGAGCGTCTCACCCTTGGCTTTGCGGTCCGCGATTTCTTTTGGGGACTGCAACTTGCCACTACCTAGCACACCCCACGGACACAGCGCCATGCCAAAATGGCGTGCCATGGGGATAATCTCGCGCTCAAAGTCTCGCAGCATTAGACTCCATTTTCCCTGGTACACAGAAAACGGCGTTTTCCCATGCGCACGAGCATAGTAATTGGCAGCCGATACGATCCAGGCCGGCGCGTCAGAAATGCCCAGATACAAAACTTTGCCCTGTTCGACGAATATATGCAATGAATCCATGACTTCCTCAATTGAAGTTAGATAATCCCACCAGTGCACATATAAAATATCGATATAGTCCGTTTGCAGCTTCTCAAGGCTGTCGCGCACACTCATATGCAGCGAGCGTCGGTGATTTCCAATATGGTTCGTCGCTTTCCCCTTCCCCAGGGAGAAGCCTTGGTAGTCTGTGGTGTATTTGGTTGCGATTACCATGCGATCGCGGTTCTTGCGGAGGGCCATCCACTCGCCAATCCAGGCCTCGGATTCGCCGTCTTGGTAGTTGTTGGAGGTGTCGATGAAGTTGCCGCCAGACTCAAAATAGTAGTCGAGCAGCGCAAAGGCGGATTCCTTGGACATGGAGCCCATGCTAGAAGCCCATGCCTGGCCAATGGACATGCCGCCCAGGGCGAGCGGGGAGACGTGGATCCCAGCGGTTGATGATAACACGCGCAGGTTGCCCAGCGGCGTGGGGGGTTCGGGAGCTGATGCTAGGAGAGAAGTCATTCTAAGATAAACAGTGAGATAACTGGGTTAATAAGCATAAATAACGTGCAGCAAGCCAGAATATGTAGTCCACAGGGCAGGACATAAGACCGGCGTTAAGCATACACGGAGATATCCTTGTTATTTCCGTCCCACATCTGGTTACAACTAGCACATACTTTAGCTTGATTGATTGATTGATTCCTGTAACTACCGGGAAGGGAAGTAACCATTTGTAGTCAATTTTGTGATTGTATTGCAGGTACCTTTGTATGTTGGGGTTAGGGCAGAGTAGTTGTAGTTGGCCCTCGCGTCTTCTAGGTGACTTATCCATAGCGCAAATGCCAAATACAAAATGATATCAACTCCACTGTATGCCGAACATTGTTGTCCACCTCTCGATGTACACGAGACCTGCCTATGTAGGACTCGGGGGACCCAATGGCGAACTATGTACAACTTTTCTGCCCTATCCATAGCCCTGACATATAATAGAGAGCATGTCCACGATCAACAAAAAGAGCCGTAGCATTAGTTACAAGGTAGATGCAGTTAACATAAAAGAACCAGGATCGTACAATTTACAAACTAGTCCTCGCCCCAGCAGCGCTCTCAATCCACTCAAACCGATCCTGCAAATACCTACTCGCCCTCAAATCCCCCGATCTCGCATGGCCCTCAAAATTCTCTGCCCTTGCAGCCCTTCCACACAACCTCCCCAACTCACCACTGGCCTCACTGCTAGCCACCTCCTGATACGTCACCGTCCTCAGAAACTTGCCAACCCACAATCCACCGGTATACCGCGCCGCGCCTCTCGTGGGCAACACGTGGTTTGTGCCGATGCATTTGTCGCCGTATGATACGCAGGTTTTGTGGCCGAGGAATAGCGCTCCATAGGCAGTCATTCTGTCCAGGGCTTCACGCGGGCGGCGCGTGAGGATCTGCACGTGTTCGCTAGCATAGACGTCGGCGAGCGCGTAGGCTTCGTCGATGGAGTCGACGACGATGACTTCGCCGAATTTGGACCATGATTCGCCTGCTAGGGGCGCGGTGGGGAGGGATTTGAGCAGCTCTTCGATAATCGAGATTGTGGCACGGCCGACGGACTCGGATGTCGTGATCAGCACGGCGGGCGAGTCAGGGCCATGCTCTGCTTGCGAGAGCAGGTCGGTTGCGACTATAAATGGATCAGCCGTCTCGTCGGCTACGATCAAAATCTCGGTCGGTCCGGCGAATAGATCAATGCCAATCTCGCCAAAGAGTTGGCGCTTGGCTTCGGCGACAAAGGCGTTGCCGGGCCCAGCTATAAAGTTGACCGGCCGCATCGTGGTGGTGCCTACGGCCATGGCGGCGATGGCTTGGACGCCGCCGAGGATGTAGATCTCGTCTGCGCCAGCGAGATGCATGGCAGCGACGGTTGCGTGTGGGATTTTGCCGGCGATAGGGGGTGTGCAGCCGATGACGTGCGGGACGCCGGCGACTTTGGCTGTGAGAATGGTCATGTGTGCGGAGGCGAGGAGAGGGTACCGGCCTCCGGGGATGTATCTAATGAGTGTAAGACGATCGCCATTGTGAAGGATGTCTTGGTCTCTACTTACGCGCCAACGGTATTGATAGGCAGATTCTTCTGTCCCAGAAACACGCCCTATCGACTATCAGCACGCCTCTCTCCCACAGTATCATAGCTGCGATGCTCAACTTACCGGCTGCATCTCATACTCAAAATCACGAATTGACTGCCTCTGCGCCTGCGCAAAGACCCTCACGTTACGCTGCACTTCTCTGATGTCGTCGATAGTCTGCTTCGGGCACGCCGCTATGGATGCATCAATCTCTGCCTGTGACAGCTTAAAGGACGCTGGCGACCATTTATCAAACTTTTCCGAGTATTTTCGCACAGCTGCGTCTCCATTGGCGCGGATGTCGTCAATCACGCCCTTGACGATGGTGCTGACGTCGGCCACAGGGGCACCGGAGGAGACGACGGCGGCCTTGGTTTTGAGGTGGAGTGGCATGTTGAGAGAATGAATGACTGTGATGAAAGGAAGAGTGAGGCTATCGTGAACAAATCAAGGAACACTGCTTTCATATATAGTCCTTGGGGTTAGGGTTAGATTGTCGTCTTCCTCCACCTTCGGCTCCACATCCGGGGAGTATACAGCACGCACTGACAAGTCGGACAGAATGCCGTATCGGTACAACACCGATTTCATATTTTCTGTTATTTCTCTTATTCCGTCTTCTTCTAAAGTTGTCGATATATTTCTATCATATCTTATTTTCTTTTTCAACCATGGCTTCTACTCCCAAAGTAGCCCTCATCACAGGCGCATCCCGCGGCGTCGGCGCTGCCGTCGCCCGCGCCCTCGCCTCATCCAACATGAGCGTCGTGATCAGCTACCGCTCCGATTCATCTGCAGCCAGCAAACTAATAGAGGAGCTGAAAACACTCCAGCCAACCGCCACAGCAAAATATCTCGCCATCGCAGCTGACGCGGCGAATCGGTCAGAGATCAAGAGTCTGGTGCAACGCACAATCCAAGAGATGGGCCGGCTAGATGTCGTGGTCTCAAACGTGGGGTGGACGAGAATGACTAATTTCATGAACCTCGATGATGCAGATGACGAGTCTGACTGGGACCGATGCTTTGATATGAATGTCAAGAGCCATTTTTATCTCTTTCAGGCGTGTCGGGGGTACTTGGAGCAGACGGAGGGCGTGTTTATCGCGACGGCGAGCGTTGCGGGAGTGAAGCCAAGTGGGAGTTCTCTAGTAGGTAATCCAGTAGATACTTATATAGAAGTGTGAGCTGACGAATCAATAGCCCTACGCAGTCACAAAAGCTGCCCTCATCCACCTCGTCAAAAGTCTGGCTATCATAGCCGCGCCAAAAATCCGTGTCAATTCAGTCGCGCCGGGGATATTACTGACAGTAAGACAACCAATCCATGTTCAGCCGACAGCTTAAGGTGCTGACAAGCATACAGGACTGGGGCCGCCAATTCCCCGCAGAAAAGCTTCAAGCAATGCAGGAGCGAAACGCACTAAAACGATTTGCGACGCCGGAAGAGGTTGCAGATCAAGTGCGTGTCTTTGCCATGTCCAAGTCCATCACTGGCGTGAATGCCGTCATCGATGCCGGATTTTCATTGTAATTATTTTCTTAACTCTTCTAATTGGCCGTAAGATGAAATATCTTCACTCGGAGATTGTGTGTGGATAAGCTTTACCGAATCTCCTCCACTTTCCGATGGAGCACATTCATCACCTGTATATAGAAATATTTATATAGATATCAACCCCAAACCTAGGTAACCATTAATGGTCACGCTTGTAATGAGTCTTAATGAACAAAGCCATCATGACGGAATCAACACCCACACAGATCAATAACGAGACCATCACCGTCCCCCTTCTCATCGACGGGAAAAGCGTCTCCACAACCGCCCACTTTGATGTCATTTCTCCTCAAACAACTAAAACGATCTGGAGCTGCTCCTCTGCGTCTCGCGAAGATGCCATTGCCGCCGTTGATGCGGCCTCTCGGGCGTTTCCAGCCTGGTCAGCGACAAAGCCTGCTGTCCGTCGAGGAATCTTCCTCAAGGCAGCGGACATTCTCGAGAAATGCGCCGCCGAGTGTGAGACCTACATGAGTCTGGAGACCGGAACGGTAGGCGGATTTCTAGCATTTAATGTGCGGACAGCCTGTGAACTTCTGCGCGACGTCGCTGGGCGGATTAGCGTTGCTCTGACTGGCAGCATTCCAATCTGCCAGGAGGATGGGACGCGCGCAATGGTTGTGCGGGAACCGTACGGTGTCGTCTTGGGGATTGCGCCGTGGTAAGTAGAACGTTCTTAATCTTTGTCTAGTTTAGTAACCTGAGTGAAATAGGAATGCCCCATACATCCTCGGTTTCCGCGCTGTGATCTATGCGCTCGCCGCAGGGAATACATGCATATTAAAAGGCAGCGAAGTCTCCCCGCGATGTTTCTGGGTTATTGGGTCTATCTTTCAAGAGGCTGGACTACCTAGTGGCTGTCTGAATGTTATTTACCACAGCCCCGAAAATGCTGCTGAGATCACCACTGCGTTAATCGAGCATCCGGTTGTGCGGAAGATTAACTTTACGGGCAGTACGGCCGTTGGGAGAATCATTGCTGCATCGGCAGGGAAGAACTTGAAACCAGTGTTACTAGAATTGGGTGGAAAGTCCAGTGCGATTGTCTGCGAGGATGCGGATTTGAAGCTGGCGGCGCGGGAGTGCGCTGTGGGTGCCTTTCTCAATGTAGGTCTTTATCCTGCCTCCATGCAAGTTGTTATTGCTGTTGCTGACATGTGAGCCTCGATGCAACAGACCGGTCAGATATGCATGTCCACCGAGCGTATTCTCGTGCACAAGACAATCGTCGAGCCATTCATGGCCCTGTTGAAAGCTGCAATTACGGATATCTTCGAGGCTGCATCGCCTGTGCAGACGCTCGCTCAAAGTGCCGCCATAGACAGGAATCGCCGCTTAATCGCCGACGCCGTGTCCAAAGGCGCCAGCCTTCCTCACGGCGATGGCGACCACGGAGAGTCCACGTCAAAATTCCAAATGAACGCAACAGTCATCCAAGGCGTCACCAGCCAAATGGACATCTACCACACGGAAAGCTTCGGCGCGTCCGTTAGCGTAATCCCCGTTGAGACTGACGACGAAGCTATTGCCATCAGCAACGATACCGAGTACGGGTTGAGCGGTGCAGTATTCACCAAGGATTTGGCCAGGGGTTTCAGCATTGCAGAGAGAATGAAGACCGGGGCCGTCCATATTAATAGTAAGACTGTGCATGACGAGGCTGGACTGCCGCATGGAGGAGTGAAAAATAGTGGATGGGGGAGATTTAATGCCACGGCGGGGTTGGATGAGTTTTTGCAGAGTAAGACGGTGACTTTTCAATGCTGATCTGTTCTTTGTGTCCATCGTATGGCACATCGCTGCTCGATGTATCCATTATCTTCTTCGTAGAGCATGTAATTCGATAGCCTAAGTTCGACGTCATGTTGATTCGTTATTCTCAAACCACCCTTCGATTGCATAGAGAATCATAGACAGGACCATTGTGATGTAGGACGTCTCTGGTATGGATAATTGTGGTGAGACAAGATCGGATTATGCAGATGCCAGCTCACGCCGACACATAATTAGCTTGATAGGGACTGGGTTCTAATCGCAAAAAATAAAGAAACGACAATTGAAACAGGATCTAGCTTTAATATAAGTCTATCATGCAAATTACTGTGTAGGCTTTTTTCTTTCTGAGTAGTATGCAAGAGCTAGTCAGTATATGAGTCCGTTATGAGACAGCCTATAAGCATACATATAAGTACATCTACAAGTACTCTGCATAAGCAAGTATTTGTATACTTCTTTCTAATTAAATTATGTTATCTGCTTTTATAGTGCTAAAACCTATGTGTTGAATCTAATACAAGCTTTTTGACCTAAGCTTACAAGTAAGCCTTGAGGCTATGTAAGTTAGTATGAGCGAGCATGCAAACAGGAAGCCCTAAGCTATTTATAAACTGCTATGCACCTACCTAGGTATTATATCTACGATCATAGAGGCTCAGAGACCGCTCACTGAGTAGAGCCCATGGTTCCTGTAGAGACTATAAAGACTTGGTGAGTATTCCAAGATCTCCCCCCTCCTTCCCAAGTGTCAAAATCAACTTCTCTCCCACACCCCAACCCACTGCCCCCAAGCAATCACCTTCCCCTTAAGCTGCGCAATGAGCTCCTCCCTCGTCGCCCCCGACTTGCTCAATTTTGACGTATCAATTGGCTCACTCAACGCCACAATCTCATAAAAGTATCGATGCGGTCCATGACCCAACAATCCCCTAGGCGGGATGTAGACCATCTTCCGCCCGTTCAGGCCGTATTTGAATCCTCCTTTCAACATAAATTCCTCGCTGATACTACCATCTCCGGGAACAGGGTGTGGGACTTGCTCGAAATCCCAGTCAAAGACACCGGTCCGATCTGCAGGAATCGAGTAATACAGTCCATGAGGCACGGGTAATGCCAGCGGCGCATCCGGGTCCTCTACCGCAAGAAACCATTCCTTCACTTCTTTTCCTTTCTCGTTTGGTGGTAAGCTCCATTTCAGCAAGGGAAACATCCCTTCTTCAAAGAAGCCATATCTTGACGGGAATTTTGAGCCTGTCGGGCCGATATTGGGGCATTCGAGGGTGATGGTTGGTTCACGCGCGTGCGTGAATGCGGCTGATTTGGGGATTAGGCCATCGTCGTGGCCGCGCCGGTTTTGGAGAATAAAGGCTAGAACGCGTTCGATATAGTCCATTTCTTCTTTGTGGTCGCTGTTGGCTGAATTAAAACGAACGAGTGCCAAACACCCCACCAAACAAGAAATTTTTGTGGAGGCTCGGCCCGACGCCAGAAAGAACCGCAGAAGCGGCACTATGACCACTATAATATGGAATAATAATAATATAACGCATGCAGGTTGGATAGCCCGTATAAGCTGGCTCAGGCCCTAGACTGTATACGCTTGCTTTGCAGCTGGATAGAGCGCTAAATATCAATCCAGTCCCAAATACGAAGATGTGTTAATTCAATTTCAACCAGTCAGCTCCGGGACACGGCTTTTCAAAGGCTGCAGTAAATTAGCTCTTGCGACAATGTTTGTTTTTCATCATGAGTTTGTTTATGGATAAAATCTAGAGTAATCCTAGGGTATAACCTATTATCAAAATTAGTGTACGATATACGACGACCTGCGACCCGGTATATAAGCTTACAAGTAAAGCCGTGCTCATGCCGTTAGCAGATACAAATTAGTGCAAGACGTACGAGCCACCAAGTACATATAAGTTTACAAGTATGTCAGCCCTAAGCTATTTATAAACTAACCACCTACCATACAAGTTCATGTGCACATACCTACTGCCTTGATAATAACCCTAACCCTACTAGCACCACCATCAAGCCCTAATTAGAAAATTCTGTCTATCACAGGGCTGCAAAGATATTGTAATGGTAGACAATTGAATTTTAAAAACGAACTGCTTACATCCGTATACATCCATAGAATCAAGATACCTTTTCATTATCAAGCAAAGTACCGTGCATTTCCATCTTTTTCGATTCCTCGGCCTACCAGAATATATTCTACCTGTTGGTTGGCATGTCATTAGCCTCTATTAATCATCATTCCTTACACAATACATAATTAATCTTCATGCTGCTTTAAACAAATTACATTAAACAGCCCTCAAAAGAAGGGAAAAAAAAAAAAAAAAAAAAAAAAAAAAAAAAAACAAAAAAGAAAAAACAAACGCCACCACTGGCGCAAGCGGACACTCAAACCCTTTGCGGAGCCAGCGCGTCTTGCGGTGTTTTGCGGTGTTTTGCGGCATCGCTGCGGGGAGCGTGTTTTCGCGGACTAAAAACACGCCGGAAAAGTGGGACTGGGGCTGAACTAAATTGATTTATTTTTGGATGCGTAATCGGAGAATACGCCTACTTTGTGGAATGACATAACTATGGGAGATTTTTTTTAGATATAAAAGGGTGGATGATATCCTGGAAGGTGAGTTTCTGTTTGTATAGTTCAAGTTCAACAAAGCAGCCATAGCAATCACCGTTTCTGAACATTCCTCAGCACCAATTCTCGCAACTGACTTCTATTCAAACATCATCAAAACAACATGCCTTCATACTTGATCACAGGAACAAGCCGTGGCCTTGGCCTGGGGTTTGCCGCTGAACTGGTACGTTTGTCTCTTCACAAATTCCTCTCTCTCTTAGGAATCACTTGAACTAAACCCATATCCTTCTCGGGGTAAAACAACAGCTCAAAGATCCCAAAAACCTCGTCATCGCAACCGCGCGCAACACGGCTGGTTCCTCAGGCCTACAAAAACTCAAGGATGAGTACCCGCAGAACGATCGCCTCATCCTCGTTGACCTCGATGTCTCAAACGTTGAGAGTATTCGTGCAGCGGTCAAGACTTTGGAGCCACTGCTTCCCAATGGGTTGGACAATCTCGTCAGCAATGCCGGTGTAAGCTATAGCAGTATGAAGACTTTTGAAGAGATGTACGTTTGTCCCTTCCATTGTTGTATTGGGGCGATGCTAATTAGGCTACCAATGTAGTGATATTGCCGAGTTCACATCCGAAGTCGTCTTCACCGTCACTGCGCCATTTAACTTGCTGCGCGAATTTCTTCCGCTTGTGCGCAAAAGTGAGACGAAGAAGGCATTGTTTGTCACTTCGATTCTGGGCTCAATTGAGTTCGCCCCGAATCTGCCAAATCTTATGAATGCGTATTCCGTGGCTAGAGCTGCGCTGAACATGTAAGCTTTCCGCGCTTTTCTCGTCCGCGAAAAAAAAAAAAAAAAATTCGCGAGCCATGATATTGACAAAATTGATAGGTTGGTTCGCAAATGGTCGGTCATTCTGAAGGAGGAGGGTATTACCGCTGCTGTCATTCACCCAGGTAAGCACCCGCAATTCATAGATAGCCTCAAAAACTGTGACTAATTGCAGCATGCAACTACAGGCTGGATCGGCGAAACAGACATGGGCGATGAAATCTCAGCGTGGGTTGCAAAATACAACCCAACCTTGGAAAATCTGACCACCGAAAAAGCTGCTGCTGACTGCATGAGAATCTTGAACAACATGACTACCGAAGATTGGGGTGCCTATTTCCATCAAAACGGCAGCAGACTTCCTTTTTAATTGAGCGGGTTCCTATTCTTTGAACAGCTTGTTCAGGTCTGGCAAACGAATTGTCGGGTTGTTTTGTGGGTTTCCGAGGCCAATTCGATCTCTCGAGCTTGCAATACATCTGCATAGATGCCTATAAACTTGTTAGTCTTTTTATAAGAATAAATAGTCTTTTGTACTGGTCCTTCCTTACCTGCAAGCCGCCACCGCGTATTCACCCGTAATAGTAGACCCTTGACAACCCCTATTTTTTCGCCGATTTCTTCGTCCAACAACGTACCTCGGGCAAGATTCAGGAGAATACAACCCACCTGATATAAAACATGCGGGAAAAATATTGGGATACAGTCTGATTTATTCAGGTCCGCTAGGTTCATGTACGATGTAGCCGCCGTAGTCAACCGATTCACGGCTTCAATGGACTCGGGCCAGAAATTGTCGAATGATATTTCTGGTAGTGCGTCTGGCATGGCGGTAGTACTTATACGCTGGAAGTGGTGCTGCTGGAGTAGAAGGATGGCGCTTCGTAGCTGTTAGTTCCAACTGCCGCTTGGTTACATTGCAAGAAGTACTACTAACCCAAAGCTCAATTCTGACGATGCACAGAAATCTAATCTTCGATAGCTTGCTTCGCTATCTGCAGCATGTACAAGAGCGAGCAAGGTTCGACGTAACTGTGCCGTTTGTTCAAGGCTGCCCGCGTCATCTTCTGTCTCGGCTGATGGTGCGATAGAATGAAACGCTTGGCTGAGTAAATACGTTGCTTGGGCTAGCCTGGCAAAGCCTCCTATTTTGAGTGAGAAACCGGTTGATATCATGACAGCATCATGAGGTTTGGCGGTCTTTGAAATCATTAGCGAGTCGAACGGCAATGTGGAATGACAGTCTTACGCAATCGTTCCATGATGTATCATCTACCGGTAAGTACATATCAAAGGATGGGTCCTCGGTTGACAACGGTCTTGTGGGATCGTTCAAATTCAAAAAGCTATAGACAGTTTAGTTTTCAAGTAGCAAATAAGTAGCAAACCTAGAAATCTATACACTTACCGATCAAATATCAAAACAGCCCACCATACTCTCCTGTTTTCCTCAACCTCGTTCCATGAGCGCTGGCCACGCATCTCCTCGTCTTCAACATCCGATGTTGAAGAGCAATTCTTATAAATTCCCAAGGCCAGGCCATATCGCGAACATGCGCCCACAGTCAAATATGAAGCGGGATACATGGCATGACCCATCTCATAAAGTGCAATAAGCAATCCGGCTTGGAGCACCTGTGTCGAAAGGATGCCGGCTGTTTCTACCTCGTGGTGGAAACGCTTCGCGGTGCGATAAAGAAAATTATTAGGGCCACCATCATTGTCGGAAGGAGCAGTGTTGCAAAGCTTCATGCATAGAGTGAGAAGACTAAGCTCCGTCTGTCGTTGTGTCCACGGATTCAACAAGGACACAAAAAAGCCCTTCTTGAACGCGATGGGAAGCCAGAAATGGACAGTGGAAAAGAAGTTATTTGCAATCTCTCGTATAGAGGATGTGTCTCCAATCAATGCCGAGACTTCTGCAGGAATTGGAATACTATCAGGCCGGGGCAGCTGGAGCTGAGCTTGTCGGAAGATGTGAGGGGCCAGGAAGTAGATGGCACTACTAGCCTCGGTGTTACAAGACCGAGTGGTCTCTGGCGATGACTGACTCTCCGGCGTTTGGCTGTATACCGTACGTGAATCTCTTACGGATGTTCGAGCAGGGTAATCACAGTTGATGTCTTTTTTAATGCAAAGGTCACAGCTGGGAGTTTTCCGGTCGCAGCGTCTTTTGCTTCTCCGACATGGAAGACAGGCGTGACGAGCAAGCTCGATTTCAGATGGCATTTTGCAGGACACCTACCTAGTCTCGTCGTATGATGGAGTAATAATTCTGAGTGGTACGTTGGCGGCCAGATTCAGCCCCACGCTTACATAACAAATTTAACCCTAACCCTGACCCTTACAGCGGCGAACTAGATTCTCCCCCTCTGTTATCTAGGTAGTTAAGTATATATTGTTTACCTGGTTTCCTTTCTCACCCCGTAACAGGTGCCCGGCGGTTCTCCCACTACGATATATTAATTAATTGTTATTAATTTCTTCTATCCAATGATATTAATATCAAGGAATATTAATTACTAATAAAGGTCTATGGTTACAACTAAATACACTTAGAGATTGTTTGAAAACTTTGAATGTCTGCCTCGAGTAATATCACTGAGAGAACCGTCCTGTTCAAACTTTTGGACAAGTCGAGAAATGTTTCCACTTCGGCGTGATGCTCGATTTTCTGTGGTACCATGTGAAGATTCACCCGTTGATACCGGTGATATGGGATGCTTCTCTTCCAAGTCTCTCATACTTGTCGAGTAGGACCTCGGTGTATTTCTAACATGTGATACAGTCCTTGGTGGCTCCGTGGGAAATCTTGGGCTGCTTGCTGGTGACCATGGCCTTGTTGGATTGACTGGAAGAGAGCCTTGGCTGCTTGTTAGAGGCCCTGGCATGGTTGACCTGAGGCCATTGGAGTTGTGTGTCTCTACTTGATCATTGAAATCAATGAGACTCTCGGTGATAGCTATGCTTTGGCTTTCTTCTCGGAGGTCACCAGGTTGGCTCCCTAGTCTCTCGGAGTTTCTTTCCCAACTTTCCCAAGGCTTCGGAAATCTCGGCGGCCTTGGGAAACCGCTCGTAAATTTTTCGGCTTTGTTGGATAGCTCAGGAAAAAGACGTCTCTTGGAATTCTCTGTTTTGTGTTCCCCAGATTCTTGCTCTTTTTCATTGTTGTTTCCGAGCCCTTGAAAAACCTCACCAACACGTTTTGTAAATCGCCCGGCTAGACCAACACGTGGATTATTAGTTATAGAATTTATGTCGCCCAACGTCTCTGCTGTCAATTCAAGAGTCTGGCTCAGGAAAGTTGCTCCTTGCCGAAACTTTTCCGATCGATCTGTCACTGTCTCATGCAAATTTCCCCATGCTTGCTTGGTCTCTTGGGACATGCTTTCATTCTTTTGTTGGAGAATGCTCTCTGCGAGCTCTTTCAATGCTCCCTCAAGATTTCCGTGTACAGACTCGAGATTTGCTAACCTAGATTTGATGGCTGCTTCGTTATGTTGTATTGAGGTTTCAAACTGATTAAGGACCAGGTATCGCTGATCGATCTCTTTCAAAGTTTGTTCGATTTTCGATATTGCTTGCTCATGATTCGCCAAGGTGACGCAGCTATGAATGGCTTCCTTCAATTCATTGATGGCCGGCGCCACAAATCTCTCTATTTCCTCGCCGGTGATGGTCATTTGACTTCCGGAAACGTCGCGGGCAGGTATAGTCTTCAGAAACTCCGCGGCACAGACTGCCGCAGACATTGCAGCATACCCGTGCCATTGGTCGTTCTTATGAGAGTCTGCATAGTCGCAGATTCCTCGAATCGCTATAAAGTCGATATTTTCAAATCCTGCAGACTCCATCTCAAAGCAAAGCGTGTCCAGCTTCTTTGCCCACGTATCACGGGTCTTGGCATCTTTGATGACCGCATCTCCTGAGGCTATCGACCCTAAGTGAACCACGATGCGGCTGCCTGGCTCTCGAGGTTGGCGAAGAACCAGTGAGGCTGTCAGCCTTGGTTGTGAATTGCCACAGTCACAGGAGTCGTTGTGGAGATACCGTGGCTGATATAAACGATCGAGGCTGTTATCCGGGCGTCTGAAATCTCGTTGAATCTGTTTCGGCAGACCTCGACGTATCCGCTCCACGGCCTCTTCAAGGTCCAACTCGACATCGGCACGCCATTTCATATCATGGACATAAGAAAGGAGGATATGAGGGGGGCGAACGCCATCCACAGTATGTTCGAAGCCGCGCGGAGTCTCCTTGCCGGATCTATAAGGTATAACCTTGGTCCCGATAATCACATCTCCTAGCCGCACATCTATTGAAGGCCGCGGAGACCCCCCGGCGATTCCGACCATAAACGCAAATCGAATAGACGGGAAAGTGCTTCTCATGCTGGTGACGACCGTAGACGCGGATACCAGGCCAATTGACCCTGCGGGGAGACAAGTTACCACGACATGATGACAGCCAACGAGCCCTCGGATATACTTGTTGTTGTCCCCCGTAGCTTTCAACATTCCGCCTTCGTCTTCGTAGATCTTGTCAAGAGCATATCGGGCTGCGATGTACTCCTTGTATAATGCGCAGATCCAGCCCACTGTGAAGTCGGACACTTGCGGCATTGTCAACTGGTTTCGGATGGATTCGCTGGCAGAGGCACGAAGTTCAAATGTTATAGATAACGATTGGTGGCTTCTTGAAAGGAAATATTTTCCACTCGTGATACTATCGCCGTGGTGAACTCGGTCGGTATTGTTGAATAATAAGGACTGACCAACTAGCCGAAAGGCTTTTTGGTTAGCAGCTAATATGCTGAGAGGCAATTCAGTCCTAAATTTATCCTGAAGTTAATTGATATATTATCAAAAAGGGTCATCCGTAATTAATATTTGTTGCCAACAGTCACGACCGTCGTGTGTTTTCCTCTCAGCCTTGTTTTTTCAAAAAATTTTCAAGGCATTATCAATGCGTCCGCGGGGTTATTTTTAAATTACCACCTCGACCATCAAGGTCACATGCACCATGGCTTTATTTATGGACTCAGCTTGTTTCAGCCTTGTGCGATATCTCTTCTCGTTGACCAACCCGCTGCCCCGTCATAAATAATTCCCTACTCGAGCATGTCAACGCTATCTCGATTATCACCAGACTAGTTGCTCCAGGACGCACTTATCTGCGTTCTTATGGCTCACTGATACATCTCAACCCGCCCCCCAATCATGTTGAGATGCACCACCGCATATCTACGCCAATCACGGCTTTGTAGCGCCCAAGTTACTATTCCTAGTCGACATCTATGGACAACCACCGCACAGCTAAGGACCTACGCGTCTGTCTCGGCGGCCGACCTGCAGTTTGGCCAACCGCTCCATGAAACCCACCCTCAGTTGCTTGCTCCGGGTGAATGTTTGTGATCGTCATTGCGTGGCTTTTCGTCCCATCCTTTTGATGATGCTGACGGGTAAATCTTGAACCCTAGTAACGCCAGGTATTACCGCACGGGAGTATGCTCACCGTCGTTTGAGACTTGCCAATTGCCGAAGAATTCAATTGCGGTGCTGTCAGTTGCTGATGTTAAGTACCGCGCTTCTGGCATTTTTTTACGAATACAATCAAGACTCCAATTTTTCCTACCTGACGATATGCGCCTCGAATTGCTACAATTGATTGATGGAGGTTAGAAAATGCTAAAATGGAAAGGGCAGGTTTCAACGAACCGAATGCGCTGGCTATCATTGGTGAGATATTGGTGTCTTCATGCAGTTGAGATGGAGGTTTTCTGATGTGGTGAATCTCTGATAAATGGGCCAGGCCTTAGGACGAGCATTTACGGAATCGATGCGTCATGATTTCAGTATGGAAAAAGATCCGTTCGTATTTATACAATATCAATTTAAGTTGCTGCGAATTATTATTCCAAGGACATGATCGGGCGTGGAGGAAGAGGAGCAGAGGTTCCCTATTGACTATTATCAGGTCGACGCTCGATATCAGTGCTGTTTTTGACGAAAAGCAAACAAATGTCCTCGGCCAGCCTGGGATAAGCACAGTTTTTTACTGTGCTGATCATGGTATACTGAGCCCCGATAAAGTCCTTCATCTGGCCCAAGGCCTCACCAGGTTCATCTCCGTACCTGGGGCTACTCTCAAGGTCACATAATGGGGGTTGATGATGTCTATCTTTAGTTGCTGGATAATTTTTGTTTTCCCAGAACTTGAAGGTCAAGCCAAGGCTTATGCGACAATTATGTACAGAGTTTGCATTAGGGAAGACAAGACTTGGGGCAGGGTGTATCGTGATGATCTTCTCTTAAATATGACATCTGGAAGTATTTTCAACTCTTGGTGGTGGGTATGCTGGGGTATGTCGATTGCCTAGAAGGATAACCCATGAGGGTGTAATACTTAGCCAGAAAATGGGTTGAAGTAATCAAATTTTTATTCAGTCAAAAGACTGATGGTTGGTTATCTGCTGTCGGCTACCATGCTACCAAAGAGAACGGTATATTTACACGTAATAAACGCCTAGCAAAAAGCCAAGGAGATAGGCCAAACTAATATTGTAAAGCAAATCATCATTGAAATATCATGTAAAATAATAGGGGTATATCAATTGCTGCATGGTGAGGCCACCAAGCACCGGTTGCGCATAACGAGCCTTGAATTGCCCATTCAGCGCAGAAAGTTATAAGCAAAATCCTCACGTCAAGTTCCTGACTGAAAATAAATAGGTAACTTGTCCAGATCTCTGAGCATTAAACTTCTCGCCTGCTGAACCGTCAGTTCTATTCTGCTTGTTGATGTCCTTGTCTGGGTTCCTTACCATGTCGGCCGCTGCTTTTCTAGGCCCGGAGTCGCGACCTCGTTGCTGTCTCCAAAATGGTTGTTTTTATTTTCTTCCTCCGACTCACTTGCATTCTCTAGATCATCCAAATTGAACGGTGAGGGCTTCTGGGGCTCTGGAAAACTGGGTACGTTTGTCGGCCGAGGCGGCTTGGGAGGAGCAACCGATAAGCCCACGAAATTTTCATCAAAGCCTCGAAGAATGATATCTTCATCCTCGCTGTCAATATCACAGTCCGCGATTTTGTCAAGAACCTCAAATGCCATCAAGCCCGTAACTAGCTCTTTGTTGGCATGTATCAGACCACCCAAGACATTACTACTCTCAACGTTTTGAATGGAGCATAGAATCTATTACCACAGATTTTTATATATCTTAAACTAAATCATAACTTTTTTACTCTCACTCATCTAATATATTTCTCAATTTACTAATTTCAAAATATTTTCTGGATTTGTACTAGCAAATTAAATCTTTAGAACGAGTTACTTACAATTTTAAGGAATATCTAAGGAAATAGAACATAATAAACTAATGCTACCTAAGAGGATAATTTAGCTATTTCTAAATATAGATAGTAAGGAAAGAATAATTATATTAATGCCCAATGCAGGGGTACAATAAGTGGATAAGCTATTCTCATGTTTATTCTAGCCCCAATAGGCAACATTCTGACCTCTAGCGAGAGCCATACTGATGAGCATTGAATTAAAGATGAGGGAAATCATTATCCTTGTATATAATTTTGAGGTCTAAAGGCTCTAGGCTGCTTTATCGTCAATATAAATACTCAAGTTCTCAACCCAGATTCACGGATCCGGATATTTGCCGAAAATCTATATTGCCAGAACGGCAGGCTACTGTAGTGCTAGCTCTCATCAGTAGCAGCACTGCCAGCATAGTGCGGAGTGAGCACTCGGTGATCTATTAAGATTCCGGGGCGAACTTGAGATTAATTTAATTTTACAGAGTAGTTTTAACCGAGATCTGCATTCTTATATCCAATCATGAAATGCCACAAAGACAAGTTGTGATTCATGGCACATCTTGGTTGCCACAAAATGCCGCACACTGGCCGCATTTTAAAGTGGCAAGCCGCACGAACTAGATTAGGACAGGCACCACTACCTCCCTTATATGTTATCTAGGTATATATAGCACGGAGTTAATGGAGACAATTGACCCCTAGTATTTTACACAAAGTGCGAATCTTTACACGAACTTCTTTGTTCACAGCATGTTGTAATCTTCGCTGGTTGGATAGCTCGTATACGACGATTCAAGCTCTAGAGCGTACACTGGGTAGACCACTAGACACGAGAACAATATTAATCCAGTCCCAAATAGGATGATGGGTTAGTTCGGTTTCAACCAAAGTCCCGAAATTCGGTTTTTCAATTCAAACAGTAGTTCGTTTTTCTAGCCTAGCAAGAATATGCTCCCTAGATGACCATTGCTGCGCCTACAACAGCTGCCACCACTCCAATAGCAACTGTCTTGAGACTGCCTGAGAGGTTCTTGGCACTCGAAGTTGAAGTGCACGTTATCTCGGAGCTAGAAGTGTTTGTTTGCTGTTGTATTGTTTTGTCCAGCGAGTCGCAGTCAAGCGGGAGAGTAGAATTCACTGAAAACGATTGGAGGGATGTCAGATTTGGGAAGGTTACACTGCATATAACGAAGGTTAATTTCGAGAAAAGAAAACGTGGGTGCATGGATATACATACCTTTCAATACTTCCAACTAATTGAATTATCGAAGCATCTTGAACAGGAAAGTCGATATTTAGTGGCGCAGAGACGTCCATACTGAACCATACGTTGGACAAATCCAGCATCCTGGGCATTGAGATACTAATGTAATTGTTAATAAAAGTTCAAGACTAGAAACGAGGCAAGGAACTATACCTTGAGATATTGCCTTGAAAGGATAGAGAATCCAAAGTGGTATTCAGAAGAGGAAAGGAGAGATTGACTGATACTGCAGGATTCGAGACAACGACAAGTCCGCCTATACCTAAAGAACTGTTGCCAAGTGTTGTGAGATTAGGCAAATCCAAGCTATTAGGAAGGAGATTTTTTAGCATCCAATGTGTCCCAAGTTAAGAGCAGAAAGCGCACACCTTGTCATTGTTCCATTAATGAATAAAGCTTCTGCAGATTGGAGCGAGGAAAGAGAGATATCCATTACTCCTGCTGGATATTCAGTCAGGTTGCATGCATCCGTATTACAGATATCAAGGACACCTTCAACATTCTGCAACGAGCCGAGTTGTAGGCTGTATATCTTATTAGCATATCCTCCGGCAGTCGTTGTGCAGGCGAATTGAAAACGCCCTACCTAGACAGATTACCATAAATAGAAACGGATTGTGCAGACTCCAACGATGAAAAGTCCACGTGCTGGACATAATTCAATAGAATGATCTCTGTGGTTTTCAATTTTGGCACGGACACGTTTGCTAAAGTTGGCACAACAAAGTATAAACCCCAGTCCAGATACTCCAGATCAGGAAGTTCAAGAGACGTCAGACTAGCAACAACGGAGGGCGTGTAATTAGTCGGGATCTGTTCTATAGTACCGGTGATGTTTTGGATATTGGGTAGGTAAAAGGGACCGGTAAAGTTATTTGCGATCACGATGCTTCCATTGATAGTTGTACATTGTTGTGCCAGCAAGTCCAGCGATGATTGATTGGTCGGGTTATAGGCGTAACCATATTCTCCATATGGTGGAGTACACACTTGGGCCACGGCTGGATATCAAATGTCTGTCAGTGGGATGAAGAAGTTTCACGGTGGGATTCAATCTACAATCTCACTCACTAGCCGGAACTATTCCGATCGCTATACTAAATAGCAACTGCCGCTTGGAAAGAGGACTCATATTGATGTTTAACGCGACGTCGCGCTTTTGTTGAGATCAAGTAAGAACCACGCAAAAGTCAAAGCAAGAAAAAAAATCTAAAGTGGCAAGGCAGCCTTGCCCCTGTATTTATTTACTCAAAGAAGGCTGAAAAATTTGAAAAAAACAGTTAATTTCTCAAGTCTTTCTTTAGCTTCATTCACAAATCACACCACACTACTAACTAGGTGCGTAAATACTAAATACTGGAGTCTGGAGAGCAAGAGCTAGAGCGCCTAAAATTATAACCGGATCAAGTCTTGTAATTATAATGCTGTAGTTTGCAGGGCAAATTTAAAAACTCCAAATGGATTGGTTACTAGCAGCGTAGTAAATGCGCCACTGCTCACCAGGCGAGGCTTGTACAACTAGTGTCCAAGCTAAGGCTCACCGGAATGAAGTACATACTACATATGGATCTTTTTGTCAGGGATTTAAACTTGTTAGAATAACAGGCATGAGTCTTCAAGTTAAACACTTCTACTTTTTACATCTCATACAAAAATCATGGCATTAAGGTTGACACGTTGAAGCTGTTCTATATATAGGAAATCCGCCTTAGGGTTAGGGTTATGAATTAGTTACAGGTATGTAAACTTATGTAATCCCCACAAACTTGATATCAGATCAATCATATAAATCTAAACTTTATTAATTGAAATCCCGAAAAGAAATATATATCTTGATAGATCTATCACATATCAAGTCGTACCACTGTCGTATATTTACTCCGTGTCTGTAGTTCGGCGGGAGGAAGTGGCCCGTGCGCCGTCTAGCCGCTGGCTCCTGCCTCGGCGAGCTACAAGGACACGCAAACAACAAGAAATAATCCCTACGATCGACAATCTTCCTCCTGTCAATCGTCCGACCTGGGACAGGATTCCACCCTCGACTCCGATTTCTTTCCTTTGCGCTGCAATGCTTTTTTGATTCTACTACAACGTATGTTTGCTATCGACTCAACCCCATTGAGGCGTTGCGCTGACAGTCGCTCTTAACGAACTATCTAGCAACGGTGGTCACTTGCCCCTCCACATTCGCTGAACCATTTATTATCCTTTCTACTCCCTTTCTACTCTCTATTCTTATTTTCCATATTTCATCGTCACTTCTTCAGCATGTCTTCCAACTCGACCCTCCGCAAGAGAGGGGGCGCCAAACGGGACGTTTCTGAGCCTCCATCTGACGTTTCTCCCTCCAAGGCCAATGCTCCATCCAAAGAAGTATCCAAAAAGCCACCGTCGGAATGGGATTACTGGGTTGGTATAACCGTGATGACCGTGTTGGCTTTTGCCACGCGCTTCTGGATGATCAATTATCCAGATGAGGTTGTCTTTGATGAGGTGCATTTCGGAAAGGTTTGTACCATCACTTCTTGGAGACTTGACACCTTCTAATCAGCGATAAATAGTTCGCCTCGTACTACCTCCAACGAACCTATTTCTTCGACGTCCATCCCCCATTTGCCAAGCTTCTATTCGCCGGTGTGGGCTGGCTCGTCGGCTACGATGGTAGCTTCACATTTGAGAATATTGGTGATTCCTACATCCAGAACAACGTGCCCTACCTCGCATACCGCGCTTTGCCCGCGACTCTGGGCAGTTTGACAATTCCAGTTGTTTTTGACATCATGTGGGAATCTGGCTATTCCTTGCCAGCATGTGTTTTGGCTTCTGGACTGATGGTTTTCGATAACGGCCACATTGGCGAAGACCGATTGATCTTGTTGGATGCTTGCTTGGTCATCAGTATTGCCCTGAGCATCCTTTGCTACGTCAAATTCTACAAGCAGCGCTACAACGAGTTCTCCCGCAAATGGTGGAAGTGGTTGCTTCTGACTGGTATCTGCTTGAGCTGCGTCATTTCCACCAAGTACGTCGGTACCTTCACCTTTATCACCATCGGTGCGGCTGTCGCTATCGATCTTTGGAATTTGCTGGATATCCACCGCCCCCGAGGCGAGATTTCGCTCTTCAAATTCAGCCATCACTTTGCAGCTCGTGCATTTTCGCTTATTGTCGTTCCGTTTTTCTTCTATCTCTTTTGGTTCCAGGTGCACTTTACCATCTTGAGCAAGTCTGGACCTGGTGACGACTTTATGACCCCCGAATTCCAAGCCACGCTTTCCGATAACCCGATGACCGCTAATGCTGTTGAACTTGAGTACTACGACAGCATTGTTATCCGCCACAAGGACACCAAAGTTTTCCTGCATAGTCATTTTGACCAGTATCCTCTGCGTTATGATGATGGTCGTATTTCCAGTCAGGGACAACAAGTCACTGGTTATCCATTCAACGACACCAACAACGAATGGCAGATCATTCCCGCCACGCCTTTTGCCGAGGACGACCTGCTTGGCCACAAGATCCACAATGGAGATATCGTTCAACTGCGTCATATTGTCACTGACTCGATCTTGTTGACACATGACGTTGCCTCGCCTCTTATGGCTACCAACCAGGAATTCACAACTGTCAACATGGAACAGGCTGCCGGCGAGCGTCGCGACGACACCTTGTTCGAGATCAAGATTGAGAATGGCAAACCCGGCCAGACTTTCCGCTCCCTCTCTGGGTTGTTTAAGCTGATTCACGTTCCTACCCGTGTCGCGCTCTGGACGCACACCACGCCTCTTCCGGATTGGGCCTACAAGCAGGCTGAGATCAATGGCAACAAGAATATTCTGCAGACAAGTAACCTGTGGTACGTGGAAGACGTGCCATCGATCCCCGCGGGATCTCCGCGTCTAGACAAGAAAGAGCGTGAAGTGACACATCTCGGATTTGTTCGGAAGTGGGCCGAACTGCAACGCGCCATGTTCTTCCATAACAATGCTCTTACCAGCGAACATCCCTATGCAAGCGAGCCGTTCCAGTGGCCTTTCTTGCTGCGTGGTGTTTCTTTCTGGACAAACAATGATACGTCTGGCCAGATCTACTTCTTGGGCAACCCCTTGGGCTGGTGGTTCGCCAGCAGTATGTTGGCTGTTTTTGTTGGTATTGTCGGAGCTGACCAACTGTCCTTGCGACGTGGTATCGATGCACTTGAAGAGAGTAAGGCAATCCCCTATTCCTCTATGTATGTATTTATGAAACAATGCTAAAATTAATCTAGTCTGGGGACCCGGAGCCCGCAGCCGACTTTACAACAGCACCGGATTCCTCTTCCTCTGCTGGGCACTCCACTACTTCCCATTCTGGCTGATGGGCCGTCAACGTTTCCTGCACCACTATCTCCCCGCCCATCTCGTAAGTTGTCTTGTCGCCGCCGCCCTGATTGAATTCATCTTCACTCTGGACCCCATTTTCCCGACAAAGGCCGATTACAAAACGGAGAACGGTGTGTCGAAACTCGGCCGCTTCCGTACCGCCAAGGAGCGTCTCGGCAGGCAGTCTCTGTTCGCGCAATGGGCTGTTACAATTCTCGTCCTGTCGGCTGTTATTTATTCGTTCTACTTCTTCGCGCCGTTGACGTATGGCACTGGTCTGGACGTGGCTGGCGTTAATGCTAGGAAGTGGCTGGCATATGACCTGCATTTCGCCAAATAAATAACATCTCTCCGACGTTTATCCGACATTTAGGTCAATCTGTATATCTATAATCTGGGATACCTGTTTGAGAATATTCCTCTTCATTTTCTGTTGGTTATGTTGAAGGCGAGTTGAAGTTAGCGCTGGTCAATGTGTTATAGAACATCATAAATTGGTTAGTACACAAGGCCGGGTCAAGGTTATTTTGATGGATTTTGTCAGGTGCAACTTGTGTGTATGAAAATTTTGAATTGAATTTTTGGTTGTATTCATATCTGGACTAAGAAGATATTGGAATCAATTTGATTTTGTTCATCTAAGATAAGTTACAAAGATACACTGGGGTATGTTCAGACATCATAAACAAAAGCAATTCTATAATAAACAATTCAACCCCCAAAACGCCATGGTCATTTAATCACAAACAATCGAAGAGGGATGATTAATGAGCCATCCTCTTCCCAATCTCACTCTGCCAACCCATACTCTTCTCAAACCCATTCTTCGCACCCTGAAAATCCAGCATAGCCTGATACACCTCTTCTTTACTCGTGCACACAAACGGGCCATACTGCACAACCTCCTGGTCCAGCGGCATGCCCGCCACTAAGATAAACCGACTTTCTGTCTCTGCATTATCCGGCACGTATGCCTCGATATGGTCGCCCGCCTGCTGAAAGACGACATTGTGGAATTGCTCGATTTTCTTCGTCTCGTTGTCAGTCACAAAGTGTGTCGTTCCTTGGAGGGTGTATGCGAATGCGTTCCACTCGATGGGGAGGACTTGCTTGACGCGCCCGCCAGGCTTGATGGTGACGTCCAGGAACCAGAGCGGGGTATAAGCCAGATCGCGCACGGAATCGACGCCATGAGATTGTCCCGAAATCACCTTGATAGTAACCCGACCGCCATCGACCTCCGCGATAGGAATCTCGCTGGCCCTCAAATCGCGATACCGCGGATCGACGTACTTCAGTTTCTCGGGCAGATCAACCCACAACTGCATGCCCACATTCGGGCTCCCGTCTTCATTCTCATGCGGCATTTCGGCGTGCATTATGCCCTTTCCAGCCGTCATAAATTGGAGGTCTCCAGGGCCAATTGTGCCGCGGTTGCCGGCAAAGTCTTCATGGTCAACGCCGCCCGACAACAAATAGGTGATTGTTTCCTGGCCACGGTGAGGGTGGTCGGGGAAGCCAGCGCCCTTGCCGATTGTGAAGTGGTCGAGCATGAGGAAGGGGGAGAGGTTGCGTAGTTTGGGTGTGCCGATGGAGCGGCGGACGCGCGCGCCGGCGCCCTCGGCTTGTTCGAGGGCGGCGAAGGCCATGCGGATGGCGCGGGGGGCTGTCATGGTGTCTGAGATTATGGGTTGATTCAGGTCTTGGATTTGTTGTGTGTGCTGGTTGGCGGTGTGGGCACTCGGATTGAGGTACTGCGACAGAAAATGGGAAGCTTGCGACTGAAGTTCTTCAGGAATCAAGTCCTTGACTGTGCTGAAGCTAAAGTCGAAGCTGTAGGTGTAATTGTAGAATGCAATACCAATTGCTGCGATGCAAATTGAAAACGACAAAAACCACTTCATGGGCGAAGACGGGCTTATTTATAGACAGAGGAGGTCTTTCAAGAAGCTTCCCCGGTATTCTTTGACAGTAGGTAATGGAAAAATCATGGTTGGTTCATAATCTTTTGGATGATGGATATAGAGAGTGGATATATGGGCTGCGGGGAGCTGGAGCGGGATTAATCATTACAAAGATGTCTGTCAGCAGCCGGAAGGGGCTTGGTGTGATACATAGTACGGTAATACGGATATATTAATAACTCAGGGTTTACTAAGGAGTAGTAAGCTACGGATGGTATTACGATACCAGTGGGTCTGATAGATGATGATTATTGGCTGGATGGCATTTCGGGAGCGGATATAATTATCTGCACGGATCGCATATACGGATAAACAACGGATGAGTGATTGATTAGGGCTGTGTTGCGTTGCCCTAGTTCTGTAGAATATTCCATCTGCAATAGATGCTCTATTGAAGGTATATCCAAATGGCCGTATAATTTTTACTTTATTCTTCTATATACAGTTTCCACACTATAGGTAGGTAGTCATCATCGCCGTCTCCCATTTTCTCTGCATAAGCTAACGTAGAATAAAATCATAGATACACGTGTTTTGCCTCTATATACACACTCCAGAGGAGTTTAGATGGCCAATTGCTTCCAAATTTAAACACCAGTAGCAAAGCCAATACGAGAGTTGGTCGTATCAAACACTGCGTAGTAGTTCTCCAGGAACTTCTGGCCAATAATAGTATCGACACCAGAGCTGCCACCATCGCTGATCCAGGAGTAGTACTTGCCGGTGTCCAGTCCGTAGTAGCTGTACTGGTCGGTCGGGATCAGGTACTGCGACGGGGTGAGGGAGTAAGTGGTCGAGCCGAAGGTGATGCCAAAGTCCGAGGTGGGCTCTGTGCTGAACGCAGCCAGGCCTGAATAGTTGTCGGTTTCACCGCCGGCAGCAGTAAGGAACTTGTCGTAAGCGGCGGTTGGGATGTAGATCAGCGTGGTGCCGGTGTCGACGATTCCAGTGGCAGATGAGGAGAGGGTGGTCGAGCCATAGGAGAAGCTGGCGATGGAAATGCCCCAGTAGTACGCAGCGTCGCCAGTCGTGAGCGTGTCGAAATAGGTGATTGAGCCAGAGTACTTGGAGCTGTCGGTGCCGCCGAGGGTGAGCTCGCCGTTGGTGTCGTCGGTGTCGCTGCCGCTTTCTGGGCGGAAGGAAACACCAAGAACCTCGGTAGAGATGGAGCCCTGGCTGTAGAGGTTGTTCATAAAGGTTGGGACGGTGCTGGCGCCGGAGACGGTGTCCTCAGTCAGATCGACTGGGCCGAAACCAATGATGCCGTCGACGCCGGTAAAGCCTGACGACTTAGTTGCGGCGCCGACCGACTGCGAGGAGACGGTGAGGCCGCCGAAGCTGACTGAGTCGGTGTACTCTTTGCCAGAGAACGAGCCGCTGCCATAGCTGACGGAGACGGAGTCGCCAGTACTCTTGCCGGTAGAGCTTGGCTCGCAGGAGTCTTGGGCACCACACCAGGTGTTGGAAGCTATGCCAGTCAGTAACGTTTCGTGAAATTTTCTAAAGCGATTTGAGAGTACGTACATCCAGTGTCGACGATAAGGTCGTAGGCGGTGCCACCGATCGTCACCGAGGCGACGTAGCTGACATCTTCATTCGTGACGGAGCCAGAGCTGGCAGTCGCGGCAGCTGCGGTGTTGACCTTTTCGAGGCGAGATGCGCCCTTGCTAACGAGGTTCTTGACCGATGTGAAGTTTGAGACGCGCTTCACTGGCAGAGCCACATTGCTGGCTTCACGCTCAACAACCGGCGCGGCCACCACCGCACTGGCAGCTAGAAGGCTGACGAAGGGGATCATCGTGAAGATCGACTGAATTATGTACAAGCGAAAATAAAAGTCTGTGAGTGAGCTGGAGGATAGAGAATCAAGGAATGATTTTCTGGGCGCGACAGGCAACGTTTTATACATGGCCCCTACTAGGGAATCGTGATACTAAACATGTGTCTGTTGCATCGAAAAGGGAAGGTGACATTTACTAAAAGGATCAACCTCGGTTTCAGCCGGCATCACGCCTACTTCAAGCTAAAAATCACACCTTATCTTATTCTTCTTGTTTTAAGGGAAAAGGCGGCGCGTAAAATATACTACCTTCTGTTCTTAGCAAGGTCATATGCGATTCAAGCTTTGACCCACATCAAACGATTGATTTAGAGCTGAACTTTATTCGATGGCCAAGAGGATTAAATCTGGGGTTTATCTTCTTACTCAATATACTGTAGAAAGTTGTCCCTTATCTTGTTCCTTGGACTAAATGTTCTACTAGGAGTAAATATCGAGACTCGTTAGTTATGATGAAAGGAAAAGGAAATTCACAACATAAAATGTCTCAAAGCATCTGTGTTCGTGGTTGCATCACACAATCGTGCCTGCCGATCACCCATTGCCGATCTGCTACATTGGTGAGACTTGGTTGGTGACCTGGTGAGCGCTAGACTGTTAGAGCTGCCTTAGAGCTGTGCCGCTTAACCACATTGGAGTGAACACTCAAACGGGAGTCAAATTCGACTGTAACAGTGATAAGAGGAGCTGATATTACTCTAATTTGAGCCAATGATAACGCTAATATGATCTACCGCAATATGACTTGAATTCGTGCTTAATTAAGCTAATAGATTGATCGGGCCGCAACACTGCCAACCAACACAATCTTCAGTCCGGATCAAATATGCATGATGCCTGCATCCCCCGGTCGATGTAGCAATACCAACAATACTAGGCCAAAGAGAGCAGGAGGAATCCTACAAACCCAGATTGCAATCATTGCATAAACATGTTTATTAATTGCATCATGCGTGATAAAGAATCCTAAGCCGAGTCTAAGCGTACTCTTGTCTGGCTTATCAGTGAATACGGCCGTAGTCGTCTTGAGGAAATTCAAAGGAGCATGAATGTACTCTATTTCGCATGTGAGACTTGAAGGGGTTCAGGGACGGGAAACTAGTTTCAGCCTCATAGTTGATGCAAAACAAACATGAATGTTCCTGCACTAAATAAAGTAACTAATATTTTAGCAGGTATAATACTCAATATTATAAAAAGCAGCATTCCAGGGTTTGTAGTGACCTCATCCTTTCTGTGCACACTACTTGTATACATATATGGAGGTGATGGGTTTCTGATAGACAAAGGGTTAATTAGGTAAAATGGTCCCGGAGCAGGCCGAGCAGCTAGCCTTGGGGCTGGTCCTCGTTCATCGTTCAAAATACTGATATAGGCCTAGGCGGTACATAGAGAATAGGCTGCGTATTAGTGCCGGTATCATTTAGATAGGCACACGTAAACACTATCCTTCAAACTCCCCAGTCTCCATCGCCTTGATCCTGCAAAACAACTTCACAAACGCCCCCGGATCTTGTGCGCCGCTAACCGTGTACTCTCCTAATTTGTAATTTGGCACGCCATTAACATGTGACGCTGCCGCGCCAGCCTCCGCGTCAACTTCCTTCACCCCTCTATCACTTGCCAACCACCCCTTCACTTCCGCCTCGTCAAGCCCTGCTTTCACACCAGCTTGTGCGAGATCCTCGTGGCTTGTGATATCTGCCTCTCCCTCCCAATAAGACGAGAACAGCTCTTCTACAACCCGAGTTTGTTGCTGCAAAGATTTCGTTGCCCCGAGATAGATAAGCCGGTGGGCGTCGCGCGTTCTGCCCGTTTTGCCGGCGAACGAGAAGTTGATGCCTACGTCGGCGCCTAGTGCTCGAACTCTTTCGATCATTGTGTTTGCCATTGTTTCGCCATACTGTTTTTTGAAGTTGGGGAGAACAGGGACGCCTAGGAATGCATTTACTAGATTTAACATATTGTACGAGGTGGACGTAGATGAGAAGTATTAACTGACCTTTCGCGGGAGCATGAGGCTTGACGTAAAACGGCTTCCATGTTATAGTAAAGGTGTCTTCTGGGTATGATGAATGGTGTGTCTCGATAGCTTTGTCAAGCTTCTTTTTTCCGATGTAGCACCAGGGGCATACAGGGTCGCTGGTTATTTCGATGTGGAAGTTGGTCATCCTGGGCCGGAACATGGAAGGTTCAGCGTCGCAAAACGAAACGTCATTTGAAGATGGGCGTAGAAACCTAGAAAAAGGCTCTGACAGTGTACAACCCAGAAGATACGTGTAAGCGAAAGTCGAAAGAATATACATGAGGCTGATTTCGCTGATGATCTTTTGAAGGTTGGGGAACAGCAAGTAACCCTATATATCATTCGACGAGCCGCGGGAAATCCGTCCGTTATTATCGCCCAATATACTAAATTCATGGTTTTCACCCTCAATATGTCAACTCAGTTTCAATACATATCTTCCAATCAGAAAATATTAATATGCTGTATGTCTACGGATTCAGCGCGGATTTCCCGCGGCGACGGCGTCCGCGGCCGTGGTGACAGGGATTAGCCCTAATAACATAGATCTATCAGGGACGAATAAACCATCATAATCATCTTCTCATAAATAGATATATAGATATTCAATGCAATTCCAGATTAAAAAAGGTACCAATCCTTTATTTTTCAAAGCTTTTTACACCTCCCATCCCCCGCAACTATCAAGAGATAGAAACATGTCGACCGAAACCGAAAGGGTGACAACACAAGCCGATGCCGGTCATATCACGACTGCTCCAACTAGCAAAGACGTAGAAACGGATGATGCTATTGCTGACGAAACAAACGACTTCTTCTACCTAGAAGGCTGGAAACTATGGGCTATCATGTGCACTCTCTACTTGAACACTCTGCTCGCAGCACTCGACGTTGTCAGTCCATCCATCATTCCATTCTCCCTATCCACGTATTCTACATTCCCTCTCTAACAAATTTACTCACAGGGCATCGTCGCAACCGCAATCCCGGCCATCACCGACGACTTCCAACAACTCAACTACGTCGGCTGGTACGGGGGCACCATCTTCCTCACCCTCAGCACCACCTCCCCTCTATGGGGCAAACTATACAAATACATATCAGCGCGATGGGTCTATTTTATCTCCATCCTCATTTTCCTGGTGGGAAGCATAATCGCCGCAACCGCTCAAAGCAGCATCCCCTTAATCATCGCCCGTGCGCTTCAAGGGCTGGGATGTTCCGGTAGTATAGGCGGTTCGGTGCTCATGATCAACTACGTGGCACACCCGTCAAAGCAGCCACTGTTCATTGGGCTCTGGGCGACTGTGTACATGCTCTCAACCATTATTGGGCCGTTGGTTGGCGGCGCCTTCACGTCGCATGTTTCGTGGCGCTGGTGTTTCTGGATTAATTTGCCTGTCGGGGGTCCGGTGCTCATTGCTGTGTTTCTCTTTTTCCATGTGCCAAAGCATGTCAAGTATCCCAAGGCTATGTGGAGAGAGATTGTGCTTCAGCTTGATCTCCCAGGGTTTGTGTTGATATTTTCGTCGCTGGTTTGCTTCACCTTGGCACTGCAATGGGGTGGACAGACGAAGCCGTGGAGTGAAGGCAGCGTCATTGCGACGTTGATTATGTGGGTTGTCTTGACAATTGGCTTCTTTGTCGTTGAGCATTTCCAGGGTGAGCGTGCTATGATACCGTTGAGACTGCTGAAAACTCGCTCGCAATGGACGAACACCTTGTATGCTCTAATGTACGTCCCACTCCAATCTTTCCTCCCACAAAGAGTCAAAACATTGCTAACCGGTCTCTGGGGAGGGGTTTAGGGTCAACTGCGCCGAATTCCAAGTCCTATTCTACCTCCCCATCTACTTCCAATCCATCCACAACCAATCCGCCATCGCCAGCGGCGTCAATACCCTTCCATTCATCGCCCTCTTTGCGCTGGGCTCGATGCTGAGTGGCGGCATAATAGGGAAAACGCGCATCTTTCAACCATTCTTGTTAGCGAGTGGGTTACTAGCTACTGTTGGCGCGGCGCTGCTTTATACTGTTGATCTGCACTCTTCCAAAGGTCGATATCTGGGGCCCCAGGTTATTTTTGGGTTTGGCATTGGCCTGGGTTGTCAGGTTCCGTTGATGGTGCTCCAGAGTTTCACGCCAGCGGAAGACGTGGCGTCGGTTACGAGTATTATCGTTAGTAAGTAGCTTCCTTTTCCATGGGCAATGTTGTTGTTACTGACTAGAGGTCTAGTGATGAATTCCCTCAGTGGTGGCTACTTTGTCACAGCCGCTCAATCCCTCTTCGCTAACCGCCTCCTGAGCTCGCTTGCCAGTACTGCGCCCAGTATTGATACAAGTCTGGTCCTGGCTACTGGCGCAACAGAGCTTCGGAGCGTGTTTAGTGGTGCGGATTTAGTTGCTGTATTATCTTCATATATGGTCGGAGTAAAAGACGTCTTTGCCTGGTCCTTGGCCGGTGCGTCGTTCACTGCCGTTTTGGCCTTTGTAGTTCCGTTCAAGAAGATGCCTCCTGTTGAGGATGCAGCTACTAAAGACAAGGGCTTGGATGAGAAGGAGGAGTCTGTCGAGGCTTGATAATCACGCTGTCCTGGATACAACATCCTGTTTTGAAGCGGGACACAGACATTGAAGTATCATTAGCTATAGAGGATTAAGCTCCGACTATGTATTATAACATTATTAGAAGCGATTTCCGCATCATACAGTGGGATTTCATATGTGTTAACACCCCTGCAGAAGACTTTCCCAAGTAAATACAAACATTCACAAAGATAATCAAGATAATTTGAAGCTCTCCTGCAATCCATATCATAAAAATATAACATTTCTACGAGAAGGGCTCTAGCTTGCACAACCCCCTGCACTGTACAACCTGCCGCGTGACGGAGATGGGGGGGTTCGAGTCCTCTCAAGTCCACAATTTTTTAAAAAAATAAAAATTCACTAGTCTTTTTCAATACGAGAGATACACCTATTCCACCAACCATTGTCAAGGGCTTGTGGTTTAATGGTAGAACGCCGTATCGCGGGGAGTTACGCTCCCTGGGTGGGTATGTGGGGCGATACGGAGGTGTGGGCTTCGAATCCCCACCAGCCCCCCCTCCAAATTTTTGAAAAAAATACCAAGCTTTCTTTCTTTTTCTTCAGTCAGGGTTAGCAGGAAGAAAGAGGTTGAGACCATATTCAGGGACCTTAATTACCAGTCTGATAGAAAAACATTCTCCCCATACATACAAACAGAGAGTGTGTATATTAAAAACTAGGTGGCACGTTGGACACTGCCAGGCTGATCCGGCGACCTCATCGAGATTTCTTTTGAAGAAGATCATAGATTACTCATGTTAATAACAGATCTCTGCAAACGATACGCGCCACCCGCGCCAAATGCCCCTTTCATGTGAATTTTCAGTGGTCCGCGGATATGTTGATGTTGATGGGAATGTAGTGATCATGAAGAATATATAGCCAGTTATCTAATTGATATTCAATAGTTATGTAGGGCTTCGTTGCGTTCGTACGTACGGTAGACTACTAGTAACAAGAGACGGCGTGATGTTCGTCCGACTTGAGATTACATTCATCCGCGCCTCCGCGGAAAATCCGTTCGCATATATAAATATTACATAGTTAATTTCGTCTTTATCTACGGAGGCGTGGAAAATCCGTTATAACTTTCATCTTTATCACCTCCGTGGGAATCCCGTTCGCCTAGGTAGTAGGTAGTACGTATTCTCATACCCCCTTGTTCTGCAAGCAAAGAAAAAGAAATGCAAGGCACCCGCCAAAAAGTTGAAAGACCAGTGTCGTGTCGTTTCTGCAGGTCTCGGAAACTGCGTTGCAGCAGAGACTCTCCATGCTCCAACTGTGTCTCGCGGGGAATTGTCTGTGAACTCCCGGTAAAGAACGCCATTCAGTCCACCACACCCGCACAGGCTGAACTCCTTGAACGTATTCGGAAGCTAGAAGAGCGTTTGGAGAGTCAGAATTCAAGAAGTGAAGGTCAGCAGAGTCCTGCTACCCCTGCTTATACACTACAGACATATACAAGCCGGCCGAGTCTGTCACCTGATATTGAGAACCTTGATGATGATGTTGCTTGGCTGAAGAGTATCTATACCGCTCAGAATATCTCTGTTAGTTGATTCCTTATTCCAGTTTGATGATAAAGGTTCAGATCTGACGTCGTCCTTTTAGGATAACACGCCATCGAACAAGATCGCTTTCAGGGTTTGCCCAATCCAGGAAATCACACAAGCGCAGCCATATATCAATCAAAACGCGCATATCTCATCTACCTATTTTAGGCCGTTGAGATGTGTCTGGCTACCACAATATGCGGAAGCGAAGATACTTCTACAAAAGTTTCTGGACGACATTGACCATGTCCACCACATCGCCCATAGCCCTTCGCTTCCCGCTATATTGGACGAGGTTTATGCTTGTTTGAACCAACAAGGTCAAGTCAAGCCTGGAAACATAATACTCCTCCTAGGTATATTTGCAAGTTCGATGCATGCCTGGGTCCAACGTGATACTGTTCGTGGGCTGTTCCCTACGTGGCAGGAAGCGAACACTCAGGCAGCGTTATGGGTGAAAGTTGTGGAGGATGTGCTTGATATCTTCCATCGGACATCATCGGTGTCGATAGAGGGTATACAGGGAATCAGCATTGCGACGTTTACGGTTCTGAATATGGAAGGATTCTCTCGAAGATGCAAATCTTTGTTTAATATGGCGTTCATGCTGGCACGAGAGCTGGGGCTGCATTCCCTGGACCAGCCGTCGAAGGGGAGGATGGCGAACTCGGCGCAGACGGAAATTGGCCGGAGAGTATGGTGGTTTCTTGTTGCAGCTGACTGGTTAGTCCTCTCCATCTCTGTTGATGGCAAGCTCAGGCTAATAGAGTGCCAGGTCACTGCCTTCCAGGAGGTTCAATTGTCGCGCGCAAAATATATATCACTGTCATCCACGGCACATGTTAGTCAGAAAACCTCTGAATATCAACGACGGGGACGTAGCAGATGGCATGCGATGCACCGAGCAACCATTCTCCCAACCAACCACAATGTCCTTCCAGCTACTCCAACTCCGTCTGTCTGAAATCTCGCACAACATGGTTGACCGCAGTCCGCTCATAATGGGCCTCGCTGATGGCCCCAGCCACGACGTTCTCATGAGCATTGATACCGAGCTTCAAGTGATCTTGAACGACACACCACCTTTCTTCTCCATGTCAGTCGCAGACCTCACCTCAAACTACCAACTTGACCCTTCCCGTGCCTCCAAAATCGTCCACCAGGGGTACATGTTCTACTCTCTCCTCCACGCCCAGCGATGCACACTCCACATCCCATATTTCACCCGCGGCTTTACCGAGCCGGCATACGCCACCTCGAGCCAAATATGCCTCCAGTCCGCGCGCCTCGTGATCCAAACAGAATCGCAGTTGGGAAAGTCGGGGGTATCAGCGGCACGCTACAAATTCCTTGGATTTTTGGTGCCGGTTTTCATGGCAAGCATTGTGCTGCTTATAGAATTGTGTTATCATAAAACTTCGTCGTATCATGCAAAACACCGCGAGGAACTGGTCGAAGCCATTCGGATTCTCGAAGAGGCAAAACATGAATCTGAAACGGCGGCGAGATTCCTCGACTCGCTCACGCATGTACTTCGCAAGCACGAAGCTTCACTAGCTGAGCAGCAGCAGCAGCCTGCAAACCCCAATACAGCAGCTACTGCGACTACGCAGCGACAGTTTGGTGAACTACTGCCACTTCCCACGCCGACGTCAAGTATGTTTGGAGGGAATGAGGCAATTATGACGGATGAGATGTATTCCAACGGTGAGGATTTGTCGACTTATTTTAACGAATTGGCGCAGAGTTTTGAGCAGGGGGGTGAGGTAACAAGTCTGGATTGGAATAATATGTTTTCGGGGATTGATTCTTCGATGATCTGGATGTGAGGAGAATTGGCACGAAAAACCAGGAACATGACAACCCGGCTGATATTGGTAGCCTCAGGCTCCGCGGTTCGCTTACAGACAGACCGCACACAAACCCACGAGAGGCATTTTGTGCGCCTCGCAAGAGCTTCATCCTGAACAGTTAGATAGTTTCATCAATACAAAATTAGCTAAGTATCGACAATCCACCAGGTTTCTTGTCAACGTGCGAGGCGCCCAACCCATCTCCCAGAGTCAACGAGGTATAAATCTTGTCGAAAGTTTTCTTTGCCCATCAGCAGTCCGTTTCGAATCGTCAACTCATGCTGTGACCAGCCAGGCTCGCTCTCAAACCGCCCGCGAACAGATCCGACGTCTCGATGAGGGAGGTGTACATTGGGAATCAGGTGATGCTGGACAGCCCAACAAGGACTTTCGGGGGCCAGGCCATTACCCAACTCGAGCCATTTTGTGAGGATCAAGGCTTGAGCCTTTTGATCGGCTGAATCTCGATATCCTGAAGCTGAAACTGGAAATCGGCATGGCAGTGGTGGCACTGATACGTGACGTTCTGAGATGAACCAAGACCCCCTATTTCTAAGGAAGGAACAACCGTTTCTAACGCATGTTCAAAATCGATATGAGTGCAGATACTCATATCAACCATCTCAGCCAAAGAAGCAATATCAGGGCAAAATGAAGGTACCCTTGCCCACTGTTGGATTCGCAGGTGTAGGGAGTCCTCGTTTACATTGTCTTGCCCTGGGCAGAACCGAGCTTCGACAGACATCAGTGTTGTAACGCCACGACCATACTCCGGCCGTAATACCTCCACGTAAGATAAAGAGTCGGTTGAGATGCCATAGCTGGGACCATATTGATATCTTCTCATTGCGAGTTGCAGATGAGCGAATTTGAAAAAATAACTCGTAACCCTTTGCTTATTCGCGTTGATGCTGGCTAGCAAGAAATCACGTTCACTCAAGCGCATGCACGATGTGAACTTTCTGCGTCTGCACGTCTGTGGCAAATTCGTGTTCTTCCAGGGATGAAGCAGGGAGCAAAAATGGCAGAAGTAGTAGGAAGCAATGTCTTGTGAGATCCTGGTGAGAAGTTCTGCTCGATCCTTGCTGTGTTCATTCGCGAATAAAAACGAGTCTGTTCCGATCTTGAATCTCAAAACATGGCTACACAAAGCCAGGCAAGCAATGTCAACACCAGATAAGTGGGAGCGAATCAGCGATATGAGCTCGGCCGGTAGCTGCTCGAGTAAACTGCGCGGCACGTTGTGGTTCTCTTTTCTTCGTGTGAAAAAAGAAAGTATCAGTTCAACCAATCCTGTCATCTCAGGCAAGAGAAAGTGTGGCCTTTGATGAAGCCTGTGTTGACTGTCTGGAAGGCCCAAGACTATGTAGGATGCACATGTAGTCACCCAAGTCTGCTGTAACTAGTACGTAAACGGCAGGCAGAGCGCCGACGCGGGTGTCGCCTGCCACATTCAGACTTCAACCTTGGCAGCCCCTTCCGAAGTTGCCAACCTCGTTCTGAACCGGTCATCATCACTCAATCCTATACGCTTGCATTGCATTTCTCTCATTTTCCCTAGTTTTCGGCCTCTGGCATATCAAATGGTAGCATGTCCCCTACAACGAAGCTAGTTGAGCAATTCCACCGTTTTGGGAATGGCATCAAGAAACGCAGCCGAAGTCAGCGACAGCTGAGAGAGCTGTTACAGAGAAGCCAATTGAAAAGACACCCGAGAGCCTCATAACAGCGATTTTATCGGTTTTCAACAGCCACGGTTATCTCCTCCAGCAAGGCTCTGATCAAAGAGGAAAAGAAGCACGATGAAAGGACTACCGGAGCCGGCAACCACAACGACACCTCTGCCTGAATCTGAGGACGGCACCTCTTCCGATTTATCTGAGTCTACTTCCAATTGGACTCCCATGTGTGAATCAATGGGTGCGATGACGGAAAATTGACCACCAAGACACCTCGGCCTGAATCTGACGACAGCAGCTCTCCCGATTCATCCGATTCCTCGTCCGGAATCTGAAGAAGAGGCCGAAACCAAGGAAACTTCCGTCATTCGCACGGCCATTTCCTCCAGTAAGGCCTCTGATGAAGGAGGAAAAGTAGTGCAATGGAAGGACTGTCACGCCTGCTCCCAATCCCAAGCGCAAGCGTCCCCGTTCCCGATCGGCTTCGCCTTTGGGTGACTCCGACCTTCGTGGCATGCGTATCATTTTCGTGTACTGGGGGCATACCTCGACTGTCGCGATTGTCGACAACCGATCGTCGGAAAGTATTGGGAAAGCACCCACATCGCTTTTCTGAGACTGGATGAATGTGGAGGAGGGCTTCGGAGCGCACCGCAGCGGTTTGCAGCTACTTGGTGCCACCCCCGATTATTAGCTAGGCTTACATGCGAGAATAACTACCACTGCTACTACTATACCACAACCACCTTTCTGGACGAATCTAGGTCTTGCGAACTTCCCAACCTTAGTCCATGTATACCAGCGGGCAAGCTGGAATGAGGAATGTAGCTGACTTCAATAATAACACACAACCCCCCGAGGCAGACAATCAAGATAATCTTCATCCGAACAAAGACAACTCAATTCATATAACGTGCATATCGTATTTTCTGCTAACAGCTAGACATATCAATGTTCCTAAACCCTAAGTCAACAAGCGTAAGATATTCGTAGCAACGGCCCCCCATCTCCACCCCATGATCCAGTTAACCATACAGCTACACCATCACCACCGCCGTCATACTCTAAGGACAAGCAACAGCGCATCCTAAACAAACAACCATCAGCACCCACATCCTCTAAACAAGGCCCATACAACAACTCGTTACTTACCGGCAACGCATCCAAGCTGCTGGTACGGACTCGAATAAGCCGAACAACTTTCAACACAGGTGTTCCCATCTTCCGTGCAAGTATCAGGATTACAGCAGACGCCTCCGCAGCAGCGCTCCTCAAAGTCGAGCGAGCGACGCGTTTGGGACGGGATATTGCCGTTCAAGACATCGTGGAAAGCCGCATAGGCTTCGGGTTCGTTTAGGTGGCTGAAGCCTTCGAGGGCGTCGGAGGAGAGTGCTGTAGTAAATGTACTGTTAGGATGGGACAGGGCAGAAAGCAGGGTATGATATGGAAGATAGCATACCGGGTTCTGCGGTAACGCGAACCAGGAGGGTTGAGGCAGCAATGCCGAGGAGTTGAGTGAAACGCATGATGAAATAGATAGATGATTGTTTGAATGATACAGGTTGTCTTTGAGAGTCTGAGTGAAAGTTGTGATGAATAAAACTGCGAAATGATGGGGGAATCGCCAGCTATTTATGTCTTTTCTGTCCATGGGAACTCGATATCTACATGAGCCATTTTCGAGCAGAAGTGCTGTCGCCGTCAAACTCATTTTCGACCCCATTCCAGTGGCGACTGTAGAACATCCTACCAGCAATAGCAACATGGTTCATAACTTGAAGCCATGGAAACTATAGTAGACATTCACTCCCCGATAAATGGTGTGGGGTATATACTTCTAAGAGCGATATCCTGGCAAGTGGCTGAAAATGCCCAATACCATTGGTGTATTCTCTCAGCCTCCTTGGCGTAGCAGTGCCACCCCCAGATTAATTCACTGTTATATTCATTAAAGTTTAATAAACTTTCAGCCCGCTGCATGATGGACGAACCTATGATATGACGTCGAGTCTGTTGGTGGCAATTATGTAGAAACACCAATATCTATCTATACATAACCAAGAAGCCGCACAACCTGAGTGAGAAGTTCTTGCAGCAGATCAGTAGTATCCGGACAGGTGCAATACCAACCTGAATATAGAAATGAGCGATAAAAACGCCTCTTCCAGGCACGTCCCCATCACCCGTGCAGGGGAAGTGTCATCAATCACGTCTGTGGCACAAAAATGGGGCTGAAACCTGGCTTGGCTCATTTCAGCTTCCTATCAGATTTAAGACCACATTAATAAACTTAAATAGACATCAGATTATCGCCGCACGGATACATGGGTATGTAAACCTTATAGCCCTATTGGCCAATCCGAAACCCTGCAGTCCAACAATGTTCTTGGCCGTCTTGTTGGCTGTCTAACGTGTTTATGCACAAGATCTCCATGACAGGTGATGCGATTACACGTAAATTGTGCCATGTTGGCGGCGTGAGGTGCTCACAGCATACTCTTTTTAGTTAGGTGGAATATTCAATTGGATGTTGAGAATATGTGCTCTAAGCCGCCATGGCTCGTACCAGGCAACCGCCTACTTCGGCGTCTTTCATGGGGTTTACAGAGGACGAAAGCCCAGCGATATTCCGCGACATGCACCAGCTAATTGATTGATGCAAACTAGAGACTCGGCGACTTCTGAGATCTCGATATCTCTAGATGTGACCTCACTGCGTCCGTGGCTCTTGCGCCAGTGGCGACTATCCGAGTCATGCCTGCATCCAAAGCCAAGCTTGAGTCGGGCTCACCGACCAGAGGTCCTTCCCTCTCAATGTTGGTTACAATGTAATAGGTTCGTTCATACTTCTTGGAAATATCAGAATATTCCTAGCATATATGTTCTGCCTCTCAGCTGAATCATCGACATTCCCAAACAAGATAATTCAGTCTTCTAAGTGGTGGCCATTTAAGCAGACCATCATCAGTGGATAATATAATAGAGCAGCCTGTTAATCCAGTCAGGTTTAGAGGCCACGCCACCATGCCAGGGCCCGTATGTGGTTTCTATCTTCTAATACGTAATGAGAATTCCAATCAGTCTTGAGGAACACAGAATTTAGGGTTGGTTAGCACAGCAGGAAAATCAAAGTCAGCTTACTTATAGTACTATTGAAATATGATGATGCCTGTTGTAGTCGGCCAAGTTGGCTACATACAATTCACTTGAAGGATACAAATCTATACTTTTATGAAATGAACATCTATACATGCATATACCAACTCCCCACGACACTAATAGTAGGAAAGTATTTACTAATAGTCATCAACCCCCTCCTTCTCTGAGGCATCCGCTACCTTTCTCTGCCGCAGGCCATTATCATCAACGTCCTTATGTTCAATGGCGTCCAAAACCATGGGATCCTCGTATATCGGCGCATCAATAAGGGTGTCCGCTGCCGGGAAAGCCTTGCTCAGGCCAACATACACCACAGCACCGCTCACAAAACTATAAAGGTAGTTGCAGTCATACAAATGTTGTAGCCCAGTGCTCACCGTGACACTACTGCTAATTGCAGCCGCCAGGCCCGGCAGCGTGGGCACAACAGCCACGAGAAACGCGACCGCAGCACGCCAGTTGTAGCCATACTGGTATCGGTATCGGCCATGACGACGATAGAGTCCGGGAACGTCAAAGTTGCGTTTCTTCACAATCCAGTAGTCAGTCGCCAGAATAGACGCGATGGGCGCAAGGAAAATTGCAAGATCCGAAATGAAGTCAATAAGAGATTCGGCCGAGTATACAATCTTCCAGGGGACCATGATCCAGCCAGAAATCAGCGACACAATGATGGTACCGCGGCGGATGTTGATGTATTTGGGACACAAATTGGTGAGATCATTGGACGCGGAAATAACACTGGCGGACATGTTGGTACCAATCTGGGCGACGACCCAGCACAAGCCCACAAAAAAGGCGCCGCAGCGGCCGGATGGGCCGTCCCAGTATGCGACTAGTTCCATGGGACTCCAGACGTATGTTCCGTAAACGACTTTGGCGCAGCTGGTGCTGATTGTGCCAAAGGTTGACATGAGGAGGTTGATGGCTGGGAGCATAATGGCCTGCCAGTAGACGCCCCGTCCGTTTCGCATGTATCTGGTGAAATCTGGGATGTTGGTTGCCATTGTAGCCCTATAAAAATAGCGTTAGGAAGTGTATACTGGCACCAGGACATAAGAGACTTACCAGCCACCACACTGCGCCGAAAACTGGCTCATGATCAACCAACTTCTTGCCGAACCATTAACTGAATAGCTTTGGTTCCAAATGTCGCCTACACCACCGGCCTTGTAGGTCATGGCAATGACTGTGGCTGTGCTGGCAGTTAAGACGACAACCACCTTCATGGCAAAGAACCACTTGAGTTTGTGCGGAGGGATGAGCATGATGGGCGTCTGCACACACCAGAACACGAGGTGCGCGACCATCTCGTTGGTGGTGATGCCGGCGTTGGCGGGGAAGTGGTTGGGCATGTTTAGGAAAGATGGCCAAATGGCTCGAATGCACTGAAGATTATTAGAATGATGATATGTTGTTGATGCAAGATATAGGTATTTACCTGGAACATCGCCTGACTCCCGGTCCATGTTTGGATAGCTGGTAAGTGTTAGCTCCAAATTTCATACGCAAATCGAACTGACTCACCATTCCAGAAAAGCGCAGTAATAAGTCGAACAATAATCGCAAATCTCGAAAAATAGAACCCAAACGACGATCGCGTAACGACGGGGAAAGGAATGTGATAATGAGCACCAATTGCACCGTTGAGAATCAGCGGGATTGTGTCCACAATCGCGCCCAGCACAGCTATTACAATTAATTAGCATGACTCCCCAACATAATCTCGTGGACGACTGTCTTACTTAGATAAAAAGCCTCTTTCCACGTCAACCCCAGCTGGATAATCGAACTCGGCCCCTCCCAGCCCTGCGCGTTCAGCGCATCACTGAACCAGAACCCAAGCACCGTCAAGGTGGACCACGTCCGTCGCTCCATGGGCGTGACATCGGCGTCGATGTTGGTCCAGGCATCGTCGTCTGCATAACTGTTCTTCTCGCGAGGGAGCACCCAGCCAGAGGGCTTCGACTTGCCGCGGGTCTTTTCCTTGATGCGCCGCTTGGCAGACGACAAAACCTCGGCCATGATCAATATTTCTATTAGGCAATAACAACAGAGCTATGAGTGGAATTCAAAATGCAGAAAAAAGACGTGGGGGTGTTTGTTGGACTATTATACTAGTCGGTTGATAGCGAAACCTTGCTGGATCCATAGCCATGCTGCTATCGCCCGCCGTCCCCGTCGCCCGCCATATCTCGGGCGATTGTCCGAGATATCGCATTTGCCCGTCAAGGAATTCTGGAATCAGCATCATGGCCGTGTGGAGAATGAAATTTGTATATTTTTTGTGCTTAAAAAAGATCCAACATGTTTTCCGCGTTGGAGACTCTAGAAGGCCACAATGGCGCACTCATCCGATGTCATCGGCTCGCTTAACGAGGAAACGAGCAATACCAGAGATTCGGAGACAACTCCATTGCTGCCGAGATCTTCAGATGATGATGTTGATGTCAAAAGATCTGAATCCGAGAGTTGGGAAACCGAGTTCAGGTTCCTAGGCACCAACTCGAGCTTCCTCGTATTGGCATCTCTCCTCTACTTCTCCGTCTCCGTGACTAGCATCATCGTAGCAGGCACCCTCGGGGCCTCCGAGCTTGGTGCCGTCAGCCTGGCCAGTGTCACTGCAAATGTTACCGGACTGGTGATCTTCCAAGGGCTGGCGACAACTCTCGACACACTCTGTGCCGAGGCCTATGGCTCCAAGAACTTTGCACTGGTCGGTCTGCATGTGCAGCGCATGACCTTTCTGCTTTGGTGCATCGGCATTCCGATTGCGGTTCTCTGGTATAATGCTTTCCATATATTGAGCGTTATCATCCCAGACCAAGAGGTTGCACAGCTCGCGGGGCTGTACTTGAAAGTGCTGGTATTGGGTATCCCTGGTATTGCGCTCTTTGAGACTACCAAGCGGTACCTGCAGGCGCAGGGACATTTTTCCGCCATCCTGCGTACGCTGGCCATGGCTACGGCCGCTAATATCTTCATGTGTTGGCTATTTGTGATGGTAAGGCATCATAACCACACTATATCAAAGTCAGCAGCTAACGATATCAGAAACTATCCCTCGGCTTCATCGGCGTTCCTCTAGCCGTCGTCGCCACCTACAACCTCCTCCCACTACTCCTCATCGCCCACGCCCTTTTACTGGCAGACCGTCAATTCTGGCCCGGCCTGAGCCGCAACGACCTATTCTCCAACTGGATGCCCATGACCCTCCTCGCGCTCCCCGGTCTCTGCATGATCGAAGCCGAGTACCTAGCCTTTGAAATCCTGACTCTTGCCGCATCCTACCTCTCCACAAAACATCTAGCTGCGCAAACGATTCTCGCCAACTTAGGCGGGATTTTTTGGCAACTACCCTTCCCGGCAAGCATGGTGGCAACAACCCGGATTGCAGAGTTGATTGGCGCCGGAAAGGCCGATTCGGCTAAACTTAGTGCCAAAGCTGCGACTGTCATGGCCCTGGGGATAGGCGCGTTTAACGGCACGGCATTGGCGCTGCCGCAGATGCGGAAGCATATCCTGCCGTTCTTCACTGATGATGAAGAAGTCATTGCCTTAGTCGCAGACGCTCTCCCCTTATTAGCGGCGATGCAGTTTTTCGATGCGCTGGGCGCAAATGGGAATGGGATTTTGCGCGGGATGGGGAGGCAGAAGATTGGGGGCATGGTGAGTTTGGCATGTTTTTATGTTGTTGCATTGCCTGTTTGCTTCTTTACTGCGTTTTATTGGGGTTGGGATTTGAGGGGTCTGTGGACGGGGGTGACGATTGCGCTCTTCTTGCTGGTTGTGCTCGAGGGGTGGTATCTTGTTACTACGAACTGGCATGCTTGTGTGGTTGATGCAGGGAAGAGGAATTCGGGGTCTGCTTGTTAACACGCTTTAAAGGAGTCTTGAGTTCTGGATTGTGGAATGAAAGAACTTCCACATGCAACCACCGGATGCTCTCTAGTATACAAAAGGGAGTGAGGCAGTTAGAAATCTGCTATCAAAAGTTACTGGATTTATATCAACGACAAAAGTGTTTCACATGCGACTTTCATATGACGGCGTTTATTCGTTCATTCATTTATTTGTTAAAAGGTTTCCTGTGACTATAAACTTAGGCAGTCTTATGAAGTTCTTTGCAATCTTATCCCTAATGCCTGCATATAAATCTCCACCGCACACCCCTGCCCATCAAGCACAACTACAAAATCCCCTAACCCTTGCCGCCCATATTCAATGTTATCTATATCCGTCAAGCGCAAATCCGCAAAAATCTTCTCATCCTCTTGTGGCTGATTGCTGACACACACCACTCTCCACATCTCAATATCGCTGTCCGATCCTGGACGGTTAGCAGGGAGAAGCCTGGCTACCCACGATTTCGGATCCATTGGCATGCCTTCCAGAAAACCATAAAGAGACAAGAAACCTTCCCCATTAGACACCCACTCCGCAATATAAAGACCCGGACCGTTCGCATCCACGTCAAGTCGAATATACGACTCTCTTTCACTTCCGCTGTTTTGATAGCGATACAACCCGGCATACCTCCCAACTGCCTTCTCTCGCGCAATAGCCTCAATACTGGGTACCAGCGCGCGCACAACACTCTCCCTAATCATCTCCATCGTCTTCACTGACCCGGCTACCATAACGGATAGTCCCAGACCAAACTCTGGTATGAGCATTACACAAGAATTATAGCCATGCAACGCACCGGCTTTGGTGATGACTTCAAGCGGTTGGCCGTTATAGGTGAGTCTGGTTGTGCGAAGAAGCTCCCAGCTTAGCCCATAGGCTGAGGATGTGCTGGAATCGGTCCACGATTGGGGCTTGAGCCATGCATTTATCGTGGTGCGTGGGAGGAGGTCGGCGCGGAGGATTGAGCGCAGGTATTTGGAGATGTCTTTTGGTGTGCTGTAGACGCCTGCGGTTCTAGCCTTCTTTTAGCTGATGAAATACTACTAGACAATGGCGGTACTGGTTGTAGTATACATACGCAGCATCAGCGCCGAGCTCGGTGGCCCAGTCGTTTGGAATAGGGGGTATGATGCCCTTGCTTTTGGGCGGCGTTTTGGTCGTGGTGCTGTCCATTCCTAATGGATTTAGGATTGACTGCGTGATAGCATCCTCGTATGAGAGACCCGAGACTCGTTCCAGAACAATCCCCAAAAGCGAGAATGCGGCGTTGGAGTACGTGGTCCGTTCGTTGGTTGCGAAGATGCGTGAGGCTGTCCGGGCTCTGTCTATGATGTCTGCACAGAATTAATGGCGTCCTACCTTAGATCTATATTGAGATATATTTACCTGAAGATGTGCACGTCTTATTCTCTATTGTTTCCCGTGTCGGGAGTCCATATTGGGTCAAATTGTATCCCATGTCAGATACATCACGCCACACAAAACAGGGACCACCAGCTAATCACAGTCAATATACTATCATTCTTTATCCAGTGAGTATAAATGACTTACTATCGCGAGGCATCCCACTCAAAAACGACCCCAGCGATCTCAGGGTCACCTGCTCCCAATCCACAAGCCACGGCTCCTCCACCCTGTGCATTAACTCCTGTATATGGTGTGTTATCGGATCATCCAGATTAATCCCTTCCTCTAGCAGCAGTGCATATGCTGTGAAAGTTTTGGAGATGCTCGCGATGCGAAATGTGGTATCCCCGTTAACGACCTGATCTTCTTCTGCTAACATGTTGGCAGTAGAGAAAGAGCTCCAGAGCGTCTCTTCGGAGGATGTGAGCTGCACCGCCCATGATTCTGTCTCGACATCAACAGACTGAGGGCTATTTTCAAGTAGTTGACTTATAGCATCATCGAGCCCGTTGCGCAGGGCATCGATGCCATCGTCATCAGCGCCAAGGCGTAATGGGAAGAGTGCCGGGCCAGGGACATGGCGAGTATGAACAGCGCATAATGACAATGACGCTGCTAGAAGTCGACATATTAACCTGCGTCTCATATTTGAATTCTAACAGCTTATACTATGTGAACTCGCAGTTCTAAACGATCATCTGCGAGTATACATGGTCGAGGCACGCCCGTTATCTTTATCTTATCTTTAAGGCTAGCGTCGGGCGATAACGGGCGTTAACGGGCGATGTATATTGCCCGCCACCAATCAGAACCTTATTAAGTATAGCTGGAGAAAAGAAACCCTAACGTTCTGCTTTCTCCAATAGTTGACGTTTTTCTTTCATTATCTTTATCTTTATCTTTTTATCTTTCTGCTCTAATCAATTCAATACCAATGGCTCGGACGATAGGCCTTTTTAGGCCGTTTCCAGCGGCGCTGAGACCTTTACGAGTATCACCACCAGCACATGGTGTAAGGCAGATGAAATTCTTCTCGGTCATAGCACAAAGAGAACTCAGAAATACGCCAGACCAAGTCGCAGGCGTGAAAATCAACCCTGACAGGTTATGGGACACTCTCCATGAGACTTGTGAATGGGGGCGAGGAGAGAGATGGGGACCGTCAGTTTCCAGTCATATACATATACACAGTAGTGCATGTCCTAATAATGAGTAAACATTGACAGAGGCAACAAAGACGTCGGCATGTCTCGTCTTGCACTATCAGATGCAGACAAACAGGCTCGCGATTGGTTTGTCAAGACAACGAAGGCGCTCGGGTGTGAGGTGACGGTTGATGAGATGGGTATGTCTTTAAACTTGCTATTCAACTCAATGGTCATTCAAGAATTCTGACCTAAGCGCAGGGAATATCTTTGCCGTAAGGCCCGGTAGAAGACCGGGACCTCCTACATATGCTGGTATGCAAATACTACCTACCCCTATCTCAATAGAATAGCCGGAGTACTCATGCAACCCCCAGGAAGCCATCTAGATACACAGGTTAGTCCCAAAGCTTCCTACCTGAGAGTCCAGCTATTAACAGATGGCAGCCAGCGGGTGGGCGATACGATGGTACGAACATATCCCCCAAAAGGAAAAATTTATAGACACACGCTAATAAATTAATTGGACAGGCATCCTCGGCGTCCACGCCGGCATAGAAGCCCTCAAGACCATGAACGACTACAAAATCGAGACTGAATTCAGCACAGGGTAATCTCTCAATCCATAAACCGTTCTGTATACATACTCACACATTCTGATGGATAGAGTAATAAACTGGACCAACGAAGAAGGCTCGCGCTTCCCCACCATGACCGTCTCCTCGGGCGTCTGGGCCGGCCTCATCCCGTTGACCAAAGCTCATGCCCTTGCTGAAGTCGGGGGTGGAATCGCCACCCAAAAATCTGAGCTAGAGCGCATCGGATACCTCGGCCCTGTAGCAGCAAGCCACGAGTCAAACCCGATAGGCGCTCATTTCGAGCTACACATTGAGCAGGGCCGAATCCTTGAGCGGTCAAACCGCAAGATCGGGATTGTCGAGGGCGTGCAAGCATATCGCTGGTTTACGCTGACGGTTAGAGGCAAAGATACGCATACCGGCACAACAGACTTTACCGATCGATCCGATGCGATGCTCACCGCCGCAAAGCTGATATTGCACAGTCACAACAAAGCGACTGAACTAGGCTGTTTGGCGTCCACGGGTATACTAACCATCAAACCCGGGTCGACGAATACGGTGCCTGGAGAGGTTAAGTTTACGCTTGATATGAGAGCGCGAGAGGACCACGTTCTCCGCAGCCTAGAGGAGGCACTACGAAATGATTTTGACAGAATTGCGGCCGGTGAGGATGTAGGCGGCGTTAATGCGCGGGGCACAAAGGGGAGGGGGTGTAGTGTGCGCTGGGTTATGGATGCGGATTCGGCGGCGGTCAAGTTTGATGAGGATTGTATAGGGTGTGTGGAGGAGAGTGCAAAGACACTGCTTGGGGCAAGCAGTGAGGGGCAGATGATGAAGATGACGTCTGGGGCTGGGCATGATAGGTCTGATTAACTCTCCTGCCCCCAAGGATGGATGTATGGCTGACATGAGTAGTGTGAATACGTCGTTCCGTGCGCCGACGTCGATGTAAGTGATTTTTTCAATGGTCAGTACTGCCTTTACTAATGATTTTGGTAGGATCTTTGTTCCATGCAAAGATGGACTGAGCCATAATCCGGCAGAGTACTGTAGCCCTGAAGACTGCGCAAATGGGGCTCAGGTCTTGTTGGGTGCTTTGCTTAATTATGATCAGTTGCGGGCGAGTAGAGAAAAGTGATGATTCGGTAGCATTGGGTATTTAAAAATGTAAAAATAGATGCAGATATCTATGTTAGTTGAAGCCTCGAGGTTGCTCAATTTCAACAAGCCAAAGACAATCAAAACAATTCATGCAGAATTTATGATGCAATGAATATCTACATCGTCTTCTGCTCATCCGCAAACAAATTATCAATCCCCGTCCAATAAATCGCATCAAGCCGTAACATGCCCATCTTCATCTGTTCGCAGCTTCTGCTCTGGAACCGCAGCGTCTGTCGCCATTGATCTGCCAGCGACTTTGCTGTAGTCGCATACTCACGTGTCGGGGCTTTGACCATGAGTAGCATCACAAAGTTGGAGATTGTTGAGAAGCAGATTCGTGACCCTAAATCGACACAGTCAGTCAGTCGACATACATAGAGGCAGAGACATAGGGAGGGGTAAACGTACAAGAGTGCCAAAAACCCGAAAAATCACGCGACGTCATGTCGCCGGTAAACTCAATAGCCACTTTTGCGGAATTCACGGCATCCATTATAGCCAGCTCGATGGCATTTTGCAGTTCGGCGGTATTCGGTGCATGCAAGATTCGGTCTGTCGACAGACGGCTTGTATTTTTAAAGTATCCCGACTGGGGTACTGCGCGAAGGAGAGCGCGGCGGAGAAGAATGTCTAATGTTATGTAGGCCAGATTGAGAGAGACGTTAGAGTCTAGATTTGGTGCCGAGGCGCTTTGGACGCGAAGACTGTTTGGGAGGGAGGAGTGCCAGGCTTGGAGGCGCTCTTGTAATGGTTTGATGGCTGTTGAAGAGAGGTAAAAGTCGTCGGACATGATCCGTGAGGCTTTGAGGGTGCTGCAAATAATTAGATATTTAACCAGCAGTAAAAAGGCAGCGCCGCACTTACAAAAGAGATTCATATACATCGTCCACAATCTGGGCTAGTGCCGCAAGGTATCGAGAATGCAATCCGCCTTCGACGTTCTGGTCTACAAGTCTGTCTGACTGACAGTCTTCAGCATCGACAAAGAAGTCCTCATCTTTCAACCCGCCAACATCCCACTGATCCTTCCTAATCAGCGTAGGTTGCCCAACCAACAAACTCCTCCACTTCTCCTCCGTATAAACAACCCACCATAACCTCCTTCTAAGACGCTTTTCCCACGCTGGAATCTCCCATTTCGCGCAATCAACGTGCAGCCCTAAAGAAGTTGCAAGCCCGACCGTCCATGCCATGAAGGACCAGCGGAATGGCGTGTCTGCTGCAGCACTATCTTGGGGTGCGCGTTGTTTCTGAAGATACAATAAACATGCCTGCAGCACAGACAGGCGAGGGGTGTGGATGTCGCGAAGAATCTCTTCGTATGCGATGCGCCATATTTTATTGGCGGAGGGCCGTTTATATGCTTTCATCACACATAGGTGGTCGTCGTAGTGCCAGAATGGGAGTGATGCAGCATATACGGCAGCTAATAGATGGGTAGGTACCTTTGATATAGTTTCAGGTGACGGCAAGAGCGACGATGATGATGAACCGATGCCTAGTTGGGATCGAGAAATGACCGGTAGAGCTGGGAAAACGTATTTGTAGAACCTATTTTTGTCAGGTGTGTTTTCTTAATAAAGCTGGATTAGTATCTCTCACAGTCCGAATAGCCTGCGTCCATCTTCAGGCAGAATGAGACAATCAAGCTCCGTTCTAATGGTCTCCGGAGACACGTCTTTCCGTACAGTGGTGTCTTCTTTGCCGCAATCGCCCAACTCATCTACGGCCATCATGAAATAAGCTGGTGTCGCAGGGGCTGAGTATGAGTCTTCCTGCATCACGCCGAGACCTGGTGACTGACTTGAAGTCATTCGTCCTCTCGGACTATCACCTAGTTGGCGGTAGATAAGCTTGAACATTTTAAATTCGCCACGCTCATTATAGGGCAAATGTCTGAGAAGGTAGGGATCTGTGTCTCCAGATAAGCCAAAATATACTCCATGCACGCCATCTTGTCGGTCAATAGGATTGACGGCGGTTCGAATGCTTCTCGCTGGAGATATTGCATGATGCGGCTGAGTCGTGATATTATCATGTATATCGGGTGACCCTTGCCCGATGATAGCTGAATGGTGCGCATTTACTGCATCATGAAACGACGGCGAATCAAATTCCGGCATATTAAAATCGAATATATGATTCGAATCCAGCTGGCCATCAAAATACGGCCGCTCTGGGGATCTCTGTAGCCCATCGGCATCATCTCCGATAGCACCAGCCTGCTGTCTTGGGAGCCCCATCATGGACGCGAACGGCAGGCCACCATCCAGCCCCAAACTGCCGCGTTGGCGCGACATATTTTCATCATCCTCCGAGCTAAAAGTAGGCGTCGTTTCGAGCACAACCGACTGCTGTTGGTGTTTCTTCACTGGGCCCGTGATAAAGGTGCAGTTCATGTTGCACTTGGCACAAAGCGAGCACGGGAGACCCGATTCAATGTGACACAGCACCTTGCGCGAGCGGCACAGATCGCACGGTCGATTGCGCTTGGATCGGTAGGGTCGTTTGACAATGCGATTCTCTGCCATCTCGATCCTTCTTTGTTCTACTTCTACCAGCAACGCTAGTGAGATAAAATCGAAGACAAAGGAATGTACCGGATGGCATCCCCGTCAAGCTAACTTTATATGCCGAATCGTCTTATCTCCAACTCTCCTATCAGCACGCGCTGTCTTCCTTATCTCAGCGGAGCTAGTACACTGGCCCAACCAATCAGGGGCTGGACCTCCCTGCCGGGCTTTCTTGGCCTGCGGGGATCGAACGACGCTAGGCGGATTGGGTATAGCCGTTATCTATGTTCTTTATGTGTATTTTATGCTGCATTTTGTGTGGAGAGACAATCATTTACACGTAATACATTTACCTTACATCTGTAACAACACCATTGTCTTCTCCAAGAGCCTCGTTCTATTCAAATTACGTTGCGACGTGTTTTGACTGAGAATCAATCTTATATTTCGTGGGAATGGGGAATCCCGTGAAGAACCTTTAAACTTGGACAGAAACGCCACCATCCTCAGAGTCTGTCCACGTCTCACTCTCTGAGCCGTCCGAAGAGTCAAATTCGGACTCGGACTGTGATATTTCCGAATAGTCCGGCTCCATCGAAAAGTCTTGGTGATTCAGAATCTGCGACTCTGTGATACTGGTCCTGGAGTCGGGATGCCAGTGGCTGTGTCTCGAGCGTCGCAAAACTTGGCCGGTGATATCCTCGCGAAGATGCTCAGTAATTTTGCTTAGGATCTTCCTTTGTTGTATGGCCCTATCACTGAGGGTGGCACCGTACTCCACTCTTGGGGGGCTCCATTTTGGCCAGACTTTTTTGTGGGATGATGGGATCACCATGTGGGCAGGATGGTACCTGAAGTACAATTCACAGCAGAGGCATGCCGGCTTACTGCAAGCAATGAAACCATCGTTTCCCGCAAAGCGTAGTTTGGACCAGTAAAAATGCTCCAAGACTTTGATCTCGGCATGCACATCAACAACAACGCCAGGCTGCTTGTAGCAGTGCAGGAATCGTTTGAAGATTCCTGAGACTTTATCCAAGCTTATGAGCCCTTCCTCGACCATTTTCCTCTCATCAGCATTGTCTTGCCTAAACATTCGATTCAGGATGCCCTTGAGATGTGTGTGTGTGTCAGGTAACGGTATCTGTACGCCGGGAACGGGATCAACAATCCCAACTGTATAGGTTTGTAGTATTTGCTCCATATGACGGGAATCCTGGATAAGCTTTTTCGGTGCTCTTATATGGTGAGATAACCTTCCAAGGTGATGCCGAACCAAGTAAAAGGACGATCTTTTGCCGTCCAAACTCAGGTCTCTCTCTTCTCGCGAAGCAAGAGATTTAAGTTCGGTCATCCACGTCGAGTGTCGATTGTCGTATGAAAAGTAACATAGTGTGATCAGATCATTTTGTTCAATGATCTGGTGCAGTATCTGAATCAATTCACCACTTACTTCAGAATTGTCAGCTTCGAATGTAGAACGAGATCATCAGGTCCTCGAACTTGCCTCTTCTGTCCGTCGCGCCCTGCATCTTCGAGATACATGAGCGAGCCTGACTCTGTACGCACCTCCGCTCCCCATCTATGCGAATTTCGGCAAAGCTTGCACAGAACTGAATGAACTCACGCTCCATGTCGTGCAATTCCATTTCGGCAAGATAGCTGGTGCGATACAAGAACTTTAACGCATCCCCGAGAAACTCTGCTATGGTTGAATCTTCCCCATTGGAAGCGAGCCAAAATTTATACTTGTCCCAGCACTCTTCCAAACCAATAGCAGTACAGGACTTTCCACCCTTCGCAAAGTCGCACACAAAGCAAAGATTCTCTAAGAACTTTTGTCTTGTCTCTGTGACAAAGTCGTCGGCATCGCGTGATCGGCGCGTGTGTACACCTCTCGTCTGACCAAGTGCTTGTAACAGAAACAACGGCTCATAAAAGCGAGCAAGAATTTTTGTAGACATGTCTAATCGCGGACGGCCAGTACGGGTAGGTGTGAGCTCTAGAGCTTCTATGGCTGTTTGACTCATGATGAAAATTCTTCTCGGGTGGATTATCGTTGAGCGTGGGTTTTGTGGAAACAAAGAAGTCTGGGTTCTGTGAGACGAGGTGGGAGATGATGATGAAATTTTATCTGAGGCATCAGTGACGCACTCTGTTCTTTCACATAGAGGACTACACAGCGACTTCTCCTTGCAAAGGCCGCCGTGCAAGTGGGCTTCTTACTATGCGAGAGGCCACCATGCGAGAGGCCACCATGCGAGAGGCCACCATGCGAGAGGCCACCATGCGAGAGGCCACCATGCGAGAGGCCACCATGCGGGAGGCCACCATGCGAGAGGCCACCATGCGAGAGGCCACAACGCATGAGGCCACCATGCGGGAGGCCACCATGCGAGAGGCCACCATGCAAGGGAACTCCGTTCAGAGAGCTATGAAGCTGAAAGGTATCGCGTCTAGTCCAGAAAGTTCTTTGTCAAGGGTACAGTAACCAATTATTAGAAATATTTTATTGCCACACACGTGAAGCCAAACCTTTAAGATAATGTTTCAGAAAAAGGGAAGCCAAACTACCCTACTGGGAAAATTGCGGGTAGTTCGACTTTTGCTCAAGTCAAAAGGATGCATTGTATGATTTTTCTGGACTTTTTTGAGAAGGGCTATTTGATCTTGTACAACTACAGCTTTCGAGGATACACGAGCCTCCTTCTCCGAATAATGTTCCCTGTTCCATTTGTTCCTGAAATCGTTCTTAAACGTTGAAAGTGTTGGGGAATCTACTTTCCCGCGCCTTCAACTGTAGGCCATGATTTTTTGTACAGAGGTTCTTTAATGTAGAGATGTAGATTTTCAATTGAACGCTCATAATCAACATGAAAATATAGACATTGCCTCTTATATCAACAAAGCATTCGCCATTCTTCCAAATACCGACTAAAATCTTAGAGCACATGGAAAATCATTTCATTTTTTTCAAGCATGTCATATTTTTCATGTGTTTTTTGAGATAGTCAGGTCGAGCAAATCCACGAGCACAATGTGGGCACTTTGAACGCCTGACTCGTCGGGAGTGATGCACCTCAAAATGACGACGCATGTCGCGCGTCGTTCCGAAATGAGAATTGCAAGTCTCTCGGAGACATCGAATGGGCTTCCGATGAGTCCTCATGTGTTGGCTATATGACGGTCAGCTACACGACCACTGATTCATGCATCTTGCGGCTTACTTACCTCAAGCGATTCTTGTCGGAGAACACGCTCTTTGACTTGCAGTCTATGAACGGACAATGAAACAATACATCGGGGGTTGGTATAATAGAATCAGAACAAGGTATCTCGGCTTGTAAATCTATGAAATGACTTGGGAATGTCTCTGAAGACTCTGTAGCGTTTCTGCATACATTATCTTCATTGACTTGACTCCCAACAGGCGATATCTCCTGAGCCTCGTCGCCTGAAATGCCCACCACACTAGGTAACGGATCTGAAGAACCACTCTATAGAGTGGAATTTTCAACAGAGTCGTTGAATATGGGCGGGCAAATCGGTAGATCCACAGAAGGAAAATCGTCCTCAAACATTTGGAACCAGTCAAGATTTGCGAAAACCGGGTTTTGAGGCATACCGACGACCGGTGGCTCGTAAAGACTGTTTCCCGCAAAGTCACTTGTCACAGCGTTTTCTTCTGACGCAGTGACAAGATTGTAAACGTCGTCTACTACTTCACGCATCAAATGCCCCTGGCTGGAGTTATTGGAGTAGATATCGAACGCCATCTTGCCCAAAGGGAAGAGTGATGGTAAAGAAAAAACATTGCAGTCGGCAAGCTCTGAAATTTATATTTTTTGATACCATAGGATGCTTCTATCAAAGCATGCGTCATCACATAACCCATTATCTACACATGCACGACTGAACAGTCTCCTTTCGCCCGCGTTTGCATTAAGCGGTGACATCCCTGCATTGGTAGAAGGCACAAGTCCAACCCCTCTCCTTGCTGACTGGGACCACACCCACACAAGTGCACATTTTCGCGTATCTCTTAGTTTCACATGTAGACGCATTCGAAATCATTGGTGAGCAACACCGACATTCGACAGGTCAGAGTGGCTCAGCGCGCGCATCCCTCAACAATGAGCCTAGGTTCGTCTTTTGTGATACACCAATGGTATCTGCTTGCCTCGTCTATAAGAGCCTGGGAACCCTTGGATATGACGTATTTTTGGAACAAACGATGACAAATCATGCCTACCTACGTGTCCATGCCTTGTAACCCCTTCACCGCCAGACTCTTCGGATTTTCATAACATTTTTTCCGGTCGAGAGCACTTCATGAGACTGAACTGAACGATGACCAGTGCCAGATGAGATTGGACTGTCACATGTGCGCAAGAGCTACGAATATGATACTAATCTTGCGCTCTCAATCAGCCTATGACCACACGCGACGAGACCGCATGATTGAGCGGTAGCAATTGTACAGATAGGACGGGTCATATATTCGATTTCGTCTGGCAAAGGGTGAGCTCGTATTTCCTCTCTCAGCAAAGCTAATGAATATATTTATACTTTGTGAAGCCTCATAGGCGACAACCCATGGCTGCTCTTCACGCTTCCAGATCTTCAGAGTTAGTACTACCAAGACCGGTTTTCTAATCGCTCGCAAGTGATGAATATGGCAACCGGACATCAGAATTCTCAACATGATTCCCCAAACTCTGGTGAGCATTCATCCTGCGAATATTTCTGGTGATTATTTCTGAAATGTCTTATTTGACATGCCTAGATGAGCTCGTTGGGTGCATGTTATTCAAGGCAACTGTGACGTTGTCTCTAGCTCAAGCGGACATATCCTTCGACCTGCTGGTGAGTGTATCCTCATACGCAAATGGAAAATAAAAACGATTGGAACTCTTGAATGACATGAACCAGCGATCGAACACTATGCAGTTCATAAGATCTTTCGACTACGAGCGCACCAACCAGCATCTCCGGTTGATCAACATGAACCCCAATCAGGAAACCAATACAGAGCCACAAAGGGCTTTTTTCCAAATGTTGGGATCTATTTGCCGCTCTGATCTAGGAGTAGCCAGCTTTCCGCTCGTACGGGAGCTAATGAACATTGGTTCAAGGCAACAGACGAACGACACAATGGCTTCTACCAGCAATGAAGACATGCTGCCAAGGTATACTTGTGTCTTGTATGAAGAAGCCAGAAAACGAGGCGTAGTCCCAAAGCGTCACGTGTCAATACACAGCCTTGATCCTCACAAGGTCCAAGTCACCATCGAGTTCGGCGCTCTGGTAGCAACGGAGGTTGCCCAAAACAAGAAAATCGCTGGCCATCGGGCAGCAAAAAGCATTTGTGAGAGATTGCAAGTCGAACCGTAATAAGAGCTTGCCATATAATGATCCGAGGTACTTTTTTGTGGTACAATGTAACCTTTTGAGAGTTGAGCTTCGAAGATCTCGGGATTTTTTTTTTTTTTTTTTTTTTAAAACTTTTGGGCCTGGAGGTCGCATCGTTGTGTCTTCAACTATGCTCGTCTTCATGTCTTCAGTCAGTTGCGTATCAGTAAAAACTATGATATTTATTCCGTGCATAATGCTGTTGCAAGTTTTTCCGTCATATTTCTTCTGCCCAAACAAAACAAGCAAATCTAAATAAGGGAGTTCATGTCGTCTCTCCTGAGATTACAGTACTAAGTAATTACAGGTCTGAGTCAAGAAGTTTTATTGCACCCAAAATTGATTCCGAAAAAACATTGTTTAGTCACTTTTGCATGAATTTATATTGCAAAACTTTCCTCGTCGAGTACCAATGGCCGAAATTGACAACAGCAAAGACATCTCACAACATTTATGACAAGTAAAAATTCCGAAAAATAAAACAGGAAGCAAAACATGAGTAGCTCACCCAGAAATTGCTGGATCTTGTTCTCCACGACAGCCATCACACCTGGAATCAATCAAGATTGGTTGTGTTGAACAATCTGTTACCGGTATCAGTTCCCCCTTTGCCGGTAAATTTGTTCTCGGACAATCGAAGCGCCACGAACGACAAGTGACGGAACTCGCAGAGCTGCTGGCTAATCTTGCTTGACGTTACTGCTTTGGTCTGTATGACACCAGCAATAACTACAATACGGACACTGTCATAGAGTGTTCGGATATATTGCACAAAGTCCAAAATGGATTTACCACTGTTCACAACCGAGTCAACGAGAAGAATCGTCTTGACGCCGCATAGATGCTCTGGTAGAATATCATTTGCACCCCGCGCATGTAGGAATTTTGCAGAAGGCAATGCATCATTGACGCCCAGAGCCATCGGCTCACCACCGCGCATCAAAGCTACAATCAGCGTGTCTTTTTCATTGAGAACACGATAGCCGTCAGTTGGATGGCCTTGAACATGAGGAATTGGAAAGTTTTCTAGGCCCAAAATTTCGGCACAAAGTTCAGTCGCAAGGTACCATCCAACTCGGCGGTGCGCTTTGCGCAAGGCTGGGCCCGAGAACGTTGCATTCCGCATAGGCGTCATAAGCAACTTGGCAGCAATGCGCTGACTTGCATCAAGAACATGAAGCTGCCTCCGGTGAGTAAATATCGAATTGAAGATGAACTGATCAGACAACTGTATGACAGGCAGCCGTAACAAATCAAGACGCGGAGATGCATTGCTTGGTAGAAGGATCTGGCGCGGATAGAACCCCCCTTTTTTGATAGCGTTGGCTAACGCGTCATCCATGCTTGTGCTCCTCGTTGCCTGCTCACCCGTGATGACAACAGCTTGATCCGCAGCTGTTAGCATCCCCAGGTCTAAAGGGCTATCCCCAAAGGCCCAAACAAAAGCATTGCAGGTCCTGCGTACATGATTCACTAGTCTCTGCTTTAATTTCGGTGTCATAACAATGCCATCTGACAGGCGCCCACCACCGATAATCGTAATTGAGCTGGAGAGTTGCTCTTTTTCAAGCACCTTTTCCCATACTCCACGAATACCACAGGTGAGAACTATTGCACGAATGTGCATTCGGGCCGCCACCAGGCGCAGTAGATATACCAGATGCTGATGCATCGTTATCATCTGGGCTATCTTTTCGCAATGGTCAATGTACTCGTTATCCCCGATGGCTTCTTCGCAAAGCATGGTTGCTTGACGGAAGGCCGTATACGAGTATTTCAAAGTACCGCTGAAGAGCCTTTTCAACGGAGACATCGTGTCTTCCAAGGACTTTGAGCTGGGTAATTCTTTCCAGAATAATTCGCCGCTGTCCTGCGCTGCCAACGTTTTGTCAGCATCGAGAAGTAGTACCGTCTCGGGCCGAGTCGCAAGGGCCTTGTCCATCTGTTGCTCAGCAAGTCTTGCATTATATTCTTCCGTATGGTTGAGAAAATCTCGAAGTAAGGACATGAGCTTGTCTGAAGCATCTCGACTTGGTGAAAACATTGAGAAGATGATATTATGGTCTCTACAACGGTAACGCAGCTCGTTAATTTCAGTCTCTTGCCACCTGCCCAAGTGTCTTGTTGATGCATCTGGCCGATGCTTTGTTCGGTCATTCAGTCGATACTCCCTAATAGTTTCAGGCGAGACATTTAGATACACAATATGTGTATACGACTCGAAGTCCGCCTGGGTACACACCCAATGACCGGTACCCTCTTCCTCGGGCCATAACATAGCGTGTCCAGCAACTATGGCAACTTTACCACTGTCGCGAGCTTCTTGCTTGATCTTTTTTATGGCACTCTCTCGAATTATAATTTTGGATTCTTCGCTCAAACTCTGGAATGCCTTTGAACCTCCGGGTGTCACCCCGGCAATGACTTGGCTACCATCGTAAAACATAAAGGGCTCTTGACAGAGTCCTTGCTTCAGAGTTTCTAGCAGGAAAGTCTTTCCAGAGCCTGAGATACCATATAGTCCCACAATGGTCGGCTCCGAACGTTGATAAGAGCTGGACGGGACAAGGGGGTCATGTTTTTCAGGTGTGGCATCGCAACTCTGACACCTCTGGAGGTCAAAAGATTGCATGATGATACTCGATTCAGGTAAAAAGAGAGGTTCAGGGACGTGTGACTTTTGTAAGCCAAAAGATTGAAGGTAATGAAGATCTTCAAGAGATGAGGACATAATGGCAGGATTAGGAGGGAGACGCTGTTCTCCCAGCCCATTCATATACTAGACTCGAGAAGAAGTGAGAAGAAGCGGTGAACACCTATGAGACAAGAAGAGAAACAACAACGATCGATGTAAGGTCAATCTTGGGAGTTGTAAAACTTACGCAGCAGCGGCCTCCCGCATCGACAGTTTCCATAACATACAGATACGGGCGTTGTTGTTCCGTTCCCATGCAAGTACATCAGGGAAGAAGCGGCCAGACTTGCCTGAGCTGCCTACAAGCTCGCTGGAATCTCTGTGGATCAATCTGATGGCGGACGGCCACTTCAGCCACCTTGTAATCCTTGATTGGATTGATAACTTCACGAACAGAGCTGTAGTTCTCGGAACCGCAGGCAAATGCTGCAGCTCTGAAAAAGCACCATCGTGAAGTATACTTGGCGACCATGTAAGCATATACTGGTGCCACGCGTATCCCAGCAAGACTCGGTGGTGAGCGAAGTGGAAATCCATCATGATGAGCTCGTTTGATGGAGAACAGGACATCTGCTGTTTCGCTCAGCTCAGGCCAGCCTGCTTTTGCATGCCGGCGTTCTTGGAGCTCCTCCCGGAGACGGTTCCGGTGCCAGAAGGCTTGCGGCTGTCTTGGGAGATTGAGCACTCTCAGCCAATAATGAATTGCTGTCTGGCCCATTGAATGCATATCTTGCTGTATTTAATGCATTTGTTGACTTCACTCAGACGTCGCTGTCCGAAGTTGCGAGGGATAAAATGCACCGGAGAAGGATCATAGTTACTCCGAGGTATACTCGCAGGGGGTGGCCTCCTGCATTGATGATCTGGCCATTTGCAGCTACTTATATGATACATCCACGGCCGTGCCTTGTAGGTGGCCTCCCGCACCAAGCATTCCTACATAGTTTTGTAAATTTGTGCAAATCTTGTGTGATCAATACGAAATGATCTGTCTTTGGGCCACAATACCCCTGTTTGGGGTTTGAAAGCGAATCCAAAGACACTGGCCGAAATAGCGTACAGAGCTTCCAACTGTCTTTACTGTACTTTGAAGCCTTGAACTTTCAATTTCTTTTCAATTTTTTTTTTTTCATTCTCTTCTATACCTCATATTGAATTTTAGAAAGAAGTGAGTGTTGAAATCCCTTTAATCAATCTGTTGGTTCATTTCATTTCTCGCTGTAACAAATCATCTGTACGCACGTAATCATCATTTTTTAGAGTAGCTTTGCACCTGGCCATGCTTCCCCCAATAATAACTGCGGCTCTATGCCAGAACGCTTCTTCCACCGTCCTCGGTCAACCTTTGTCGAATCTTCACTACCATATAACCTGCACCAAGTGTGCACAGTCTCTGTGGGCGGAAAGCCTCTCCTGTGCTGATCAGAATCGCTCCTGGGGCAAAAATCAATGCTTCCCCCACGCTGAGATTAACAATTTTGTTGATAAATGAACCTTTACTCAATATTTCAGGCGTCAGTGAGCCTTCCTCCGCTTTCTTCGGTGCTTTCCCACCCAGCTGGGATCCCAAAGCTGCCGCAGCCACATGTCCTTCCAAGACCCGTAACCATGCCGGCGATGAGAACCTGTGAACAATGGTGATGGAACAAAGACTAAGGAGATCGCTCGAGATCGTTGGTTCCTGCGTAGAGATGAAAATACGGGCGCCCAAGTGGCGTTGCAGCCTGACAGTGGAAAGAAGCGTATTCGTGAAATTGTGGGATTCAATTGAATCCTTCATGTACTAGTATACATAGGTTGCCAGTCAGTTTTCAGGCTTGTCATGTGTCTCACGTTTTCTAACCTTGTGCGCTTCATCGAGCGCGACCACGCGGCCAACTTTGGTGTCCTGTTCCATAAAAATCTCAAAGCAGATGTTGAAGAGCGAACAAGCCGTATCTGGAAAGATACACGGGCAAGAAAGATCGACAATTGTGAGCTGGGATGGCTAGTAAGGACGATTAGTCTCCTGGATGCTTTGAGATGGGAATTTGCGTCCTCACCTCTGGTGCCCAACTTGATCCTCCCACTTGAGTTTTTGATTTTCCTTTGGTATTTCCAGAGGTGTTCATGGAAACTACTTGTTCACGAGGCATAAAACTCTCAAGTATATCAAGCCTTTGTTTCAAAGGCTCAAGCTGGCTGGGAAGAAGATCGGCATCAAAAACCTGCCTCTTGAAACTATGATAGTCAAATTCAGAACCAGTCTCCTGTTGTAAGAGGCGCATTTCCCGTAAAATGCGTTGTACGGTATGCATATATAGAGGTACTGTGCCTTTTTCCTGGCCTACCGCCATGAGATCAAGCATACGCTTAGTATTCAGGTTTTTCTGGTCGATCTGCAAAGGTTCGACTTGTATATTGAATCTAGAGTACGTTCTCTATTAAAAGTTTTAGAGTAACACCTTGCATGACCAGAAAGGAACTTGAATTACCTGGATCGTTCGCAGGTTGGTAGGTGCGCACAGAACTCTGGCCTTGATGGCAGGATGCGAAGCTAGAAAAGCCGCCTCGCACGGAGATCCCCCACCATCACATATGAAGACATCATAGTGAAACACAATAGCTGTCAACGGGTTTGAAAGTCGGCCAGCTCTGGATCTCAGCAAGCATCCCTCAAGGAGGCAAGAGAGCGTGTGGCTTTTACCAGAGCCTTGGGATCCGCAGATGAACGTGCTCGATGGAGACGAAACATTGAAAAACACGCGGGGATCCCGTTCAATATCTTCATCCGTGGGGCCAATGAGTTCCGGATGCTGTATACATTTCAATCCTGCTAACAACCCAAACTGCGAGGGCACAAGGTCAGGTTGGCGCAACAGGGGTCCCGTGAATATGGGTGCTAGTCCTGTCTGATCCTCTTGATCATTGTCTTTTTTGATTTGTAATAGGCTCATATGATACGCTAGTAGGGCATCTGATAGATTCTTAGTCACTGTCATAGAAAGATAAAAGAGAAACAGAAGTAGGGTGTTCTGCTCTGAGACGTTGCATGTCAACGTACCATTATTTGTCTCTGTGCGCGAAGTATTAGCCATTTTTCTTTCTTTCTGGCTGGGGATCAAAGGCAGAGGATCGGGTAATGTGGTTACAGCTCTGATTATGTCCTGGTACGGACGGTTGATCAATTTATATGTAACAAAAGCCACGCAATTAATGGTCAAAATCAATGACATCAGAATTGTTGAGAAGGAGAAACACCGAATCTCGCCCATATCATGTGCGAAATAAAATAAAACAGCCAAGAAGAGAGACCAACTCATAGATGCGTCGAAAGGGGCTGGAACTTGAGTCACCGACTTCTGCAATGCATGATGACAAAAAATGGAAAAGATTTTCATTGGTGATTTCCACTTGAATGGAATGGCTCTTTCACAGATACAATCTCGTATTTGGTGGTCACCCGCAGTTGCGGCCTCCGGCATCATGATGCTCGCAGACCAACAATATGGTCAGCCCATGCAGGTTTTGGAAATTCCTCAGTCATCTACGCTAATGCTCCTTGGCCTCTTGCATCAGAAACATGGCAGAAAAAGAGAATTCTTGAATGAGATTATGATCTGGAATTGCGCATGCAGCCGAATAGTAGTAGAGTTACTAATATCTTTATATGAAGAGCAAACCTTTTTATATTTTCTATAATTGAAAACTGCTAGCAAGGTAGAAAATAAAAGAAATATATATTTAAACAGCAATGATCTAGTTTTTATTGATTATTTTTTTTTTTTTTTTTTTTTTTTTTTTTTTTAATTTTTTCACTAGATATAAACACTTAGGATGTTACTACTACTAGTACTACTACTATTATCATTATTATTATTGTTGTTGTTGTTGTTGTTGTTGTTGTTGTTGTTACTGCTGCTGCTTCTGCCGTAAGATTGACTCCAAGAATCGAATTTCTGTCTGTGTGAACCCAAAGTAGCAGGTAGCATCTATTCAGACATACTTACGTGTATCTTGGCTGTAACCCTCAAATGTTATTAGATTAAGTTTGCTATGAAATCTAACTCTTACGTCTAAGATGCTACGTCTATCTACATAAGTAATCCACTAATCTGATTTTTCTATTCTGTTCAATTTACGATCCTGAGGGAATGGCTACATCCTAACCATAGCAGTCCCAAACACACTTCTGGTTGTTAGCCTTCAGACTTGGACCATTTTTGCATCACGATGACCATAGAAAAACCAAAAAAAAAATTGCTGTCTCCGGTTTCTTAGTGCCTTTTTTGCGGAGATGAATCATGACGACTTTCCTTTTTGGCGGCGAAAGCAAGGGCTGTTCTCTCTTCTAGAGAAAACGCTCTCTGAAAATTACCGACAAGATATTGTGCTGGGACAGCAAGTGGGAACTAAGGTCAACCAGTTTGCGCATGGTTAAAACGTCCTGGGAAGTTATATTGGCCTTCTCATGGAGAACGCATTCGAGCGTTCGAAACGAAAGCTATGGAGGTTCTTCTTGACGTCGCTGGCGCTACAGACAACACTGATTGCCACTGCTGTATGATGATGACACAGACTGTATTTCAGATATTAATGACTAAGATTGGAGCCTGAATTGACTTCATTCACGAAAATTGTCGTCACAACGAGAATGCTACGATCAATCGCGTTCTGGAATCGTGGGCAAGTTTGCTCATGCAAACAATGTTTCGGCTCCTTTCCACAAAGTTGAGTGAGGAACGAGCGCTACTTCGGTTTCTGACAATGGCCGTGTGAGCGAAAAGAAACGCACGCGCGGAGCTCTCTGCACAAGCATTCTGGGACTTACCAGATCCGACAAAGATTCGTTTAAAAGAACAATTCGTACGTGTGAATGTTTTGCAAGACCAAACGGTAGTTTTTTTTCCGATGCCTTTAATTTCCACACGAACTATTGCCGGTACCCCCCGCCCCCGGCAACAACATGGGAGCTCTGAAAGATACGCGTTATGTATAGGTATTACGAATCTTACAAAGTACCCAAGTACACGTTGGAGGTGGCGTGACTTCACGGCGAGCAGCTCTGGGGCTTATTTCCGGATTCCAGAGCGCTCAAAGAAACCAATAGTGCCGAAGTCTCCCCAATCAGAATGCTCTGGTTTGAGGTTTTCATGCAGGGCTCCAAAATAACGCACCGCCACCAGATCCTTCCACCAGTTCTTGCCCTCATTTTCATATACAGAACCAGAATCCCAACCCTACCATGTTGCTAGTCAATTCTATTTGTATATCTACACCAATCACCGTACCGTCGGAATGACGGAATTACCACCCGTTAGGATTAGTGCGTAGCCAATCCATCAATCTCCATCAATCTAGCAATGAGCGAGATCCGCCGCGGCCTTTGGTGTTCGATTTCACGACTGTGAGATCTAGAAATGAAAGAAACCAAAAAAGTAAGGGAAAAAAATATGCCACTATCCCAGAACCCAGACCCCATTAGATGCTCACTAACTGTGGTGGTATTAGAGTATTAGAGTGGCTCTGGTCACATTTTCATGTTTTCCGAAAGGTAGTATTCACAAGCAACTCCTCCCATGCGAATCGCCTCGGCATCAGATTATAACTATAACCACAAAACAAAAAAAAAGTCCAGACCGAAGGATCTCAGACTAGCCTGACTAGTAGACCATCTCTGATCCCTGGGAGGATCTCGATCTATCTATTAGGGTTGTAGCCGTGGTCGAGCGCGCGATTCACAATACATCCCCCATTGTTATCCGTCTTTGTTCCCATCTAACGAGGCTCGTTTCTTTGTCTCGCTTTTTCTCGGTGCCCCCTCCAACTAACAACGATTCTCGGACGACGAGGAGCCATCCAGGAGATAAGAGTCATAGATCATCTCATCTTGCTCGAGAGAGCCAAGTAGAGGGGAAAATATGACGCACCGCAATTCTCTGCTGCCAAAATACAAAGTCACAAACTCAATGACATTATGAAAATGTACGAACTCAGCGCCGCACAAGTGCTGGCCGCATCATACGCAATGCTCTCGATTTCAGGACTCGCGCTCATTCTCCGGTTCTGTCTACGATGGCTGAGGGGCGACCCCTTTCGCCTCGAGGATTTTTTCATGCTCTTTGCCTTTGTAGCTTTTGTCACCCTCGCCACTATTACTATCATCCTGGTCCCGGTTGCGTATAAGATAATTGCGGTGGGCAAAGAACAGCTTGCGATGGATGATAGCATCTACGGAGATGAAGTGTTTCAACTCAAAATCACATTTGCGGGGAATATCATCTTTCCGATGGTGCTGTGGTCGGTCAAGTTGTCGTTGCTGTCGCTGTCGCGTCGGATACTGTATCGCCTGCCGGATTGGTTGCGTGGGTGGTGGGCGATAGTTGCGTTTGTGGTGCTGGTATGACGAATATTATATTATTCCGAGTGCTTCATATTGACTGTGAGCGTGACCAGACTTATATCGGTTGTATCATTGTCACATTTACTTCATGCGGCACTGTATCGGCCTACTTCACACCCGGTAATTCTCGCCGTATCGCTATATTGATATTGATCAACTAACCGAAGCATAGGTGCCTGCAGTTCTGCAAGAGACAATCGAGCACAAGTTGCCAATCTCTACTATGTTGTTGTAGCAGAGATCTTGACCGATATACTCAGTATGTTATCTTTCTAAACTCTTTTGAGAGCAAGTCTACTAACCACGAGTCTCTGTGTCGGCAGTTATGGTCCTGCCAATCGTCTTCTTACACGAAGCTCGTCTGACCCGGGCAAAATTCCTACGAACTGTCGGCATTTTCTCCGTGGGCATAATATGCATTGTCGTGGCAATCTCCCGGGGAGTGACGATCGGAACCAGAATGGGGGTTAATACACCTACAGAGCCGTGGATTCTGATATGGCAGATGATTGAAGGCGGCATAGCCATAGTCGTCGGCTGTCTTCCAACATACGCCGTGTACTTCATCCAATCCTGGAAACCCACAACGCGAAAACGAACTACCGTTGCCTACGAACGCAGACTAGTCGGCCATGGCCACATATGCCGAACATTTGTTACAACAAAACTTCCCGCAAGATTTCATCGCACACCACATCCAGAGCATAGACATAGCGGCTACATGGCTGGTGGGATTTGGGTCAATCAGGATTTCGGCGTAAGCTTTTGGCCGATGCTATTCTTACATGCGATTGTACTGACATTTTTTCTAGGTTGCCGAGGAATCACGGAAAGTTGAAAAGACTCGCATAAAAGAGATATCTCGCATAACAGAAGAGTCTCATCCAATAGAATTATCTCACTCAACAGGGGAATCTCGCTCAGTGGGGGAATCTCGAGGATCTCAGGAACCTTGCCTACCGGTGGAAGCTCATCTAGAGGAGGGGTCTCGTCTAACATGGGCGTAATATTTCTGCGGCGGAATTTTGTTTTGTGTAGCGCGTATACCTCTATGAGTACTGTCTATATGTTATATATCATTAAATATGATATAATAAACAAAACTGGCACATTCATTTAAACTATATCCCGGTAACATGATTGGCTTAAAGCAGGCCTCGGGGAAAATTCCGCGCTAGCCTGTGATGGGGAATTAGTGGGGCCAAGCTCCAGCTTAAACCAACGTTATCTGTTAACTTCGAGCCGTGATCCCTCAATTATCCAGAATGCCAACACGCCATTTTTTGCGAATATCATCATGATGTGAATTTTCAGATACGAGGATATTCCATAATCTTCTACACATGGTCCCGATAGGCCTTGCATTCGATTGGATTGCTGCGATATTAGATACGATCCGGCCAGATCGCTTCGTCGCGGATCGCGTGTCTGCTGAAGCACAGCGGTTTGCGTCATTATAAGAGACTCAAGATGAGGCGATCCGTGTCACTTTTTTATCTGGCGTCGATTGCTGCCTCGGGCGCACTCGCTGCAAAGCGCCCATTTAGCATTCACGACGACGTTCTGGCATATCCCCAGGTATGTACAAAGCCTTGACAGACAAGCTAGGTCCATGTCCACTAATCTAACGCGCCAACAGTACGACGTCCTATTCCCCGACGAATACGTTCTCGAATCAGAAGCCAGCACACTACTACAATTACAAAAGGAATGGTCACCCGGACACAAATCCTCGCCCAACGCCGGCTCCGATAAACAAGATATAGGACGTCATCATGCACAAAAGCCAATGGGAAGCATTCCTAATAATGGCAATAAAGACCGAGGAGAGGATTGGGACCTTGAAGCTTCGCTAGACTACTTCAGTTACGAAGAGATGAAACTCGACGGACTGCGGTATCTCTGCAACATCCCCCGCGTTGGTGATACCCCAAACGTCAACGGAACAACATCTGACGGGGCCGAGACCGGAACCGATGGAGCCAAAAACCAAACACAAGAAGAAAACGAAATAGCGCGAGCGACAGATCGGGGGCTGGAATTACTGCAAGAGATGGAGGACAGTTGCATGTACTACGTGTCTGGGTGGTGGTCATATTCATTCTGCTACAAGAAGCAGGTCAAACAATTTCACGCCAGATCTGGACCTGGAGTGCCAAATTACCCGCCTATTGAAGACGGGCACACTCATTCTTACGTTCTCGGGAAATTCCAACGTGACGATGATGAAGAGGGCGAATCCGAGTCCGAGTCTGAGTCTGGCGGCAAACGCACAGCAGAGACAAGTACGGCAGAACTCCAGACGAAAGGCGAATCAAGATATCTGGTGCAAAAACTCGGAGGCGGAACTGTCTGCGACCTGACGGGTGCTGAGCGCAAAGTGGAAGTCCAGTTCCATTGCCACCCTCAATCCACCGATCGAATCGGATGGATCAAGGAACTGACCACCTGCTCTTACCTTATGGTGATTTACACCCCACGTCTGTGTCACGACGTCGCATTCCAACTCCCGCAGCCCGAAGACACACATTCAATCCAATGCCGAGAGATCCTCGCACCCGAAGAAATCGCCGACTTTGAAGCCATGAAAGCCCATCACGAGAGCCAGAAGCTAGTCAATTCCGGCATTGGCGAAGAAGAACTCAAAATCGTCGGCGGCATCGAAGTCGGCGCCAAGAAACTGGTCGGCTCCGAGGGCAAAGTCATCCAAAAGGGCCGCATGGCGCGAATCGGCGAGGAGTCTGTTACCGTAATCGCCAAGCGCGAAGGCGACAAGATCTCCCAGATGCCGAAGGAGGAACTCAAGAAGCGGGATATGGACCCCAAGGAAATCGAATCTCTACGGAAAACGTTGGATGGCATGTCGGATGGGAGGGATTGGAAGCTGGAGTTGGTGGAAAGCAATGGAGATCGTGCCATTCGGGCAATTGTTGATGCGGCCCCGGATGATGATGAAAGCCTTACTGGGGCTATATCGATGGAGTTTGGCGATTCGGATCCCAGAGAGAAATCTAAGCAGGCCGCCTCCGAGGACGGCGAGAGTGATGGTGAAAAGAGTAACGAGAAAGACGATGAAAGTCCTTCGGACCAGGGAATGGGAAGCGAGGAGACATTTAAAGATGAACTATGATAGTATTTTGGGCAGCATTCATTCATGTCTTGTACATTACTTCGTATCGATGCATTCAGGCTTTGTAAATATCATGGAATGCACTTTTATTCTAAAGTGATGTTGATCCTGGGGGTATTGGGTAGCTGCCTCGGTCTCTCTTCTTCTCTCTAGTCACACTCTAGAGCTACGAGACCACCGGAAGGGCATTTTCCGGATCCTCCAATCTAGCCAAATTACCAAGACGTGCCCTCACTTATAAAGCAGCCTCAGCAATCAGGAATAGAGGCAGAAATAAGGTTCCCGAACCTTAACTCTAGCACCTGGAATCTGTTCGACTGTGATTGAGCGGGTACTTCAGTCTTGTCGTATATTCATGAGGCCTGGTTTCTTGTCATACGATAATGCCTCTGATATTTTGTATGAAAACTGTTGGTTTTCTGGCAATCTGTGCAACTTCCCACACAAAGGATTGGCCACGTATAATTACGTGGCATTGAATAAAGGGCATTGATGGGCATGTAATGTACTGGATTAATGATTTCCTAGTTAAATAGCAGGCAAATGTTCCTCTGCTACATGTATCTAGCCAGGCATGCCTAAGGGCCTAGTTCTCAAAGCATCTGGAAAAGCTACAAAAGTCCAATCTGATTCCGGCCTTCTAAGCCACATATTAGGAGAATTCGAAAGGGCAATGAATGTCTACTAATCTTTGACTAGGTTTTTGAAACGAGAAATAAAGCAAGAGGAAATGATTAAACAGGCTAGAACTAGGAGTTGTAAGGATGAGCCAGTCTCCTGATGTAACAGCCTTGAACGAAAACCAAAACGACCAACGGATCCATGCTATCTGACTTTCGTGGCTGCAGCAAGTGCTTATGATGTATTCATTAACACTTCCTGTTTATGAGCTCCTGATCAAACACATATTTCTCTAAGCTATGTTCACGAAGTTTCATTGCCAATGAGGTTTTCCCTGTCTTCTTGAAACAGTTATGCCGGCATTTTTTCTCGTCGAAGCCCTTATCGACCAGGAGACTCATGATCTCCGCTCGTTCTTCAGATGTTGCGTAAAACCTGTGCCTTGTTGATCCACTGCATTTTGCTATACACCACAAAGCGCACGCGTGTAAGCCACCATTTGAAACGTTGCAACCGGATCTCAAAAGAAACATGATAATGTCCAGGCGGCTCCATGGGTAGCTACTTGGTTCCCCCCACGAACCACCGTGTACCAGCGCATACACAACTCCACAGTCTCTCTCGTGCTCCATTCTAGCCCCGTATTTCACTAGTAATTGGACTATTGACATATGGCCCGCCTTTGTAGCGCAATAAAGTAGGCTTCGTTCGCGGATAGAAAAATTGATATCAACCCCCCCTTGACGGAGGAGGAAATCAACAATGTCAACATAACCTTTTTGGCACGCTATATGGCAAGCCTTTTCACACTGGTTTTTGAGTAGACGCAGCTGAAATTGGCCGCTTCTATTTCGAAGCTCATTGACCATCAGCTCAACAGCATATTTATGACCAATTTGAGCTGCGTGGACGAAGGGTGACGGTGTAATGTGGTATTTGGGGGGGTCTTTTATGCCCGCTCCTTGCTTCAGCAGTAGTTCGATTATAACAGGATGATCAGCCTCTATGGCATAGTGTAGTGCACTTTTGTCATAGTTATCCTGGAAATCAATATTTGCATTACCGTCAAAAAGCAACACCCTTACTATATCGATATAACCGTACCAGGCAGCGGCCAGAAATGGATGAAAATTGTTCATCGCTAAAGCTTGTCTCTTTTCACGACTGACTTCAGCCATATGATACCGCTCAGATTTGGCATCATAGCCTTTATAATCTTTGAATGCACTCATTCGGACTCCTGCTTTCAAAAACTTGGAAACTGCAGCCGGTTGCCCATATATGACTGCGAAGAGGAATTTGGACGTATATGCGTCACTTTTGAGAGCTTGAAGATATAACAAAGGGTCTAACAAATTGAACAGATACTTGGATGACGTAGTCAACTCGCTGAGAGCTTTCAGGTCCAAATTATAGCATATGAGCAAGAATACTTCGCAAGGAAGTGATTCGAAGGACATCTTCCTTGCCGGGCCGATAATATTCCAAGAGATTAGCCGAGAAAGTTGTGATTATTTTCAAGAAAAAAAAAAAAAAAAAGAAAAAGAAAAAGAAAAAGAGGTTTGCTTTTCCCTAAAATCTGTTTTTGCAGAGTTTAATGGGTTGGGTGCGATTTGTTCATAGTGACACTTACTACTCCATCGAAGCCGCATGCAGCCAGGAGATCTCCTTGAGCCTATGATGCTAGATGTAATAGTTGATAATTAATGCCTGGGTCACCTCCGAGGATATGATTTATAGGATGTTCGGACTTCTTATTGTCATTCGGAGAGGACGTCGTAGTGTATGCTATTAGAACTTATACCTAGGGATAACATCAGAGGCCCGCCCCGAATAACTAGTTGCCCAGATACTTCTCCTTCTCTGTGCCAGTTTCCTTGCGCAACTCGGACCGCCAGGGACCATACTTGGCCACCTCGTCCTCCTCCCCGGGCCTCATAGTGACCGCTCGTCTTCAAGCTCTCTGACCTTCTTTTGGCAATACTTGAATGTTGAAAACTTGCTGAGTGAGTAAAGTGTGGAGAATTAACATCAGATAACTACTAAATTCAATCTTTGATCGTTAGCCCTTGAACATGTTCTGTTATCGATGCGTCAAGACGGTATTCCTTGATCGTTTTTTTCATGGCAGCGGTCATCGAAAGAATTTCTTCTTCTTGCGCCACTTTTGACATTGCTCGATCCAAGCGTTCCACGAATTATCCTTTCTTGGAGCTTGGTGTGAAATTTTGCATATCAGCTGTCTTTACAGAAATGAAATAGTCGACAGCCGTCGGTACCCGATCTCCAACTGCCACGATGCCACACATCCCGTGCTCCCACAGCTAGTCTATGACAGTATGCGACTTCAAGAGAGCACCTTCCGGATCGGAGGTAGGCATGAGTTTTGGCGACAATGTTACCAGAGGGTTCGGATTCATCTCGACTTGGACTAGTTCCGGCTTTGCGGTGACCTCCTTGGGGTCGAGAGTGAGCTGGCCATGAAGATGGTAGAAGTCCAGGATTTCGTGTTGAGTTGTGTCTTTATGAACGAACCCAAAGTTAACTATCTTGGTAATCAATTGCCTTTGTACTTGGTGCTCGTTTTTCATCGCCATCTTGAATGTGAATCTCGAACACCGTTCATGGCCATCGATAAAGTAGCACACTGATGGATTTAATCCAACATATGGCGCATTCGACCCCCCTGACTCAGGAACACACAGCCCTTCTATCCTCATCATCTCCAACTTCACCTTCTTCCAGTTTTCTCATTTCATTGTAATAATACCAAAAGGTTGTTGAGCATTTCTGGGTATACTCTTCGGCTGATTGAAGATTTGACTGGATCTGGTCATGAAGGATTGAGAGCCACTGGTGAAACGTCATGGTGGACTTCCACTCCTTCTTGAAGAACGTGATAAGCGTGGCAGTACGGCCATTTGAGAGACTATTACATATCGTCTGCCAGTTACGGCACCCTGTGTCATCCAATGTACTCATTTGACCGGTCTACATGAATGTGGTATATGTAGTCTGAGTGCACGCAACACATTGCCAGTGAATTACTCATACTGATTCCTCAATTGCTGGATGTAGGCATAACCCTCAGGTCCTTCACCTTTTATTTCGGTGACATGTAGTTTCCGTAATGAACTCTTCTAGGATTGTGAAATGATGACCCAGTAGCTTTGGCAAAGGATGTCGATTTGGGTATAGCTCTGGAAACCGAAGACGATTGTTGACTGAGGCTCGTTCACCTGTGGAGATCCAAAACTAGATCTGTGGCGCTTGACTGTCTAGACTGAACTTGCAGAATCCAGGGACGAAATTGGAGCTTCTTATGCAACGGCTCTACTAAAGACCCTTTTCAATTTCTACAGGTAGTCTTTCCCATGAGGTTCATTGAACCACTTGCTTGACAGCCTAGTAACAGCCATGGTTAGACTATTCCTCAGCAATTTCTTGAAAAGTCGGACCTACTGAGGAGTACGTGCAATATTGAACGGGCGGATGTCACGAAAAGCCATCTGTATGAATTGGAAAGACAACAGCAACAAGGAGCCAAGGTTTTTGTTTTCCGACGCACCGGCGTTAGCCATCGTACTTCCATCGACATTAGGTTCACCCTCATCAGGGTCTTCGATTGCTTCCGGGTGAACTTTGTAGATTCCTGCGCTGTTGATATAGTCTACGTATTGCATACTACGGACGCCGCTCTGAAAGCCGTAAAACAGTGCGAGTTTCTCTGTGCTAGATTTGAGAATGGACGGGTTCAGAAGCGTGAAATGTTCATTGTTTAATGGGGAAAAAAAAGAGAGAGAGAAGAAACAGAGAGAAAAAAATAAAAGAGAACAGGGAAAAAAAAAATCTAATTCAACGGACGACCAGCGTCTTGTCTCCCTCGCCTCCCCCCTCCACGTCCATCACGTCCTCCCCCTTCCCCCCCTTCTCCTTCTCCTTCTCCTTCTTCTCGAGCTCGTCGGCCTCCTGGCGCAATTGGATGATCTTGGCTTTCTTCGCCTTCAGCCCTTCTTCTTCCTTGTCGACATAGGCTTGGAGGCGGTCTGCCTCAGCCCTCTAACCCATGAAGAGCATACATCAGCTTCGTCCATCTGAACGCAAGGAACACTAACTTACCAGTCCTTCTGGCTTTTGAAAGGCCAGCTTTTTGGCCTTCTTGCTCTCTTTTCTTTTCTTTTCAACGCGGAATTGGCGCTGAGGGGCCCGGGGGGTAGCCGTAAAATTGATGTGGCCGCCCGCGGCCACCATGATGTTGTTGACGTTCTACCTTATATTAGTCGAAGTCTCAACGCATAAGAGTCAGGGAATACTTACTTGTGGCATGTTGAGTTTGTCTAGCTTTCATCATTGCTTCTGGTTAGTTGACACCCACTCATATCAAAGCTGTAATCGCGAAGACTGGGCCTGTACTTACTTGGGCAGCGAAGTTGAGGATAGCTTTTTTTGTGAACGAAGAGATTTGCGATGTTGGAAATATGTAAATCAAAAAGTCTGGAGGGATCCCAGGGTCGCTTTTATACCCAAGATTTTGACGCTAACTACCAGTATCAATAGAGTATGGCCAAGAATAGAGACAATGTGTGCGTCCATTGATATACGATAGAATAGGTTAACAATCACTGATCCTTTCTGTCTACTGAACAAACCGCAATTGTGTCTATTCAAGATGAACCAGAGACATTCCTATTCCTGATCCTTAGAACCATAGGTTACCAACAATACAAATATCAAGAAAGTGTGGTTGCCATCGACCTTATTGTTCTGAGCATGCATTTAATTCAATTAAAAGCCCATGGACAGATCGGCCAGTCCTTGCACAACGAATACCCCCACAATCGTTAAACAAAAGATGCCGAATGTCAGCCGACTTTTATTTACTTGTGACAATGGGAATTCAAAGTTAGTAGTTTTGGTTATATTTTATATGCAACATCAATCAGAAGAGCATTCAAATTAGCCAGTCCCCCGTGAGTCTAACAATTGAAGTACATTAATAGCGTGACCTCGACATGGCATGGCTTGATTGAGATAACGCTCATGCTACCAGGCCATTGAAGTGGAGGTTTATATTTTGTCAGACCTAATAGTACTAATCATCAACAATACGTAGCTAATTTCTAGACTGTTATTGGCCAATGGCTAGAATTGCTTTGTCAAACCCCAAGGATTTACTTGAGATCGGACTGTATCTCGAGAGTCTGAAGTTCCAATACGATTGGTTTAAAAAAATACAGCTTTCATATGCGCTAACCCTCTTTCGTTCTGTAACTAGGGCAAGAATTTAGGGTTATCCCTTCCATATTGCGTGTTTCCACCTACGCTTTTCCAGAGCCCCTAATTGAACTACCTGGTCGACGAGCCACTGCAGAAGGTGCGAGCTCGAATACTAACCAATTGACGAGCCCATGCACAAGCTTGGTAAAACTAGGTGGTGAGCCTGAAACGATCTAGGCTTAGAAAGGCGCTCTGCTGCACCAAAATGAGACATCATAGCTTTCAGCCAGATTTTATTGTGATTCTCTTTCGTATTGATTAAAAGTGGCTGGAATTTACCTTCTATAAGGATCATTCACGTTTGTCCTCTCCTATTCGCCGTATCGAGTCACATGTCTGCGTCCAGCTCGCTCATTGAAAGAAGCTGGCCCTACAGAAAAATGGGATGGATCATCTGACTTTGCCTAGGGCCAAGCATCAATTTCATTCACTCGTAATTTGCAAACGGAGAGGCCTGACTACAATGTCAGTAGGTCCTCAGAATTATGATTGGAGGGTATTGGTCAGTTTTTGTTTGCTGAATTGCGCCCCGCTCTCTCTCGCCCTGCCAGTGCTTTGGTATCTTTTTTCCCCTCCTCCTCTTCCTCTTTTTTCTCTCTTTCTCTCTCTCTCTCTGCAAAATCGACGTTATTATCTCAGGAGATCCCCAAATCGCTACGAGAACGACAGTTTTCCAAACTTGACGTTGATTTTTCTTGCCCGAAGCTCTTCAGACATCTGTGCTATTCACCATGGCAGCCCCAACACCAACATACCTGCAAGACGAGATGCTGGGCATGTATATCAACAAGGCATTCCATGCTCCTAACCCGTTGCAGGCAAAAATTGACACCGTTTGCCAGAAGGTTCTGGATTATTATTTCAAGCGCGAAGACAAATTCATGACCGAAACTCAGGCCTACCCCGATGAGGAAAAGGATCGCACCAGAACGAACGTCGATGTTATTACCAAGGACAACGGCGAGTTAAAGACGGTGGTCGTTCTTGAGGCCAAACGCTTTCCAGTAAAACGAGCCAAGGAATGGTACAAGAATTTAGGATTGAAGGCATGGACAAAGCCCTTGGAACAGCTTCAGAATTACATGGTGACGGCAAGAGCGAAAGATAAGTGGGCACACATGATGTATGGCATTGTTGCAGTTGGAGATCGAGTACGTTTCTTTGTACTGCAGCCCAAATCAGACACGCTTACGGAGTATGTATCCCCAAAGCTGTCTCCCCAGCACCAAGGGATGACTTCATTCTGTATCCGCGTCCACGACTTGTTGATTGAGACGGTGTTGTCTGGTATTGCTGATGATATCAAGAACAATAGAAAATTAGCAGACGACGGCGCATAGGATTGAGACTCTGAACACCAACACAGGAGAGGTTGCAGTATTGTGATCTATGTATGTGTAGTTATGCGAAACGGGGGTTGCTGTTTCTCTTGAAACTCAACAGTTTCGTAGTCGTCGCGTTCAAGATTTGTCAAAATCCCCCCTTCGGGGGCATTCTCTCTTCGGCATGGCCGAAGGCGGAGAGTCCTTGGAGATTGGGAAAATGTGGAACAATACTCGCTTTAGGCGTTTTTGATGCCTAGCATTGTGCACGGATTCTTTTTGAAGATACTGGCTTCCATCTTGACTGGTGACCTCCTGGCGTACAACAAGAGCAGCATTGCTTGGTCGCTTACCAAATATTCCTCCTGGTTTGGTACAGCATACTGAGAGTCCTACGCGTCAACAGAATGGCCTGACTTTGCTGCCACAACAGAGAGACGCGCCTGGTTGCCTGGATTTTCAGGATCGTGATTGTTGTTGCCCCGTTCTTTCCCTGCCAGCGGCCTGAAAATTTTCTCCCCTCCCTCCTTCTTTTCCACTTCCTCTTTTTTTTCCCTGTCTGCCAGAGGTTTGCATCTCATGAGTTCCAAATCGCCATATTATTTTGTTCCAATGTTCGCAACATACGCACCTCACGAGATCCCCAATCCGTTGAATAAAACTATTGTCACCCCGCTCAAGTCTCTTTGGTACTCGATATGGCGCCATGACAGCAAGATATCTGCAAACCCAGATCATGACCCTCACGTTCTCTCTACTCATGACAGCTGTTCTTGGGCGATGGACCGTCCAGTTAATAGGAACAGAGGCATTCCTGTGCAACTGTACATCAGGAAGATACCAGCCCTTGAGGTGTACAGGAGATAGACTTCGATTGGCAACTCTGCAGAGATCTTGCGCAAGGCACATTTGATAACCAGCACCATCGCTTCGAGCGGCAACCTACCCCTTTTTCCAAAGATATTGGTCCATCATTTCACAGCTCCCGAAGAGTTCATCACCGAAACTCAGAATTAGCCCGATACGAAGAAGGCTGTCGTTGAAGTCCAGCATCTTCGTCACGGCTAGCATTGAGAGTACAGAATGTATAACATCGTGCCAGTTAGAGATCAAGTACGTTTGTTTCAATTGTGGTTGACGATGGACCACATGTTGACGAGGGTACTCATTGTTGAGGCTAAATGTTACAGTTTCAACACAGTCGCGAAAGCAAAATACCTCCGAGGCAAAATGATGACGAAGGTCTCGAAACGCCTGTTTAAAGAAGACGACAATGATCATTCCCTTCGATCGCCAATCAACAGTTTTTGTCACAAAATATCGGACAACTATTTCAAACTCCCGCAAGATTACACCGAAACCCAGGTGTACACCAATCCGGGAAGCAGTCTTAGGAAGTCAAACGTCACCGTCGCGACTAGTGACTAAGGTGAATTGAAGAAGATCCTCATTTTTGAAACCAAACGGCTTCCACGTTATCATCGTCTACTTCTGGACGCTTTGTGGGCGACCGAGAACAAGAGGAAGAAGGTCAAGGAACAGCGCAAAATACATGATCGATTCGAGACTGGAAGACGAATGGTAGCACAAGGAGGAGAAGGATAATTCCCAACGTTAGTTTTGGATGTTGGCTATCCACAGTCAGCTGCAATTCTGGAAAGACACATTACTTGGTGGTTGCATGAACCAAGAGGACGGATGGGAATGGATCTCTTCATGGGGATCCTTTCAAAGAAAGGGTGGCCGTGTTAGACGAGAATCTTCTCCCCACTGTTCGAGAAAAAGTCACCATTGCTCCTCATGGCTCGGGTTTACGAATCTATTCACGGACCGCCTCGAGCATACACTTGCAGAGGCTGAGAAAGACGCCGCTGCTATGCTTCGACCCTGCGTACTTGTGCTTACCGACTCCCGTTTGACCGCCCATGCCCTGTACGCAGGTAAATGGGATGTTGCTATCCGGTCACATTATTTTCTCAGCGGGAAGTATAAAGTCAAAGCCAAGTATGATTCCGATGTCAAGAAGTATCGCCGTACCTGTGGCCCAAAGCCTCCTCGAACATGGAGATGACCACCTTGCCAAAAAGTATCCAGATGTCCAGGTGACCATGTTCATGACTTCTTGCTTTTCTGGCCATTGCCCCGGAGTGTGAATGTTATATTGACTCAAAAAATTGTTTCAAGGAGACGCTTCCCCTTATATTCTGGATATCCTACCAGGTCGAGGAAGGACGGGCCCTGGCGGTCCGAGGGACTAAAGGAGATTAACGTCGAGGAGGAGGAGAGGAATTTCTCAGAAGATATCTCTACCAGGGAGATGGTAGGACAACAGAAATAACGGTTGTTGGGGTTTGCACTGGTGATTTTCAGGATTACGAGTTTAACCGCCGAACCAAAAAGCCAATGTAGAGTTTGATCAGCCCTTGCACATTCACACATGTCAGTAGTAGATATCCAGGGCGGGTCTCTGATTTATTCCTAGGTATGTCCAAGGAGATCTCCCCACGCCTCTGCTGGTGCCTACGATATTAAATGCCTCACATCGATGGACCAAGGGACCTGCCACTGACTAACCTCACCACTTACCTAGGACTATTCCAGGATAGCAACACATCATACACACCATATCAGTCCGTATCAGTCCATTATAGAATGGCAGCATGCTTGTTGGAGTCGATCCACAGCGTCATTGATCTCGTCATGACTCTCGAGCGACACAAGCCATCGACTCAGTCGGAATAAAGCCAAGCTTCTTGCATGACATCTAGATCTACATAGCCGAAACTTAATCGATGTGATCATCCGACCTACACCTTGCTGCCTACAAGAGCCCCACGCCCTTCACGATGTACCGTACTAGTCCATTATAAAATCCCTCAAATTCCTCACAATGCTCGCTGTCCTCGGATTTTGTTTCTTGACGAGCGAACAATCTCATAGGCTCTCTGCAACGTGCCAGAGAGGAAATGATCTCGTGCGGGCGTTCTCCTGAAGAAGCTATATAACTCTATAACAAGAGTGCCCTAACACTAGGCGTAATATGGGCGCTGCTGCCTAGGAACCATGAATCTCCCGTCATTTCTTTCGAGATATCTTCTTGAAAAGAATTAGAACTTTACTCAACTGATCTCTTGAGATTTTCTCAAGATGTCATTTGCGTCGCTTCCTTGTGAAGTCGTCTTGCTCATATGCAATAATCTGAGCTTGGCAAATCTCAAAGAGTTGGCCAGCACATGCACTTCCATGTTCAACTTACTGGACTCTTTGCTATATCAACAGGCTCTCAAAAGTGCAGGTGACAGACGTAAATCCCAGTTCTTATATACGATCGTCTATGGGCAAGCGAATGCTGTTTCCAAGTTGTTGCAAGCAGGGGTCTTGGTAAGCTCATTTACAGACTATACTAGCCATGGTCCCAACTACGATCCACGTCAGTACGACCCGCGTCAGTTGATTTGCATGAATGTTTTCAAGAGGAGAGCCGTGAGAATGAAATTCCATCCATTCCTGGCCGCTGCCTTCTTCGGTAACCTCGACGTGACAAGGTTGCTTATCGAAGGCAAGGTCGATATTGAGGTCCGGGAAAATTGCACAAGGACGGCAATAGATTATGCTATAGAGAACGACCATCCTCATATAATTAAACTACTACTGGAACAAGCGGTGGCAGTAACAAGAACCAAGGACCAATACTCGCCCTTCGCCCACGCAGCTGCACTTGGTAATAGAAATGCAGTTGAAATAATCTTCAATGGAATTCAAAATCGACTTCGAATCAACCAAGATGGGCTGTACGGACCAAAAATGTTGACTTCTATCAAAGATCTCAAAAATCAGTGTGATTTGGCATGCTTCATAGCATGCCAAAATGATTATTCTGACATTGTTGATTTTTTCCTCCGTCACAGGATTAGTTCAATCTTGCTAACTGATATGGAACCTTACTTTGGCAAGCGTCTTTTTGGGGCTATCTTTCAACAGTCAAAGTACTAGTGAAACATCGAGCAAGAATGGAATGTGAGAGAGACTGCGGAGCTGTGGCTGCAGTGCGTAACAGTACTATCTACGGGTACAATCAAGAAGGGGAGTTTTTTATGGAAATTGTTATACATCTTCTGAGATCCGGTTGCAATGTTGCAAATGGTGGTATCCATGTTTGCGCCTTATGGTGTATAGCAATGTACAGTGGATCAGGGGAGATTTTGAGTCTCCTGCTCAAAGATAGCTTCCACCCGGGCAAATGCCAACATGGCTGCTTTGGGAGGCCGTATAGGTCACTGGCAGAGAAACTGCGTCGAGCAGAACTGTTGTTATATGTAATGAACTAGGGGCTCTGAAAATGGGGATGTTAAGGATACCTAGGTATGTCTTGGATGTCATATTGCTCAATTGTCCGTCAAAAACGTGGTCATAGACACCTACAGTCCCTGGACAAAAGCACTGCAGAAGGGCTAAAATGATTTGAAGATTTCCTGAGAGGTATATCAAGAAAATATAATCTGACTATGACAAGGGCTCTGGATGTTTACAATAATTGCTGATAGACGTAAGATGATGTAGGGGAGAGATTCCGAGGGTCCTACATGCCAACAGGCATGTCATACGGGAGGGTGTCAAAGTACAACTTCAAGGGTACATGTTGGCTGCGAGGAATTGATATCAGTGGTAGTACGACAGTACAATATGTATAGTGCCACACAGTACCAACAGGCAGCTATCGGCATGTCGATGTATATCCAATGCCTGACCGAAGAATGCCGCAACGCTTTTCACACCGCGGCACAAGCATCCACGAACGATCTACCTCCAAGCCAGATGGTGTACCACCGCGCATTGTATTTTCTCATGGAGTTCGTCACGCGCAAATGTCGCGTTGAATCCGGCGAACGTCGGTTGGAGATCGAATGCGTTTGTTTGTTCAGCCCGGATTAGAAGAGCTAGAGGTGTACGATTGCCCAAGCCTCGATGACAAAGAATCACAAATGCCTTCATTCTCAATCTGCGAGGGAGTTGCTGATTAAGAGGATTCTGCCTAGCCTTGCGTATTCAATTACGAGTGTCAGAGAAATTCGAGAAGAATGATGCGACGGCGCACAGGATTGAGACCTTGAACATCAACATCAAAGTCGCCACCTTCAGGACAAGTCAAAATATCCCTCATTCGGGGGTATTCTCTCCTCGGTGTTACTGAAGGCAGAGAGTCCTGGAAAGTTGAATTAGCAACTGAGGTATAAACATATCACCCGAGCTGGAATCAAAAGGGTGGCGAGCTCTTCCTAGGTAAATACTATTTATAATCATGGTCCCACTCTCTGAATAACCTGAAATTATTATTAATTATATCTTCATAAATGCCTCGAAAATTATTTTGGAAAATGACGTGCTATATAAGCCCTCGGTTATATTTGGTACCTTGAAAATGGACTTCGGATGAAGTGAGAGAGGTGATCCATGGATAGGTAGTCTACAAAATATAAGTGTCACCATGAACAAATCATGCCCAACCTCCAAATTTATAAATTTGAGTGCTATTTTGAAAATATCTACGACAAACTTAGCTGACCTCTTGGTATTCTACCCGGACAAAATGTTACATGAATCACTTCCTCGTGAAGTATTCCAACTCATATGCAATGCTTTGGACTTGGCAGATCTCAACGTGTTGGGTAGAACGTGCAGCTCCATTTTCAGTTGGTGTAATCCCTTACTATATCAACGATCTTTCAAAAGCGGTGCATACAAATCCAAATCCCAATTCTTATATGCAGTCATATACGGTCAACCGAATGCGGTTTCCAAGTTTTTGAAAGCAGGAGTGTCGATGAATGCATTCGAGAATTATTTCGGCGACTCTCCTCAAACACAAAGCGATATTGGTATTTGCATCCTGAGTGTTCTAAAGAGGAAAGCTTTGTCAATGGATTTCCATCCACTCTTGGCAGCTGCATTCTTTGCTGAGGTGGGTTCAACAAGGATATTGCTCAGCGAAGGCCACCAGATGAATATCGATTTCCAGAATGAGTCCGGCAAAGTCGCCCTACATTACGCCTTGGACAATGATCACTCTGAGGTAGTCAAATTACTACTGGAGCAAGGACCAACATTAACAGATCATAACAAAACAATCACGGAGATATCACCCTTCATCCATGCAGCTGAAGTTGGTAACAGAAATGGTGTTGAACTAATCTTGAATGAATTGCGCAATCGGTCAATCCCCAACAAAATCATCAAAGATCAGTGCGAAAGAGCATGCTATAAAGCCTGTAGCAAAGGCTATTCTGATATTGTTGATTTTCTCCTCCGCCAGGGGGGGGTCAATGTTAACTTCCACTTTAGCAAACGAGCATTGCTTTGGTGGGCATCATCCAAAGGCCACTTGTCAACAGTCAAAGTATTGGTGAAACACGGAGCAAAAACGGAAAAAGAGACAGACTGCGGGGTGGTGGCAGCAATGATGGGCACCTTTCGTTACGACCTGGGAGGCCTGACTATATTTACTGAGATAGTTGCATATCTCCTAGAATCCGGTTGTAATGTTGCAAATGGTGGTCTACATGCTTGTTCTTTATGGCACATGGCACACGCATCTGAGAAGTCACGCAAAATACTCGAAGGCTCACCGCGAGAGCTTTTTAATGGACCAGCTTACGAAGGAAAGAAAATCATTGACCTCCTTAGCATGAAGGGTTTTAACAAAACGAAATGCCGAAATGGGTGTTGGAGGGATGGAAAGAAGGGAGGCGATAGTGATGTTTTGAATGAGAAATGGGAAGGAGGACACTTGTTGGAATATGTAACGGGACTCGATAATATTACAAACCCCTTCTTATACGACGGACGGCGGACGTTAATACATGGGTATTGAATGTCATAACTGCCTTGCCAGGTTCAATTCATTGCCAGGCCGGCCCGTTCACTTCCACGTCTCATGAATCTAGTCTGTTTAATTGTTTTCTATCGGTTCTTTTCTTGTTCTATTCCTGCCAATATTTGTGGTTCGTGTTAGATCAGCCAGTCCATTATCCATAAAGGGATAAAATGCGCGAGTTGTACCCACATAGTTCCTGCACAAAAGTTTTAAGTGTTAGCAGCAGAACTAAAGAAAATATCCAGACCAGAACAACAAGATAATTCGAAGACCTTCATCTGTACTCCGTATGCATAAAAATTGCCTAGACCCTGTCCTGATAATAATAGTAATATTTCCCAGTACTAAACCTATTATGCATTGCAATTCGATACTAATCTTTCCATTCTCGTATTTTCGTCACTACACTGCCCCAGGTTTATGTGATGCTCTGATTGTATCCATCAACCATGCATGGCGCAGTTCAGAGAGGACCCAACCTGATACCAGTCCCTTCATCGTGCTTTGCTGCAAAGCCAGTTGGGCCAAAGATTTAAAATGCGGCTCTATCACCCATCTATTCTCGGCCTTTTTGTCATCGTCTTCTTCGATAAATCACAGATGCGAAAGCCACCATGACCGGCCCGCTGTCATGGATGCTGCGCCCCTCACCTTCACGCCCGAAAATCAAATACTCCAATCTGACAGACGAAAACCGGAACAAGAAATCCAAAACCACAACTACCATAACAAATTCCTTCTCTGCCCCATCCGCGGAAACGGCTCAACATCGTGAAGACAATGCAGAGTGGATTCGCGGTGTGCAAATCCGGACTTGGATAGCCGGGGCAGTACTCGTTCTCAACGTGATTCTGGCGATTATCGGGACAAGTATTGGCTATTCAAGAACTTCGTTTCCCGGGAATCCCCCCCGTTTGATATCAGCTCAGGTGTATAAAGGAAAGTGTTCAGTGGCGGAGCATTCGGTGACAGGCCTACATCTTCTAATAAATGTGCTCAGCACGGTGCTGTTGGGGGCGAGCAGCTATGTCTTGCAGTATATAGTGGCGCCATCACGAGCAGATGTTGATCGGGCCCATCGAGGTCGAAAATGGCTGTCGATTGGGGTCTTTAGCCTGCGAAATTTCTCCATCATGGATTATAGGCGGAAGATTCTATGGTTCCTTCTTCTGCTAACTTCGATTCCAATTCATGTTATGTGAGTGTATACCTGCAGGAAATATGTCTGAGGAAAAAACGCTTATAATCAATAATATAGATATAACTCGGTCATCTACCGCTCGCCCTCGTCCTTGGAATACGGCATAGTGCTAATCCCCGAGAATTTGCAAGCAGATGAGCCCCTTGTTAATGGGGAAAGTGCTACAGACAGCTTTCTCGCCAGGATTGGATCCAGTCCTATAACTATCCAAAAGGAGATCTTCGACGGCACTTTTCAAAACATGACCGTTGAGAAATGCATTGATAAATACAGCACGAATCCGAATCTGGATCAGGGTACTATGGTTTTGGCTGCCGATAAGAAATATTTTCACAACACAACTAGTCTTTTTGGCCAGGTATTTACGGATGACCAAGAAAATTATGAGGGACTAGATGGGTACATGGCCGATGGTGTGACTGGCCTGCACTGGAGCTATCGTCAATGGAATTTCACTGCGCCAGATCCCACAACCGCACTGGAGAAGATGCACTTCACATTTAATTCCACCTTCAATAAGGTCCATGTTACAAATGACCCTCACAAAATCAACGAAGACATCGCCACCCTTTTTAGCTATTGCCTCGTGTACAATCCGAAAGCCGACGCGCTACGCCAGTATCTGGACAACTCGGCACATTGGCACAACAGCTCTTGGGCTCGTAATGTGTCCTTTGAATTGGGCGGCGAAGGGCCTATTGTTTACTCCCAGTCTGGATGGGCTGGACACGAATGGGACCAAACTTCTGTCAAGCCTTCTTACTGTATGGCTAAGAGTGAAGAAGAGCGGTGTCAACTCTTCTTCAGTCCGCTAATTTCTCTCGTGGTGATTATATGCAACGTTGCCAAGGTGGCCTGCATGTATTTGGCAGCCAGAATAAGGCGAAAAGAGCTTCTATTGACTGTGGGAGATGCGGTATCTTCTTTTTTAACGAGGCCAGACGAGACTACTAAAGGCCGGTGTCTCATGGCACGTTCGGATATGACTCGCGGTCCCCAGCGATGGACACCCAAGAGTCAGAAAAAGGTCTCGCATTACCTAGGGTTTGAACGGTATCGTCGGCACAAGGGGAAGGAACAGTCTGATTTACCTCTGAACACTCTATCATCGATGGAGAACGAGAGTTACCTAGCAATGCTTCCAGCGAGAAAGCGATGGTGCCGTGCCGCCAGCTGGAAACAGTGGACACTTGTGCTTTTGTGGTAAGTCCTATCATCAAACGATTTGATGCTGCGCCCTTCTTCTTACTTATTCGAGCAATATAGGTGTTTCATCTGTGTGGGCGGATGTATTTGCACAACGTTTATGATGCCACCAAGCGGCGGTGATCACGAGTACGACGGTTACCCAATGCTCGAAAATGGGGATCAAGCCATATATATTATCGTCTATATGCTTCTCACCAACGCACCTCAGCTATTCTTTACCGTCCTCTACTTCCTCTGCAACGGACTCCTGACATGCATGCTGCTTGCTGCTGAATGGAGCCATTACGGCATACAGCAAAAGCCCCTGCGCGTTTCCTGGCCCAAAGGCGAACAGCGCCCAACGCACTTTTTGAGCCTACCTTGGCGATACAGTGGTCCCATGCTCGTAGTATCCGTGTCGATGCATTGGCTTCTCTCTCAGACTTTCTTTTTCACTACTAACAACTACATCACTGTCAATGATGAGGTGGACCTGGTTCACTCCTATTATAATGCCGATTATAATGGCTACTATATGCTTGCTCTTGCTGCGGTCGGGGTAGTGGCTTTCCTCGCGTTGTTTGGGCTGAGTGCTCGCAAATTGTACTCACAGATGCCGCTGGCAACGCATTGCAGTGCGGCGATTAGTGCAGCCTGCCATCCTCCGGCCGATGATAGTGATGCTGCTTTGAAAGCTATTATGTGGGGAGAGCTACAAGATGAGGAGGAGGATGACGATGATGCTGTTAGCAGAGACGGGAGCTCTACGAGTGTCGACGAGTCACCACAGAGAGGACATCGGCACTGCACATTCACGTCGAAAAGGGTGTTTGTGCCGCGAAAGAGTATTTTCTATGCTTAATTGGCTTTTCTTTTTCGCCAGCTATATTTTGTTGAACTTTGGGATGCATTGGGAACTAGGCCCTCATGCCTGCCTGGCTAGATACAGAGGAAGATTTGCTTCCTATTTAACTAGGAAATCATTCTTCCAGTACATTCCATGCCCAATAATGTTCTTTGTCCAATGCCACGCACGCATACGTGGCAAATCCTTTCTGTGGGAAGCTGCACAGATTGCTAAAATCAACATATTTACATATTGATTAGAAGAATAAATGTACCTAGGTAGAGTCATGAATTACGTTCAACTTGATACCATTCCTAGACAAATATATATTTCAACGCCCCTGCAGACGGCCAGAACTAAATACAACATCCAGATCAGAATGAGTAAATGTTAAAGATCTCGGGAGAGTTACATACAGAAAACATCATGTGTTCCACGAGTAGAATTCCAGATATGTATAATAATCGGTGATAGGCACAACATGGCACAGGGACCGGTCGTCCGCAGTACCATCCCGGACTTAGGGCTTCCGCCGCAAAACAAGGGACATCCAACGCCGCATATTCGCTGATGCTCACCCACCAAAACAGCGCACCATTTTAGCAAAAATAGAGTAAACAGCCAATGATAAGTCAAAATAAAGCAGAAAAAAGGCAAAAAAACATACAACAGACGGGATTCGCTGGTGGTCACCCACCCAACTACTAACCGGCCGGCGTGTGGCTTAAGTACGGCTGAGCGGACGGGAAGCCCTGTTTTCCACACCCTATGGTCGTATGTACTAGGTGTAGGAAAAGAATGGGTTATGTGGTGGTAGTTTGTTAGGTTAGCTGGGAGAAATATAGTCATATCCTATTAGAACATAGTTTAATAAAGAATCAATTATCAGTCAAGATATATATCATATATTTTAAAGGTATATACATTCAAGCAAAAGAGAAGACGGAATTAAGAAGAAGTATCAGCAAATACCAAGACAAAAGCAACTCACTATTTTTAACCCTCTCCGTTGCAGACAGATGACGGAGATCACAGCCTCAAAACTTAGATAGATGATAGTATATATACTTAGCTCTCTCCGCCACTGCCACATAAAGGGGGGAATAATTCAAGGGGACGAGTCCAGAGAAGCCAAAGCTATAAGAAAACTTAATATGCCGCAAATATAATAACGGAACAGGGGCAAAACGCGTGCAAAGAAACTTTGCATGCGAGCTCTAACTGCGATGATACCATATAGGTATATATATCGTACTGCTACTGATCTCGATCCCTGACAACCACATGCCCTAGACGCTGTTTGACCCTCGCATATGACAACGTCTTCGTACCGGTCGTCGTCATCTTTGTATTTCCCTTGAAAACCTACAATAATTGCTGCTAGACACAACATCCTATGTGGTAACCAGCATGCCATCCCGAGTACTTAGGGCTCCCGCCAGCAAACACATCCAACGCCACATATTCGCTGGTGCTCACCCACAAAAATAGAGCAAACAGTCAATGATAAATAAGAATTAAGCATAAAAAAGGCACAAAAAACATACAACAGACGGGGTTCGCTGGTGGTCACCCACCCAACTACTAGCCACCATTGGCTGGCGTGCGTGAATATGCAAGGGCTGATCAAACTGTACATTGGCTGTTTGGTTCGGTGGTTAAAATTCTATATGCCCGGCTGCCCGTTTGGATGTCGAATAAAGACCTAAAAAGTTACCAGTGCAAGCCCCAACCTTTATTTATATTGTCCTATTATCTTTCAGATAGATCTCTTCTAGAGAATTCCTCTTTTTCTCCTCTATAATAATCTTACTTAGTCCCTTAGACTATTAGGGCCTATTCATCCTCGACTTAACAGAATGCCTTGAATATAACTGTTCTTGAAACAATTTGTTGAGCTAATATAATATTCACACTCTAGGGTGATAGCGAGAAGAGCAAGAAATCATGAACAAGGTCACCTGGATTCTTGGATACTTTTTTACTCAAGTCCAAATACTAAGCAGTAATACTATTTACTTGCTGTGCAATGATAGAATTTCTATTTGATTTAATGCTTTCAAATTCTGCCTCAGAAATGTCTCTGCTCACACGGTGGCGGCAATCCGTATATACTAGGCAACGTTTGAATTACTATACTTACGTTGTTTAATCCATTATGAGCGTTTTACGGGGTTGTGCTGTCTGTTTTTGTTGGTAAGAAAAAAGCAAACACCGAGCATTTGAGGCGCTACGATTGGGTCGTCGAAAAAGAGATCGATGAGGTGATGAAGAAGTCATGATAATGAGCTTCTCAAACACTTTTGTTTTGCAAGGTATATGCATATACCCTCGAGTTGAAGCTACGCATAATCTACTGCAGATTGCATCGTTGGCTTTTTTGAGAATTGTGTATTGTCCTAAGAACACTTCACATTTCGAGCTCATGATATCATGTATACTTGGAATGGTTTGGAATTAGTGTCCGAACAAAGAGGCCAAATTATCGCTGATGTACTTGATACCTTGCGCACGATAAAGATCAGGCACCACATAGCACAGGTCGGTAACGTTGGCATCAAAGACTATAATCTCCGGATTATCCAATTCATACATAGGCCAATGGCTCCTTTGTGTTGGCAGATTTGGATTCAACGTCGTCACAAAGTTCACCCACATTCTGGACATCATGTCGGACAGCTGCGTATAACTCCTGGGTTCACCAAGCATAGGGTTGTCGCTGTCGTCGTACCCAACTCCATCGACATTGTTGAAGACATACGCGATTTCCGAGCCATGATCTGCGCCGACGTCCGGGCCAGTTCCGTGGTTAATCACGTCGAATAGATAGGAGTAGGCTGACACGTTATACTTGCGCCATGTTTCGCTGGCAAGTCTCCGAGCGGCGTGGATGTCTACATCGCCCTGGAACGCTGCAACACGTTTATACATGGCGCCGTATCCAGCTGGAGGTGTTCCGGTCATCGTCGCGGGGATATCGATCTCTGGGATATCGGGGTACAGAGCAATCAGGATATCGGCTGTAGCATTATCGAGACCCCAATCCGTAATCACTCCCCTAAATTCCTTGGTGGTGTTGATGCCTGATATAGCGAAGCTCGTACCTTCATCCGCATTGGCGCCGATGAGGTATGGAACTTTGACGAACTTGCCCTGCTGGAGCTGTACGGTGGCACTCTCCTGAATGAAATCGCCGTCGATGACCTGCACGAATTGAGGTCCTGTCAGACCAGAGAGTGTGTGAACGGGTACGATAGATGCATTATTGAAAATATCATATAAGGCATCGACCGGCACTTCTCGAAGACAGCCCAAGCTACTAGATGCCGAACTGCAACCGGCTGCTTCCACGATGGCATCGTAGTACGGCTGCCAGTCCGCCGGTGTCTGGTATCGGTCATAGGTACTGGGGGCACCACTCTCGCTGATAGCTGCGCGGAATAAGTTGTCATCACGGCCCCCGTATGCAATGAGCTGGGTTCCTACGCTGTTGGCTCCGGCGCTTTCGCCCCAGATGGTAACCATGCTTGGGTCGCCGCCGAATGCCGCAATATCTGTTACATAGTATTAGTCTCCATGAAATTATTATAATGGACAAATCCATACTTTCTTGTAGCCAATGCAACGCAAGACGCTGGTCCCTAAACCCCAGATTGCCAACGCCAGCATCTTTGATTTCCTGGCTCCACATAAACCCCCAGCAGTGAAGACGGTAGTTGAGACTGACTGCAATCATCGGAGATCCCATTTGCATTGACTGATCAACAATGAATGAGAGATTGTACTGCTGATTTGAGGAACTTCCTGATGTAAATCCTCCTCCGTAGATCCACACTGCTACAGGTAGATTATCCTCAGGCTTTGTTCCACTTGGTCGAACAACATTGAGAGTAAGACAGGCTTCAGATGCCCCCGTGAACTGGTCATAGCCCAGACAACTGGGTGAGTATTCAGTTGCATTTCTTGGTTCAGCCCATGAGGTGTTTAGAGAACGAGGAACTTGCAAACGGAGATCGCCCTCGGGTTGTTGGGCATATGGGATTCCTAAGAAGAAGTCTTGGTCATAGTGCTGGCTATGAATGCCATAGTAGGTACCATTTAGCACGTCGACGGTGGGAACCTTGTTGTGTCCCTTTCCAGCTGTACAGAATGGAATGGTTGCAAGCAATGTTGCCGCAAGGGTCCATTTCTGTGATGGCCGCATGGTGTATTAGATATCAATACAGGGCAGCTTTGGTGGATTCGGGATGTTTCGTAAATATTGATGTTTGATTCCAGGCGTGTATTGATATAGACATATCAGTTCCTATACACCTAAGCTTGAAACTAGAGTTATCTTCATCTTCAAGATAAGACGTCTGTCTATCATGTTCGGATATTGTTCGGATATGGGTGGGCGGGCCCATTGCCGATGCTCCTATCTGCTCAGTGCAACTTTGGATACTCAACATCAAGCTGTTGCTTTCTGTATGAAGAATGACCCGGTAGAGTTTTCATGATATCACGCAGTTAGCTCTAGCATATTCACTAGCACTTGTGAGTTAGGGATAACTTTTAGGGTTATGGATAGGAAGCTGGTGCGTAGCCGGATACATCCGCGAAGATCGATATACAGTAGAAACACAAAGAACTTCCGAGGCGCAATTAATTTCACAAAAGCAAAGGAAATTGGCAGAAGTTCCAGCAATGCGTCGCGACCTAAGTATTCACTAGATATCCCCAAAGAACAAGCAAGATATTTCATTGTATAGTTAGGCTTATCAGTATATAGTGGATGTATGGGGGTCAAAATCAAGAGGATATTATATGGGTCACGCTAGATAATTCAAGGATAGTTTGTTTTAATTATTGTTAGTAATCTTAATATTTGTGAATCATTTTCTTATAATCATATCACTATAGTAATATACTTAATTCTGTCCGATAAGCTATCCTAGGAGAAATCTAGCTAGATAAGATGAAATTAATGAGTTATAGCTTATTACACAGGCTGAGATATCTCTATGTACTATTCACGATCTTGATGTTCCCCACGGCAATCTAATTCTAGGGAAAATGATATAGAATAAGATAAACCAACAGGTTATTTTCATTAATTTCGAGCGCGCTTGATATCAAAAGCGGACACCATTAGGCTCTATTGTTAGTAGCAGTCAGCGTATGGCTTAAGTACAGCTGAGCGAACAGGAAGTCCTATTTTCCACACCCTATAGTCATATATACTAGATACAGCTAAGGAATAGGTTATATGCTAGTAGTTTAGTTGTCTGGTTGGGGAGCAATGTAACCAACTAACATATGGTTTATAGAGAATCAATCAGTCAAGATATATATCATATATTTCAAAGTTATATACATCAAGCAAAAAGAGGAAACAGAATTGAGAAGAAGTATCAGCAAAGGCCAGAATGAAAGCAACTCACTAATTTAAATCCTCTCATTGCGGACTAAGAAGATCACAGCTTCAAAACTTAGATGACTAGTGAGATATGTACTTGGTTTTCTCGCTTTGACTGCCGGTGTCAAAAAAAAAAAACGGAGGAACAGTTCAGAGAAGCCAAAGCTAGGAAGAAGTTTAATATGCCGCAAATATAATAACGGAACAAGGGCAAAACGCGTTGAGAATAGAATACTGAAACGGTCAATGCTGATTGATGAAGGACATACATTAGGCTTATATCACAGCAAAAAAGGGGGTGAAGCAAGACAAACGGAAATAAATCGTCAATATGAACAAGAGTATAAAAAAATAATACAACCGAGATGCCAGATATTGAGACCGATCATCTCGGGGTTGGAGAGGGGGAGGGGGAGGGGGGAAACGTTCTAGAATCGCTGAGCATAAACACAAGCAAGACGAGACGAGACGCTAGAGACGCGAAAAAAGAAGACCTCATTTCATTGAGATAGAAAAAAAAAAAGGTAAATTCATAACAAGAAAAAACGTTGGTCGATGGGGGACAAAAAAACATCGTTGAACATGTAGCGGGAGACAATCCATAACACCATATCTAACTGTGAATTCTCTCAAGACAGCAAAAGAAAAAGTATAAGGCAAAAAAAAGCTATATGTATATAGTTTCCAACTAGAAACCAAACGGATTTGCAGGAGCTGGAAGAAGTCAGTTAGTTAATGATCGATAGATATACACTCGACTTGGCATGTGCTTACTGGCTTGTGCAAGGTTGGCCCGCATCCCGGTAGGCTGTGGCGTGAGCTTCTTGGCATCAGGCTTGACTCCAAACCGGACGGGAGGAGCAGGACCCGTTTTCTGGGGCTGCAAAGGTGCAGCGGTTGGCATTTGAGGAATAGGTGGGACAGGAGGAGGTGGAGGACTAATACTCGTGCCAAATCCATTGATACCAGTCCTTTGTGGCTGCATCGCAGGCGGCAACATTGAGTTGATGCCCGTTGCCATGGGTTGTTGTTGCGGAGGCGCGGAGAATCCCGCAAATCCAGTTTGCTGTGGTGGTAAACCTCCAAATTGCTGCTGCTGTTGCTGCTGGAATCCAAATTGAGATTGCGGCTGGAATCCCGTGGGCTGGGGCATGACACCATTTTGGAACTGCTGTTGGGGGAATGCCGTTAATTGAGGCTGTAATTGTTGCGCGTACTGCTGCTGTTGGAACCGTTGCTGGTTGAGCTCTGCCAGACTCTGACCAGAAGGAGCCAACTGTGGTGCGTTGCGCGGAATGCCAGTCAGCTGAGCCTGCAATGGAGGAGCAGCAAATGGACTCTGTTGGAAGTCTTGGGGAGCTGATAGTGGCCGCTGCGGTGGTGGCGGGAGCAGAGAGTTCTGGTTCAGATTCTGTGGAGGTACAGGGCGCTGGCGGGGTTGCAAAGAAAAGCCAAGGTTTTGTGGCTGGTTCGGAACAGCGGTCTGCTGTGGTTGCAAAGGTCCCAGCTGCGAAAAGAAACCCGGGTTCGCCCCCGTCGCTTGAGGTTGTTGTGGTGCAGGAGGTGCAGGAGCCACAGGTGTTGCGGTTTGTTGCGGTAAGACAGGACCAGGGGCGGGAGCAGGAACTGCTGCAGCTGTTACTGTTGTCGATGGCGTGGGTTGCAAAGGTGCTTGAAGGAGTGAGAGATCAGCCATTGCGCCAGTTGGAGGGGCTGGCTTCGGTGGCTCAGGCGCTGCGGCTGGAGCAGCAGCAGCAGGAGCTGGTGCAGATGTGGCAGGCTGTCCTTGTGGCCGTTTGACATCCCATGCATCATCGTCAAAACCGCGTTGGACAGGCTTCTCAGCTGGAGGTGTAGCCACACGAGCCGGTGTTGGTTCTGCCTTTTCTGCAGTTTCCTTGCCGTCTTTGACTTCGAATGCTTTCGGGTCGACGACATCGCCGGCCTGCACATTAGGAGTCGGACGGCCTTTGCGGGTATTGTTTCGAAGAGCACCGCCAGGTCCAGAAAACAAACCGCCCTCCTCACCATTGCCAATAACTTCTTCGCCACCAAAGCTGACATTTCGTAACCGAGATTTGGAGCCGGTTCGGTTAAACATTGTATCCAAATGACGCATGACACGAAGGATATCGCCCTCCTTCAAGCCCAATGTGCGAAGGGTCTCGGGTGTAATATCGGGCAAGATGGCTTCGTCCATGGAATCCTTGGAAAAGTTCTGCGCATATCGCTCACATTGATGGGGTCCAACGCCAGACTTGAGAAAGAAGTCGAACCAGTCATATTCTTGAACATGAACGCCATTTTTATCTTTCTCTTTCCCTTTGTCTTGTGTTTCCTTCTTTTGTTGCAAACTGCGGCGTCGAATGTCGGATAGAGGCTTGTCTTCGTCTAGTGATTCACCAGTCACCTTTTCGACATATTCTAAATCTTCAACAGACATTTTGGCACTGGGTACAGCGATTTTAATCCCATTCATCTTGTGCAGATGAATTTTCCCGTCGTGAAGGCCGAGGAACTGAGCTTCAACACTGAAAGTTCCAGATCTGTCTTTCCAAGTCCGTATCTTCCCCGAGTCGGGTTCTATATTTCGTTAGCCCCCAATCTTTCATTGAGCTCGAGGTTCGGTGGGATGTCTTACTTGATTTCGAGCTCTTATCAGATTTATCACGTTTATGACGCTGCGAACAACTGTCAATACCATCCACTGCCACAAGACTGCTTCGTTTTTTAGGAGGCTGACTTACCTCAGATCGTGGACCATCCACAGAATCAACACGTGATCTCCTTGCAGATTCCTTTGCTAGACGCTCCTCTTCGAGTCTGTTCTGATTGACCGTCTTGCTGACGAGAGCATCGGGAGATACTTCGACGACGCCGCTAATTTCCACGTAGCTGCTAGGGACCACACCATCGCGGCCATTCTTTATTCGTCTGACCATCCACCATTCATCAGACTTGGTGTCATCCAAAATTATCACCTCGTCTCCAGCAGCAACAGTCACTTCATCGCTACCCTGAGCCATAAAGTCGTAAAGTATTTGTCCCTTTTTCTGAAGTCCACTGCCGCCTTGTCCTGCCTCGAGAACCTCTCGCAAGCCTTCAGCCCTGTAAGCGCCTGCAATTTCGCCCAAAGCTGCAACCAACTCGTGGGCAGTATCCTTGGAGCCCGCATGGAAGTCGGCACTTTTGCTCGGTCGGACAAGCTCTATGAAGACGTGTTTGCCTTCAATTGAATAGTGAGTGAGCCTGTCCGCCGTCCACTCTTGCTGGGTGTCATCATCCGATCCATCGGCCGATATCCAAATTGTGCCCTTTGGAACATTTATACCCAACGTCGTCGGCATCTTCTTTCGCTTGCCCATTACCGAAATCATTTCATTTATGTTATAGAGACGATAACCGGAAGGCGAATGTGGGGATGGTGCTGAATAGCCAACACGGCTGTACGGTGGCGATTCCTGAACGCGCGAACTTTCATCCCGGGTAAGAGTGAGTTGCGGAGGTTGCGGGCGGGGAGGTTGTCGTGGTGAGAACTCCTCCTGCTCCTCCACTTCATCTTCAAACCGTGTTGTCTTTCGCACAGGCGATGCTACTGAAAGCGGCCGTGTGGGAAGAGCAGGAGCTGGTTCTTCATCCTCCTCGACGGGGGCTGCGATCGCCTGCGGTGGTGGAGGAACTGCGCGTGAGCCGTCGTGGGAAGACATGGAGCCATGTTGTCGATGAAGTATACCGGCAATTGCGGCGGCCGGACTTGAATCCGGAATGGCCGGACTTGACTCTGCTGACTGGTACTCCTCGGGCTCGGTATGTACAGGTCGCTGAGGAAGGGTGGGAGGGGGCGATGGTTCGGGCTCGTCGTACGTCTCTTCAGGCTGTTCATAGTGTGCAGCCGGTGTTTGCGACGTAGCAGTCTCTGACAGCAACTCGATATAATTTGCTGGAGCAAAACCGCACTCTGTTCCTGTGCCAACCAATGTCCAGTCTGGGTCAGAAGTGTCATACACTAGTAATTCGGCGTCTTCGGAGAAGGATAATTCTTCATCTGTTTGCCGTGCGTAGTCGTAGAGCGCTTTGGCCTTGTGGGTGGGCTCGGCCTGAAGCAATAAGATGTGTCAGCAGATAATAGTAGTAATAAAGACGCAATGCAATCGTGTGAATTGTTGAACGAAATTAATATGAAGCGGAAGAAGAGGGACATCTTGGAGGGCCTGGTCTGGCAAAAGGCATCGTGGAGTCGCTGTTGATAGCGAGTGTTGTCGGGCAAACACAACCCCTTACCTCTTGAACGTAGTTATTCGGCACTAGTCCTACTGGCTCCTCGTCCTCCATATCAGCCTTCTTTTTGGCTTTCCACCAGTCATCTTCGCCATTCTTGTCGAGGATATAAAGAAGGTCGCCTTCGTGGATTTCTAGTTCGCCCTCCGCTTGCGGCTGGTAGTCGTAGACCGCAGTGTACACGCCGACGAAGCCCATGGTGACGGAATCCCCTCGGTTGCGCGCTTCCAATTATCGTCCACTGCGATTGGGGAGGGGGGCAGTGAAGCTTGTTGCTCGGGTGGAAGACAAGCGCTCGCCGCTCCGTGTGAGATGGCGGCTGGTGTTGTTGTCGATGGCTGACGAGTTGGGGGAGGATTGATGATGTCGCCTGAGGGGAGATGGCTGGAGTCGAGCGGACTAGAGTGGCAGTTGCCCCAGCTAGGCTTGGCGCCGTCTGATGCCTTTCCGCTTCCGCGTCTGCCTTCCCATCTCGACAACAACAACAGTTGGACCTTGCAAAATTGAAGGTGGAAAAATAACACACAGAGCAGGACTAACTATCCCATGTCAACTACGATGAAGCATTCAACGCTGGATTCTAGCAAGCCGAATATGGGGGCCCGGGGGTCCTCCGCACTGGATTTCCTATAACTAGCCCGTATCTTCAGGCCGCAATGCTAGTGACGTGTTTCTTCAGCATTTCCCGCTCGTCCATGCAAAATTTCTAATATTGGAGCTATCCAGAGTACTATATTAATCTACAGGCGATAACTTCCTTTTTACCAAGCGGATCCTGCTCGGCATATATCGACAACCAGAATCAAAACCGATCACGTGACCTATAACAAATCTATATATAGAAGACCGAACATTCCTTCCATTTGGCTTCGATCACCAGGCAATCACAACAAGAATCGATCTATATCTTGGTTTCTTCTTCGGTGGAGCTGTCTTCGGTAATATGGCGCTGCTTTCGCTGGTCTTTCCAACGAATCAAGGCTGCGAGCCCCAGAACTGCAAATACTTGGCAGGCCAGGAAGCCAGCTGCGGTATAATTACCACTCACAACGGCGGGCTGATCGACTGTTTTGAATACGGCGAGAGGACTGCACCTTGAAATCAGTAAATAGAACAACAAAAACGAGTCGGCGAGGACATACACGGTGGCTGCAAATACATCTGCCCAGACATTGAGTCCAGCCATCACGAAAGATCGCGTCATGGGCTCTCCTGCACTTCTCGAAATCAGCAAGTGAACTCTTTAATCGTATAGGTCTGTATTTACTCACAGAAGTTCGGATGTCCACGCCCAGAACATGCTATTTCACAAAGTCAGTCTTGTTCAATACGACTGGCCAAGTCTCCACATCATCAACTTACACACTCGAAGCCTCGCCCCAGCCACTGTTGTAGTACAAGAACCATCTGAAAGCCCTGTGTTTGGGGTAGACAGAAGTTGCTCCTAGGAGAATGCACACTACGAAGTTGACACTGCAACCCAACACCATCATCGGCCATCGACGTGCCCCAAGATATTTGTCGCTTATCCAACCCATGGCCAGGGTCAAAACTAGAATAATTGCATACATCGGTGTCGTATAGTCGTCTTCAGAGATGCCAGCATTAGTTAATAGTTCCCTCGACGAGCTTCATATCAACTCACTGATTTGCGCGACGGTGAATGAGCCAGGGTGAACTGTGTTCCAACCCTTGAACCAGTAGTTCAGTGAGAGAGAGGGTTGCATTCCGATCATGTTGCAACTACACAATGCGTTAGTACGCAACCCCCTAAAATCTCAAGAAAAAGAGGAGGAAAATACATTGATATAACCCAAAGAAGCCATATCTCAGGAGAGATAAACCAACTTTTCACCTAGATTCTAATGTCAGCATGGAATGCCGTCCTCTTTATTCAAGTTGGAAAGTACCTGAGCAAACGTGACCGAGGCATGTTTGTCCTTTTTCCCTTCTTCCGGATGAATATCTCTTGCCAACGCGACCTCGGATTCGGAAAACATCCAGTTGGGCTTTAGACGCGCTGGAACATCCGGTAGAAGGAAGAACTGGGGTAGGGTGATGCAAAGCGAAAGGATTCCATCGATGATCATGAGCTGGTTGTGTCAGCAGCGGTATTCTGCAAGATCGGAAAGGAAGGCTTTACCCATCTCCAACCGGCCAGGCCATCAACTCCATTGAGATTTGTATAGGCTGCAGTCTGAAGGTAGGAACCAATCATGGGACCAACTTGGGACGAGATATCGATTATGGCGAGACGCTGTTTGAAAATAAGAATGGGTTAGAGAGTGTTATTATTATGTCAGGTTGTGGAAGCAATGCCTCTTACCGTTGCAAGATCTTCACTGCGATACCATGATCCGCAAAGGTACATCACTAATTGACCGTCAGAAAGGCACGTCGAAGTGCAGCATGTATGCTCATGACTCACAGCCAGAAAAGTGACCCCTTGATATAACGTCAGCAAGCTCATACACAGCTAGCTTAACATTCTTTCCGCTACTTACGTTTCAAATATGCCAACGAGGGCTCTTATAGCGTACATCTGTGTTGCAGTGTTCATTCTGGATTGTCCGAATGTGCTGGGAGCAGATTAGTCTCTATTCTGCGTCAAACAAAGGATGACCGACACTTACCATATCGACCAGCCAAGCTGAATAGCCCTAGAAACATTCTTTAGCAACGCTCGCCATCACATTGTCATGCACAGCACTCACGAGATGAAGTATCGAGGAGGCGTCCGGACCAAAAGCCAACTCGCCGGCCACAGGGCAATAATCTGAGAAGGTATAATTCAGCACCAAGACTAGTGCGATTTTGCTGAAAGTGAGTACTCACGAGTCCGATATTATATGCGGTCTGGTCAGGAATTGATCAGCATAAACCCAATGTCTCATAATCAAGGGATCAGGTAAATATACAGTGGCATAATTCATTTGCTAAAAACGTAAGTCAGTCTGGTTTGCCTTTAGCATGGTAACAAGGGAAGCAGGTTCTTTACATCACCGTAAAACCCCAAGTCTTCTTCCATCCCAGACACGTAGGCTGTCTGCAAATTGGCCCTTTTCAACTATGTTGGCTCATGGCGAATCGCAAAACGTTGTTGAATACTCACTTGTCAATGAATTTGGTGAAAGTTCCAAGAAATCCGAACAGGACCAGGGTTGCATCGATCTATGGCCATTATTTTTTAGAACGATCTGCAAATACAAATGCACTCAAGAGGAGATATGTACCTTCCACGTAAGACGCCGCTCCTGAACAGAATTTCTATCAGCTTTTGACCTGGAAGAATAGACATGCAAACTCTTTTTTTACCTTGGCGGCAGTTTCGCTGCTCCCATCTCGCTGCGAATATCCAAGTATCTTCTTCACCCCGGAATGCGACGATCCCTCGCGTGCCTCTTGCACTTCAACGTCGCTGATGACCTTTTCGGCGCTCATGTTTCGTCGATTTCACAGCCAACGAACGTTTCTATTCTCTTTTCGTTTCGTTTCTGAATCTCGCCAAAACCGAAATTGGAAGAATATCGGATATGCCGAGAGCTTTTTACATCTGGCGAGTGACTATCAAACTATACCTATTTGCGACATCGGGGCATATGCTGTGGTGTTTGGGTCTACTCGTATTGCGTGCTTTGAATCTAAACCTGTTAGGCGGATACCCTATGCTGTGAAAGCGTTGATTTTTTGTGGGTTGGTTTTCTTTTCTTCTTCGTTTGTTCTCGGCTCCTCGTCGTTTATTTTCAACCGCATTAGGACATTTCCCTCTATCAGCATACGCAGTCTGCTATTCTCATACTATAGTACGTAGTTGAAGAGCTTTTCCAGTACCCAGAATGATATAAAGGAGACTATTCTGACGTGCTGTGAACTCTATCAATTTGAATCCACAATGCCAACCGCGTGGCAAGAAGAAAATACGAAGTTTCGGCGGATTAAACCGATGTCTTATCAGTATCTGCTCACTTGATTCTCTTGAGATTTTCGGATAGGGTAACTACATCACTAGCCAACAAGTATTTCGAACACCCCTGTGGATGGTGCATGCTGGAGCACCCTAAATACTTTTTATTATCTTCTACATCTCCTGATGTGTAGTATACTGGAAGATATCTATAATATTTGTCAATATTTTAATATGGACTGTCAATAATGTATCCTCAAGTGCTCCAATAATATTTTCTATGGGCATTCCAAATACTTGACCTCCCACTATACTGGGTGGACATCGGCAAGACCCCAATCTTGGGTCAGAATATTTAGTGTCGGCATTCACTCCGGACCATGAGACTATGAAACAACCAAAAAACTACCTAGATACGAAACAAGTAAAAGATAAAAAAAAACGTTGAAGTTTTAGTTCGCACGCCATACACGCGATATATGGCAAATAGCCCGGTCCCATTATATACACGCCGTAGACGTAGTTAACGTACGGAGTAGTTACTGGTTAGGGCTACGAGCACCGGACCTCGGACCCGAAGCGTTGGGAATGTATGGAATACACATCCACCGGTGACTGTAGTAGTCGGAAATTTTTATAGTAATCAAGTCATCTCATCTTTTCTTAGAGTTGCATGCTTGTAGGGAGGACAAACACCATCAGACCAGAAAAGAAACGTCACCATGCCGTCGTCAACCGAAACGCAGAGGCGTGCTCCTCTCAAGTATTCTGGCTCTCTAGATGCGTACGAGTCATTCGATGTGACGAGCCAGATTGGGCGAGAATTCCCAAAACTCCAACTCAGCCAGATCTTGGCCGATGATGCGCAAGTCCGAGACCTGGCTATCCTAGGTTTGATATGCCTATTTTGTTATCAACTTAGTATAACGTAGATTATGGCTGATGATATGCAAATATAAAATTATAGCTTCGCAACGAGGTGCCATATTCTTCCGAAACCAAGATATAGACGTTGCCGGCCTGAAGACTCTGGGCAACAAACTCGGGGAACTCGCTGGTCGACCCAAAAGCTCGCTGCTGCATAGACACCCGCTTAGCAGCAAGGATAATGTGAAGAACCACGATGAGAATGGTGATGCTGATGAGGAGGTTTTCTTTGTCTCTTCCGAGGTTAGTCAGGTCGGAATCAAGTAGAAAAATGAAGCAGATCACTAATGGCAAACTGAGTAGCGCGAAAAAGAAAACCATAAAAGCAGGTATCAGGCAACGATTCCTAAACTTGCGAGTTATCTGTGGCACTCCGAGTATGTCCTCCAATCAGTAAGAAGAAAAAAAAACGGAACTGACGGACGTCAAACTACAGCATCACCTTCGAGCATGTCCCCTCCGATTACGCCATCCTGAAAATGGTTGAACTGCCAAACGACGTCGGCGGCGATACACTGTTTGCGTCCGGGTACGAACTGTATGACCGCATGTCACCGCACTGGCAGAAGCTTTGTGAGGGCTTGACGGCGACTCATTACCAGGCAAGCATTTCATCTGACTTGACCAATATAATAGCAGCCAGCTAAAGGTGAATTCAATAGCCCGTATTTTCAAGAGTTCTGCAACAATCCCAGGACCCTCTAATTACGGAAAATCGCGGTAACCCAGAGAACAGTGGGCTTGAGTTCAAGGCTGTCCAGTATGGTGAATCCCGGATCTGAATGTTTGTCGATGCAGAGGAATAACATTAGTCTCTAGCCCAGTTATTCGTACCAACCCAGTCACCGGGTAAGATAGGAGCCCGTCTGAATCTTCAAAAATATTGCGCTGACGCTTTCCCCAGATGGAAACATCTCTTTGCAGCAGGCCAGCAAATCTACGATGGGAAGATTAACGGTGTCACGGACCGAGAGGACGAGATCCTGAAACAATACTGTAAGCTCCAAAAGTCTTCATCGTGGAGGATTGTTAGCTAACCTTTGGGTGTCAAGTTCTGCAATTGATCACCGAAAACCATGACCTACAATGCCGCTTCAAGTGGAATCTCGGAGATGTAGTTGTCTGGGACAAGTGAGGGCTCTTTTCCTCCCCCTTCCATCGGGAAATGCGTAACTAACTGTGCTTAAATCTCAAGTCGCTCTACTTTCCACACTGCGACAGCGTAAGTACCAAAACCTCAAGAGCAACCCCCCTTCTGGAAATATACTAACACGGCTTTAGTGATTATTCCGGCAAACGCACATTGGTTAGAATCACCTCGATTGGCGAGAAGCCCTACTTTGACCCGAACTCGATATCAAGACGCCAGGCCTTAAGCGTGGATCCAGAGGATGAGGTAGAGGCAGAGGTAGCAGATGTTGAAACACGCGGGAAGAAGCGATTTAGGGCTGAATAGGAGGTTTATACGTACATTAAATTTACTTCATTCATATCCTAACTACCTCGCTTAAATAAGTTTCAGTTTCAGTCTTGTTCACATTCTGTAAATACAGTAGACATTCAACAAAATTAGCAACTGCTGAAATCAAGCATGATATCAATAAATCCAAATTCACATAAAAGATTAAATTAATTAACCAATTAAACTTGACGTCTCTTCCGTCCATTTTCCGAAACCTGGCCAGACCCCACCTTCTCAATTTCTCCAGACTCAACATGATAGATGTAGCCGGTGATGGGCACATCAAGGATCAGGGGACTCTGTTCAAGGATCTTGATATCGTCCAACACGCTCTGCTTGAGATCGGAAAAGGGGAGGAAGGCAATGTGGTCTGCGTCTTGTTCGATGTCGGTCTTGATCTTTTGGCGGATATCGTTGTCGGAGAATGTGAGCATGCCGCAGTCGGTCTGTTAAAAAAAAGAGACAATTAGTGTGTGTTATTTATAAATTGGTTTAGGAGATGGCTCATACATGGTGCACAATCACAATCTCGCGCGTACCCAGAAGCTGCTGCGAAATGATCAAGCTTCGAAGCGCATCGCTGATACGACCGCCAGCATTTCGGATGACATGTGCGTCACCTTCCTCGAGGCCTAGAACGCGAGCAGGGTCTGCGATCTGTGTTAGCTCTAGAACAAACAATAGTGTTTTAGGGCGATACGATCAACTAACCTAATCTTGCATCCATGCAAGCTACCACAGCTACCTTGCTAGACACATCCAATATCCATCAATAACAAGTCCGGAAACCTCATCGTGGCAAGAGTACCTTGGGGAGAGAGGGGCAGAAAGAGGGGACTTACCGAGCTGGTGGGAGCGCAAGATCGCCCTTTGTAAAGGAAGCTGCATATTCCTTATTGGCAGCCTCGAATGCTTGTGCCTGAGCCATGATGAATGAAGCCCAACAAAGTGTTTATTGTATTAGATATTGGTTCTGAAGAGATGAACGACTATAAAAGGATCTGTGTATAGTTTTAATAACTACGAGGCTGATAGCTTGCTTACCCCTCCTGGTATTTGTACTAAGAACTATTAGAAATGGCAGGCCATGAACCATCGCATACATTTCGGTAGCACAAAAATGTGTTGGCTGCTTGCGTGATTGAAGCCAAGATGAGGTCAGAATACGAGCCGTGTTAGGGTTGCGAGCTAGTGGCGTCTGCCGATACCGGGTCAGCCTACCGTAAATTAACTTGGAGATTTTTCCCTTGGCAAGTTGTCTTTAGTTTTTTTGTGGCTGGGATACTCATGTTGGGCCATCTTAGACGATATTTTTCGTATGTCGAGCTACCGCTCGCTCATTGCTCGCATGTCGATCGGGAACAACACCGACCTACAGTGGGGAAAGGCTATCCTGTATCCCTGTCCGACGTCCGTGTCAATGAGGGCTTGATTGAGCGCAGTCATTTGACGTTGCCCAAGCTTCTAAATCTGCGATAGCAATACTAAGGCCACGCGAGCTTGCTCAAAAGAGTTCCGACTTGGTGCTATTGAGAGGTGAACTAGGTAATTGGCACCAGGCACGCGACAGTACCCACCTACATATGTGACATATACGTAGCTGCAGATAGGATAAAGAGCTGAATAAATTTTTATTTACGCCTATGGAGTATATGTTATCATTATTTCAGCTCCAGCTCCAGCTTCATGCCGGTTGCCTTCTGAAACTTGAAGCGCATCATCAATCATCAAACGCAACCCTAATCGCCCAATTTGGTGTTTTTGGATCGGCGCCTGTCCCAAAAGGGTAACCACTTGCCGTTTTGGGCGTTGTGGGCCTTTCAACGAGCTTTGGGGATGTTGATGCTCATTGACAATCGATGAAGATAGGCAGAGTGATGAAAATATGTTGACAGTTTGGAATGAATGGTACTGCCTATTTTGGAGCATAGTCAACGATATCTCCGGACCTTTCCATGTATTCTTGAGCTCGCGTCGCCCACCAAACAATAGAGGCAAGTGGAAATCATAACGAAGTTTCAAATTATTCAATGCATATTACGTATCCTTCAAACAGTTGTTCCAAATCAGACATACCGGTAACTAAATCGATCTTTGTTTGCAGGACCATTTTCTGCTTTTGGCTCCGCGGCTCCGTTTGCTCGGGCGGCTCTATTATCCAGCCTCCATTATGATATCGAATGGCAGGAAAGGCGTTACACAAGCAGAATTTTCAAAGTACCTGCTGATCAGTCTTACGCCCAGCGCATGTGAATATGGCTTGTTAATTGGTCAGAGCTGAAAAAGGGCACGGTGAAGGATGTGAGGAACTTGATGGACGTGAAGGGCGCCAATCAAAACAAAGGGAGACCGGCATCATGTAGTTACAAACTGGTCATTTGGACTGTTGCCCCATGAATTTTTTTTTTAAAAGATGTTGCCTGTCGCGCTACCTCTTTGGGATGGTTGGTCCAGCGCCCTGCTCAGCCAGTCGTCTACTTAAGCATCCCTCCTCCCCCGCGCTTTCCCTTCCTTCAACTTCCTTCCGCCTCATCCTCCTCCGCCTCGTTCTCTTCATCCTGCCTCTCTAAGAATGTTTTCATGCAACCTCCAGGCTGTACCGGTCTACCCATACACGCTTGATGAACCTAGATAACCTCTTTACTCATCGGAGAACTGGTCTCGAGATTCTTCTCGAGATGCCTCAGTCTCGTGGAGACCGCACCCCGCAGAGTAAGTTCATATGCATCTTTTTCCGCTATCTCGAACGAGTTCTTTCTGACCATCATGCAGGCAATAAGCGTACTCGCTCTACTAACATGGACGATGACGAATCCCGCCCTGTTTAAAAAAAAAAGCGTCGTGCAGACATCGAAGAAAGTCAGTATCACGTTCCTCAGTGTAGTTCCAACCGTTTGTTGACAGTCCTGTGTGTAGAATCTGGCACCCTGCACTCCACTAACAAGGGAAAGTTGACCAAGGGCAAATCTGTACGCATGGAAGTCCCCATGGCTGGCTGTGACCGTTGCAACTCGGAAAACTCAACGACACTTTCACTCCTGCATTGATGGCCAATAAATCCGCAGTTATTCCCGAAGGTACTCATGGTGTTGTATCTTTCCGAAAGCCTAGAACCGACACATTGCGCCATTATGATGGAGTTCCCCCGTCACAGATTCATGATTTCATCAATGAATTTCCTGCCTGACAGCAGGTGGTCGAAATTGCATCTGATGAAGGTATGGTGGCATTCCTTATTCCAGTTGAGAGCTACTAACGAATTTTATCAACTAGACCCGGACAACGAGGAGAACGATTCGATGGATGAAACTTCCCATCTCTTTGCGTCCTGATTTTTCGACCACGGTCGAAAATACTCGACATCTCCTCTCAAAATGGCGGCGATGGTGATAAATTTGTCTCTATTTCCTAAAATTTTGAATGCCTCGCAGCTCATGGACACTCCTTCGACCATAGGACCTGAATTCAGAAGGATCGCAAAGGCCCTGGGTAAACGTTCATCTCAAAAGTGTCGGAAGATTCCAGAGCCGATCTCAGACACACCATCCATGCTTTTCGCCTTGATGAAGCAATGAACCAGAACGACGTCAAGACACCAGTATGGTAAGCTTCTTCATTCGAGTCAAGAGATTATTAACAACCGCTTTAGACCACAACAATGGCGGTGATGAACTTGAGTACGAATGTTGCCAGTATTTACTAGAACAAGGCTTCTCTGCAGAGGAGATAACAAATATTCCAGGGCCTCCTCTCACTAGGAGCCAGAATAACATCCATCCTGGAGCAAATACAATGTCCAAAGTTTATGGTCGAGTGTACGTTTCATATCTGTTGCGTTTCCAGTTTATATGAATGCTTACAACAAACAGTTGTCCCGTCGAAGTCACCCCTGGTAGTGGCCAGGAATGCAGAATGTGGTTTGAGCCCTGCACTAGGTCAAAGACTACGGCCAGCTTTGGGGCCAACAATCATGTGCGTTTTATATCGCTTTCGCATGCGTCGGATATGCTGACACGCTTAGTTTTAGTGCTATGTCCGCGAGGAGCATCTTAAAGTTATCTTTCTTCCTGACTAAGTTGTCATTCAGGCTAATGAATTAGCTCAAGGAACTGAGTATGCATGTCCTGTTTATATTTGTTACTTATGCTAACGATGTCTATAGTGTCCTGAAGGCCTATGTGCTTTATGGTGGTTGGCGCGCTGCTAACTTTTCGATCGAGCCTAATGTGCCTTGTTTATCGGCCATTTGTTACTATGCAGACGCGTGTGACCGTATTGTGTGAGTTTGTATCTATTTCCTATGGTCTTCTTGTGTTGAACTAGCGCGCAGCGATGGGTTGCAACGCGATATCCGTTGTTTATGTTTTGGATATGACTGATGCGACGTGTTTTTTCTTAGGTGTGAGGGTGAGCGAAAGACGCACACTACTCGGCAATAAAGCAGAACTGAGGCAGCATGCTACAACTATATGGAGCCGGCGTTCAAGGAGGACACTTACATGGCAGCATTCAAAGACCCGATCAACATAGCCGATGCGAAGCTGCCGTGGACGGTCTGGGGCTTCATCACTGAAACGGCCGATTTCGTCCACAATCCGGAGTTCAGACGCCATGCGAAGGCAATGAGGGTATAAGCCGTCTAGAATGCGCTTGGATTGGTGAGTCGATCTTACGGTACCAGTTGAATACCATGATGGCCCCGAGGCCGATGCACTTGTCAACTCCACCTCTAACCGTTCCTGTGCACTTCTCGGAACTCGTCCATATTGGGACGCCAAGTATCAACAACTAAAGACAATGGTTCGGAACATGGGCCCTGCTCAGCTTTTCTTAACCTTGTCAGCGGCAGACCAGCATTGGAACGATTTAAAGGAGCATCTTCCCAACTATGAAGAATGGAAACAAGCCACCCTATCGGAACGAATTCGAATGGCACGAAAGAATATCCAAGAAAACCCACACATTGTTACGACCTGGTTCGAGATTCGATTCAAGGAGTTTCGCACGGGAGTCCGGGGTGGGCAACGAGCTAGGAGTGCAGTCCCACTTTGTTCAACAGGTGTCGCACCAGATGAACACTGGCGTTCACGCCAAACTGATAATTGATCCAGAATCTGTGGATTCAAACCATGAAAGTCGGCAAAAGTGGTTTTATATCGGATTTTCTACGTCTCTTCACAATGGCAGCGAGGGACGTATGAAACGTCACGTTCGATTGAGTCATATGAGAGTCAATCACCGCTGGAAATGCACAGTTCCCATGTGCCATGCTAATATATCCGATCTAATATATCCGATCAGCTCTATTCCAAGCAAGGTATGGAAAGACGACGCAAACAAATCCACAAAGAGGCCATATGACTGGTATGTATCCAGACTTTCACACTTGTCGCTGTTCAGTTCACTGATCCAGTTTTTATTTGAATAGAACCAAAGCTTCCTGCACTCAACTAGTGTTTGGGGATATTAAGCGGAAGCAGAGTTTTGTTACTCTGCTTCTTGCTGACATATCGAAAAATCCAACGGAAGACCGAATTCACTACGTTCGTCAGCTTTCTAAACTCGCAGAAGCTGTATTTGCTACGATTCTGGGCGGGTTCAGTACGAGGGGCTTCATCTACTCATTTTACTCAACGCCTTTGGAATCAAGCGTCAGACTTTGCCGTGCCACGACGACGGCTCAATATGGCTCCGGAAAGGGGGGAGTGTATTGAGGTGCTGAGGACCAAGCTGTCCCGGGACAGAGACAAGGCAGAGAAACTCGTCAGCAATCTACGGGGATACTTCATCACCAATCACCCTGGCTACGGTATTGAGTCGCCTGCATTCAAAGAGATAAATCGAGAACTTGCGCAAACGAACCCTCGGTCTAGAAGACGCCACTGAAGAAAACACAACTACAGAAAACGCCACCCAAAAGAAAGAACTCCCCGAGTTGCCTGCTTCAGTGAAGGAGAGCCTCCCACTCCTTTCAAAGGAAGAATGGTTCATACAGTGCCAACGCGCCGCGACTTCAGCCAATGACTCGAAACGTCGTACTCGACATCACGACATGACGAACCTCACTCAGATACCGCTCTACGTGACGGAAGTAAGTGATCATTTGCAATGACTGTTCCAAGCCTCTCCCATATCTACCCACACTCATCTTTGAAAGCTTATCAATGTAAACCGTCTAACAAAATTTTAGCTGCTAGGATGGCCGCTGCAAATCCCGGTCCTGGTGGCGTTGCCGCCGCTCCTCCCCTGGCACCTCCAAATTGCGTGCAGATTTCAAATGTCACGACGGTCTTTCGACAGGACGGTGAGTCTTCAGGTACTCGACCCAAGAATACTCCTACCCGTGGCTCTGCTCCCATCGAGCCCTCTCCTTTGGCCCGCAAAGCTCCCGAACCCAATACAATCTCCTCTGAAGAAAAGGAAGCCAACAAGGCACACGTGAATTCTGAGCGAGAGGAACACATGAAAGGGTGTGAAAAGTTTAGATGTTCCCGCTGCCATAACAGAAGGCGCATACCCTGGGAAATATCTCCGCGACATCAACAAAAAAGGATCTCTTTTTTTATTCAACTTCATACTTTGGACCACAATACTGCGAAGCCGCCACCATGGCCCACGTCAAGGAGCTGTCTAAGGTAAGTTTTGTCGTTACTTTGTAGTACACACAGACTAACTAGCAATAGACCTTTCAAAACAAGCAACAACCGAAGCTTTCAGCTGCCCAGAGGCAGAAAAATATGAGTCCAACACAAGGGTTTACTATGCGAAAAGGCACGTTGATACGGTACACCTCAAAAAAAGAAAACACCCATGTCCTCGAGCCGAAGAACTACCTGTCAGCCTGAAACGACCACTTGGGAATCAAAGTTCGCCTGAAGATACCAACGTCGACGAAAAGAGCCCCCAGCCAAAACAACAGCAACCCGAAACAACCGGGCAGTCAGGAAATACCCAGGCGCTTGTGCCAGATGTATGGTCTCCTGAACTAGCCCATAGCTCTAGGGCGATGTCGCGTAGTGCTCTACGTGATATTGATACAGCACTCGACAGTCTTGAAGAAGCTGAAGATAGGCTTCAAATTGACCGCGCTCAGGGCGACAAGGTCACAGACGACGCCATAGCTGACAAGCGAGAGGCGCTGCGTAACGCTTGGGAACGATTTCTTAGTCTTGCTGATGTCAATTTTATGCTTAATATTTATGTGACGGAAGCTGTTAGATCGGGGTTGTGGCGCGATGTACAGGAGAAGATCGGTAGATCCGGAGGCGATCAGGATGAGGAAGGAGATGGAGTTGGTGTTTGACCAAGAATGATGTTTGACCAAGAATGACTGGGAAGACCTCGTTGCTCAACCATATTAATCAACTAGTATTGTTGCATTGATCTCAAACTGAAAAGACAATGTAACTATCATAAGGCTAGATGTCATTTCCTTCAGCTGAAAACATACAGAATTCATTTCAAGTGCTTCCTCCGTAAACTATGTTTAAACGGTGTTATACAATTTATTTTTAAATTTTTATCTGCCTTCAAAACAGAGACGATACCACCATTTCTCATTAATACATTAATAGAAATCTCATGTCCTTGGTTCGTTCATGTTTCTTCGTTTTGCGTAAGTGTAACTAACTGGGCGCTGTGGAATACATGTGATATCAGAGACGATTTACTTGTCGCTGGTAGACAGTTTCACCTTTACGCCCAATGCGTGACATGCAGTCAAACTAAATTTTACCCTTAGATCGGCAACTTCAGGCTGTGCATTTTCGAGGTGATCGAATCGTTGCAAGAGACGGACAAGGACGTAGCTTGCTTCGGCCAGGGCATATTGTTCTTTTCACGATCATCATGTTAGCATAACCAATATAACTAGCGCAGAGGCATAAGAGAAACTCACGACCAAGGCAAATACGCGGCCCACCGTTAAACGGCAAATACTCCCAACCATGTTTTCTATTCTCCTCCCAGCGCTCAGGCCGGAACTCCAGTGCATCCTCGCCCCAGAAATCCGCTCGACGATGCATATTGTTAATCACATAGACCACCCTCCCTCCCTTGGGGATGAATATGGGTGATTTTCCATCTGGTCCGCCACCCAGGGGCAGCGTAGTGTCGACAGTGGCCCATCGAGAATTCGCAGGCACGGGGGGTAGTAGCCGGAGAACCTCGTTTAGGAAATGCCTCAAATAGCGCACCTCGCGTATGCGTGAGATTGTGATTGTGTCATCTCCAGATCCTTCTTCGGGCGGGAACGTTGCCCGGATCTCGTCGCGTAGTCGTGTCCAGACACGTGGGTTGCGTGCCATGTACCAAAAGGCTGAGCTCAGGAGACTGGCCGTGGTGTCGCGGCCGGCGAGGAGGATGTTGAGCATTTGATCGCGGAGGGCTTTGCGGTCTTGGGTCTCGCTGATCATTGCGTCGAGAAAGACGTATCTCGACGACTTTGAGCCGATGAGTTTCTCTTCTTCTGCACCCGACAGCTGCAGTCGTCGTGTCAGGGCACGGTCAACGTACCAGTCGACCACGTCGTGTACAATCTTGATGGATTTGCGAGCCTCGGCGTCGTTTTCCATTAGCTTGGGCAGATCTTGGGTGCGGTTACGGTAGGCTATATGATCCTGCGACTTGTTAAAGGCCTCAGCAAAGCCCTGTTGTCCACCGCCGACGCCTGCCAGAGGTCCAGCCGCTCCCTGGCCTTCTTCTTCTTCAGCCAGACAGTTTGTGGACTCGCCCAGGAGGAATTCCGTCGCGGTATCGAGCGTTAGACGAAAGAACAATTCCTGAATGTCAAATGCACTTCCATCGCTGGGAATGAGCGCGATGAGTTGGCTGACATGCTCATTCAGCACCGCAACATCCGCAACCTGATCGCGCGAGAACTGAGGACGCAGCATGGCGCGCGAATGCGACCATCCGGCACCATCCAGCGTGAAAATTCCATCTCCCAACAACGGGAAAAACACCTTGTGGCGGGTCCCCAGCGAGAAATCATTGAATTGCGTGGCCAGGATGGCCTTGATATTCTCGGGCTCGGCGGTGACGATCGCTCTTCTACCCAACACTTTCTGTTCGAATGTATTGCCGTTTTGCATATAGCGGGCCCAGAAGAAGTCCAAAAGTTTTGAAGTGCGTGCAGCTTTCATGGCTTCTTTATAAGTGTACCAGCCAAAGGGCCCCCTTGTGAGGGCTCTTTTGGGTGGGAGGCATCCTAGGGCTTTTGCTTTGCGGCGGTGGCTGATTGATGTGTAGATGGACTTGGTCACGGAGTATACAATGTAGAGGATGAGGAAACTGAGGATGATATGGGTCGGTGGTATAGCCATTTTTTCTGTATTCATGGTGATGTTGATGAATAGAGGTTGGCGGAATCTGACCTATGTCTAGAGACAGTTCAGTCCAACATCAGTGGCAAGGTTTGTTCTCTGTTTTTAATGTATCAGAACTTCAAGCTTCTTTATATTCTTTATATTCGAAACAATGTTTCACCGTTCTTTGAGAGGGGTACGTACATACACCGTGCACGCAAGGACAAGCGAAGTCGGCATGGAAGTCCGAATATACCTCCTCCAGATGTTGTTGCCTATGCTGCCCTATATAAGTAATCATAAATCAATATCTATTTACGCAGCATGATCTGCAATGTCTTACCCCAGGAATCCCTTTTCTCAACGTCATCTTCATATATTTTGTTGGTTTCGTACCTCGGAATAGGTGGTATGAGCGAGCGGATTTCGGAATTCCTACTTGAAACACGCTGCATGTAGCGTATAATCGGCCAAAAACAAGACATAAAAACAGGAAACATGATAGCATAACTATATGCACTTTCAGCATAATCTAAAGATCCCCAGATCTCGTCTCTGAATTATTCCAAAGGTTTTCTTATCTAGACACGTTACGGCCGCAATCGATCATCATCACATCTAATGCTTTACCTGCGAGACATTGCGATTGGATACTCCGTATATAAAGATATAAATAAATAATCATTGATTAATGATCAGATCCAGAATCCACAGTCCGATCCGAAGTCTTAGATTCGTCATCCCCCGCACGCACGCAGATCAACGTCTATGCATTGTTAATTCTATCGTCCTGATTGGCGCCGCGCATTAATACTACAAGCAGCTAAGCGGATCAAGCTTGAAACTATCAACTAGCTTCTCTCGCAGGACGGATTTTTACTCCGTTTCCGATGGGGTTTATGGTATGAGACTCTCCGACTTGGCTATAGGTACTGTCTGTCGGAGAGATAAATCGTGCCGTTGGAAGGCATGTGCCGTGGCAGCGTAACTAGCAGCGTAAAATGGCTAGCATATGATTTAAACTAGCGAAATATACGCTAGTTATATGTCAAATTATAGCAAACATCACGGTCTAGATCACCTAATATACGCATAAGGCGCAGGCGTAATCACTCAGGCCGATAAGAAACCACCTTCCCAAACGTATCCGCCATGCCCCAAATCCCATGTCTCAGGCACATCAACTGCACAATCTGCGAATGATCCACAAACACATTAACATCGACGCCAAACTCGCGAATGTACCAATTGTACACTTTGGGGTCCGCAGCCTCAAACATGACTCGTTCCATGGGCAACTCTTTCATGATCTTGCTCACGACATCTGTTCGCCATGTGTTTACATTTTCTGTGATCCCCTCGGATTCGATCATGAGGCGCTCGACGCCTGCGTCGAGGAATTTCTGGCCTAGATTCACCAATTTTCCAGGGTCAGAGGTGCCGATGGCTTCGAGTTCGCCGGCTGATGTGTCGCCGCCGGCGCCGAATTGGATGCCCAGCTCGGGTTTGGCTATGAGCTTGTAGGAGTGTACTTTGTCGACGAGGCGGAGCCAGTCGTCGGGCGGGATGGAGAGGAAGCCGGATGAGAGTTCGATGACGTCGAATCTGTTTTGTTGTCAGGAATTCAGACATACGGTTCTTGTGCTTATCGGGAGCAATCGACGTACCCGAGATCCTTGCATTTACGCAGGTATTTGTCAAACACCGATTCGACATCGGCATGGGTTAGGAGGTGCTCTGCCCATCCACCCTGGTCTCAGGGATTAGTTTGTGTCTGCTGGAAGACGACGAGATGCGAACATACCGTGGATACATAGACGTCATGCGAGTGGGCCAAATCGATCAACTCGCGCAATGGCTTTTCTTCGAAAAGGGAGAAAGAGCCTGCAAACGAACAGCGGTTAGTGAGACTCTTTCTTCTATAGGTAACGAGCATTCAGGGGGTTAGGTAAGTTCTCACTGACCTCCTGCAAATTTCAAGCCATCCACATGCGTGCCCATACTATACATCATCCCAGAACAAACCTATCAGTACATTATACAATCTCGGTATATGTAAAACTTACGTCTCAAGCACATCTGCCAGGTACCGTTTACCCATGACCTAGGTCCGAAATCAATACAACTCCGAAAGCTTTGAATTCAGATCATTGTAATGCACATACAGAATAATAAGGCCCCCTAATCTCAGTAACGCCTTTCATCCTAGGCTTCTTGGGCCGGGGGTTGGAGCGCGCAAATCCGAATCCATTGTCCTTGTCCTGTAGCAGAATTTTTGCATTTTGCTGCTGGTTGAGTGTACTGCTACGCGAAGAAAATGGTCGATATGTGCTCCTACTGCACGCCGGTTGGTTGTTTACATTCAATGGTCGGCAGGAAGAAATATTCTGCACAGATGATAGTGGTGAGATGCAGCAGCGGATTTGGCTGGCAGGACGGATGGAGGACAGCATTGTTAGTGAGTATCGATCCTGTTATACTTTTGGAAAATGAGATTGGAAATAATTTTGTTGAATGATGTTTGTGCAAGCTGTAACTGTATTTATTGACTCCATCCTACATCTTGGATGCTGATAGACATTATGATAGAAATCTGATGCTGGATTGACGTCAGGGTGATGAACGCGTCGCCAACAAGATATCGACACAGTAAACATGTTTGGATGTTATGCTAGCTAGCAGTGAATTGCGTATCTCGGTCAATTTGACAATAGCGCAGTCAATGTCCATTCTACAGTCAACTGGATCTGAGACTGATGGTTGACGTTGGAGATGAATGTTGAACGTTGATTCTTGCATGTGATTGGCTGGCATCGTTCCAGATCACGTGCAACTCCGTCTCGGAACGCGGATCGTGAAAACGCCGAAGCAACAAGATCACATGATGCATGATCGCTGAGTCACGCGCTAAGCCAGACTCATGCTGGTTAGGGCTCGCCGGGTGCGGGCTAGCGTCGTCGTAGCTCCCCGATCCATATGAGATAAGATCCGCAATTATTTTAGACTCTTTGATTTTAGCCTCCGCCAGCTTCCGCTGACTCGGGTCCCTCTCTAAATTCAAGCTTCCTGCCGACCTGAACATACGGTGTAAATGCACGATGACAAGCATCCTACAGGAAGGATGCTTTCAGGATTTCCATCTCCCCGGCAGCCTGCTCAACTTGCATTCAACTTGTAACAGACATGGAGCTACTGCCAGCGAATAACCAACGAACGGGATCTTCGGATAGCTCTCCCAGCATGATTGGTATGTGCCAAGCTTTTCGTACGTAACGAGTCATAAAGCACAAGGCCTAGTTCCTAATCTGGCGTAGTCAGCGTGAGTACTAAGCAGAATCCAGTGATCCACGCCGCCCTTCGTTGGAGGCATTTTGAATAATGCTGGTTCAGCAGGGCTGGCTGGCTGGTCAGTCGGACACAGAACGTGTGCTCCATTTCCGAATTGGGCAGCAACCACTTTTCCATTCACACTCCGAGCCAATGACGTGGCTGGCTAGCGATTAGCGATGCGCCGGGCGAATTTCGTCCATAGCTAATTTGTAAGATCATCGACTCACTGATTCAGCCATTTTCCTGCTGCAGCCTCCGCGGCTCGAAATAAGGCCGACCCGTGATGTTTTTAGTCTGACTCGAGGTGCCTCCGATTCTGCGGACAATTCCGTAGCCTGTCAAAGCAGGATAACTCCGTAGAGTCCGTACGTACCCTGTATGTATAAGTAGCGTTCCATCCCTATGCACGTAGTAGCTGCCAAGCTATCCTGTTTATGCACAACGAACTGGCTCCACGCCGATTAAAAGGTCCAGAAGCCCCAGTTCTCCTCCCTTGTTTCGTGCTCTCTTCCGTTCAACATTTTTCTTGATTCCGCGTCGTCTCCGTCCACCGTACAGACAGATATACGAAGGGAGGGAGGAAGAAGGCCGCAGGCCGCAGATCAAACACTGAGCACGATTCGCCCGCTTTTTGATCGTCACCATGGGTCTTGGGGCCGTGCTTGAGCCGCTGACGGTCATTGTTCTTCTCTTCGGAGGTACCTGGATAAACCGCCAAAAAGATGGCTTGAACGACTCTGGCTCTTACCGTTCACTATCTCGCAGTTCAACTGTCGATGATCTGAGCGATGAAGAATCCGCATTCCCATCTCCTTCCGACAAATACGCCTATGAGCAATCGAGACCATTATCGCCATCCCTACTTCACCAGCATGAGGCACTATGGAGAACCCGATCTATCGGTATCGGCCAATATAAATTCGAGATAACCACACCCAACACAGCCCAATTTCGCAACCGTACGTTGAGCCGTCTACTATATCGACTGCCGTTCTTGGTGGAATGCTGGTATTGGGCACTGGTGTATTGGGTCAGTAATCCTGCAGAACTACCCCAGGGAAGAGGATAATACTAACTCACTTGCCTCAACAGGTATACCAACTAGGACGTGCTTTTACCGCCGTGACTCTGAAAGATGACACCGTCGATGTCGCGAGGGAACACGCGTTGCAGTTGGTGAAAATCGAGCAGTCGCTAGGCATATTCATCGAAGTCGACATCCAAAAGTACTTTTTGGCAAGACCTGCGTTGATGAACTGGACCAACTGGATCTACTCCTTCATTCACATCCCCGGCACCATTGCCTTCTTGGTGTGGCTGTATTACTACACCACGACTCGGACCTCGCTGGATGATTCAAGATACAGTCCTCTTAATCAGAGAACCAACGGGTCGCCAGCAGGCCCTCCATTGTACGCTGCTCGTAGACGCACGCTCGCCGTTTGCAATCTCCTCGCTTTCATCGTCTTCACGTTATGGCCTTGCATGCCTCCTCGTCTTCTGAGCGATGAGAAAGTTACCGGTGATATCGGGGCGACTGCAAGGAGTTATGGATTCGTTGACACGGTCCACGGCGAAAAGGGCGCTGGAAGTGTCTGGACCGAGAACCGGTTTTGCAATCAATATGGTAAGCCCAGAAGATAGAGATTCGTGTGGTGTGAAACAAAAAGTGTTGCTTGCTGACAGTTTGACTTGTTACCAGCCGCCATGCCATCGCTGCACTTTGGTTATTCTTTGATGATCGGCTTAACCATCATGACAATACCCCTCTCAGCGCAACATCGACAGTCAAAGTTCATTCGAGTGCCTCTTGGTCCCAACCGGATCAGCCTCAGCTTCGCCTTGCCTTCTTGGCGTCGCGTTCTCTGTGTTGTTCTTGGTGTTGCATACCCATTGACGATCCTGTCTGCCATCATTGCCACGGCTAATCACTTTATCCTGGACGCCGTTGCTGGTGCATTTGTCTGTATGCTCGGATGGTATGGCAACTCGATTTTGTTGAACTTGCTCTTCGTTGAGGACTACTTCCTCTGGACTCTGCGTATGTACAAGCCAGAGCGACAGATTATTGACATCGAAGAGCCGAGTCAGCAAGGCGACGTGGTTCGTGCCTCTTTTACCGCATAGGCCGCTTCCCCGCGCGTTGATGTTCACGCTGTTCACGCTATTTCCAATATCCCATCACGAGATAAACGAATACCCATTTGTGCTGAGCTTTTTCTTCTTCCTCGACTGCTTCGAGTCTCTATTTTTATCATAATATATCTTTTTTGATCACAGGCATTGTGTTTGCCTGCTCTGTATGCGTCATGCGTCATCGGGGTTCTGGAAAACTGTGTTTTTCTTTCGCCATGCTGGAGATTGTCGAGGTATACATATATAATAAATGGGTGACGGTGCGTTCAGGGTGTGTTTGTTTGATGCGTTCTCAGGATTTGTGTGCCCTCAGACTTGGATGTCTGATTGGCAACGCCGCTGCTGCGCTCTGACTGATAGACATATCTCCGATTTTGAAAGCACTCTGCTGACGATGTTCGTCAAATGAGAGAATGAGAACATCTGGACATGATAATAAACAATTTCATTGATTGTGTAACGAAAAGAAGGATCTAGGAGCGTAGTTGTCGTAGTTGAAGGAAAAAGGGTACCTGCCTCGTGTTCTTCCCGATGATCCTTCCTTGTCCCAAGGTTTGCGTCGTCCTGAAAACCATAAACTGCCCCATTGCTCGTGCAAATTACATGTGAATGTCCATTTTAATATGTGTAAAAGAGAATACTGCCTTGTATTAGGTACATAGCCAAGCCTTTCCAAGATCATAGCGCTTACTCAGGCAGATATATATAGCGGATGTATATACGCTGATCGTTTCTTCAAGGCTATTACTTTACGTGGACAACAGGCTTCCTTACCACTCCAGACCAGGTGAAACATATCTGGAACACTTTGCCGAAGATTTTTTAAATAAATATTCCCCACCATTTGATCGCACATAGGCCTTAAAGGAACAGAGTCATGGGAAAGGACGCGGCGGGGTTAGGGTTGTCGGCTGTCTCTAGGTGGGTTTCGGGATAGCCGCCCTCTCGCTTACATATGGACCACAAAATGGAGACGCCTTCAACCAAAAATGCCTGGTTATCTCAATCGGTAGAGTGTCAGACTCTTACTCTGTGAGGAAAATCTGAAAGCTGCGGGTTCGAGCCCCGCATCGGGCTGCTTTTTTTATTGGATCATTGTCCTTTTTTTTGCTTCAATAGACAGCCTGGACATATTGAAGCTATTCATAAACTACGAGTTGGGTCGCTGGCTGGAACGGGCTTTTTACAGACAATCGGGGTCGTAGACGGGCACACCTGGATTGCTCATGAGATTTTTTTTTAATAGGTGAGACATGCGTCAATCAATTGCGCTTTATTGTCCGTTTCCATTTATATTGAGACAAACAAACAATCAATGTCACTTATTGTTTCTTACAATAGCAGACCACTACGAAAATTGAATGAATGAACAGAAAGAGGCGTTGCGTCATTGGCCGCGGCGGAAATTTGGCGCGGTGCGGCTACTAGCCTTAGGCCGGCTGCACCTTGATACAAGCAAGCCGCTAACAAATACACGCGTTGCTTCTCGACTCCCGCCACAGGCCCAAACTAACCATTAGCATTGCTGTCATTCTTCATCGGCCATCTTCGTTTTCGCGCACCCCTGCACTCCAATCCTACTTCTTGCATCTCCTGTCTGCTCAAACTATCGACTCCCAATCCGGCGCATCATGTCTGAAGAATCTCCAGCCACCACTGCCGTCGCCGCAGATGCTGGAGATTCGCGCGCAGCGGCCGCTGAATCCAAGCCAGACTCGACAACAACCGAAACTGCTCCCAAACAAGACGCAGGAAAGCCCGATGAGAAGCCTACAGGTATGCAGTATTCTCTTGCGAACAAAAAGTAGTCCTGTCGCGTCGCTAACCCGATCCAATGTCTAGATACCGCCGAGAAGCAGCCAGAGACAGAGCCAGCCGCTGCTAAGCCTGCCGAAGTGAATGGTAAAGAAGAGCCAGCAACAACTACCACAACAGAGACCCCAGCAGAAAATGGAGTTTCTACGCCAAAAACGGCGAGCGCAAAGCAAAAGTCCACCGCCGCAGCTTCCTCAGCAAAGAAGCTTAACAAGAAAAAGTCGCAACAGCGAATTACGCACCTGGACGCCGCGCCGGGAGAATACTACCTCGCACGTCTAAAGAGTTTCCCCCCGTGGCCATCCATTGTTTGTGACGAGGAAATGCTCCCACAAAGCTTGCTCAACTCCCGCCCTGTAACGACCAAGCAAGCCGATGGCACGTACAAGGAGGCGTATGCCGATGGAGGGAAGCGAGTCCAGGATCGGACATTCCCCATTATGTTTTTGGAGACGAATGAATTGTAAGTGTTTAGTACGGGGGAGTTCAATTGGCTTTTTAGTGTTGAAAACGATTGCTGACATATTCAGTGCGTGGATTCCAAATACCGACCTCTCTCCGTTAGACCCAGCGACATGCAAGGACGTCAGCGAGAAAGGAAAGCAGAAACAACTGATTGCTGCATACAAAGTGGCGGCTGATGGAAATGATCTCCAGCACTTCAAGAGTCTGCTCGCCGACCACCAACGGGCCGTCCAAGCAGAAGCAGAAGAACGTGAGGCGGCAGCGGCAGAGAAAGCGGCCCTGAAGGCCCAGAAGGAAGCTGACAAGAAAGCTGCCAAAGCGGAGAAAGAGAAGAACAAGAAGCGGAAGAGTGTTGCCGCAGAGAGCGAGGATGTGGAGATGGCCGATGCAGACGATGGAGAGAAGAAGGCCAAGGGCTCTAAAAAGCGCAAGAAGGACGCCGAAAGTGATGCCGAAGGCGAAAAGGTGAGATAGCCGGAGTCTGTTGTTATGGTTTGTGACTGATCAGTTCTCTTGCCTCTTTAGCCGAACAAAACCCCCAAGAAAACCCAAAAGCTCAAATTGAGCACACCCAAAGACCCCGATGCCGCTGAGAAGCCGAAGGCCACCAAGTCTAAGAAAGCTGCAGCTAAAATAAGCGAAGAGCCTCTTGAGGAGGAACCTCCCAAAGAAAAAACTCCTGAGGTCGACCCCGAACAGGCCAGGGCCAACAAACAGAAGAGGGGTATGTCTTCAAATGCTGTGCTGAATCTTAATATCATTCACTAATTCCAAAAATTTTAACAGTCCTCTTCCTCCGTCATAAGCTACAAAAGGGATTCCTACAACGTGATCAAGCGCCAAAAGAGGAAGAAATGGAACAGATGGCCACATACTTGAGCGAGCTAGAGGCCTTTGGCGAGATCGAGGCGTCCATTTTCCGCCAGACCAAGATCCAGAAGGTCCTGAAAGCCATTATCAAGCTGCCATCGATTCCCAAGGAGGAACAATACAATTTCAAGCAGCGATCCATCGATATTTTGACGTCGTGGAAGAACTTGCTTGATTCGGACATTCCAACTCCCGCTGCCCCTGCTGCTACTACTGGCCAGGATGCTGCGAAGGCAGAAACCAACGGGGTAAAGGAAGAGAAGCCTAAGGAACCTGAACCGAAAAAGGTTGAAGCCGCAGCAACCGAGGATACGCCAATGGCCGATGCTCCTGAGCCTCAAGAATCGAAGGAGGACAAGAAGCCAACAGAAGTCGAACAACCGGCCGCGAAAGAGTCTGCTGCGAGTGAGGAGGTAGCCCCAAAGGCGACGGATGAGACATCCACGTGATTGATTTACTTTTCTTTCTTTTCAATTCCCTCAAACTTTGGCGGTGTATGTTCTTCTTTCTCTATTTCTTCTACTGCGATGGTCATCAATCTAGGAATGGGTGTTTGTTTTGTTTGTCTATTTTCTTCTTTCTCCAAATTGTCTGATATTATTCTCATCTCTTGATCTTGATGCTGGCTGCTTGAGAAATCGGGTCCTCAATTTTTGTCTTATTTCATCATCTTCTTCTTCTCTGTTTCGAGTATTTATCTCTATCTATGTGATTGATTGCGGCGAAAAAAGCTATGCTGTGAAACCTTTTCTTCTTTCTATTTGGGATGTGTAAAAAACAAACGGTTTACACGTTCTATCTCTGTGTCTCGTTGAATGTTACTGTTCTTGTCTCGTCTTGTTTGCTTTTATTTTGCATGTGCTCAATTTGCGAAGTTGATTCCCCGCCCTGCATGCAATGCAATGCAATAGACAAGTGACAAGCTAAGACAAGACAGAGAGAAAGAGAGAGAGCCTTTCTTTGATGATGGAATTCAATGACAGAAATAATTAATATTAGTAGTTTTTTCTTTCATCGGTCTATTGATTAAATACCAAGCACGTATGTATTCAATAAAAGACGTTGAATTAGGTTGAACAATACCATCGGGAGGAGACAGTGAATGCTCAATAATCAAATCTCAATAGAAGAAACAAACATCAAATCGAATTATTTGTCCATTATCAAATCTATAATCTATAAACAAGTCTCATTCGTACATACATACAATCAATCAATTTAAGAATATTGATGATGATGGTGATTATATATCTATTAAACATGAAGAGAAGAAACGAAAACAAAGCTAAAATTTCATCCAAGAATTCGAGTCCACCGAAAACCGTCACAACAGACAGACAGGGTCATAATCAGATCCGAAAAGAAAATGGCATGAAAGGGGATGGGAAAAATAGAAATGTCGTTATTATACATTTTAATTTTGTCATTGTGAATCAACACAATGTTTTAAGCAATGTTCCTTGAATGCGGAGAAAGAAGCAAAGCAAACGCATATATGCATAATGTTGTGGCGAATTTTGGGTTGACCTACCATTTGATAGGTCGTGCTGTGTTGAATGTTTAGTGATGCTTGAAGCCACCCTTGTCGCCGTTCTCACCAAAGTTGCGGTACACTACATCCCTTGCAGTAGACTTGTTTTCCTTAATCGTCAAGCAGTTGATGCCGAGGAAGGTGGTGATTCTGTTGATGACCAGGAACGCCCAGTGCATGTATGCAACGAAAGCGAAGGCCAGGTAGAAACGGAGGTACCAGAGCTCAAACCCAGCGCTGATCGCCGGCAAGCCGAAGCGAGGCAGATTGGCAAGGATGGCACCGCCAACCAACGGAGTGAGCATCACCGTCCAGTAAGGGAACGGCTGTTTGAGCAAATGGGCCAAGATGATCTTGGTGGTCATGCGGCCGAAAACAAAAGACATGACAATGGAAAAGAGAACCAAGTGGTTTTGGGCCAGCAGCGTCGAGTACGGGGAGAATAGCCATGCCAAGACACAACCTGTAAAAACCGCAATAGATGTCCATTCTGCGAAAACTGGGAGAACTGCTAGACCCTGTCGTCGGCGAGCCTGCGCAACATTGTACACACATGCCGGCAGATGCGCAACTAAGAAAGAACCAAAAACAATGGCCACCCAAAAGTCCAAGTATGTCCGTGTTCCGAGTAGCTCTTTGTGTCCAAAAAAGTCCGCAACTGGCTCGCGCCAGATATGAGGGCCGTAAATCCCGGATAAAACCATGATCACGATGGCAATGATCAACCCCTCGGTAGGCCCGTTGAAATACCCAAGGTACAACGTATGCGTATGGTATGTTTCCCACGTCGAAAAGAACATGGGCAAGCAAGGAATTAGAGCGGTGAAAGCGCCGAGTTGCGTCGAACCGAGACCCATTGCAGCCGTGTGAAGCAAGCTGGCGAGTGTGCAGTTTAGCGAGTCGATCCCGTGGTCGAAGAGCTCTCCTAGCCCGCTAGAAGTGCCCGTTCGACGCGCCTGTTTCCCATCAATGTTGTCCAAGGTCGAGTACATCCATACACCAATCGCAAAACTGTAGTAAATCCACGATGGTCCCGGGCCGACTAGATCAGGCACAAAGATTGTCACGATAGCGACGTTTCCAATGATGAAAAAGAACCCCAGCAGGGTTACCATGTTTGGTGCCATCCATAATGGTAAGAGCTCGACAGCGGCATTCCACTTGTAGGCAGCAACCATCTCAATCAGCGACTATTTTATCGGAGGAGGGGTGAGAGGGGCGGACATACATAATGTTTGAGAATGTAGTTGGAAATATATGACTTGTCGACGCTAGAGTATTTGTACGTCTTGAGGGGAAGAAGAGCCTCGTCGGAGAGCGAGTCCTGAGTCGCTGTTTCGGTTCAGTCTGTGAACAAATAACAAATAAAATTTGAAGAACAATGAAGGAGTCTTTTACCTTGAACCATCTTGAATAGCCCAGGCATATTGTAAGAATCAGAAATAACGATAAAGCAGCCTGAAGTGGCGGTATATAAATGAATGTTTGCCTAGCGTCAATTCATCGCATATGGGTCAAAAAAGCCTAAAACGACGGAGAGATGGCCGAATGGGATGTGCCACAGTTGTTTCACGCAAATTGCGACGAAAGAATGGGCGATATATGGCGTGGAAATGCGAGAAACAATAACGGAAGACTCCACAGGGCGCTCAGGGGTCAGGGAGAGAGGCAGAAGAGCATTGTCGTGTCGCTATATTTTATTTGGTTGCGGCGGAGAAGGGGCTGCCGGCTCCATCACGTGTAGCAGACCCGCGCTTTCTGCCGCGGCCGGGAAGGTCCGTGCTTTCCTTGCTTGGCCTTTGGCTTTTGCGTACGACTGCCTAACTCGTCTAGGCCAGAGCTCACGCCAGCATTGCTTCATGCTTCAGACCATCCCATTCCTTTGCTACTGCATCAGTTAATATCTTTCGCTCACTCAACCTCTGCCTGAGCTGCCGCTACTGCACTGCGACTGCTGATCGCTCACTGCCAGCTCACCTACATCCCTGCAACGCTCCCTTGGATATCCGACCGCGATCCTAACGCCTCTGTCGTTTGCCCCCTCCACGAAGCCTTTTTGATTGCTCACGCGCCCGATTTCGACCTCACTTTAGACTCGCTTCAGATACAGCTCTCCGTCATTACAGACGGTAGCCGTTGGCGCTTTTATTTTTACATGGATATGAAGGTGGAGTGATTTGGGCTTGCGCGCGCGCATAGCGCCACAGGTAAAAACGCCTTTCTCAAAATGCCAGGAATAGTCGAGACAACCATGGCTACCAGTGCTGCGCCAGCCTGGTCAGCGCGAGAGTTCACGGTCGCTCATCAGAAGCTTGAATTGGAGGTGGACTTTGCTACGAAATCTTTGAAGGGGAAGACCGAAATAACCATCCACCCCCTCCATAGAGACCTCAGAGTCATCAAGTTGAACTTTCGACAAGGCCACTTCACACGCATGACTGTCAATGGAAAAACGGCAACGGCAGTCAAGTACAACGATACCCACTCGTCTCTCAATCTCTATGGTGTTAACTATCACCAACGACTCTCCGCAAAAATTGAAGACTTGCTTAAACCACAGACAGAACCCGAGCTGCTAATCACAATACCGAAAACTCTGCGAATCGAAGAGCTTGACCCGTTTTCACTGGAGTCTCAGGATCGACAAGCATTGCGGTCTTCTATAGGAAACGCAGATGATGCCGATGGACCGAGTCTAAGACCTGCTGAGACTTCCTTGCCCCGCTATACTGCGTTAACTGTCTCTATCGAGTTCACAGTGGATAATATACGAGAAGGGTTACAGTTTGTTGGGGTTGACAGTGGCGATAGGCGATATCCTCATGCTTACACGACAAATTCCACAGGGCTCGGTGCCGGCAGTTGTCTTTTCCCGTGCGTTGACGACCCACTGACAAGGTGCCCATGGGATGTTACCATCAAGTGCCCTTGCTCTTTGAACACCGTCTTGGAGCGCAAAGGGCATGAAATATCGAAAAACTCGACAACAAACAAGAACCGGCCGAATGGGATGTCTGATGATGATAATACCCTAGACATGACTGTTGTTTGCTCCGGCGACACAACTGACGAGATTGTTGATCCAAGGGACCCGACTAAAAAGAGCGTCTCGTTTTCAAGCATTTCGAACATCTCAGCTCAGCAAATCGGCTTTGCTGTAGGGCCTTTTGAGCATGTTAACTTATCACAGTTCCGTGAAAGCGATCAGGATGAGCAACTTGGCGACAATGCTGTCCCCGTAGATGCATATTGCCTCCCGGGAAGGACGAATGAGGTCAAGAACACTTGCTTTCCGATGGCGAAAGCTATCGACTATTTCTCGGTGACGTACGGTTCTTATCCTTATTCGGGATACAATCTATGTTTTGTGGATGACAGCGCTTGCGACACGATATCAACGGCATCTTTGTCAATATGCAGCACTCGCCTGCTATTTCCTGAGAACATCATCGACCCGATGTATGACTCGACTAGAACCTTGGTCTATGCTTTAGCTTCTCAATGGATTGGCGTGAGTCTCATACCGAAGGACGTGACGGACACATGGGTTACGGTTGGAATGGCTTATTACATTACCGACACATTCATGAAGAAACTATGCGGGAACAATGAACATCGATTTCGCATCAAACAAATGTCAGATCGAGTTTGTGATCTGGATTATGAACGACCTTCGATATATGACATGGGCAATTATCTGAGACTGGATCCGTCCGAGATGGAATTTGTCGCCTTGAAATCTCCACTTGTTCTCTTCATTCTTGAGCGTCGACTTGTCAAGGCCAGCGGGAAGCCGACTGTGTCACGGATCATTGGTCGTCTCTTACTGAACAATCGCATGGGTGATCTGACAAATGGGGCAGTGACTACGAATTCTTTTATCAGATTATGCGAGAAGTTTGGGCATTGCAAGCTGGACGTTTTCTTTCAACAATGGGTTTTTGGTGCTGGCTGTCCTCGGTTCACGGCTACACAACGTTTCAACAAGAAAAAACTGGTTGTTGAAATCATGATTAAACAATCGCAAGGAGAGCCACAGGGACCTAGGAATCTTGAGAAATCCTCCTTCTTACGAGATATGAAGGAAGAGATTCGCAACGTTTATGCAGCTTCTATTCAGCCTGTTTTTACCGGATCGATGACCATACGGATACACGAGGCTGATGGTACACCATATGAACATATCGTCGAGATCAAGGAGCCTATTACCAAGTTTGAAGTACCTTACAACACCAAATACAAGAGGCTTAAACGAAATAAGAGGCAAAAGGAACGAGCAACGCAAACCGTTGGAACCGATGCAGCTGCGGAAACACAAGACGACGTCCTTCTCTACTGTCTTGGTGATGTGCTTCAGACAGAAGAAGAGATGCAGGAATGGAAATTGGCCGATTGGAGTAAAGAGGAAGAGGAACGCATGGGCCAAGAGTCCTACGAGTGGATCAGGATGGACGCTGATTTCGAGTGGATTTGCAAGCTGTCTCTGAGCATGCCAGGGTATATGTATCTTTCCCAATTGCAACAGGATCGGGATGTGGTTGCCCAGCTAGAGGTGAGTTTGGTCCTTGAAGTCTTTCCCGATGACGTAAACTGATCATCAAAATTACAGTCGATGCAATACATGGCCATCCAAAAACCTCATCCATTGATTTCGACAATCTTTGTCCGCACCTTGATGGATAAGCGTTACTTTCACGGCATTCGTACGGCTGCTGCCTATGCGCTAGTGAAACATGCAAAGGAGGAGATTGACTGGTTAGGTCTTCATCACTTGGAACGAGCATTCCAGGAGCTATTTTGCCTTCCGGGAACTCACATCACTCGTGATAATGATTTCTCCAATCAAGCGTCATACATACTGCAGAAAGTCATCCCCGAAGCAATATCGCAGATCCGTGATAACAATGGGAAGACGCCGTTGAGGGCTAAACGCTTCATCTTTGACAAGCTTAGGTTCAGCGACAACTCCAACAACGAATACTCAGACAACTTTTACATCTCCTCACTCATGACCTCGTTGGTTAATGCGTTGGAAGGCCGCCTTGCAGATGCACCGTCTCTGGATGATATGGAGTTCGATATGGAGAAAGAATTGGAGCGCCAAGCGGAAGAGAAGCTCGAACGCGATGTCGTGACAGAAATCGATAGATACAGGCGAATGGATGAATGGTCTAGTTCATTCCAAAACATTTACTCCAGGACCGCTCTACACTGCCAGTTAAGACTTACGAAAGCCAAGATCATGGACCTTGACGCTATACACTTCCTGCAGTACACTAGGTCTGGGACATTTGATATGCTGCGAATGGAGGCATTTGACTGTCTTGTGGAGCTTGACATCTTCAAGACACCTGAACTACTCAGGTGGTACCTTTTCAACATGTCGTCAGATACTTCTGCGTGGGTTCGGCACCGGCTTCATTGTTTATTCGGACGAGCGCTAGCCTCCGTGGCTTTTGGAACCGATCAACCTGCGGAGGAACCATTACAGAGCGACAACTTGATCATAGAGCAAGAATCCACGACAGACGTGCGTCGAGCCGATTTGGCCAGAAAACAAACAATGTCGGGAGCGCTGGAGGCGCTTAAGCGGGAACTGTCGCCGAATTCCGCATTAAAGGAAGCTTTATGGGCTGCAACCAATTCCTCTTCTGTCGGCACCCTAGAGATATCGGACTTTGCGGACTTTTGCAGGATTCTATATGATGCCAAAACCTCTGCTCCTGTGAGGTTAAAGTATCCTCGGTATTGGAGATGCCAGCACCTGGGACGTGCCCAAATGCGCTTTTACAAATCCGATAGATACCGAGTGTCCCTGGTTCCGACCAAAGATTCCGGTGCGGGTGTGAAGCGAAAACGCGAAGAACAAGTCATGCCGCCTCCTGCTCCTCGAATCACTTTCAAGCAATCAAAATCGAACCTGGGCACCAGCAACCCTCTGATATCTACTCCTACTCCCACTCCTCCTCCGCCCCCAGAACGCAAACTGACCAAACTCACCATCCCGAAGCACATCACCATGCCTTCTCCTGCTCCGATCACTCAGTCTCCTTCGACCACACCATCCACACCAGGTGGTGGACTGAAATTGAAACTCAAGTTCGGCGGATCAAAATAGCCAGCCATACCTATCCTGCATATTCCCTCAATTTCTTTTTCACTTGAGCATTTCAGCATTCATCTTCATTCCGCAGTCTACATTTTTAACTCATGCTTTCTTATATATACGTATTGGGAAAGCGGCAAATAGGATAGGCGTCGTTTTGGACTTTTGCAACTTTTTTTGACACCTTTGAAAAAAGAACTTGGCCCCCCTTTGTGCATCCCAGAAGATATTAATTCCCTTTCCGTTTCTTCCAACAAAAGCTATTTCCTTTTTTCGTCTCTTTCCTTCGAAGCATCGATTGGTTCTAACAGGATGGGCGCCGTGTTTTTGAGAAGAATGAATGGTGTTTTGTGTCTAGCTGGCTGACTTGGTCGTCAGCATTATGATGAATTTGATAATTTGATAAGATTATTCTTCATTTGTATATTATTTATTGTGTCTAATGATATGAGATTTAATCATCATTTTATTTCCTTGCAAACTCGTAACTAAGCAAGCTCTCGCCCATCGTCAACCAATCAACCAAATCGAATCATTGAGCCAGTCAATATACAGAGGGAAAAAAGAAAAATTTCAATTGTTTTTCAACCTATTTATCTATATAGGGGGTATCTTTCGGTGTACGCCCGTTTCCAAGCATGTTTCAACCACGGAAATTCGATAGACCTTTCTTTCCCCGTCGCTTCATTTTTTTAAAGATATAGAATCATAAAATAATTATGTTTAGCCTGCCGTCCGTGAACTCCATTGATTGATATAAGAAAGACAGAAGTAAAAAAAGACCCGAGTTGTGACGATTCAAATGCCTCGTTGATTCAAGAAAAGAGAAGAATTTGCGGATTGTTTTCGGTATTGGAAAGGAAGTTTAATCGCTGATGCGCTCGAGAGCCTGAAGAGAGAGAAGGATTAGCGATGGCGAACATGGAATTCTGGGTGGATGTAGCACATACCTCGAGCATGACGACGGAGTTTCCTCGAATGACCTGCCAGAAAAAAGATCAGCACAATTCTAAATCCCACGGTGTTATTCATAGAAAGATTGCAAACGTACAACCATGCCTATCCTGTCCTTTCCTCCATCGGGCTTTTCTTCGACGGCTTCGTCGAGGACGAGGTTCATGAAGACCTAGACAGTATTAGTCCCCAAGCTTTGTGTCAAGTTGACAGATAGAGCACAAACATCATAGCCCCGTAGAATACCAATCACTTTGCGATTTCCATTCAGTTGCACAAACAACCGCTTTTCCATGTACTTTAGAAGAACGTCATCCTTAGTATTCCCCTCCGTGAAAGTTTTTTGACGGTATGCTGTACGCACCTTCTTGAGTTCTGGTTGAGCTTGAGGCATCTTTTCGGCTTTTCCTCTGGAATATTCTCTCTTTTATTTTTCGTAAAGGATTTCGCGGGTTTGAGGGCAGTCGCAATCTCGTAAATTGATAAATGCGCGCAATTCAAAGTTGCTGCGCGGTTCTTTGGGTGCGATAGAGAGCTACGCCGGAAAAATGATTGGCCGGGCAGCTTTTTATGCGGAGCTTGGTCTTCGGAGAATCCCCAACTCTCACATACACATCAGATCAGAGGAGGTCCCTTTTTTAAGCCAGCTAAGCAGATTTGGCTTAAAATATGAACTCGCCCTTTGCAAATCGCCGGAAGGCTCGTAAGGTTGGTGGTAATGACGATGAGGAAGATACTACAGAGCAAGGTACGAACAACCCCCGCCACATCTATTCCAAGGCTGAAGCTTATATACGTTTAACAGAAAATGGACCAGTCGTACGCAGACCGACCAACCTGAAATCGAAACAAAAGTCTAAACTGCGACTCTCTTTCGGCCCTGGCGAAACATCAATGGCCGATGATGGCGGCGAATCCAGCGAAGTCGTCACGCCCAAGAGACCAGGACTGGGCCGTCGCGTGCTCGAGAAAAACACATTCCAGAAAGCAGCAAGCGCTAGTAGCTCCAAACAGCATCTCCCTTTCAGAGTTGGGCAAGACCAGGATAGGCCGACATATGGGGAAGATTACATTCAAGAGCTGCGAAGCTCAACGCCTTCCACTCCCAAGTACGCGGATAGCGACTCATCGGACACAAAGAGTGAGAGAAAAGTGATTGATGTTGCGGCCAAATTTGGAGAACTCATGGAGACCTCTGGCGCTGTAAACATACCGAGCGAAGCAGAGATTCGGGAGAAGAAAGCTCGAAGGGCGCGACTAGCCCATGAGCAAGAAGATTATATCTCCCTGGATGATCGTGAAGGCGACGAAGAGGAGGACTATATGGCTCTAGATTCTCGCAAGGAGGAAACCCGACTTGTCAGAGACGACGAAGATTTTGCCGAAGGCTTTGATGAGTTTGTGGAGGATGGCAAGATATCTCTAGGAAGAAAAGCGGAGCGCGAACAACAGCGCAAGAATCGCGAGCACATGCGGGAAATGATCGAGGAGGCGGAGGGAAGCTCAGAAGAGGATGACTCGGATGCAGAGCGCAACGCTGCGTATGAGGCTGCCCAGACTCGTGCGGGCATGGACGGTTTGGGCCACGATCGAGAGGAAGTTGCTCGCCCCAAAACGCCGCCCAAGGTCACCCCGTTGCCAAACTTAGCCAGCGTACTGGGTCGTCTCCGCATATCTTTATCGGAAATGGAGAGCTCGAAGAAGCTGTTGGTTGATCGTATGGAAGAGCTGCGCAAGGAAAAGGCCGACATTGCAGTCCGCGAGGTCGAAATCCAGACATTGATCAAGGAGGCTGGGGAGACATATGAGAAGCTCCGCGTTGAAGCCGGCCTCGCACCTGGTGAGCAGGGATTGCCAGGTGATGCTTCTTCGGCCGACCGCGGTTTAGAGAGTTTGGGGACGTCGCTGGCAGTTTCCCGGGCTGGTTCGGTACCTGCCTCGCCGTAGAAAACCCAGACCGGAACTTGCACCTCCAGATTTCGTACCTAGGTACTTGTACTCTAACAACATTTTACTACTGTGCATCGTGATACCCCCCAGTAGCATATTTACAATGCCTCGGTCATCATTTCTTTCATTCAGGACCTACTCAACCCGTAGGCAATCACGGACGGGAACCCTTCAGTGAGTGCGATGACCTTCGCGAGGAAACTGGAAAACGCAATGGGAGAACGCCAGAGATACTAACATGTCCAGCAGATCTCCTCATATTATACCTTGGCTCGCAAGCCCGCTCGATCAGACAAATGCCCTGCGCCAGCGTACCGATGCCAGTCCCATTGAGCTGTTCTACGACGTGTTTCTAGTCGCGAACCTCGCCACCTTCTCTGCCACTCACGAGATCAACAATATCAAAGGTTAGTTTTGTCATTACATTCCCTGAAGGGATCCCGATGCACATTGGGGTTTTGGTTTTGTCCTTGCATTCCCTGAAGGGACCCCAATGCGCATTTGGTTTCGTCATTACATTCCCTGAAGGGATCCCGATGCACATTTGGTTTTGGTTTTGTCATTATATTCCCTGAAGGGATCCCGATGCAGATGTTCTAATGTGCTCGCAGCGGTATGGTCATATGTAGGCTTCCTGGGAATCATATGGTTCACCTGGCTCCAGGTCACGCTTTTCGATCTTCGCTTTTCGAGGGACTCCATATTCGAGCGTATCTGCAAGGTTTTCCAGCTCTCGGCCATGGTTGGCTTCGCTTCCGCTGGTGCGCGGTTTTCGACGAATATTCAGGATGAGAATGTGTGGGCCTTCAGATCGCTATCTCTATTACTTTCTGGAAGCCGTGTTATGCTTGCGTTGCAGTACACGATTAATCTTTGGTTTATCCACGATAAACTAGAGAAGGCAGTAACGGGAATGGTTGTTACCATCGGCGTGCTCTCTACCACTGGGATTTCGTACTTGATAGTGAGTTCTGCTCAGATACTAGTGGTGCAGGCTGACATGAATAGATGTATTTAACGTTCAAGCCGAGTGAGCCACATATCTGGTCAATCTGGTTTGTGCTATTTCTTTTCGAGAGTCTAGTGATTATCACTGTCTCGAATTACACGCCAGGGATCGAACTTGACGACAATCACATGGCCACACGTATGGGGTTATTGACGTTGATTATCATTGGCGAACATGTCATATCTGTCACGAGAATTGTCAACAAGATGATCGCCGGCGGCGGATGGACTTTTGCATCCTTGCTGCATGTCATGGGTGTCGTCATAACGGTCTATCTTCTCTGGCACTCGTACTACGATATCTCTCCGCGGCAGCAGTACGGAAAGATACGACAGCAAATTTGGACCCACCTGCACTTTCCATTCCACATATGCATCATTCTCTCATCTGAGGCGTGCCAGATCTTGGCTCTAGCTCTAGATATCTCATTGAAGTTGAGATACCTTCTCGAGACTACGAATTTTGCATGTGAGGAACCACGGCCTGCCAAAGACTTTGCTCTCAATCTCCTCAACCGTACGATTGTGGACATGGAAATCGATTTCACCAAGTCGTCTCACGAGGAGGTAGCCATTCGTAATGTCATCAATTGGCTATGGAATCAAACCAACATCTGCGGAAACGCCAAGTCCTCGGCGTACGGTATCAGAGAAGACCAAGGCCGATTTCTATCCGGCAATGTGACTGTAGCTCTTTTCTCGAGTATGGGCATCACGCTTGAAGATCCGCATTCATCGAGCTCCGAGGGCATGCAATACGTCAAGTTATACGTGGGGCTATTGGCCTTTGTCTATGTGTACTATTTTATAACAGTAGGCTTGGTAATGGCCCATTTCGCCATCTTCGCGTGGCTGACGAACCGGCATCCTCGACACAATATGATAGCGGTGGGCTTCCGGCTAATGTGTGCCATCATTCTTATATCGCAGGTTGCCTTTGCGCAGAATTTCGACCTGACATATAAATACATGACGCATCCTATCATTCTCTATACCTTTTCTCTTACCATGCTTGTCGTGCTGCTGGTCGACCGGCTATTAGATATGCTCGCGGAGTCCTCCCGAGTGCTATAGTTATTTATTTCTAATCAAACACACATTTTATTTTTCCTAGAGGCCTCCAGAACCAAATCTAATATCTAGACTACAGTAACTAAATGATTTGAAGGCCCCCTGAGAGTTATATGTGAAAACCATAATATTGCTATGAGGAAGTCTCTGGAACCAAATCTAATATCTAACTACAATAAATAAGATAATTTGAAGGCCTCCCGAGAGGTATATCAGAAAAATATAATATTGCTATGAGGAGGGCTTTAGATGTTGATTATGATTCCTGGTAGACGTAACTAAATAATCTGAAGTCCCCCTGAGAGCTATATGAAGAAAATATAATATTGCTATGAGAAGGGCTCCAGATGTTGACAATATTCCTGATAGACAGAACATAATGTAGAGGAGGGACCCCTCGGATGCTAACACTTTGTCACCCCTCTGTAGTATGTACCTCATTGCCTCTTTACACAGCCTGGCTATATACTATAGTTAGATCAATGTCCAAATCATACTTAGGATAAAACAAACGGAAACCCCTAGAGTATATTATCAGAACAGTCCAGTATCCAAAGAATAAATATGCTGAATACCCTCCAGTATACTATCTGCTCAGATATGCAGAAGACAACAAGACATAGAAAATGAATAGGAACTGAAAATTAAACCCCGTTAACCCCGTGCTCATCCTCACGGACGAACAACGGCTAAAATCCGTCAGGTAGAAGAATATGCATCGGATATCCGCTACCCCCTAACTAACAGCTAACAACTAACAACTATCGACTATACCTAGGTATGGACCAAGTCAGAAAAAGATTGACAGCCCTGCCAGTGCCAACTAATTTAGTGCTTACCCCCTATAACTCGCCAATTAACTCACCACCCTAAATGACAATACATGACAAGGATGCGCCGTATCGAGGCCAAGCCACTTCAGCACCGCCATTGGCCAGGGGAGTTAAATTAGAGCACATTTTAAATTTCAGCCCTACGGTCAGCGCAACCCACCGCGTTGACGGTTGAAGCACGTTGGTCGTTTTTTTTTTTTTGCTTTCGACTTTTAAACTTCTCGGAATGTTACTGTCGTAATGAGGTTGTTTATTACCTGGCTAATCAGCGGGCAAAGACCATATGTTCAAGAACACTGGCTAGTCTCAGCAGTTGAAAATCGGGGATTTAGTCTCCCTGTTACAGACTTACAGTACAGTAGTGGACACTGGACAGTGTGGACTCCAGGAAGGTCAGTGCTGTACGAACGGTATAAGCTTAGTCCACTGTCAGTGTCAGAACAGCCAGCCAAAAAAAAAAAAAAAAAAAAAAAAAAAAAACGACTCAACGGACGGCCCAACGGCTCAACGGGCTTGAAGTTTAGAAGCTCCCTTGTGGAGATTGGTTGGCCCTGTTTTACTGATTACCTAGTACGGAGTAGTTAGTTACATAGTTGACTATTCGCTGAAAATATGCCTCCGTACGTTACCTCCGTACCCCGTTGACGGGTTGAGCCGTCAATTAGTCGGCGACTCGAGGTTCTAGTCCTATACGAAGATAGGCCGCTAATTCGTTAATAACATGCTAATTATTCTGCTTACTCCTTATTATTCTGGAAAAGGAAGTAGGTAGAGACCTCAGACAGGATCCCGTGCGTCCGTCAAGCCAAGCAAGCCGGCAGTCTCCACATGTAGGGCTGAGTGCATTCTTGAGCTTCATAGGATGGAGATATTCAGCAAGCTGAGGATCAGCCACCATTTCTGCATGCATTGTTTGTTGCTTTACTATTTTGATGCGAGTTTGATGCAGGTCGAGTAGCGGTCAGCATCAAATGTGGTCGGTATACAGGGATTGCGCCGGTATGGCCGGGGGACATGTGATGATGATGATGAAGGGCGCGATTCAATTCAATGCTGGCCATGCATTGCAGTGTCATAAACTGAGGCGGTGCATGGACGGCTACTTGCATGCGTCGATTGTGCAGTAATTAGTGGTAGTTATTAATGGCAATCTACTTTGTAAATTAGGGCTTTTGTGGCTTGGATGTAAGACTCCTGCGGTAGGTATCTTGATATAGACCGAGGCATAAAGTGTAACAATACTAGAGAAATAGGTGAATTCGTATTTGTAATCAGATTGTAATCAGATTTCGCCAGTGCTATTTCTATCTGATTGCTGAGCCATGCACTGTGGCTGCGCCGACAATGGCGAATGGAAAGTCTCATGTTGATCTATAACTAGAATACTCCGTACGAGATCGAGTATTCAAGATACTGTCTCGTCATGTAAACATTAGGCCCGTTACCCTGCTGTAATCTACTCTAACCAGCAACGAGCAAGTCAGGAATTAGGCTTCAAAACAAAGTATAGGCTAGCGGACTCTAAGTAGAACACGTATTAGCCTGATGATTCTGGAATCAGGAAAAGGGGGATCCGTATCCTTGGAACTGGGAATGACGGGGCTGTATGCACCCGCGTAGCTACTAGCAAACACCTCGTGGAGAATGGAGAATGACACTAACTACGTACCCCTATTCTTCTCTCCGTCCCTAAAGGCCTTGAAGGTTGGGCAGAGGCTAATATCAGGATGTCTGTAGTGCAGGACCAATGATGTTTCGGAACAGGGTTGAAATGAAGATGCACTTCGTGTTCTGCTAGAGTCAGTATTCTCGATGTGTACATGTTTCAGCTGATCATGGGCAGATCAAAGACTGTCGGTGAATTAACGTTGGCTTGGTGTCTTGAACTTTAATGGGATGATAGGGGAGATTTTGAAGGTATAGCTGGACTGATTTGCAATTGTGTCATTGTCGATGTCATTGTTACTGCTACCAAGACAATCCAAGAGCTCGTACGTTATAGAAATGTAGGTAGACGGTCTATACGACGTCTTACGAATAGACGCATTATTCACCCCTATCCAACCATGTAGACTCAATTGGCTCATCATATCTCACATGTGCCTTTGCATGTCAATACAACTTCAGTAGGCTCAATAAGTCCTACTTGAGCTGAAATAGCGAAAAGCGAATAACAAGAAACTCCGAAATCTATCTATACTCAAATATACATCTCAATATATATCTAGACGGGAGTATACAACCCTCTGCATAATTACTAATCTACCAGATATATTACGCACACAAGACACACAATAAGACGGCTTCTTTGTCTTCTCAAGTAATGCTGATTAACAAGTCAAAAGCACAATTTAGATACCCGACAGTCGATATCTCAGCGTTCAAGTGGTGTTGAAGGTTAAGACAGTAAATCACGAATCACGAACGCGAGACATTAATTATCCAATCACATAGCCAGAATGTTGAAATACATATGATTAAAGATTAGTAAACATGAGTAACGCAAGGGGCTAAACATATCTACCGACACTACTCATGCATGCCCGTGTGCAAGAATATGATATACTCACACAACAAGAAGAAACAAAACAATTGACCAGCCATTCAAATGCCATAGTCCATCTCTACATATAACACGATAAACTTTAGACAACAACAAATGAGCCTCAATCAAAAGCCATTCGTATTCCATCCTCTCGCAGGCATGTATACATACATACATACATATCTACAGGGGTAAGCGTTCCATTGCATCAATCCTGCATAAACAACAAGCCAATAACCAACCGTATCTGACGCTCTTGTCGAGGGGCTCGATCGCAAGGATTCCTGCTCTCGCGGTGCTTACGACTATGGTTACACACTGTCACACACAGGCAACAAAAGGTGCCCGCATCGACTCGACTCCTCTTTTCGGATCGCGATCGAATACATACGTCGTTACACAAGTACCTTGCACAGCAGTCAATCGAGATTGGCTCTTAACAATAATGACTTTCTTCGAGTCCATTGGCATCATGCATGTATGACTATGTAGATGCATCTCGGCTTCGCCGTGGATGGATGGATGATGTGCTCAAGCCTTCACATGCAGCATGACTAGTCATCGCATCGGCCTCGGAGGAAGCGCGCAGGCCAATTGACGGACATTACCCGTTGCCCAATTCCAGTTTCAGTTAAAATGCTCGATAATCAACTAGTGACAGAGTGCATGCACTCCGAGCGCATGGGCTGCCAATGACATGGAGTGACCACTGTCCTGGGTACGCCACGATAGTCACGTTTTCTGTCTTGAATAATGATTTCCTGACTTGGATTATTTCGTTTATCGCTAACCGAAATGCTATAGTTCTGACAGTAATCAAATAGGAAATACTACTTGAGAAAAGCGCAGATCGAGACTGGCCCAGATCGCAAGGTAATAATTAATAATTACTAGTATCCAGTCGCCGACCAACCTGGCAACTCAAAATTGAATAAACACTGGCAAGTCGCGACTGAACAGGAATGTCTACCCAACCCAAGTTCAAAGCTGTCTTTAAGCGAGCGATGCTTGCGATAAGGCCGAGAAAGGATCAAAGCGTCTAAAAGAAAGTTAAAGTAAAGTGCAGTCAGTGCCATAGACTCCAGTCGGAGTCCCCAGTATCAAACTTAACTCGACACTCGTAAACTTAACTTCGTAAAGTCAGATTATGAGCCGCCTTCCTATTCCAACCCCCTGGAAGGTGCAGTAGCGCCATTCCCCGAAAATGAAGGCAAGAGGATGAACGGCGACCACGTGTGTTGTCCAAACTGTATTTCTGCTTGGAACTTCTTGGACGTGGACACCAATCCTCTATCGTACAAGTGATGTAGTAGGCCAGCCACATACCATGGCAGCAAGCAAGCCAAGCTGCCACACCAGCAGGGCATAAGGCAGACTTGATATGACGTTGTACTAAGGATACGGGCTCAGTCTGCCTTACCACCTAGTCTAGTCCCCAAGACTTACTCCAAAGCAGTCTAGGTAGAGTCCGTGCCTGGATCCTGCCGGCTCTAAATCTTACAATACGTTTCGGCCCTATGCTGCTAATCCTTAACAAAAGCTTTGGATATTTCTGGCGGTACGGTCAGCATCTAGTAACACGCCCTACGCATGGACTACCGCGTTTGGTAACAACTAGTTACAACTTACCCAACTAGGACGAATTGTCGCTGTCTCAGAGTCAAACTGAGGCTTGAGCCATGGCCTCACCCTAATTTACCTAAATCTAGTAGTCTTGTCAAGATTCTTTGTCTGACAAAGTCAAAGTCCAGTAGATGTGGTAGTTGCCGAAACCCTTTTACCTGATCCGGCCTTTGATCGTCCGTCTGTCGGAAGGCAGCCCGAAATTACTATCGTATTCTGAATACTCACTCCGTAGATACCTTGAGTGAGGGAGGATTAGGGTTAATTGCCTCGTATCCGAGCAGAATGAGAGTCAATTACATTATCCGAAGAATCAATTATCGCCATCTGGATGATTGGATCCATCCATCTCCTCGGATCTTGGACGCCTTCTTTATCTTTAGAGTATACTTTCGTATGGAGTTTCGCGTTCGGCATGAATAAGACTAAGACTAAACGCCTAAACGAACACGCGAATGACATGAAACGGGCAGGCAAAAGAAGGCTAATTAACTTTTTAACCTCTGCCATGTCGGATGTCCCAAACATTTAACACACAAGGCTTGACTTAGTCCCGATCGAGTAATTAGTGCACCTTGATAGCTTGGCAAACGCATCCCTTACCGCATCAGGCAATTCGCGCAGTGCCTATCCGGGTTTAGCGTCTGCCACTTGTGTGGTGACAGTGGTGCCATACTGGTGGGGAAGATTGGGTGGGATGGAGCTAAACTTGACCTTAGTCCTATCCTGGGAATAGCCTATATAGGCATATTTTTGCAAGGATGGAAGTATACTCCCGTCACTCCATCCCATATGGAAATTAAAAGTAATGAACTAAGGCTTAGTGTACCGAGGAGATATCGAGGAGGATGTTGGAGAATAATGGAGCGAAATGTGGAGGTTCACATTCTACCAAGGTTGAATTACAAGTGCTCCAGGCGAGTCGAGGCGAGCACGTTTTTTTTTTGTCTCTTAAAAATCGCGGAGAGGTTTCCGAAAGTGAATGACATCGTGATATCAACTCAAACTGACTCGTCTCGTATTAGCCATCACCACATTGGACTTGTCGCAGGCTGATAGACACGGTCTACTGATCTATCATGCCAGAAAGAGAGTAAATACACCCTCGCACGTCGCAATTATCCGGTATTAACTACAGTTTTAACCGTGATAATAATATCCCTTAATACATAAATTAATGTTAATATGGATTAGGGTCCCCGACTCCCCGAAAATGTCTATTTTTGGCATATCTTAGTAATGTTACTAGCGGTATAGAGTATAATATACGGAGTTGCTCCGTACAAACTTTGCGCTAGACAAGGTCTCCGCAGACGGACTGGCGGACTGACTCCGACAGCAACCAAGAAGTAATGATGAGCAGACTAGCGACGTAGTGAGAAAATCAGGCAAGCATTGCCTCTACGTATCTATCTTTAGATTATGATAGTATGTAGTATGTTGGGAGGCAGAGTCCAGACATGCAGATTTGCAGTCGATGTCTGGCGCGTGTATCAGATACTCGATACTAGATCAGAGTGTGCATTTGGCCCCCTCGTCACTTGTGTGTGTAGATAGATGGAGAGCGTCATATCTAATCGGTTCTGGACGAAAGGGGATTGACTATGCACGGAGTCGGGCTACGGAGTACAGTACGGAGTGAATATACGGGAGTACAACTTCTCATCCAGTCGATTTAATATTCTGCGTGTATTGGCGCTGCGTGTCTCATCCTATTGGCACGTACCTACCTCCCTGCCTGCCAAGTTGACACCATGCAGAGCATCCATGTGTCTGACCATTTGATCATCTGCCATCTGCCATCTGTCGCATGCTGTCGACGCATCGAGAGACCATTTTTCTAGAATTCTCTGATCCCTGCTTGTGCATTATTCCCTCTTCTGTTCGACGTTCGCGAACCATTTTCCGTGTAACCGCCGTGTAACCGCCGTGTAACCGCGCGCCATTTTTGCCTGCCTCTAGAAGAGAAGAAAGACAAGACAATGGATGGATGCGTGGGGCGACTCGATCGATTCGATTGTTCAACCTGACCAGAACAAAAGAAGCGAAAAAAAAAATCTGTCGAGTCTGTGATACAGTGATACCATCATCTCCATTCTCCAGACTAGGCAAGTCAGGAACAGCAAATGACAAGGCTGGGTCAACAAGGTTCTTGTGCCGTTGCCGATCTGTTGGTGTTGGGGCCTTGGCGCTGCTAGTTCGTACCAAAAAGCCACAGGCTTACAGGCCACAGCGATGAATGAATTTCCTCTTTAAAATAAAAGTCGAGACACTGAAACATTCTGCACTCTATTTGCCTGCCTGCCTGCCTGCCTGTATGAGTATGATATTCTGACCTTGCATGCTTCTGTGTCACGGCATGCTCTTGTCTCCAAACGGAAATGTTCTGGAATGAATGAGCGCTCTACCGGCTTCTGATTGGCCCCCACTATTTGTCAAGAACCCTACCACACTAAGTCCTCGAGCGGAAATTGAATCAATCGGCTTTTGCTCTATCACTCACACATATAATACATACCACTATAGTTGCGATTTTTAATATTAATTTTATTCGGTCTTTGAATGGAGCGCATTTATGAGTCTGTTGGGTGTCTGGTGGGTTGTGTTGGATATACGCGTATACGACCACTTTTTTTCCTACGTGGTGCCTCTCCACCCAATCACGGAGAAAGGATTAGCCTAGCACAATACATACAAAAATACATACATAGTGATACTCTTTTCGGAAGAGTCAAGACTGGTGGGTGGGTATGTAACGGGACGTTGGAGAACGTGCTTGACGGTCGATCAGGCATGTCTCTGCTGGCATGCTGTCTCATGAAAGCATGCTGTCGGCAAGGCAGGAATGCGACTAAACACAACCGGCAATCATCCCTAGTTTACTGTTCCTGCGGCCACTGCTGCCACTGCCAGGAGATGCAATGCATCGCCCCCAAAATAATCATCCTGATTTATCGTACACACAGATAAAAAAGGGTTCAATGTCTCATCTAAAAGGAGTCAATAATCTGCAAGGGTCCGATGACCTTATCTCTGTACTCCGTACGTACTTGCCCAATGCACACCTGGGCAATACTATTATTCATGCAATGCGGCTGCCCTTGAATTCGCAGCGCATGAGTTCGTTTGTATCGAATATATTAACCTAGGTACCTATTTATGTGTCTAATCAATGCAGACACACCGTTAGAAAATGGGGTCATCGCCATCGCGAACGCGAGCGAAGGATGAACAAAACTGCGCCGGACAAACCTTCCACGCCGTTAAACCCATTTAATCCAATACGTAAACCTAACCTAATAGGCTAGCGACCACTCCCGGTGCCCTAACTGGTTGCCTAGCTAGGTAATTAATTAATGACAAGTACGGATATTGCCTAGCTAGGTAAGGTATGCTACTCAACAAAGAAAGAAATAATCTGATTATTTGATTGATTGATGGACTGACTTAATTCCTTTGGACCCCATTAACCATTTTTCAGTATATGGCTTGAATATGGAGATGGCAACAAATCAAAGCGCGACATACCCCGGTTTCAGAACAGCGGCCGACCGCGTGGGCGTGCAGGGCAGCATGCCTGTCTGGTCTTTAGACAGGGAGGGATGGAGGGAGGGAGGGCTTCGGTGGGTGTTCTAGAAAGAATGCGAGCAACGTTTCAAGGGGGCGGTATTGTGACCATACTTCTGTACGTACCTAACAGGCTAACTGCCAAGGTGTATGCACAGTAATACGGATGTGTATGCAGAATGCCAGGAACTCATTTCTATGACGATATCATTATCCGGAGATCTACTCTAGCATGGCGCAGCACGTGAGTTGTAATGTGATGAAGGATTGTAGGAAGGATGGATGGATATACGCCTAGGCACAGAGTCTTCCGTAGTCTGTTGAGATACGTACGTAGTATATATTAACTCTCGACGTCATCGACAGTTATCTGTCTTTTAGTAGATTAAAGTCACAGTCTAAGACTGCCCTACGGCAATGTGATCCGTCACGTCAAGCCGTTAGTATGAGTTAGTTAGTTAGGCTGTTAGCTATTGTATCGATTACCAGATTAGGCAGGAGACAAGTCGTCACCACCTCCAAGGAGTTAGTCGTACAATCTACAAGATTGTAGGCATTGATGATATGAGTGGCAGAACGTGCGCCGACGGAATTCTTTAAAGTTGTCTTGGGGCTTGTGATTGGGTGGGTGGGTTTGTTACGGTATGTAATGTAATTGGTTTCGGCCCCCAATTGATTTGGCAGCAGGGAGTATGGCTGGCCTTACACTGCTTAGTCTTCTTACAGAGGATGAAATTATTGGCTCGGGAAGCCGAGCCAGTCAGCGACTGAGGATGGTATTTGATAATGGGATCCCTGTCGCTGTCATTTGTCATGTCATTCATTTAACATGTGAATTAAATACGCGTGTACAAATTAATTCTTCAGTAGATTCGATTCAGTAGTGAAGAGGCGAGGCGAGCGACGTTACACCTCCGTGCAACTTGATAGATTGATAAGGTGGAGTGAACGACAGGAATTCGGCTCGTATTCAACTGTCTCGGGAGGCCTGATTCCAGAAACGGAAGAGGATGCGAGTATGTAGTGTCGATCATCCATCGGATGCTTGGATGGGTAGGGTAGATTAGATCATGTGTTCGCAGTCTAGATTGATCGTAGACTGGTATGTGCGACAGTACTACAGTACGTACTACATACTGTACTAAGAGTAAGTAGGGTAGAGACATACCGCACATTGAGTATACAGCAGGCACGCCTTTGCAGGGCAAAGGTCGGTCTGTCTGTGGAGTGGCACGGAAGTTGGCACAGAAGCAAATGCAGAGTTCTAGAGCTTCCATGCTCTTGCCGCAAGGGGAAGGAATCCGTGATGTTCGAATGCGAGGGTGTGTAGACAGACGCACATGCAGGCCGGAATGCTACATCCTCCACATCTTGCACTTGCAAAAGGGTGCAAGGGAAGGAAGAGAGAGAGAGAGAGAGCGGTGAAAATCGCTTCGGCTGAGCCTCGCATTATGTCATGGCGTGCATTAGCGCGCCCTGAACAAACGAACAGGCCAATCGCAGCCGACGATTTTACCCTGTCTGCGCTGCCATTGGCGCAACGCCCTGTGGCTAGTGCAACCAGACTCGGATTTTGTGGCGCTAGGCTGGGATAGCGTGTTTTTCTCACCGACTGCTTTTTCTCCCTCTCTATGTCGAAGTTTTCCTAATCGGCGACCGCGACTGCACAACACACGGTGTTTAATTTTTTAGATTTTTTACACTTTGTGGCATCTATAGTTTCTGATAGTCTATAGTATGCACAGTATAGTATCTGAGCGTCCCCATTCGGTAATCTCCGTGGCCGCAAATGCTCTGCAAAGTCAGACAAACTCAACTACGCAATTAGATGCCAGGAGACCAAGGCCTCAGCCTTGTGAGTGCCAAGACGCGCGTCCCACACGGCACATGACTGTCCACCCCTCCACTGTCTGTCAGTGTCGGCGTGGCCGTTAGTTGTCTACTCATACTGTACTGTATTGTGTATTGTGTATTCGGTGTCTGCAATTGTATAGACTATAGAGTATGTGGAATCAAAGCAATAATAACAGCACAATATGATAATACATGCAACGGACGAACAGACTCCCGACTCGACTCCTGACGGGCGATAGTGAGCCCGAACCCGTTCGTCTAGGCTAGGCTAGTCCGCAAGCTAGCCCGCGATTCGAGGATCCCCGGCTTCCCATTGGCCCATTCGCAGTTTTCCGTCTTTGACAAGTTTACTTTGCCCTTCAGGGAGCGTGCAATAAATTACACGCCGGCTCGTCTGCGCGGAGGCTCTCCAGCCAGCTGATTGGCTGCAAGGAGAGGCTCTGCTGGTTTGACGGTGGCTTGGCTTGACTTGAATCTTGAGTCAAGCGGAACCACGTTGACGGGTTTACTTGTCAGTCATTCCGCTGGCCGACGAAACCGGTAGTTTATTCGTCTTGTTTTGCGCGAGGAATAGGCAACTGGTCGATCATATTCTCTTCTTTGTTTTCTTGCGAGAGTCTGGTTCGAGTGGACCGCGTTGGCGGCCACGATTCGTCAAGTCGTTTAGTCGGGTCGGGACAATCATCATTGTGTGGTACTCTAATTGTAACGTGAAGTTATTTCTTGAATGTCTGGCACTGGCATGGCATGGCATGGCAGGCATGGCATACGACATGGCAGACCGTCTCGACGTGGGCCGCTGATTGGCTCGTGGCCAATGGCCCTGCGTGAAAGGGCGCCGCACGGCGGCATTGGGCGGTCTACCTTTGCTCTCTCTACAGAGTCTACAGAGTCTACTACACATGCACGTTACGAAGTTACATTAATTATCTGCTATTTACTTCGATTAGTTCGATGCATGCATACTCTGTATGGCATAGAGTATGCTAAATACAGCGCAAATCCAGAAATAGCGCTTAGCATGTTAGAATACTTGCCCTGCCACACTCTACAAGCCGGTTCGTTCTAAGCCCCCTTCCGCTGCATGCTAGCAGGCTAAAAGTAGCACTGGCAGGCTGTGTATGGTACGGGAATGTAATCGCTAATCGGCTTAGGGCTTACGGTAACATACGCGAACTGCGTAAGAAACCAAGTGCTTAGCACCCCCATGCCAAGCCACCGCCAGTCCTGTTAGAGGCAAAGTGGTGTGCGAGAAACAGTGTGAGTGGGCCCTCTCACCCGGGCCCTTCCACTCCCCTTGGCCCACCGACCCACAGAACCCACAGCGCTAAAAGGACCCCGGTTGATCCACTTTTAGTTACAAGTCGGACTATGCGTTGTTTATTTTTTCGTAACTTGTAAGTTCGCTGTGTATTATAGGCCCAGCAGTCTGGGAACTTTAGTCTTGGGCTTAGTCCGTAGGGCAATCAAATCACCGGCCAGTAATCGCCATTTAAATTATCCTCCTCCGCCGTCTCTGTCTTCTGTCTTCTGTCACCTTGTCATTTCTCTCCCACTTCACCTTTACACTTTTGTACGCTTGACTATTTATACAAGAACCTTGTCTTGCCTTGCTGTCTTGCTTGCTCTCTTGTATTATTATCAGTCTGCGTGCAACCTGTCTGTTTACTCTCCCCGCTATTCCGGAAGCAAACCAAATCAATCGCGACAATCTACTGTATGGGTTGTTCATAATCGCAGCCTGATCTCTCTCGCGGCGTCTCGCCATAGCCTTCCGGTGGTATGTCTGCTATTTACTTCTTTTTCTTGAGCATGACTGATTGTTTATTAGACACCTAACCGTCAAAACCACCGCTACCTACCACCGCCAACATGCTTGCGCTGGATTCCTACCGCCAACAACAGTTCCCCTATGTATCGCAGGAACAAGTCGACGTGATGGATTCATACGGCTACCCCGACATGCAGCAGATGCATGCGCCAGAGCATGTGCACTCGTTCTACGATCCCGCCATGTGGACAGAGCAGTCTGCTGAGATGCAAAAGCTGCAGCAACACCAACACCACCAACAACAGCAACCACACATGCTCTTCTCTACAGTGCCCAACTCTCCCCCCTCCATGGCTGCGTCTCACTACTCCGCTGCCTCTGGCGCGTCGATTGCCAGCGCTTCTTCTTCAGCCATGGGCTCGCCCTACTCCGGCGCAGCGCACAACTTTCAAGAGTCCTGGATTGACACAGCCAACGGGCTGATGGGCATGCCCGGCGCAATGATGCCAGAACTCGAATTCAACCCCATGGCCAACATGGACTCTGACTCGGCTTTTGCCGCCAAGTTTCCCACAGTTGGTAAGTCACCTCTCTTGTGCCTACCGATGAGCGAGGCTAACGGAGTAGATCCCTCTGCAATCCACCACCCCCTCTACACTGAAGACCCCCAACTCTTACACTCATCTGGCTTTGTCTCGCCTGCTCCAGTCGGCTCTCCTCTTCCGAGCCAGCAGAACCTGCAAATGCCACAGCACACATCATCCCCATACTTGGGCGCCGCCCTGAACCATCAAGTCCGCAGCACCAGCGTCGCAGCCAGCCTGCACGAGCGACCATCATCCATGATCTCCTCTCACTCGCCACGATCACACCCCAGCCCCGCCGCCAGCAACACCGATCTCGAGGACGAAGGCCGCGAGAAGCGCCGATGCCCCTGGCCCGAGTGCGGCCGGTCCTTCAAGGACCTCAAAGCGCACATGCTCACCCACCAGAGCGAGCGACCCGAGAAATGCCCCATCGTCAACTGCGAATACCACCTGAAAGGATTCGCGCGCAAATACGACAAGAACCGACACACCCTAACCCACTACAAGGGAACCATGGTGTGCGGATTCTGCCCCGGATCCGGCTCTGCAGCAGAAAAGAGCTTTAACCGCGCCGACGTCTTCAAGCGTCATCTCATGTCCGTCCACGGCGTGGAACAGACAGCCCCCAACTGCCGCAAGCGAAGCCCAACCTCCTCATCATCCTCGTCCTCTCCAGAACAAAAGAAGAACCTGTCTAGCTACAGCGAAGACGCCACTGGCAAGTGCTCGACATGTTCCGGCACATTCGCCAACGCGCAGGACTTTTACGAGCACTTGGACGACTGTGTGCTGCGTGTTGTGCAGCAGGAAGAACCCAGCGAGGCCATCAACCAGAAGCGCCTCGCCGAAGTCGCGGGCGACGAGGACGTGAAGCTGACCATGGAGAAGCACAAGCTGCAGGATACAGCTGATGCTGCTGCCGAGCAATATGACGAGTATAATGACGAAAATGATGATGATGTTGATGACGATGATGACGAATCTAATAATACCTCCTCTTCCAACACAAAATCCGGCAAGGGCAAGAAGCGACCGATCCTCGGATCCAACAACGCCGTCACCAAAAAGCCCATCACACGCCGCCGCGGCAACAGGAACAGCTACCCGCAATCCTGGGGCACGCCCGTGGCCAAAATGAAGACCAAGAAGCGTGTACTGTGTGCATACGACGGGCCTCGCCGCCTCTGGAAGGACGAGATGATGCTCGACAACGAATTCGAAGTCCGCATCCGTCTCCCCGGCGGTGCCGGCGACGGCACAAACCGGAATGCCTATGTGACCGATCTCGACATGATGAGTCTGAAGCGCGTTGACGGCGTGTTCAATGCCACCGAGGAAGAGCGGGGGCCCTGGGCCATGAACGAGAACAATCGTCTCATGGGCCAGCCGGCCATGCTCCTGCCAGAAGTCACGCAGGTCGATGACCAGTTCCAGACTGGCATTGACTTGGACGAGTTGATGGCGTACAAGGAGAATCATCGGCCGGATGGGATGTGTGTTTAACTCAGATCTTATCTCTACTCCACTAAACATGTAACTTATTTTCTCTACTATTTGTTTCTGATTTTCTGGGCATGACATGAGCATGGAGCGTTTGCGTTTTTGAGCGAAATATTATTAGTCCTTGTCGGCTATATAACTATGGGATATTTAAGATGGGATATTGGGATTTGTTTTACACTGCTGCTTGCTGAAAGAAAAAAACCTCGAAGACTTTTTATTATTGTGCTAATACTTGTCTCTATCGTCTCTCTATGGGTGGTTGTCTGCGCTGGAAGTAGGACACCGAAATATTATTTAGTTACTATTACTATTACTACTATTATTATTGATCTACGCTACAATCAACTTTATTCTTTATTCTTTATTTTGATTTTCTTTGTATGGTAGATCCCGGTAACTCTGAGCGGCGACGATCCATGGATGGCGAGTAGCTTATTTGCACTTCATCTTTTTTTCTTCCGGGCTTCTATGTAAGGGATACCCCGCCTGTCTCCGCAGAACGTCATCAAAACAACCACGATGCATCATCCAACAATTAATTAATTCTTTATTTCAGACAACATGCTCAGCCTAACAGAATCCCTCCCCTCGCTCGTCGCGCGCCGCTTCGCCGCGGCCAAGGAGTCGGGCGACGTCATCTTTTCGGCGACACACCTGGCCGTGCTGGGCAGCAAGAAGAGCGGGATAGATGTATTCCCCCTGCCACCATTCCACCATTCATGGAAATCAAAAACAAAGACTGATATATACACAGTATCAACTCCGCTACTGTCCAGCCCTCGCCAAAAAACCAACAGCCGACAAAAAGCCAACAGAAAAGAAACAAAAGAAAAAAGACCCCTTTGAGAACCCAGATGCCGCGCTGCTCATCACCAACATACCCAACAACAATGATAACAACGCGCATACGCATTATTTAGTGCTCAACAAATTCCCGGTTATCCCGAATCACTTTATCCTCGCGACAAAGGCATTCAAGCCGCAGACCGATCTGTTGGAGAGGAATGATTTGGAGGCGGCGGTTGCATGCTTGAAAGCGTGGTCTGCTCCGAATCACCAACACGACGAAAAGGAAGAAGGAGGGAGGAGGAGGTTATTTGCGTTTTTCAATTCGGGCGATGAGAGTGGCGCATCGCAGCCGCATCGGCATTTGCAGTTTGTGCCTGTGGAGGATATGCGTGATTCTTCGGCTGCTGGGAGTAGTGAAGGCTGGACGCCGATGATTGATCACCTCTCGTCGTCGTCTTCAGCAGCAGTAAAGGAAGACAGGGCTGGGATTAGGCATATACCGTCACTGCCGTTTCAGCATTTCGCTCTCCCTCTTCTGCCGGCCGAACGAGAAAAGGAGGTGGATATCCATGCAACATACCTCACGCTCTACCGCGCGACGCTGAGCGCCATCGGAATAACAGATCCCACCGAACTGAGCCGCTTCTCAGGCCCGGCAGCGATTAGTTACAATCTCGCCATGACGGAGGAAGTGATGCTACTCTGTCCGCGGCGGCAGGAGAATGGCATTCTCCCGTTTGCAGATAGTAACGGTCTGGCAGACGTCTCGCTCAACGGTACAATACTCGCTGGGACGCTGATGGTCAAGTCGGAGGAGCAGTGGGATAGACTAAAAGGGGATGTAGAGCTGATAGATGGTTTGTTGGCTGATGTTGGCTTTCCATATAATCCGATCCATAGTCAGATTTGATTCATTCATTAATAATGTTGTCTTGCGACGAGTTCTGGTCTAAGCTAATGTACATGTATGCAAACGCCTATCCAAGCGCCTAACCAGCCCACAGTAAACAGATGGTACAAAGAGGTTATCATGATAGGCATGGAGTGAAATAACGTGAATAGAAAAAGTGAAGAAAAAGAGACCAAGTCGTTAATAGAAAAGTGAAGGCAGAGAAACAGAGTCGTTAATTAAAAAGTGAAGACAAAGAATAAGGGTGCCATCCCAGCAATATCATTCCTAGCCCTGATTCACGATCTGATTGCGATCCATGCTCACATCTGCACCTCCTGCCTCATGCGTGCAAGCACAAGAGGTGGAGGTGAGGTTACGAGCCCAGCATTGGCAAGCTCAAGCCACTTCTTCTTGCAGGTGGCATTGCCAAAACGATAGGATCCTCCATTCTCAACAATGAAGGTTGCAACTTTCTTCCAGGGCACTTTCATTTCTTGGTATGTCTCAGTTGCCATGAGCGTATCGCCAGTAGGAGTAGTGGTAGTAGGAATTGACGAGAGAGGTTGGCGAGGGCGCGTTTTCGTAGTGATTTCAGCATAGACTTCCACCCCACGACGCAGCAAAATTATCTATAAAAATAAGAGTTAGCGATTGTTATTTTCACTCCAAATAATAATAGCATGGGGAGGGACTCACATCCTCATTCTTCCAAACAGGCTTACGCACGCGCTCCTGCTTCGCCTTTGTGATTGTGCGATAGCGCCCACGCAATGTCGACTCGGCTTCTTTGAAGTTGCCCTTTTGTTTGATTTCGCGATATGATAGCCCGGCGGCCTTCGCACGCAAAAGATAGGCATCCTTTGCTTCTGCATCTGATGGCGAGGGGGGCTCCAGAAGCAGATTGCTCTGAATTCTGGTGGGCGATTCGGTAATGGCGTCCTCGTCAAAACCAGAACATGGAGATGAGAAAAATTCGGAATCGTAGCTCGGGGCGGGCGCCAGACAGTCATCCTCGTCAGTGATGTAGGTGCTTGGGCTGGTGCCCGACATGGTCATTGCCATGTCAGAGGAGATGCTGCTCACTGATTGACCGGCTTGGGCGGCGCTGGGGTGGTGATGAGTGTGTTGTGGCGAGAAAGCTGTTGGCATAGGCTTGGCTGCAGGATATGGCATGGGTGCTCCCCCCTGAAGCACATTTGGAGTGACCGTTGCAGAGACTGGGACAGTGGTGGAGGGTCCTGAGAACATGCCAGACATGCCAGAAGAAGGCATTCCATGGGTGTATGCTGGGAAAACACCAAAACCAGGAGCAGTAGACATGTATGCAGGAGTCTGATGGTAGAAAGGAGCAGGAGGAGAGGAAGCTTGCTGGTGCAGTGGCAGGTATGCAGTCTCAGCATAGCTGCTGGCAGCGGCAGCCGTGCCAGAAGGCCAGGACGAGGATGATGCTGATCCTGATGGACCAAACAGGCTTCCAACGAACGGAGATCTTAGCATTCTGGGAGGCTGAGTGGCAAATCCTTGCTGAACTTGCATAGGAGAAGCTGATACATGGCTCTGGTAGCTTTGTTGAGGACGCCAGTCGAAAGAAGGAACATAAGAAGAGGTTTCAGGAGAGTAGGGGATAGAAGGGCTGAGGTTTAACGAAGACATGGTAGACAGCAGATCCTGACGAGCCTGAATATTATCCCAGTCGAGACATTCAGCGTAGGCATTGAGTCTCTGCGCCATGATGATAATATCAGGTGCGGACCAGATGAAGAAGATGAGATGCGGATGCAAGTTGATCTGATACAGGAGTGCTCGTTTGATACAGATGTGCTTGAAGATATCTTGATACAGACAGGTAGATGTCAAAGCAAACGATGAGACCAACGAAGCCAAAGGAGGAGGAAGATATCAAGTCAGGGTGGCTGGGAGGAGGAGGGGTTGTAGGAGGTTTGTTTTGGAGGAGAGACGGGGGCAACGACGTCGTCAGGGCAGGTCGACCACTGACCAATGACCGCCACAAGACTTGATTGAGCCTTGCTATTGTATATTGTACAAGTGAATATGAATATGATGATTATAATCGAAGTATGAGCATGAATAAGAGTATGAATATGAATATAATTGAACGAGGCCTGCTGCTATTCAAGTTGTCGACGAGGAACGTGCCTCATATAAACAAAATCTGCCTCCATACTCTCCTCCATACGCACGTATCTCTTCATCCCATCGTCAAGGTTCCCCACAGTCCTACATATGTATGTACGATGGCATCAAAAGCCTGACCTACATGAAGCATTAGCGTATGAAGTCTCACATTCTAGAAGATGTTTCTTTTCTTTTTCCTGCCGTTGCGTCAACGCAAATGACCCGTCTGTTCCAGTCTGGCGGCAACCCGTGAAAGAATATCTCCAACTAAAAGAAGGATATTGAATTAATTGGCCTATCGGAAGGTGGAGGGCCCATCCGATCTCTTCCCGCTGTTGTGGTCAGTTTTTCTTTTTCTCGTTTCCGTTGGATCGATTGATGCAGGTTGGGACGACTTACTTGGAGTCGTTCAACTGAAGAACTGGATGATTGGGTCAGAGAGAGTCAGCCCTGAAAAATAAGGTGTTATTTCCTTCTAGAAGGTTTCCTCATGCAGTTTGTGCATGTTCTCTGCATGTTCTTTGCAGGAGTTAGCAAGCCTTTTTTCCTTCTATTTTTCTAGAAGGTTGGAAAAAGCAACGATGAATAGGGAAAGAAACAGAAAAGAGAACGACCGTTCTTCTAGAAACATGCACCGCGCCTAATCAAGTAATGCAGGTCGACCATTAGGTCAAGGTACATCTCAGACACTCTCAATGTGGTGAATACACCAAGTCTGCCATACAGATACGTAACTTAGAGTTGGGCTTAGATCGCGCCCTTTTCGGAAATATTGTCGGGAATAGCTTAGACCGGAAACTAGTCACTCTTTGTTGTTTCTGCACCTTCTGAGAGATGCAGACAGTAGGTACATGCATGTCACCCACCATTCTACGTACTAAGTTTAACGAAGACATTCTCTGCAGGTCTAGTGTAGTCTGCTTTGGGCAGGCTTCTGGAAACATGTATGTGTTCATCCCCGTTTGTTACGAGCCAATTGCAACGAGCATGAAACAAAGGCAAAAAGTAATCATGGCTGCAGCCTGCAGGAAATACAAATGCCGCCGCAGATCGCTTATTGTTTAGATATGTCGCGGTTCGACACAGAATCCAGTGGCTGCAGGTGGATGCATCTGTAGATTGTCCATCTAGTCGACTATCTTGGCAAGTCTATGTTCTGGAGAAGGGTTGGAGCTGTTGGTCGTCCGGCCACCAGGATATTCAGGTCAATAGGATGTCCAGATCCGAGTCACCTTCCATACGTGATATTCTGCACACGAGGTCGATATTTCCTGGACGATGTTATTCCCTAGACCGATATCTAGTCAGAGTAGACAACAGCCAGCCATATACACTCACCCCGTGGGTGCATGCGCCACTGCTCAACATTCACTGGAGTACCTTCCGGAAGCAGATCCCCCCGTTCCGCGATCCATGCTGCAGATTCCACGATGGGCCGGATGCAGGCTTAGTTCATGCCACAGGGCTTCTGGAGGAGCGCTATCAGAGGTCGTATCAGCGGAATCTCCATTTCAGACCGTGCCGTGCTGCGGTTCGTGCGAGTCGGTCTGAAGAATCGGGATATTGTTTCAAGTTATTTATTTCCTGGCGTACGTATGAGATTTCTTCCTGTCTCTTGGCGCTGTCGATGGCTTCAGACGTCAGAGTCTGTTGATGCGGATATATTTTCCTCTCCTTCTGATTAGTTGGTGTTGAGATTTGGGAGAGTCTGAGTGTGATGTGCAGTGAGTGAATGACAAAGCGGTGTGCAGAGCGGTGAGAGTTCTGCCAGCTGAACAGCTCTCCAAATCATTTCCCCGCATAAACAAAGACTCTCTCTACTCTTCACCATCAAGCTTGTTGCACTCTTTCACTGCTTCAATTTTCACTCCTTGGATGCTTCTCAACTCAGAACATTGCACACGACTTAGGGCTTGCTAGGGTTTTCTTACAGTAGCCCTAACTGAGCCACACGTCAAGCCGCCGCTGGCACGACTGCCTCGTCCACACGACATCATTCCAGACCAGCCCAAATTTTGTCGCGATGAGCTCTTTTCCTTTCTACGTCCCCTCCAGGCCAACTCAGACTGTGCCTGGAGTAGACTTTGAAGATAGCGTCAAGCTTAGCTACATCAAAGTCGATGGTAAGTCTCGCCCTCCGATCGCATTTCCCGCTGACTGACACGTACATTTAGAGACGCCCAAGTTCGACCTCGAATCCTACATCGCTAACTACAAAGGTATTTCTTATTTTCTCGCTTCATCAGATAACCATCTCACACTCAACAGGTCGCACACGCTTCGAACGCTTATTCCTCATCGGCAAGTGCTCCACTGTCCTATCGGTCGACGCCCTCAAACTCGCAGTCGCCGAGTCGAAATCCGGTAAAGATGTCGAGAGATACGAGCTGGCTACCCAGGCACTGAGCGAGGTGGCCCCGAACGACCCAGACGCCGTTCTTGACAAGAGATGGCATGCCTCCACAGAGCAGACCGTGCGTGCAGAGACAGAGAAACTTGAGCACGAGTTGAAGGGATACAAAAATAATCTTATCAAGGAGAGCATACGGGTATGTCTTATTCCATAAAGACGGACGGACGAACATGGACTGACCTTTTAGATGGGTACCGACGACCTGGCTTCGCATTACCACGCTACCGGTGACCTGGCCGCCGCTTCCAAGGCTTTCGCTCGCTTGAAAGACAACTGCACCACCCCCAGCCACTTCGCAGCCATGCACCTCAAAAGCATCAACGTGGCCATCGACCGTGGCGACTGGCTCGGCGTGACACAGGGCGTGAGCCGTTACAAGGCGGGTCCGAAACCAGAGGACGAACAGACCAAAAATTCACCCAAGATATCTGCTGCCATGGGTTTGGCTTTGCTTGGTCAGACCAACTATATCGATGCTGCAACCCAGTTTCTGTCTACAGAGCCCGGTCTGGGGGACAGCTACAACGAAGTTCTCACCGCAAATGACGTGGCTGTGTATGGAGGATTGTGCGCGTTGGCATCCATGGATCGCAACGAGCTGCAGCGTCGGGTGCTGGACAACAACCAATTCCGCACTTATCTAGAGCTAGAGCCTCACATCCGCCGCGCCATATCGTTCTTCTGCAACAACAAGTTCCGATCCTGCCTGGATATTTTGCAGGAATATCGAGCCGATTACCTCCTTGACGTCCATCTTCAGCGCCACATTCCAGCATTGTACAACCAGATCCGCACCAAATCGATCCAACAATACACCGTCCCCTTCAGCCGCGTGTCCCTGGAGGCGATGGCCAAGATCTTCGCGCCGGAGATTGTTGGCGGCGTTGCGGTGCCCACCAATATCAACTCCCCGTTCGTGCAAGAGCTTATCACACTAATCGAGAACGGTGTTTTAAACGCCCGCATTGATTTGGAGAAAGGCCTGCTCGTTTCGAAACAGAGGGATCTGCGTATCGATGTGCTCAACGAGGCACTGGACAGCGTCGAGGAGTTCATCTCCGAATCGCACGTGCGCCTGATGAGAACGGAGATTATGAACGCCGGGCTGGAGGTGCGTGGATCTACTTCATCGATGACGACAGAAGAGGCTAGCTGGAGTTGATTGGGCATTATTGCTACTTACTATGGATGGATACAAGACGGCATTATGATTATGCTTATGCTACGACGACATGACTAGGTTAGATCATCAGATGAGACTAATTAATAAAACACTGGCCATCACTTAATGACGCCATACATTATATTCGTATACTCGTAGATAAATATTTTCCTTTGTAGGCCATCACCATCAAAGCTTCGTCTCGCTGCGCGCATGCAGTTTGACATCATCCCACGGCAATCCCAGGTACTCCCATATATGATGGAACCGATCACTGCCCCAAAACGCAGCTTCTTTCCCCTTTTCTCCACCCCCAGTTTCAGTATCACGCACAACCCAAAAGAACGGCGCCCCAAAGGCACCCTTGTCAAGCACCTCCTGCGTCTTTGCGGTCAACTCGTCCTTCCACTTTTTGTCGCTTTGCGCCGCGTCTAGAATTTCCTGGGCTTGGGCAGCGGTAAATCCTGCTTCGGGAGACTCGAGGCATTGACGCAGCACTTCGGGCTTGGAGAGGTCGAGATGCTGGTAGAAGAACCATTGGAAATAGAGGCCGAAAATGGCTTCGAATTTGGCGGGTGGGTAGGTGTGTTTTATGTATGTTATTGCGCGTTGGGGCTGGAAATCTCGTTAGAACTTGAGAAGAACCTGCCTGCAATACTCAGAAGGATGAAGAGACATACCAAAATGGTGAGTATAGGGAAGAAACTGGGCGGCCGAAAGGGCGCAACTCCAAAGTGGTGGATTGCGCGGCGCAGTTCGAATTTGCCAAAGGCGGCTTTTGCGGGGAGGGCCAGGGGGGGTTTGTTTCCTATCCGAATTTTTATTTCGAGTTAATTATTGCTCATGACTTCTGGAATGTTGTTCCTAGGTAGGAGATGCGAGTTTGGTGGATATATATTTACCGGAGCCTTTCATGATGCCGCCCAGGAAAATGGGATGGATCCTAGATGTTGTTCGTTAATTTCTTGTCTTTTCACATTCTTCCAATTGATAGAAATAAAATTACTCAACGCTCACGCCATGGCTGGCAAGCACATCTCGCAGTCGTTGGAGATGCACGTAAGCAAAGTAGGAGTATGGCGATACTAGTACGTGTATATGATTAGCATTCCGAATTGCGCGAGTTGCAACGAAATAAAAACTAACCAACGTCATAATAGGCATTGATTATTCCGCCCATGGTGTCGACCGTACAATAGTTGGAAATGGTTGAAGTTGTGTGACGTTGTAAAGAAGAAGTTGTCTGGAGGACCTCAGGTTATCTTATCTTTGTTCTCCGCATTTCGTTGAGCCGAGGTTCTTTTTTTTCTCCGCTTATTTCATCGAACACAAGATATTCGGGCAGGCTTTGATATTAACTAATGATAGAAGATTTATAAAAAACATGGAATGCCTCTGCATTTGCACAAAGATACAGGGAAAACCTTGCTGAGCAAGGGGAAAACCCGTATCAAGGCAACAAAATCGAACTCCTCGGTCGCTGTCTCGCTTCCTGGTGATCCTATTTGTAGCATCACTGTTAGTTCTCTGCCTCAAAAGTCTTCGATAGAAATAATTACTTACAAATCACTATGGATTAATTCATCATCAGCTCTCTGCTCTGCAGTTATATTTTTTTAATAGAAATGATCACTTACAAAGGATTGCTATTCATGAGCATTGCTATTAGCTCTCTTCCCTGATATTCCGAATAGAAACTCACAACTTGTACCTATTTATGAGTATCATCGTTAGCTCTGCCTCATAGCATCCATAGATCTTCAATAGAAATGATCGCTTACCGCTCCCTCGTCACCATCCTATTAATGATTTCACCATCAACTCTGTCTTATTGTAGAGATCATAAATTCGGACACAGGATTATTTGCAAACAAACTAGCCTATATGATAAAGGACAAGCGGTGAGCTTGAAGGTGAATGGTTCCTAAATAGGTAAGCTACCTACCTAGTAGGCAACTACCTTCAAAATCAGGCAACGGCTGAATGGCCTAGGCAACAATGAGCCTGTGAATCGTTTGAAAAACAATGGTAAGACTCTGTGATACCTTTTTAGGTACTAGGGTGTCTGCCTTAATAGGCTTCCATAGTCAATATAAATTGCCTGAGATGGATTTAATTTTACTTTTCTTCAACATTATTTCACAAACCCTCCAACAGACCCGTTTCTTCAGAGAAAAAAGTCTCAAAATGTTGCCTCTCAAGGATTGGGATTGGAAGAACTTTGCCTTCTCCTTCGACGACAGGGAGATAGTGATTGAGGAACAACTTACTGAGTGGGACGATGAGAGAATGGCCCAAAGACATGTCTTAGCCCTCGCACGGTCCGAGAGCCCTAGAGGGAATGCTGATATCATGCTGAAAATCAGATTGGAGTAGGTTTCTCTCTTGTTATTGCCTTGTGAATGTTAACTCTAATATATTCGCTCTAGTCTAGATCCAAAAGAATTCGACATTGAAGACGTTGAAAAGAACAAGGAAACTTCAAAGAGACACGCCATGTTTGAGATTGATTTGTTTGAGCGTTTGGGCAACGCGGGATATGGGCCAAAGTACGCTGACCACCGAGTGTGGGTGCAAGTACAGGACGGCCCATGTCCAGGAGGGCTCTTTTACGTTACTGTTATGCGTCCAGTTCCTGGACAGAATGTTGATGAAATTCGAGATCAGCTTTCAAAATCGCAGCTCCTGAGTATTCGGAAGCAGCTTGCATTAATACTCGAAAATATGAGAAAATTCGGAATGGTTATGGACGAGGAAGATCCAGAATTCCTTCGATACGACATGGAGAATGACAAACTGTAAGTCCTTCTTCCCATCCCTCTCTCCCTTTTCTACTTTATGTATCTAGACTAACGCACGGTGCTTTTGACAGGTACCTCTTTGACGTCACCCGTTTTGCCTTCGACGACCTCCAAGACCCAATCACGGAGCGTAGTGCATTTGTGTATGCATGGCGTCTTTGGGACGATATTGAGTCCGACGAGGAAGAGGAAGAATTGGACGAGGGGGAGGAAGAATCGGAGGGCGTGGAGGGACAAATTGAATTGCCGGTTCGCTCCAGTCGAGAGGACCGAGAGAACCCACCCGATCGTCGAATGAACGTGCAATCACAGGGGCGTTCCAAGGGGGGATTTTCCATGGGTGTTTCGCGTTTTGGTCTAGGGGGGGAGGGCCTTCCTAAATTGATAGTTGCGTAGCTAGGCAGATAGTTTATTGAGGCACCATTCGCCCTTTACTACATCGGACGCTCTGTATCCAGGTCAATTAATCAAAGGTAGTTTAGGATAATCCTACTGGGCATGGGTAGAAATTGAATGCATTAATACAGTGGGACTAGGTATGCATTTGGAACACCCCAATGTATATTTCTACAGTGGAATGACAAAAGTGTAACACGCTCGGAGTCTCTCCCCTTCGTCATAGTTGTCCATCAGCAATTATTATAACCATCTAGAGATCTTCTCACGATACTATTATATTTTCTTTATATAACTCTCAGGAGGCCTTCAAATTATTATAGTTATTATGGTTTAGATGTAATATTTAGTTCCAAAGGCCTTCTGCAAGGGTGTCAACACTTTTGTCCATGGACTGTATCACTCCAGTATACTCTATCCACAGTCCATATAAAAATCATAATAGGTATTTAGCGTCCTCCGGAGAACCAAATAAGTCATTTTCTAGCTAACTTGGCAAGGATACTACAATCCGAGCATACCGCCATCAACAACAATACTCGCTCCAGAGACAAAATCACTTGCAGGGCTAGACAAGAAAAGCAATGCGCCCCGAAGCTCACTCGGATCTCCCCACCGACCTGCTGGTGTTCTTTGCAGAATGAAATTGTTATACTCCTCATCCAAGACCAATTGCGTTGTCATTGGGGTCGTGAAATATCTGTGAAAAGGCCCAAGTCAAAACTCCGTCCAAGTACTCTGTCGATGATATAAATCATAGGGATGATACTTGGGGGAAAAAGGGAGAAAGGGTAGCTTACCCCGGGCATATACAATTAACTTGAATATTTCTCCCAGCAAGTTCATTGCTAAACGCCTTTGTGAACTGCACAACCCCAGCTTTGGCTGCTGCATATGCTGATGTGTTCCAGACAGCTTGGTATGCAGTCATTGATCCGATATTTATCAGTTTTCCGGGTCGTTGGAGTCGAAGGAGCTGCTTGGCTACTTCCTGGGCTGCGACAAAGCTGCCCTTGAGATTGACGTCTAGTACCTATATACTCTTCTCAGCTTACAGTGCTGTATAACTTGTTATGATGCTTTTCTTACATGGCTGATATCTTCATCCGTCAGCCTTTCCAGTGGTCCATGTCGATTGGTCCCAGCACAATTGAGTAAGATATCAGGGATAATGCCGGCCGACCATATTTCCGTAAAGCACCTGCGCAGCGCTAGCGAGTCTCCAATGTTGCAGTCAAAGTGATAAAATTCTCGGCCCATGGAGCGTACTTCTTGCTCCAAAGCGGCCAACTGAGGGTCACCAGGCAGCTGGATTGAGACGATGTTAGCGCCTGCTTCGGCGAGTGTGAGGCCAAGAGGTTTGCCCAGGCCGCCGGTTATGCCGGTGCAGATCGCGGTCTTGCCCTGGACAGAGAATAGATCGGCCAGGGGTGTAGTATTTTTTGCCAATACATTTGTGATGTAGGGTGTTGGACGGCGGAATTTGGATAGAGAAGAATTGTTGCGAGTTCCGTCCATTCCTCCTAATGATCGGCTGAAAAGGAGTTGTTTAATGAGCCCGGTTGAACACAGCCGGGGAATTCTTTTTATGTACATTTTTTTCTCCCTAGAAGCTCACCAAAACCTAGATAGAAGATACTTCCAGCCCAAGGATGGGGGAGAGGTGATTCTTTTCATCTCTCCAAAAGCAGAAGCCCAAGCCACATACCTATACTACATATAAAATGTGTAGCCTTCCGACGGCTGCCATTCTAACGCTGCCACCCAATTTGTGGTCATCTGATCACTACATGCACCTCCAAGTCCATTTCCATAGAATTTGATATCTCCAATTGTCTAGAACCGTGGTGCCTTACCCCATGTCTCCTCACCAGATTAGGTTTGTTCCGGCGGAATGTCAACCATTCGGAACACCAACATTTCCGCGAGGAGCGCATCCCTATTTGCTCGGAAGGCAAGTATATATTAAAGTTAATAAATCATAGCAATTACTTAATTTGCCTTTCAAGCGGAGTCAAGCTTTGGACGAGTGGATAAATACTCTAGTTGCTCGGTGGCTTATTTTAAGCTGGCGAACAAGATTAATTAGAAACTGACCATGTCACTGCCAAAGATTTATTCTCGTCCATTTTTCTTATCCTCGTGCATCCATTATTCACGACTTTCTCCAATCACAAAAATCTTCCGCCCATTAGCTACCTATTCATACAGCACAATGAGTCCTCCAACAAAGACACAGCAGTGGCAGCTCCGCGAAAAGCCCTATGGCGAACCAGTCCTAAAAGGCGACAAGCCGACTTTCACGCTGGCCACTGCCGATATCCCGCCACTCGGGGACGGACAAGTGCTGCTAAAGACACTATATCTAAGCAATGATCCAGCGCAGCGATCATGGATTTCGCCGCTTATTCAAGCAGAGCGCCTGTATCTACCGCCCGTGCAAGTGGGTGAGCCCATGAAGTCGATGGGAATCGCACGAGTTGTCGATTCGCGAAGCCCAGATATTCCAGTGGGCACGCTGGTGACAGGCAACCCTGGCTGGACCGAGTATTCGATTGACGATGCCAAAAACGTGGATCCGATAACCCCCGAGCCTGGGTTGCCGGAAACGCATTTTTTGGGCGCGCTGGGGTTGCCGGGCTTCACAGCTTATTATGCTTTGACACAAATCGTCAAGGCAACGAAGAATGATGCCATTGTTGTTAGTGGTGCCGCTGGAGCTGTGGGCACGATGGTCGTTCAGATTGCGAAAAAGATGATTGGATGTCGAAAGGTGATTGGTATTGCGGGCACAGATGCCAAATGCAGATGGGTGGAGGGGCTTGGAGCAGATGTCTGCGTGAACTACAAGTCGCCGTCGTTCAAGGAAGAGCTTACCAAGGAGACGGAGGGGTTTGTTGAGATTTACTTTGATAACGTCGGTGGAGAAATCCTTGACTTTATGTTGACCAGGCTGGCCAAGTTCGGTCGTGTCGCGGCAAGGTAAGAATGCTTGTTCATATAGTATTGTACCCGTGAAGATATGCTAATGATGAATTCTAGCGGCACCATCTCTAATTACAACAAAGACGGCAACGTCACTGGCTTGAAGAACATCTACGAAGTCATAACCATGCGTCTCCAAATCCTGGGATTCATCAACATCGACTGGGTCGACCATCTCACAGAAGTACGCGCGATTTTGGTTGATGAGTGGAAGAAAGGAAACCTGGTTATTGGCGACGAGAGCGAAATGGTCATTGACACTGACTTCGCCGATATTCCCAAGACATGGATGATGCTCTACTCTGGCGCCAATACGGGCAAGCTCGTCACGAAACTGAAGGAGTAGATACCAGATAGAGAGGTAGATAGAATAGAGTGCATACTTGCAGCAGCCACGAGCAACCCTAACCTTAACCCTAACTTGAACTTTGCGATGATGTCACAGTGCGTACGCCACCAACAAAGTCAATCTGCCGGACCAATCGGAACGGGTCAATGTTCCAGGCACCATCAGGTATGATTCAGGCAGCCACTAAGCCATGACTCGGCGATTTCTCCGAAAAAGTGACATCGTTCTATAATGTTTTTGAATCTCAAATACAAAATCTTCTACTTCTACTCACAGGCCCTTGACCTTCCCACCCATGCACCTAGGCACTTTGATACTGCCTAGGGAAAGAAAATATTCAATCCTTATGCGCATTCTCAACTTCAACAGCATTCTCAACTTCTGTTGAAGTCAAGTCGTCCTTTTTATCTCGCGCATCACCACCAACACTCCCACTCTCAGCATCCTCTCGTAGATGACCTGGACGGGTGCCCTCAATGGCGTCAACCCCTTTGACACTTTCTCGAACACCCTGCGTAAGACAACCCCATCCATGCCCCTTGCCTTCAAAGATGTGGTCAATCTGTTCTAGAGATAGACCTCTTGTTTCCGGATAGAGGAAGTACACCATTGGAATAAAAGATACGTTGAAAACGGCCCCTATTTCTATGTTAGAGTAGTAAGGAGAGAAAATGAGGGAGAGAAAACGTACAAATAACGTAATACTTCCAACCGATGGCCGCCAGGCTGGAAGGTGTGATTGTCACAACGATACCGTTGACTGTTGCATACTATTAGCTTTGTAACCATCTCTTTGTTTTTGGACACCACTCACAGAGCCAATTAGACGCCGAAGCAATTGCCATGCCCTTTGATCGCATGTTCAAAGAGTTGATTTCCGGAGCGTACATCCAAGGAACGTTCAAGTAGCTGTATCTGGATGTCAGACAAAACTCCACACAAACCATACACAACATTCAGTTTCTTACCTCATGGCAAAAGCATCATAGAACAAACAATACATGACCACAGTCATAATAGCACCTCCTTGGCCGGAAACGTTGAATCCAACTGCAATCAAAGCAGACAGGATCGCCATAGCCACCGCACCCCAGAGCATAATTGTCCGTCGATTAATCTTTTCAATGAACAAGACTGGCGCAAACGAGAAGATGAGGTATTGAGTTGCAGCTACGGCGGCAATGATGTGGCTCATGGTCGTTGCGACGGGGAGGTATTCGGTTAACACGATGGGAAGATAATAGGCGATAGAGCTGGCAAGAGTCAGTTTCTGTTTCTCTCTGCGGAAAAGGATTTTCGCGGCTTACTTGATTCCCGTCATCTGCTGCATATACAGCGCCCCAAATCCCAACAGCAAACGACGGAAGTTTTGCTGCCCTCCATTCTTGAAAAGATCGAACCAAGACGTCTGTCCTTCCTCTTCCAAGGCCGCACAAATCTCATCCCGGATTCTTATAACCTGCTCGTCATTTTCTTCACAGTCCTTTAGGCGAGCAATGATCTTGGTAGCCTCCGCCACCGACTTGTGGTTTGCCACCCACCGCGGCGATTCAACCAGGAACGGGAGAGCGACAAGCAAGTAAAGCGCAAAAAGCAGTTGTACGCAGATGGGGAAAATCCATTGGAATTCGGTATTTGCGTATGATGCGCCGAGGGTGATCCAGTTGGAGAGCACGAAGCCGGTGTTGATGTTGCCGCTTTGGATGGTGAGATAGATGCCTCGTTCGTCTGCTCCGGAGACTTCGGATTGCCACTTTGGAAGTTGAACGGAGTTAGCAAATACTTCTTTTAAATTTACTGTCTTTAGAACTTACAGTAGGCACGATTGAGGTCATGATTCCTACACCCATCCCAGTCACGACTCGGCCGACCATCAGATGCGGAATCACTCTAGCCGTTGCTTGAAGGATGGTTCCCACCATGACTATTCCACATCCAATATACTAACTGGTTTTAGCAATCAGTTCAATAATCTCAAGATGTAAACTTACAATAGACTTCCGTCTTCCCAATTGCTCTCCAACCAGGAGTATCAAAATCGAACCGACAAGACAACCAATGTCATAGAGACCGGTGATTAGTCCTTGCTGTAGTGCCGAAGGATTGTTGAACTGTTTCACAAATGAGGTGGAGTTGATAATACCACCCATAACACCTTGGTCATCTGTCCGAGAGTTAGTCAGTAGAAGTCAAAAAAGGAGGTTGTCGGAGACTAACAGCCAAACAGCAAAAAGCCCATGCTACAGGCAGTGCTGAGCAGGATGTTCAGCGTCCTTCCCCTTGGTTGATACATGGTGTTTTGACTAAAGCAGACACGCCACTTTGACAAGAAATGAATGAATGAAAGAATAAAGCGTTTCGGACTCGTAGATTATTTGACACATCCTGACTAGAAAAAAACTACGGAAGATGAGCTCCACCCTTATATACTAAACGCTTTTCCTGCCTGGAAATGACATCGTATTCTCCTTTTCCAAGGTAACAACAAGGCTAATTAGTCGAAAGCATATATTCGCGAGTTAGGGTTAGAATCGGAAGACGGGGCCCCGCGAATCCAAGCAAGCCACCCCGGCGCCCCCGGACCCATCCAATTGATGGCTTCGAGCGTGCGGGGGTGGATCCCCAGAAATATTAGTAGATGAAGCCCTAACCCTAATAATCCACAGCATTTTTACAACGTTATGAACAATGAGTTCTGATTGGCCTTTGTTGCAAGCCGGCGGAAGTAGTCCAAGGCTCGAAGCAGTCGGAATGCCGTTTGCGGAAAGGATCTGACATCATCTCGGGCGGTTCTCCGTAGACTCACTCGTACAGTGAGATGAAAATACTATTAACGGAAAGAATCGGGTTTCTCCGCACAGGAGAGTGAAACTATGGCAACTATGGTCCATCTTTGAAGACTGTGAATCCGGCGTTCTCGCCGCCATCGCCGATGTGAACCAACACTATGAGCGGGGCAATACTCCTGTGCCTGAAATTGACAATGACATCATATCCTCATACACAATGTGGCTGTATGTGGACTCAGTCTTCACCGGAGAAGAAAAGGCAGGCTTTCATTACGTGGACCCGACCAACGTTGTATTGATGTACGGATGGGACAACACCCTATTGGGCATGGCTTGTATATCTATGCCCGCTTAATCTTTTATGCGCTATGCACATCTTCCACGTGCAGTCCAGGAAATCCGGCACACATGCTAATTCGTTGACATGTAAATACATCTGAAGCCAAGCTATACACCCGTGTTATTGCCATCAGCATGTACATGGTCACTAGAATTTGAAACGCGGCCTCAGAATTGATTCTCGGCTATATTAATACCCTAACTACGTATTTATATATTTATATATATTAGTATATAGTATAATAAAAGGAATCTAGGATACTTACTATGGTTTTTATATAGACAATACTACAGTGCTCTAGCAGTATACTTCGAGGTGCCCCCAAATGCTTATGGCCTCCTACTGTAATAATGCATTCAATATTTATACCAAGTAGATCGTCCTCAACTACCTTCGAAATCAAGCAACGAAAGTCTGAATAGGTTGAGGCTGCTGGGCGTCGATGAGTCTTTGAATCATTGCCATCATCAGTATTACCTGAAAAGAATTCGAATGGGTCTATGACGGAAACTGATTTTGCAAGGCGCTATATCGCAATACATGCAGTGTGCAATGACATGTAAACTTATTAACAGCAGATAGCTTACTACATATCAGCATTGCATCTTTGTTTTCTTGATGAGGTTTTCGACACTAATTCTATACATTCTGATAGTGTCAACAATCCCTACTGCTACCCCCGTACATTTACTGAATGTGCAACGATGACGAAAATGGACCAGAAGTATACAGCTTCCTCGATCAAAGACAAGCCGAGTTTAGACATTCCTGCAAGTGCTAGATACGAGAAAGCAAGAACAACACAAGAGAAAAGCTCCGAACAAATACTTAGAACTAAATCGATGTCGAGCAAAATAGGGAAAAAAAGGGGGCAAACAAAGAGAGCAACCCTGTCTTCTTGTTCAAGCAGAACCACTCTCGGTATTGGAAATCGTTTCGTCGATGACTGTAGTAGTTTGACCATAAACAACATAAAAGTCAATAGAATTGGCAGGGGGTCCATATTCAAACCAAGTAGCGCTGATGTAATACTCTGAATAATCCCCAAACCCATCTGCAGGATTAATAACTGCTTTTAGCCATTCCTCTTTTTCCGCTGTAGTTGCAGAACCCCCAGTAGAAAGCTGGGTTCCTGTTTCGCCAATAGCAAATGGAATACCATATGCTGCAGCATATGTATCATAGAAGTCTCCATAGGCAGTTGCAAAATCAGGAATTCCTTCATCGGCATTAGGATAATAATCCATTCCAACAATATCAACATAGTCTTTGCCAGGCCACCAAGATGCGACAGGTTCCGATGTAGTGTCATCGTTGGGGGACCAGAACATGAAAATCTTGTCGTTACTAGAAATTGCATTATACATGTTCTCCCACGCAGTGAAGTATTCATCGTAGTTGACTAAAAAAAAAAGGGAGGTTAGACTAGCTCCTAACAGAATAGAAATTGGAAAACTGAAGGTGACTTACGGCCACCAGGATATATGCCAACCGAAGGTTGAGCATAGTAATTCACTTCATGAGCAAAACGGAGCCATACAGTCACTCCTTGGTTGGTAAAGGTGTCCTCGAAATAGGATGCCACTGACTCGCAAAGCCCTGTGGTGATGTCTGTCCAATCTACTTCTGGCATGAGAGATGCAATGAGGACAGCCCCAGATGAAATAATATCATCTACATTATATTGATCATTGCCATCATAAGAGCCAGTGTCAATGTTAGATGATAAAATCTGGGAGTACACGTTGTATCTGGGGATTGTCCACATTTTTAGTTTCACATATTGATGGAATTTTTTTTTAACTCAAACAGATTCTGCACGCGTGATTTCACTTACGTAGCACCCTTCTGACCAGTCGCTCCGTTCAAGTCTGCGAGCGTTACCGCTGGATCATAATTTGGTGCCCAGCCGAGGTAGATGCTATCATAACTAATCATCGAGGTGGCATCGATTCCATACTCGACAGCAAGGGTGTTTTCCAACTGCCGTCACTGGTTAGCAAGCCAAACATGTTTCAACACTTTTTGAATGGCCGTACTCTTTTGTAAGGACTAGCCAACGCTCCAGAGATGAAAGCAAAGAAGGAAACAGCTTCTGTCATGCGGAGAGTCATTCTGGTCGAGGAAAAGGAGCCTTTGCAAGACAAATTGAAGTGATATTGGGGTCTGGATTGCTTTCTTGATATTTTGGCATTTTGGTATTTCGGGCTTTTATCAGGGAGAAAGAACATTGGTATTTATACCTTTTATTCGTCTGTATAACGAGAATTCCACCATTTGCTACACTTCATGTGCGAGGTTACATTCGGGGTTGGAATCAAGAATGCCAAGTTTCAACAAAGTGAAAGAAACCAATTGTCAATTGCTACGCCCGTTGTAGAGACCTAGACAATGTCGTCCTAGGTGGTAAGTTTCATTGGCCAATTATTTCTAACCCTTTCCCATACTTCATAACTCCATTGCACCTCACGTTAAGAGGCGTCCTATTGGTCGAATTAACAACATAAAATGAATACAGAAAATCTTAACTGGCGGAAATACGAAATAGCGAACAAAAACGCCAGCTAACGCGCTGTTTCATAATTCCGTGTTGTATTTCCGCGCTAGGGCTACAACCATATGCGCCCTTACCATTACATACAGGTACCTAGGTAGGTTCAGCTGTAAATGATCAAGTAATGGTAAGGTATTTTTTTTATTTACAATAGACTAGACCGTATCAAGATACTGGTAGGACCTTCTCGCCGTGCTCTCGGCACCAGAAAAGGGTATGTATTACTTTTAGGGCTTCTCAAGCAGGAGGCGGAAATTATTGTATCCCATGTGCGCTTTTTGGAAGATATATAAGCACGCTACTACCCCCACATATTTGCTTTTAATCAGCTTTTCTCGAACAAATAATTATCTCACCATGAAGCCTACAATTGTCACCGCATTTCTCATACCAGTGTTGGTCACTGGGGCACGCTTGCCCGGTAGAGGTACGATAGTGAATGCTGTACTCCAAAGTGGTCTATAAGGCTAAATAACTTTAGATGATGGCCATGGTCTCCCGTACGGCCTAGAAACAAATCGCGTTGCTGTCGGGTGGTTGCCCTCCGATGGCAACAAAAGTGAGGGTGTGTCGTCGCCACGGTATACCATGAGAGAGATCAACGACAAGTTGGGGGGAGCCACTTCGAGCACATATGGAATGTACTCGCATATTACATCGCAGAACTATACTGGCTACGAGTTCTTCGAAGAATTCGATGATGTTGTTAATTCAGGTGCTCTTTTCGTCGCGTCTGTGATGCCTGTGCTTGAAGCTGGCTTCACGGCTATCACGTCAGATGTCGCATCTCAGATTGCAGCTGTGGTGCAAAACTTCACCGATAAAGGTGTATTTGTCTGGTTGCGGTACGGCTTTGAGATGAATTGGTACGTCAATCCGGTAAGTCGACATATCTCAAGATTCCTCTAGAGACGCTTGCTCTAATTAATTCGATGCTGAAGGCCGCCGAACCACGGTATTATGGAACACCAGCTGAGTTCGTGGCATCTTTTCAACGTGTTGCCGAGGCTGTTGCAGAAAATCCGATGGTGTCTATGTTTTGGTCACCAAACAATTTAGGTGGCGACCCTGCTTCATCTCTGGATGAGTGGTACCCTGGAGACGACGTGGTGGACCTTGTCGGCATCGACTGTTACCCGCAGTCGTTTAACCAGACATTTGAATGGTGCTACAATGATTTCTATGAACGTTTCTCTGCGGGCAAAAACAAGTCTTTTGCGATAGGTGAGACCGGCGCTTCTGGCGACCTCAAGGAGCAATGGTTCAGAGAGCTTCTTGCTCAATCTGAACAAGACTATCCCCGATACATCTCAATGGCCTGGTTTGAATACAACAAGAGCGTTGATTATCGGGTCGTCATGGGTAACGACACAATTTTAGAGGAGACAAAGAAAATCCTGGGCTTGTCTTGAGAAACAATTGGCGTTTTCTCCTGTAAAACGCAGGGAAGATAAAAGTGTTAACAATCCTCCCCTAAATATCATGCAGCAGTCGTTATGAACAGTAAGGCCCTTTATTATATATTTACATTGTCAGTCTCATATAAAATAACAATGGGTCCTTGAATTATCCTGCTTATTCCGGTCTGGACGTTGTATTTGGCTCCAGGGGCCGCATGAAGGGGTCTGAATAGATTGACTTGGCGTATGTACTTAGGTTCCCTAAATTTATGGTCCGGATAATCGTTGTTGAGGCATTAGAACTCATAACCAAGGCAATGTCCAACTCGCACTTTCAAAGGTATCCATGCCAAAGAAAAGTGACTGGTCCAACTCAGTATCTCCAAGTTGAGTGTCGAAGAAGTTCCAGAAAGAGCTATCAAAGGAAAATAAGTCAGAATTTTCATCAGCCGGGCTACCTTTTGTGCCTTGTGCTTCATAAATAAAGCAGATAAGCTCTCGACTCTGTGCTGCTCCGGGAGCCCACGCTGTCATTTCCTGCAGCATATCTACTGTCTGCTGAATGCTGGCATCCCATCCCTGTCGTTCACAACTGTCGGGTTCGGAAATTACACTCAGCAAGATAACAAGACAAGCTTGAAAGAGATACCAGGAACTATGCCAGGCTGATATTTGATTCGGAAACCACTCCAGGGCAATCGACTCTATCATTTCCTTGGCAATAGAACGGCAGGTATTTACTAGAGATGTCTCATAGTTATCCGCATCCTGTTGTTGAGAAGATACCTGAAGCGCCTTAATCAACAGATAAGGCCGGTACATGGTGAGGCGTAGTGTCAGAAATCGCAGTCGGAGCACAAACCGAGCAGCGCGGAACGTAAGGGGACAGTCTTCAATTTTGATAAAGAAAGCCGGCAAAGACGAATGCCACCTCAAAAGCTTCGCGTCAAACGTCTCAATCTCAACAGGGGTAATTAGTGGGGGTTGGACAAGTCGATCTTGAATCCGATTAGCAATTTTGCAGAACGATTCGCCGGCGTGAAGGGAGGAATTCATCATCAAGTCATGTGGCTCCGGTTCCTGAAGCAGAACTTATGATCAGCTTGGTCAATATATAATTGGCAGCTCAGGCGGGAATATACCAAGAAGTTGTTCGGTGGCAAGAACACCGCTGTGGTGACCGACTCACACCAAAAACTTGGTCGACCAAGGGTTGCAGACCCCCAAGTATCCAGGCAAAAGAGTGACGACCAAGTCCTTGCACGCGTGTGAATCATGTTGATTTCTTCATGAGTACGATGGGCAATATCCTCCGATTGGATGGGTGTGCGGTGAAGCCCAATTGCAACAGCAATTCTTACCGTGGCACCAAGTATTGCGTTCGCCATGTTCGGTTTATGTATATAATGTAGGTAATAGCCGCCTAGGATGGCTAGAGCCTGTACTGTGAGTATATGCCCCGTGCCTAAGCAGCGAAAATTCAAATGTTCTGCTGCTCGTTTGTAGTATATGATATGTCCGTCTTGATCCGCCATGGATGAGGCAACGTAACCCATCGCAAGGACCATGTTGACCAAAGCGAGCCAGGGGCCTTGGTTGTTTTCTGTTGCTCCATGCTGGGCATAACGTCTGCGAAATCCAGGCTCGTCGACCATGGGAGTAATGCCATGTATATGTGAGAAATAGGCGTCAATCAAGTGGAGCTCATCGGCACCGGTATCCATGTTCACCGAAATGGGAGAGTCTGAAGGTTGACGAAGCACCTCTGGTCGCAGAGACCGTTTGAAGATTGAACTTCGAATTTGCGGGGAAACATGTGTCATTACTCGCAAAATAGCAGGGATTGAAGATATCCCCAAATATGAGGATTTTGAGTCGTCGATGAGAAGAGTAAGCCCGTTCACATCGTCAGCCACCCGTCGCGTGGGAACTTCTTCGTCAGACACCTCATCCCATGTAAAGTCGCGTTCCGGGGGTGGCTCTAAGCAATACATTGATGACTGAGGCGAGTCATCTGACGCAGATGTTCCTTTTACTCGCGGCATTTGGATTAGGTCGAGGAGCCGATCTCGTGTCAAGCCTTGCAGTTCCTGAATTGGAGTGGATGGAAAGAGCGTGGTGATGACATTGTGTAAAATATCGTGAGAAATCGACAGCTCTCTGAATGCGCTATTGGGGTGTCAATGCGACAATAAAAAAAAATATATGACTAGGTATGCAAGTAAGCCCACCTAAGAGATGGCGTACACCGGGTCCGGCGAAGAGGATAGTGGCACAAGTGAGGCACCTCGTACCATGAACACTGGCGACAGGGAGCCGCGTTACCATCACAACGAATCCGCCGGCGACGACATTCAGCACAAGAACGGGTTTGAGTACGACGGCTTGATTCGTTACTGGGCGAGCGCTGCCTGGAAGTATGCATGGCGAAGAATTGGTTGCGGCGAAGGTGGAAAATAATCTGGCTACACAAAAAAAAACCCCCACGGGGAAAAAGGGATTACAGACAGTCTAATCCCAGTCTGAATTAGTCGCGTCTACCCCGCACAAATATCTTTTTTATTGACTATTTTGCTTACTTTTTGGGAATAGAGATGTACAGTATTCTCGTAAGGGGTAGTTGTGTGACGGACATCTACAATTCTACATATGGTGAGGCAAGTCTATCGCAATTATTACAGATAAAAACATTTTGTTTTAGCTCCCCTTTTCAAAACTTTAGAAGGCCTTTAGGCTATTTTACTTAATTTTGTACTTGGTGTTATATATATATAGGTATATTTTCAATCCCTCCTGTGAGGGCATTGACAAACTTGCACAAAACGGCATGATCAGATATCAAAAGACCAATTATGGTAAACTCTTCTGCCCAATCTCAAACTATCATTAGCCTAAGGGATGAGTTTGAGAGTACTAGCCTTTCGTGGATTACGCGCTTCAAAAACTTCATCAAGTTCCTCCAGAGTGCGACCTGCAAAGGGGAATTAGCATGTTTCGCAAATGCTTTGATAGTCTCTCACCTTTGGTTTCGACAAAGAAGAAATATATAAACGCAGCTTCAAACATGTCCCAAAATACGAAGAATACGTAGCTGAAGAGATCTCGTTAGTCATATCTTGGTCTGGTTCATAAAATGGGATGTACTCACAACCAGTATTTGATGTTAGTCAATGCCACTGGAGCAGCATAGGTATTGACGAAACTAGAGCAACCTGAGAGGGTTAATAGACGAAGCAGGACATCAGAGGGGCATTATTCTCACCAGCCGTGATCTGGTACAACATCATACCATTGGCTCTCATACTATCTATAATCGCTAGTCAGTTCGTGCCACTTTTTTTTTTGGCTATTTACCAACTTACTCGAAAGTACTTCGGCTGGGTATATCGGTTGCATCGGGGTGTACGAAAAGGCAAAGACGACTCCGAATACATAGATGAAAATAATCGAAGCGTAGCTCGAAGGGATGCTCCCCGTGTGGACATAATCCGCAGCAGTGCCAGCCCTGTGACGGCATTTATTGGCACTGAAAAAATAATACAAGTAATCATAGAGACTTACACGATAGCCAAACTTATTGCCATGCCTAGGCAGGAGCCCAGGAGCATCTTACGTCGGCCCCAGACGTCATGAAATTGCGCTATCAAGACAGTTAGATTGCATATTTTGAGTTGAGATGATGAAGACAAACCTCCAATTGATGCTGCAATCCATCCGGTAACCGCGTAAAGCGCATTTATTAGCAGGACAGTGTTCGTATTGGTAATTCCGACGTTTTTGACCAATAGTGGTAAGTAGTATGAGGCAATGTTATTCCCGGAAAACTGCCCGAACCATGCCATGGCGAGGCAAATCATCAATCGGTAACGGGATGATCGTTTGCTGACAAGAGACCGGAGATCGAAATAATCTTGCGCTGATTTTATACCCCCCTCCCTCAACGACTCTCGGATTTCGTTGAGTTCAATGCCGACGATTGGGTGTTCCTCGTCTCCGTTTGCATGGTACTTGACAATAAACTCTCTTGCCTCCCCTTCGCGGCCCTTGGCTACTAGCCAACGTGGACTCTCTGGAATAAAATAGCCCCCAAGAACGACAATCCCGGGACACAACATCTGAAGCCACAGAGGCAGTCGCCACTTGAGGTTGCCAGTGGCATGAATGTTGCATCCGTACATTGCTATGCATTGAATGTTTGTCAGCATAAAATCTCAAATCAACTGACATATTATGACAGACCAAAGGTTGCGATGATAGACCTATCCCACCATTGTTAGTTTTGATATCAAATTGAAGTTGCCACGCCACACATACCCCATATAGTACAACGTGTTGTAAGTGCCAGCGACTCTTCCTCTATGCAGTGGCGGCGCAATTTCAACAAGAAGCAGAGGTGCGGTAACACATGCAATTGTTGCAAAATAGCTCATTAGGAATCGAGCAGCGATAAACGAGGGTAATGTAGGCGCAAGTGCAGTGAATATGGACGAAGCACAGACACCTAAACAGCCCAATATAATGCAAATCTTTCGCCCCCGCCAGTCACAGATCCATACGAACAGCGCTCCCACCATCTGACCGATTTGAAAAATCGAAAACACCAGGCCGGTGGAAGAGCTCGCTTCCTTTTGATGATAGTAATCTAGATACTCTGGAATCGTGTTGATCGAGCTCTATTCTCTTTGGTTATCCTATGTCGGTTCTGTAGGAAAGGATTAAATTGCTAGGTATAGCCTACCATCAACGACCCATCGTATCCTGTAAGGAAGCATCAGTAATCAACGCTCATTATTAGTCCAGATAGACTTACCGCTCATAGTAGAGCACAAGTACACGATGCCACAGAGAGCATAGAGTTGAAGATGGCCACTGCCAAAAGGATTCGGAGCAGCTCCAGATCCCCCCAAGGTGACAGCAATGACTGTCAGATTTTGTCCATCTGGAGTGTTTGCATGTGTCTCCGTATCTACATCATGTATCTTGACTTGGTTTGGCTTCTCGTCCATCATGGACATTGTAATGCAAAGGGAGAGTGGAAGAATGTAAAAGGGGATAGATCGTTATGATCTGCGAGTGAAAGAACTTGCATATTGCAATTCTTGATTGACGGCCGACCATGGCTTTATAGCTGTGAAGCCTCTGCTTGAATCCGGACTGACGCCACATGGTTACCGCACGCAAGAATTGTAGTTTCTAGTCTTGTGCCTAACTTGAGAGTTCAGGATATCGGAAGACTTGGCCTGGGCTTGATGGCATGCAAGATACCAGCCAGATTTCCCCGCATTAAACCCGAAATTCTGAACCAATACGGGAATGGTATGTATTTAGTGTCACAGTCACAGGAGTTCATTCACCGAACTACCAGTAATAGTACAGAATGGAGGGCTAACGAGAACTAGCGCGGAAACTTCATACGGAATTATGAAACAGCGTGTTAGCGTCTCTTTGGTCAGTATGTACTTTGCCGGTGTCCATTTTTGTGTGTTAAACAAGCATAATATTAGGCGCATATGAGAGGCTACCGCGGAGATTTCATCCGGAATTTTGGAATTCCGTGTTAGGCATGCTCTTTAATCGGAATTTTTGATTAATTTGCTTTTATGCAGCAAAAAAGGACATCGGCGGAGGAACCCGGTCATTTGTCCTACGTTATGGCTACCCATATAAGATGGCATGTAGCACGATCATTGGAGACATTTGTTCGTAAACTTTTCGGACGCAGAAAATGCCTACCATCATTGAGACAACGACAACCCTCGATTCGGGGTGGAAATTCAAGCGCACCGATGAGGGAGAAGACACTTGGGCGCCTGTGGCTTCGGTGCCATCGGTTGTTCATCTTGACCTAATAGCCAATGGACTGTGAGCAGCGTCGAACCCCCTTTTGCTGAATCAACTTTCTGATCGTCTTTCTGCACAATAGTATCGAAGACCCGTTTATTGATCGGAACGAGATCAATGTAGAATGGGTTGGCGAGCATTCATGGACATATACCACCACTTTCATTACTCCAGCCGTCTCAGATAGATCCAAGATCTATCTTCTTTTTGAAGGCCTAGACACCTTTGCGGTGGTAAAACTGAATGAGAAGGTGATTCTAGAAAGCGACAACATGTTTCTTAGCCACCGTGTCGACATAACTAGTGGCGTCGAGAGTTTCAGTCACAACTTCCTTAGCATTGATTTCGATAGCGCCTTGCTGCGGGGTCGACAGATTGAAAAAGCGCACCCGGAGCACCGATTCATTGCTCACAATGGAGAGCCAGGCAGGGTTGGCGTGAGGAAGGCTCAGTACCACTGGGTAAGTAGTATCCCACTCTTCCAACAGCGTGATACCAACAACTAAGCGGTGCAGGGTTGGGATTGGGGTCCTGTCTTGATGACTTGTGGACCGTGGAGACCTATTCGTCTTCAGGTTTGCGAAGGTTATATCAAGGACACTAGAATTAGTTATGAGCTTGAAAAAGACCTCACTACTGTTAAAGGAGATGTGCAAGTGGATTTTGACGGGAAAGTTGATGAAGTGCGGGTTGTGATTGCAATTGATGGAAAGGACGTGTTCCGTCAGTCAGTGATCCCACAGTCCTCGAGTCAGTCGAAAATCGAGTTTCACCTTGGTACGTGCCTTTCTAAGTGCCAAATACAAGTTTTCTAACTCATACCATTCTAGATCAACCGCAACTCTGGTGCCCTCACGGTTATGGCAAGCAACATCTTTACGATGTCTCAATTGCGCTTCTCTACAAAGGTACAGAAATTCATCATCAACAACGCAAGACGGGTTTTCGACGCATCGAGCTGGTCAGAAACGAGGACCAGTATGGTCGATCTTTCTATTTCAAAGTAAACAATCTCGATGTTTTCTGCGGCGGTAGCTGCTGGATACCAGCCGATAATTTTCTCCCGCGAATCACACCGGAAAAATATCGACAATGGCTTCAGACTATGATTGAGGGCAATCAGATCATGACAAGGTACTCTACTTTTGTGCCATTGGCGAGTGAAATGGACTAACATATGGGTAAACAGAGTCTGGGGTGGAGGAATATATGAAAATGACGCCTTCTATTCCATCTGTGATGAATTGGGCCTCCTGGTGTGGCAGGACTTTATGTTTGCGTGAGATATTCATATCTCACTCCCCAAATTTCATAAAATTCTAACAATGAGGCTTTACAGGTGTGGTAGCTATCCCACATGGCCTGAGATGCTCGCCTCTATTTCTGAGGAAGCGAAACAAAACATTCGTCGCCTCCGTGACCATCCATGCATTGCGATATACGCCGGTAACAATGAAGACTATCAAATTCAGGAACATTATAAACTCGACTATGACTACGACAACAAGATCGCCGAGTCTTGGCTTCATGGAACATTCCCAGCGCGATACATTTATGAACATTTACTTCCTGCTGTCTGCGCCGAAGAACATTCTTCGGTTCCCTACTGGCCAAGCTCACCGTTTTCGAACGGAAAACACACGTCAGATCAGAGGTGTGGCGATATCCACCAATGGGATGGTACGGTCATATCTGTTTTTACCCCTAGCAAACAACACAACATTGCTAACTTGCCTCAAGTGTGGCATGGATTGCAGAAGAAATACCAGGAATACCCTCTTATTGGAGGCCGCTTCAATAGTGAATTTGGCATCGCCTGTCTGCCTGATATCCGTACCATTAGGCATTTCGTGACGAAAGATTCGGAGATGTATCCACAATCGCGGACTCTTGATTTCCACAATAAAGCAGACGGCCATGAAAGACGGATTGCGTCGTATGTTGTGGAAAACTTCAAGGTCGATTCTACGCTCGAGGTTTGTCCCATGTTTGTGCAGCTCAACCAGGTGGGCGCTAATAAACAACATTACTTTTAGGGGCAAATCTTTCTTACCCAGCTAGCCCAATCCGAAGCCTTGTCATTCGCATATCGCGGCTGGCGTCGTCAATGGGGTCATGATAGACGCTGCGGCGGTGCACTTGTGTGGCAGCTGAATGATTGCTGGCCGGCTTCTTCATGGGCTATAGTCGACTACTTCTTTCGTAAGAAACCTGGTTTCTACACGATCAAGAGAGCACTCCAGCCACTGTCGATTGCAGTGCAACGTGAGCATCATGACTGGAGTGCGTGCCACGCCAGGCCACCAAATACTTCCCCATACTGTCTATGGGTAGCTAGCAGCATGCCTTTCGATGTACATGCCGATGTAGAATTACGGTTTATCTCGATTGAATCGGGCAGAGATATAGCCCCCCCGGTTATTCGCAAAGACTGCATGATTACAGCAAATGGTACTACCGAGATAACAACTGGCGCCATCAATGCAGATCAAGAGCCGCATGTTCTCGCGGCTCGAATGTTCCAAAATGGACAGGTCATCTCACGAGATGTAGACTGGCCACAACCACTGAAATACCTCTTTTTTGAAGACCGTGGTGTTCGGGTAGAAGCAACAGATGGCCAGTACCACATCTCAGCGTCAAAGCCTACGAAGTGTTTTGTGATGGAAGAATATGATGGCATCGTCCTGAGTGACAACGCATTTGACTTAATGCCAGGAGATATGCAAGTCATTCAGGAAACGGGCATAAAAAAGCTGCTGGAAATTCCGAAGTGGAGATACCTGGGGTCGCAGTAGTGAGCACTTTTATATCTTAGATGTACGCATGATTTTCCTTGACTCTACCGCTTATTTTCCCAAATGGAGGAGGACTATAGCTAGTCATATAGGCTCTCCAAATCCAGTCTATACGTTTGCTCGGATCAAATTGTGAAAAGAAGGGTGCACCAGCATGCATTACCCTCCGGAGTGTTCTAAGTATTTGTTAACTAGTGGTGTAATTATCAGTTTTTGTTAGAAACCTGGCCGAAAATTACCATTACATTCAATTTCAATGCTATCTTGGAAATCAGGCAACAAGAGTATTAAAAAATTGAGCCGGCTAGGCGACAATGAGCCACAACTCCTTTGAATCATCATTATTATTGTTATTTGAAAATGCCTCTAGGCATCTAGCGTGAAGTGTCTGCCTTCTCAGGCTTCCATAGTCGGGCGGTTTAAGTTTAACTAGCTTTCTTGCCGATCTTATGTATAATATTCTGCAAAGAACACCAGCAGGTCGGTGGGGAGATCCGAGTGAGCTTCGGGGCGCATTGCTTTTTTTGTCTAGTCCTGCAAGTGATTTTGTCTCTGGGGCGAGTATTGTTGTTGATGGCGGTATGCTTGGATTGTAGTATTATTGCCAAGTTAGCTAGAAAATGACTTATATAACAAGTTTAAAAAAAATATCAGAAACTCTATGATAATACTGCTTGGCTAATAATACGACTATTCACTCGTGAAAATACCACGTAGGAGGGCTATATACCGTAACATATCCATTTTCATTTTTGCCCACATTCGAGTATATGAATCTGTGCTTATTTCGAACAGTTACAAGGCCATTGTCGATATCTTTGCTACTACAGTACCGTTCACCTTACTCCTACTTAGCTAGAACGAGCTCTTTCAACTTTGGGAAATCCGGAGTACCCCATCCAGTGACTGCATCCCATCCCTTCGTGGCCGGAAACCCGGTCGTATTGCAGCCAATAGCAGACCCACTGGTGATGTCGTTAAAGCCAGCGTGTCCAGTCGCATACAGCCAAGGGTTGAGGAATCCCAGCGGAGACTTGCCTGCCGCCAGGAGTGCGTCATTCACAAGGGAAATGATCGATGCGGCCGTTGGGGTGGCCGCACTCGTTCCATCAAGAATCAAAAGGGCGCCATCCCAGATCGTAGCAAATCGCTGGCCCTGGGCAGAAATATCTGGGTACGCACGGCCGCTGACATTATAATACCCCTCAAACTCATTGCCCAGTCCCCTTGTGTACGCCGTGACGGCCGAATCTTGATAAGAAGGGCGAGGGAAGTAGTTTGAATAGCCTCCTCCGGAAGAGAAGCCGTTATCAGAATCCCAGGCGGCCACTTCCGGGTTAAAGTTCTTGGTTGCTCCAACGGCTGTGACGTACGGGCAGCTTGCAGGGAAGAGAGGATCGAATTCGATGGTGCTGCTGTCATTACCGGGGTAGCAATAGCCAGCAGAACCAACACCGCCATCACCGCTGGCGAAAAGTAGAGACACACCGCGAGCGCCCAACTGGGCAAATTGCTGGCACACAGCTGTGGCGTACGAGTATGGGACAGTCCATTCCTCGTCGGCGTATGATGTTGAGATGACCTGTGGTATTTCATCATCTGACTGCGCCAGGATGTATTTGAGCCAGATTGAGTAGGGCTCATTTGAATCAGTGGGCGAGGCTGATGATGGTATAAAGGGCGGCGATCCGCCGGTGTTGTATGCAAAGAGAGGAGTTGGATAAGTGATACCAATAATGGTCTCGGCATCCAGGTTTCCCTCATCATCCGTACCAGCTTCCAATTGCTCAGGAGTGTCTGGGGTCTGCTGATTAGTTCCATTATTGATGATCTGGTTGGTAAAGGTAAATCCAACGGCATCGGGGCGGTACTGCTCCAGGAAGATGTTGATATCCGAACGGTTGTTTGTCTCATTCAGAAAATTGTTCAAGCCGACTCGGTTCAGACCTGGAACTTGCGGGACGTAGTCATATGTCCCATAAAACGTCCGCAGGCAGAGTGGTGTGACCAGTGATGTGTTGCAAACTTGCTCTACAGTGGGATTTTTCAAGGTCGCCGCGTCGAATGAGGCTATCTCGCTGAGATCCAGCTTGTCTACTGGCCGTAACGTTACACCTTGTGCAGCGGCTTGAAAGAAAGAGTTTGTCGGTTGGATGGAAACGATATGCTCGTGGAGATGGGCTGGCAGTGACCATTGAGGCGTCCGAACGGCATACGACCCGTCCTCATGACGGTAGACTGAATACTTTGTGTCTAAAAGCCGCTCAACCTCGGAAACTGGTAGAGATACTGAAATCCAGTCCTGAGCAGGGCTCCAGTCTAGTTCGAGGGGGGCCACGCCGTAGTCAGCGAGCCAGGACTCGACCAGCTCTAGGGTTTGGTCTGCTGGTCGGACCAACTCGTGGACATCCTCGGCGCTTAGATGCTGGCCGTAGCGAGCATGAGTCGGATCGGATACTTCATATAGGGCCGTTTCCAGCTCGGGAAACCGATGTTGCTTCAGGGCGATCTGCAACTCCAGGGTATGCGAGCCCGGCGCAGAACTGATTTCCTTCCATCCCCGAGGGACTGGGTGGAACTCCTTGAGATGGTACGGCGAGAAACGCGCCGAGACACTGCTAGCAAGCAGGATAGCTGCAAGAGGCACAATCATTTTCTCTTTGTGTATACAGTGTATACAGAGTATAGAGTTGAAGAATTGACCCCGCAGCCTGGGAGCACTGGGCTCTAAATACTCTGGGTTGCGTGATGAATTGCTAGAAACATTTCAAAATTGCGTTTACCCGCTAGAGAATTGGCAAATATTGCATTAGCTATGGATTCAATATATTTTGTTATCTTAGCGGGGTCGAGGGTTACATCAATCCTGTATGCAGTCATCTCAACCAACAATTAGGAAAGGAGGGGTTGATATGAGCTCATAACTTCTCAGGCACTCGGAATTTAATTTCTATATCAATTGAAAGTACCTGAATTGCCTCGTAACAATCCAATCTTCCTGGGCGATCTTGAATATACTGCCGCATATGAATAACCTGTTCTTCGATGTAAGAAAGGCACAACATACCTAGGTAACATTAACAGCTGCCTCATCCAGTCTAGCGCCCATTATGTAGCTAGCTGCTAGCCTGTTAAACATGAAGCTATATCCCGATAGAGGCCGGAATCTTCCCTAGTACCTTTTTTGACAGGGATTAGATTCTAATCAATTCTAATTGATAAGAAATTACTGGGCTAATGTTTTGATAGGCACCATAGGCAGGTGGAATGAGTTAGATTGTTGGAACCATCTTTCTGCTTGATCAACTTTGTATTGTATTAGAGCCGGTTTGCTTAACGTGCCAGAACAGTGCATCTAGCCATGACAGTGCATCTGTTGTTTGTACCAGGGAATTGATTAACATTTTCTAGACGAGCAGATACTTTGAGAGGCATTTTACTGTGGCAAATTCTATCCTTCATTTCTGAGCTATATATGCCAAAACCTATCATCCGAGTCACAACATTGTCGTTCAGCCGTCTCAGATATGAAACTGATTGATCGATAATATTCCTCCTTATAGTAGAACTCACGAGCCACGAGTTAATCGGCGCGTGTTCCACAGGTAGACTGGAATGCCGAGAGCAGCGATTGCGAGGTAAATTCCCAGAAGCTTCAAGGCAATACTCGGTCAGAACTTACTTTCATTAAGATTAGAAGCAGACTTACAATTAGATGTGCATCCCTATATCCAAAGCGATCAACCATAGGAGTAAGACCATACGACGCTCCAAACGAGACTGCATTCTTTGTCCCAATAACCAAAATCAAGGCGGCACCTATGACAGTCAACTGGTGTGCTTTTGAAACAGTATATCAGCATTAAGACAAACCTGGGTTCTTCGGCTGTACTTCAGAGGCATATGCAGTAGTGATGATGATTATCGCGATAAAGGCAAATTCAAACAAAGCCCAACCTGTTCAGATTTCAAACGGTTAGGTCGATTCAAATCACTACCAGATAAATGATGACACATACCCATGATAATACCCCATGAAGACAAAGTCTTTGGTGATGCAGCCGTGCAGCCATAGAGAGCCAGTCCAATGGCGCCAATAATGGTTGGTACAATGAGCAGCAGTAGCTGGTGCTCTGCGATATGGACACCATTATTCCTCTTGGCGATCCAAACAGAAAACTTGCTGCCAAACCAGCCGGCGTATAGGAGTGCAGCGAGAGCAGCTACGATGACACCAATCTTTGTTCATGTAATCAGTCAGTGAGTTTGCTGATGTCCAGAATCTGAGCATCATGGAGAAACTCACGTTCATGTTACCGACCGAACCCGCTGACCAACCAAACTCCTCTTCCAAGACGGTGCTATATGTGAGTGAAATTGCAACGCCGATTCCTGCGTGAGTTGTTAGTCTGGTTATATCTTTTCCAATGGCTATGAAATATAGCAAATCTCACCTAGAGCGATGGACGAGAACAAGATGGCGAAAAGAACACCGGGCGAGAAGATGGCCTTCCCGATCTGCACATATGTATCCACGAAGACCTTGCCAGCGTTCGGCGTCAAGCTGTCGAAAACTTTAAGACGTTGAGCGTAGGAAAGTTCAGGGTCGTTCTCGGTGTGCTGAGGTGAGCTCAGGGTATCTTGGCCGTGTTCCACGCTCTCAGTTATATGAGTGACCCCAAAATGGTCTGTGTATATGGCTCGTCCCCCGATATTGATGACACCTCTCTCGAAGCGTGTCTCAGGAGCGGCGAAGAATGCGAGAATCAGGCCAACCCCAGTCGCGATGCCCAACATACCGTAAAACCATCTAAATATGATGAGTTAGGGTTGTTAATGGGAAAGGAATAGGTGCTGACCTCCATGATGCTGCCGCAACCAAGTACGAGTCCGCAATGGAAAATACAGAATTCAAGGTGCTCTGAGAACCCCAATAGACGGCTACGTAACGTCAGCTTTGAATATCTAACTTGAGTGGTTGGATTCACAACTGACCAAACCAAAATCCTCTCTCGTGGAGAAATGTGATCTCCGTCAGCATGAGTGGTAGCAACTACGTGTAACGGATTGGGTTAGGGTTAGGTTGAACATTGAGGAAGACCATAAACAAACCGATTCTGTGCATCCCGTCGCAATTCCCTCCAAGATACGACAAGCGAGATGAGCAGCAAAAGTCTGACTGACTGCAGCACCAATAGTCGAACCCAGCAGCAGAACGATGCAGGCTAGAAACACGGGTCTGCGACCAATGACTAGAGCTGCGGGCAGGATTACGAGATTGCCAAATGCCATTACCAGGCTGGGATATGTGCTCAAGCCAACGACTTCATTGACAGAATAGGCTGGGGTATACATCTGGATGAGTGTCTCAAGAAAGGGGCCAATTCCGCCAACCAGGACGAGAGAAAACAGGGCTATGAGACAAGCCGTTAGCATACCATTCAAAAGACTGATTTTCAAGACCACATACAGAACCAACAGCAGGTCAGAATGAGACCTCGTTTGCGAGCGACTGGCCAATTGAGCGGATCGTTGGGACTGTCGCTAGGGTGAGGGATCTTTTGAACCTCGCCGTCTGCCACCAGTACAACATCCCTGGAAGCGAATTCTGCATGGTCAACATCAATCTTCAATGGACCATCCTCCAGGGCAGTGACATCCTCTATTTTCCCGGGGTTCGACATGGCTGGAGACGACGTTGGGTAATGCTTTGTGGAGGAGACAGGACGGAGCAGGGGAGGTAGATTATTATGGAGAAATCCCCGCAGTCCCCATTCCCAGCCTTCTGTCATATTCCGGGGTGCGTACGCTGCCCACTCGGGAAGCCTTTAAGCGGGAGTCTCTATATCGGGCCCACCCCCGTTCGCCCACTCGGCTGCCAATTCTACGCGATCCAACTTTATATTCAATCTGATAACATATGGGTGATATTGTTAGCTTACATTCCTTTTCTGTAAATGTCAATCTCTCTTGCAAACGTCATGGCGACCTCCGCCATGAACCAATGTCCCTTCCAGGAACCACGACAGCTTTTTCACGGCCTAGAGGAGTAGCGAGCAAACGAGAAAATCGAATTCAGCAAATTCTCAATGCCTATGTAGTGACTCGATATGATGAGATCATCCACGTGCTGGACCACTCCGAAATATTCACCTCAAACGGGGCCACGGTGCCGGACTTCCCAGAGGTCGTCCAGCCCATCTTTGCCAATCGTGTGCCTCCAAATGGCACTCTTCTGGGCTGGGACAATCCTCACCATGATCGTCTGCGTGCCAGCGTAAACACTTTCTTCTTGCCTCGCAAATTGGAAAGATTTAAACCATTGATGTAGTCCCTGGCCAGCGAGGTGATCGACCAATCTGTCATGAAGGGCCAAGTTGAACTCAAAGCAAATTTTGCGCTCCCATTGCCTCTCAAATCCGTCATCATTATCGCCGGCCTGGATCCTGAGCGAATGGACTGGATTGGTCGCTGTCTTGCCTTGTTCGGCGGTATTGCTGGTGGAAGCATGTCAATCGAGCAGCAAGTCAAGGACGTGCTGGATCTCCATGATTATGTCGCTCAAATCATCCAAGAGCGAAAGACGAATCGCCGAGATGACCTCATTAGCCACATCTGGAACCAGCGAGACTCGGGTGTCGTCGAGATGACGGACTTTGAGCATCTTGCCATGATCCCAGGCTTGCTGCTCGCAGGCCACGAGACAACTACCAGCGTGCTGTCCATGGGAATTTCCCACCTTCTACACAATGGCCGCTGGGAAAAGGCCAACGAGAGTGACACGGCTCGCTCAGAAGCAATCGAGGAGCTTCTTCGTTATGAATCAGCGATTACGGGGATGTATCGTTCGGTCAAGACGAAAACAACTCTTGGATCAAGAGTATTGGGGCAAGGAGACAGCGTTTTCCTAGCATACAATTCTGGAAGCAGAGATGGTAGCGTTTTTGAATGTCCCAGCCAGCTTCAACTAAAACGAAATTTCCCTTGACAGCACCTAGGCTTCGGCCGCGGAATTCATGCCTGCCTTGGAGCTCCTTTGGCTCGCCTCTTGCTCAAGACCGAATTGGCCATTCTCAATGAACGCCTTCCTAACTTGCGGCTCATTACCCCTTATGAAAGTATCAAATACGCCAAAATCGGACCAGGTCGCGGTATTGAAGGCGTGGTCGTTGCATGGGATCCGCCTCAAGCTATTATTCCTCCGAGCATTTTGCCTCCGATCACAACCACGAAATCGGCCCGAAATAATATTGCCGCAAAGATCCAAAAGCTTGTATATTTGAATCCCGAAGTTTTGGAGGTTACGATCTGCTCCGAATCTCAAGATAAGTTGCCTACGTGGACGCCGGGTTCATACATTGAAGTTCTTAGTGAGCATGGGTATCGGCAATATTCCCTGTGCTCTGATTCCAAGGACACATCATCTTGGAAGATAGCAATTCGAAAAGAAATGAATGGATCTGGTGGAGTTCTGTTTGCAGGCATCTTCTAGACCGGATAGGAGTCGTTCCGGCCCACAGCAATATATTTGCACTTTTTGCTGTTGGTTCCGGATAAACGTCTCAAGATCGAATCTTTGTTGTCTCTCTTCACTGGCCCAAATCTGAGTCGGGTGCTCCCTAGAAACTTCTTCGATATAGGCCATTGTTGCGCGGGATCGTCCGAGGTAAACTAATGGATAATCCTTGACGCCGGCCTTCTTCACTTCATCAAGCATCGGTTTTAAAGGGGTGATGCCAATACCGCCTGCTATAAATACATATCGCTGCTTGCTGCGGCGCAGAGGGAAATGGTTTGTCGGTGCGCGAACGGTGAGTTGCATTCCCTCACGCAGATTTTCATGGAACCAATTTGATCCATGATTGACCTCCGAGTCGAAAGATTCCACGGAGCCCCAACGCAAAATTTCCTGCCCAACAAGGAGTTCCGAGTCACTCTGAGTAGCAGCGGGAGGAAACTCACCGTCCCATCTGACAAGAGTCTGTTGACTATATTGAATCAGAATGGGTGCAGTGTCATGTCGACCTGCTCAAAAGGCACCTGCGGAACCTGTGAAATCCCGGTTGTAGATGGGACTCCGGAGCATCGAGATACGGTGCTGTCCCTGGAAGAGAGGTGTGAAAATAAAGTAATGATGCCTTGTGTTTCACGTTGCTTGGAAGATGAACTCGTCCTTGATCTGTGGTAACAGTATATAACAATATTAGAATTTAAATGTCCACTTCCGCGTGTATGCCCATTATGTCTCCATAAGTTCAATAGACGATATAAATTATGTTACATAGCCTACTGCTATTACTTGATTAAAGAAAAAAACTCATGATTTTCAAATAATTTATTTGTACAACTTCATTCTTGGTAGGAATGCTGCTTCAGTCAACTACTACTTAATGTAAGGAATACCGGTCAACTTGAACGCTCGCTCACTGAGCACGGGATCATTCACCGGGACGTTTCGATTGTGAGGATCCTCCTTCCCATCGCGCTGGGCAACATTAGAGCCAGTATGCTTTGCGTTGGGCCAGTGTGTTGTGCCAACACGGCGATCAAAGGCGTCCTTCTTGCGCACCAGGTCGTCCTGAGTCGCATCGGCAACGGGCATATAGCAAGTGTAGATGGCAAATCGGGGCTGATCTTTCTTCGGGCTCAGATTGTAGTGCGGAGTGCGCGAATCCCACAGTAAAAGGTCACCGGGCTCTGCACAGATCTTCTCCCACTGGCAGCCGTGGTCCTCAAGCCACTTCATTCCGCGGTCGGTGAAGCCAAACCACTCTGGAGTCCAGGCGGGGATGCGTTTTTCATCGGCCATTTCGCGATGGAACTGCTCTGACAAGAGATGTGCGCCTTTGCAGACGATGAGGCCGCCATCGTCAGGTCCGTTGGGCAATAGATTTACAAGCCCCTGCATGCAGCGAAACCCATGCTTCTCGGGGTCCTGGTCTTGATGGGGCCATGGCTTATTGGGAGCAAGATCCGTGCGGCTAAAAACGTGTCAGAGCAAATTGTTGAAGAAGAAGAAGGGAGATGACTTACTTGGGGAATTGGAAGTTGACGGCATCAAAGGAGACGATCAGGTCCTCGTCATCATAGATCTTCTCAAAAGCCCCGACCACACCAGGCTCGCTACGAACACCCCATACAAACGATTCATGTGGTAGGCCGTAGTGCATGCACATTCCTTTCTCGTTAATAACAGGAAGCTTGTCCTTGTGAACGGTAGATGGATCATTGCGGTCATATCCTAGCTTGCTTTTATGAAAATGTTAGCCGCATGTACTATTGCCCATCCTGGGCCATCCATCAGAAGTAATGTAACATACAAGTTCTCCAACCAAGAGTACATTTGATCAGCGTATTGCAGGGCCTTTTCGCGCGGAACAGCGCCCTTCACAACAGCAAAACCGTTGCGTGACAACTCATCGCGAAAGTCGCCAAACTCTCTCTCCTGACCATCCACTCGCATCCGGCCAAAGCCGTGTAGGGATGGATTGGCCTGGGATGTTTCGGTAATAGTCACGGTGGTGGACATGTTGAGATGAATAAATGCGATTTACAGTTTGAGCTTGCTGTAGATAATAGATAATGCAGGTGGCGTCTTTAAACCAGAATGTTCCCTCGGAGATGAAGAGACACGGGCTGCACAAGAAACTCGCCCGCAATTAATACTATTCTATGTAACAAGGCATGGTTACTTTCATTGGTCCTGGCTGGTCATCCCAACAACACTCGGAAAAGTGGAGGAGACCGAGGTGGGCGACAAGACAAGTCTCGGAATAATGGGGGGACGACGGGATTGGGAATTACGGGGGAGTGTCCGCTATTCCTAAAAGAACGCCCGTATTATAACATGCCTCTTCTTGATCGTGATCAATCTGAAAGTGGCAAGAATAATGTCGCCGTTTCGTATTGTGATTGTGGGAGGTGGAATCGCCGGGCTGACCGCGGCCATTGCTTTGCGAGGGCCCAACAGGCGAATCACGGTGTTGGAACAGTCGAGGCTAAATAAAGAAATCGGTGCTTTGATTTCTCTTCAGCCCAATGCATCCAAAATTGTCGGGTCTACCTGGGGCCTGAAAAGTGAATTGCAGGATGCTCAGGCATTGGTGGATGAAGGGTTCCGCGTTTATAACACTGATGGCCACCTAGTTAACACGATTCCGCTGGTAACAAAAGCAGAGTATGGTGCGGATCGCTTATGTTTCCATCGTCGAGATCTGCATGATCAATTGAAAAAGACTGCCCTCTCGCCTGAGCGTGAGGGGGATCCGGTTGTGCTACGTGTATCCGCACATGTTGTCGATTGCAATCCATTGGAAGGCACAGTGACGCTCGGTGGCGGAGAGATTGTTACCGGAGATCTAATCATCGGGGCAGATGGAATGTATCTTTTATCTTCTCCATCTATCTTTTCCTCGGGTTGTTCTGATCTCATGTCCTGTATAGACACAGCGTACTTCGCAAGCATGTGCTGCAGACGGAGGTATCTCCCATGCCAACTGGCCACTCCGGTGAGTAGAGATTGTTCTAAATGAGAGAAGTTTACGAAATCGCTGATTTAATTAATAGCCTATCGTCTTATGGTATGGAAAAAGGGAAAGGTTTTCACAGATGGAAACTAACGCACATTTAGATACCGACCAAGGTTCTGGAAGACAAAGAGCCAGATTTCTGCTCCAAAATAAACCCTCGCGATCCATTCACATCCATGATGGTTGCACATGACTGTCGCCTCGTGATGGGACCTGGGAGGAAAGGAGAGGTCTATGGCATCGTTGCCCTCGTCCCAGACGGTAGACACACTTGAACAATTATTCAAGTTTTTGACGCTAATTAGTATATTTAGGTCTAATGAACGAAGATCCCGGGGCGAAGAAGAGCTCCTGGGTGTGCGAGGGCAATCTGAGCAAGATGCTCACGACTTTTGGGGAGTTTCCTTCCTGGATCACAAATATCTTCAAGTGCGATTGTTGTCCTCCTGTGTCTATTATTTGCACCCGCTAAGTACATGGAACTAGGCATTCTGCAGACCTTGGTTTATGGCAGCTACACGACCTGGTGAGCTCATACGCGGTATAGTCAACGAGCGGGTCATGCTAACGCTTACCTCCCAGGAACCACTGCCAACGTGGCATCGTGGCAGGGTAATTCTCATTGGAGATGCCGCTCATGCAATGCTCCCGACTCAAGGCCAAGGTGCCAGCCAGGCCATCGAGGATGCCGAAGCGTTGGGTGCTTTTCTTGATGGGGTTCTAGAACCCCCATCTGCAGAGGATCTTGAAAAGATTCTGGAGGTAAGACACATGCAAGATGTGAGTGTGAATGACAACGGCTAATCTTCAATAGGACATCTTTCAAGCAAGATACTCGCGCGCCAGCCTGATCCAGACATATAGTAGGGAGGCAGCGAAGCCTGCAGCAGTGAAAAAGACTGTCACCTTGTAAGTTGCCACGGTATTTCGGCCTGATTTGAATTGAATTATTATTGACACTGATATAGAAACCCGGCCCAGTTTATGGATTTCAACTGCATGTATGAGGGAGCCAAAGCATGGAAGGACAGGCAGATAGCGACAATGGATTGAATGGAAGTTGTTTGAGAAAAACAACAGAAACATTGTCGTTATAGATTGACAGTGAATAATATTAGGCCAAAAGTGTAGAATTTATTTAATCATGACTGTGCAACACCTTCTCTGTAAAAGCTCAAAAACCCGACAATGCCCCCAAAAGTGCCTCTTGATCCAATCCAGACTCAAAAAATATAGTTGAGTGGCTAGCCTAGTGAAAGTCGGAACCAGAGTGGCCCGCAAACCCGATGTCGACATTGCCATAAATCGGCGCATCCCAACATTCTCCCAGCCTCCCAAACCTCATATAAGGCCACCATGACCAGCAGGAAAATCGCCAGTCATATATGCCCACACTGCGAAAAGGCATATGAGCGACCAGATCATCTTGCTCGTCATTTGAATTCCCGTAGGCCACTAACTACCTGTACTGCAGCTGCAAATGTCTAAGAATAGTCCAGATCTCAACGAGCGCGTCTATCAGTGTCCGACCTGCGAACACGGCTTCAACCGTCGGTATGTTGGTCGTGCCTCATGTAAAACTCGCAGGTATTGAGCATGTTTAGGGACGTCCTACAACGGCACCAGGCGGTCCACGAGAGAGAAGGCAAAGCTCGTCGCGCCAGGAAACGGGCCATTGAAGCCTGCGAAACTTGCGCGGCCGCAAAATTGAGTTGTGATAATGAAAGACCGTGCAAAGTATGGTTTCAGAAATGCTTGGAGGGAGTGACAGTGGCTAATCCATTCTATAGCGATGCCAGTCCAAACAGATCGAGTGTGTCCCGAGATCCACGAAGGCATCTCTCCCAGCGTATTCTCCCCAGCCACCAGTCTTGACAGCGACACCAGGTTCCGGACCATCGGAGTTCAGCATCGCTTCGTACTCGGGCAGCGCCCACGGGAGTTATATTGCGACAGCCGACAGTGATACCTTTATTCCTTTGCATGGAAACTCACAGACACATTCGGCGGTGTTGAACGGCTTTCCGGCGTTTTTTGAACAAGTCATGTTGCCCAGCTTGGACATTGAAATTGAAGATGCGCAGCAAGTACCGCGGGCATTCGATTTCATGCAGAATACCGATTTCAACATGTCTGAAAATGGTATATTTGATACAGACTTTATACCGGACCTGGACAAAATCCTCGATACTACTACTAACATAAACCCCTTTTCAGGATTTGAAGAGCAGCATCTACCGGATAACCAAGAGGCTGCAAGTCAGCGTGCAGCGGCTTTTCAGCGCTCGTTATGGTAGTTGCATTCTGACCTTTATCTGGGAGTTATGTTTTCTGACGTCTATTAGGTTGTGGGTCCCTGAGAAGAACCAGCATGCCTTCAGCGAGGAGAGAAGAATCCCCCTGCGAGACGAGGACAACATCCCCTCCACGCATCATAATCAACTTGACGCACTAAAAATCCCCGGAAAACTCTCTGTACAGGCCCGAGACGATATTTTCAAGCTGGTCGTATGGACGGCGGGATCACGGCTATCAGTGTCAGCCTTTCCATCGACCGACTACCTCGACACGCTCATCAAGATTGGCATTGGCAAGCGCGTAGAGACGGATGCATGGATTCATTTGTATACATTCTACGACCCGGAGTATCAGAAATTACGCCCTGAATTACTCACCGCTCTGCTTGCTGCGGGCTGTGTTTGTTGCGGCGTCCGCTCTATATGCAAGACTGGCATCATTTTGCAGGAAATCACGAGAGTCAGTCTCGCGCAATTGGTACATTTCCCCCCAAAATCCTTAAAGCCTAGTGTTAATCAACTATATATCTCCAAGGTTGAGGACGATAATAGCGTTCTCCGAGATCTGCAGTATCTGCAGGCTTCGATGTTGTGGCTGGACATCGGTGTCTTTTGCGGCTACACTCGTAAAATGCAAATTGCCGAGAGCTATTTGCAGCCTCTTTGTACCGTAAGCATTTTCTTTTATCTAGGTAGTGGTAGTAACTACAACTAACTGAAACAGGCTGTCCGACGAGCGTCAGCGTTTGACCGATCAACTTACACGGCCATCACCCCGTATTCCTTTGGCGATGACGATGAATCCTTGCAGCGAGCGTGGTATAGCTGGGTACGACAAGAATCCTTGAAAAGGTATTTTCATACATTTTTTCTTTCAACGTGTTCATTCACGACATTAACCGTGATGACGACAGGCTTGTCTATCATTTATTCGGCCACGATGTAGAAGTGGCCATTGCCATGAATCGTCCTGCCATCACATCCTACGCAGAACTAACGTTACCCTCTCCTGCCGCTCGGGAATTGTGGCTGGCCCCAACAGCCTGGGCGTGGAAAGATGTCTGGAATCGAATAATCGGCGACGGCGGTGGCGTGGTCTCGAACTTGAATCTTCGTGATCTGCTCTCCGATCCATCCCTGATCAGCCACCTGCCACCCGAAGTCGATCTGGGGGTTGCCAGATCTGCTCTCCTTCATGGCCTTGCACTGCAGGTTTTGGAGTTCCGCCAGCAGATGTTGCTTTCGCAGGGGTCGTCGTCATCTCGGGCAACAGCGATATTGTGGCTACAGAGTAGGCAAGAAGACTTGTGAGTCTACCGTGCCCTCTTTACTGCTTCAATTCGAATTCTCACACCTTGCAGATACACAACACTTCGAACTGTACAAATCGACTTGCCAGACTCACCCCCGGCCACAAAGCTGATGAACGAGTTTGTCATGATGTACCTCCACATCGACATCGACGCCATCCAACGCTTCGTCGGCAAGATGGGGGAATCAGAAGCACGCCGCGCCTACCCAGGCCTTCGAGACTGGAGCCGCACAAAGGAAGCGCGAGCGGCCATCTGGCACGCAGGCCAAGTCCTCCGCGCCGCGCGAAAGGTAGGTGCGTTTCAATTTCGCGGTTTTGACTCGCTTGCCATCTACCATACCGCTCTCGTGCTGTGGGTTTACGGACTGCTGCAATGCGGTGAGAGCAGACTTGGTCAAGCCGGCACGCCGATGACGAGCGATAGTAGTATTAGTGGTGCGCCGCCAGTGACACTCGATGGACCCGAGGACCACAGCACGCGGGCGTTCTTGGGCCATGGGATCGGGCGGCCGGGGCTCACGATGTTTGGGCATGATGAAGATGGCGATGTCTTTTGCGAACTGAGCAAACCGCGCTCGGTAATGGTGGTGGCACGCCAGGTATTTGAAGGCAACTGTCCTCTTACATGGCCAGATGAAATTCTGCCGCCGATGATCCAGAACCTGTGTTCCTTGATCCAGGATCTAGGGAATCTCCCATAATAATAAACCCTTCTTACGCATCCATGTATTAGCTCAGATACACGACTCCAGCGTCAAAGCGGGTTCCTTGGTAAAGTTATCCAGGATGCAGAGAGGGTGGAATTTTAACGGTATCACCGAGACTAGCACGCCTTCCCTTATACCCTGGTCTTCGGTATCGATCATGGGAGTGACAGAAGGGACAGAACAGGAGATAGTATATGGTCATTTGAATTATCATCAGATAGAGGGAGTGTAGATAGTTTGTATTCTAATGCAACGTAGCTTAATTGTGTGCCAGTACAGAAGCGGACTCCTGCGCATCTTCACGTCTTCAATAGATTGTGTGTGGGTTTAGAGGAAACAAATCACTCCTTCTTTGGTGATGCGTCCGCACCTGCCAGCAGCCTTACAGCAGGCGGAATGGGCCAGGCGAGATGAAGAGTGGGCTCCTCATGGACATCGCCAGACGTTATTACGTCGACAAGAGCCACGCCAATATATCCCCCGATACACGTGCCGATATGCCACCTGTCATGGCTTGTTAGAGGCGCCAGCACATATGACTTGGGTAGAGTACGTACCATCCATGCAACTCCAGGAAAAAGGCCAAGGGCAAGCCAACCGAATTCTTCATCGAGGACAATAGCGGGCAGAAATAGCTATCCAGTAGCCATACAAAATAACCAAAGGCGAAACTGACTATATGAAAAGAAAATTCAGTTCAACATCCGAACTCACTCGCGAGATTAGGGAGATTAGGGCAACATACATAAGCCGAACCGACCGATATATCGAAACTTCCTTCTGATCTCTGGATCGGGCACTTGCTCCGTGATAAGCTTCAACGTGCGGGTTGCGATGATATAAACGCTCAGACCAAAGGCAGTTGCATGAAGCAGGAATTCGTCCATGACCATGTGCGTGACCATGACCACCGTAAAGAGGATGGTAAGAATTACGCCCACAACCTTGGTGCGCTGTGGGCTGCTCTTGAATGTCAGGATACGGTACACCAGTGGCGTTGTCAGAAGATGCATGGATAGTTCGTCACCTAGAGATAAAGGTCAGATTGAGCAGAAGGCAAGTAGATTAGGGTACATACCCATTTGGGTGTGATATTTCAACGTCATATGATACAGGCCAGAGCAAATGCCCACGCCAATCAGTCCCGCGTAGGAAACCAGGCGAGAGCTCGTCTGGCGAGAACGACCAGGTCGCAAGAGGCCGTATACTCCATAGGCAACTACCAGTTCAATCGGGTTAGTGAATTGAATGTTAGGATCGAAGACAGCAGATCACGGACCAAACGCTAAGCTGCTAAGCGTATTGATGAACTCAGCGATATATCGCGTAATAACATAATCCTAAAATTTTGCTGGCTGATTAGCAGGTCCGACCGTCTAGGTTGTACCAGGTCGAGCGAAGGGAGAGGAATTACCTCTTCACAGAAGCTATAATTTAGGCTGTGAGCTAAAAACGCGACCGCACAAAGAGAAAGTTTAAAACATACTTGAGATATGATGTGGGTTCGCCCCAGAATGGTTTGCGCAGAGAGTCATCCATTCTTTAGCCTTTTTTTTTTGCTTTTCTTGTCTTATTCCGTACCGTGGATGAGGAGAGGGAGGAACATGTGCAAAAAAACAAGGCAGCTTTCGCTTTTTGATCCGAGGTATCCGTGGAAGCTAACTTGTTTAGCACTCAGGTACAGGTACATACAACCGTAGAGATTTTAACGCTACAATAAATATACTCTACATACATACATAGCACTCAGTAAATAATTAAAAGATACTAGATACTTGAAATAAATCAGTATCAATGGATAATAAATCACATAATATAACCTATAGAAAAACAATAAGAAGTGGCAAGGAAAGAACAGAGCAGCTACATATAGTTTATGTATACATATATCATAAACCCGATATATTATGTGACGATTGCCATTTGCTAGATGACATGTATAATCATGGAACGTGTTAGGTATCTGGGCATCTCTCACAGGAATACGCTGGGGAGAAGAAATAAATAAGCCCTAATGAGAAACCCTAACGCTAGCCCAAATCGGGAACCCAAGATACAAATGTACTGACAAGTTTAGAAGAATCATTAGAAAACCTATCTGCTTGTCTAGTAATATGACCCTTTACTCATGAAAATTCCACGTGGAAGTTTGTATCTACACCTATGAGGATTCCTTCCGTTTTCGCTGTGGAACACAGCCATTCAAGTATTGTCTAAAATAGTTTTTGAATTCTAAGAATTTAATATATTAATACACTTCTAATCGTGGCTGCTAATCTATCAAATCGAAATTTCTCTTTTCTTGCCCTTCACTACCCCTCTAGGTCTATCTCCGAATGCGAGGACTCCTTTCGCGTCGCCTCGCTGGTAGTTCGCAAAACAACAGATGGATGAAAGACATTCATCACCACCATCACCAGCAACATCATGGCGGCATCAAAGACGTACAGAAACACCTCATGGCTAATCACATAGCCACTGTTGCCCTGCGCAAATTCAATGACACGGTAAATGGATCGAATCAAGATCAACACACTGGCCAAGTAGAGAGCGAACAGGAGCCCTCGCCAGTCCCGCGGAACGACTCCACGAGAATCAATTGAACTCTTGGATTCACCAGTCGGTGAGCGACTAATTCGGCAGTGGAAGATGACAGACGTGAGCAAAAAGGCGCCAAAGAAGAGAAGCTGGACGCAGAGACCGCCGACAATGATCCACTGGCCAGCGTCCAGGAGGCTTGCAGAGCTTCCGCTACTCATAACACCGCCGCCTGCGCCTTGCAGAATAAAGGAAAGCACGTCGCCAAAGACAAAGATCTTGGTCATGTATTGGACAGGCACATAGCTCAAATGCTCTCCGTGCAGGAATACAATGACTCGTCCGAGAACCATGTAGATGGAAGCAGCGTAAAGGGTTGGCGCCAGCAGGACAAAGAGGGTCTGCATGGCATAGAGGGTGGTGGAAGTTGTATGGAAATGAGAGACGGCACGCGCAGCGTAGCCGATAACCTGGACTGGAAATTATCAGGATATGCAAGTAATAATACTGGGAAGCCTCTGAACTCACATATTCCTCCAACGATAAACGGGTTGAAGTATTTGGCGTGGGTGCGGATTCGCTGGTAGAGATGAAAGGCAGTGGTCACGGCGAATAATGCAGCGAATATTACTGCAGCCTCAAGGCTCGGTGTGTACCGGTATAGGACATAGTCGCTGCTGGTCATGATGAAAGAATGGTATGGTCAAGTGTTGAAGTTGTCTTTGTGTGTCTGGAATGAGCGAGTGTTGAATGTTGTCTTTCAGAAGAACTGGCAGTCAACTCGCACCATTCTTATATAGCAGAAGTGGCGACTTCATAGGGTGGAAATCTCTGTTTGAACTTCCAAACTTGACTGATTTTTAGGCAGTAGAATTTGCAGAATCCGATATCCAAGGAATGTTGCTACTATTTACTACTATTTACAGTAGATTTAGGGCTATAATTAAATCTGGGAGATTTCGTATTCGGCTTCGCTTTCGTATTCGGATCGGAAAGTTGAGATTTTCTCTCCACCAGAGATCAACCATGGTAGGCTGCTAAATTTTTGCATCGCGAAAAAGTCAATCAGATAAAAATAAAAATAAATATAAGCCATCTACGTATGTAACCGGTTCGACAGGTTTGCGTCTGGACAGTAAATCAATCATGAGGGCGCTCACAGAAGCGGCTGTACGACGGTAAAACCGACTGCCTCGGCTTCATCCGCTTTCTGATCACTCATCATCTTCATCGTCATCATCATCTCCCGATGCCTAGGTACACTGTACAGGCAGGTGTATTAAAATGGGCACATAGCTCGACTTGATTGTGTCAATCTGAGAAATACACAAACATCAAAATGGCCAAGCCAGTTGCCCTCGTCATCGGCGCATCTCGCGGCATCGGCCGGCAGGTCGCAATTGACCTTGCCCGCAACGGCTACGCTGGTATGTCCATCAACACCTTCAGAATATAAACAAACCAGGCCCTTATATGTAATAACAGTCGTCGTCGCCGCCAAATCAACATCCAACGCCTTTGACACCACAATCCCATTCCCCCCAGACCCCAACTCGCGCCACTCCACCATCAGCACCGTCGAGCGCGAAATCCGGGAGGTGTACAACGGCACCGCCACCGCCATCCCCGTCGACACGCGGGACGTCACACAAATCAATTCCTTGTTTACCGAAACAGAGCGTTTGTATGGCAGACTAGATGTCCTCATCTACAATTCAGGCGCAATCTGGTGGTCGTCTGTGGCAGACACGCCCGTGAAGCGATTCCAGTTGATGCAGCGCATTAACCCGGAGGGGTTGTATGCGAGTGTGCAGGCGGCGTTGCCGTTGTTTGAACGAAATGCGTGGAAGGGCAGGATTGTGGTTGTGAGCCCGCCGGTTTATTCGAGGTTTTTTAGGGGGAAGACGGCGTATGCTATGGGTTTGTTGTCAATCTTTGTCGTATAGATCCCAGGAGGTCTTCAAATTGTCTTTCTGGATGATGTATTTAGTTGGGGAGGCCTCCTGCGGGGGTGTTGACATTTTTCTGTGCATGGCTAACAGAGTACAGGCAAAGTCGGAATGAGCGTGTTGACAAAAGGCCTGGCGATGGATTTTGTGCGACAGGGTCGGAGGGGTATGGCTATTACCAGTATATGGCCTGCAGTGGTAAGCACATCGTCTCGCCTTTGTGTTGATACGTAGCTAATCTATCTACAGTCCATCGAATCCGCAGCAACAAACGATATGGTCAAAAACGACCCATCGACGGAGAAAGACCTCCGGAAACCAGTTCGTCTCTCTCTCCACTCCCAATATTGATACAACACTAATAAGCTTGTAGACAATCTTCTCCGACGCAATCCTGGCCATGCTCAACGCCCCCGCCGAAACAGTCAATGGCCTCCTCGACCTCGACGAAGACTTTCTGCGGCGCCAGTGCGGCGTCACCGACTTCTCAAAGTATGCTGTTGTGCCGGGCGCGAGTCCTCGGCGCATTATGCCGGCCAAATTTCCAGTCCTAGAAGTTGAGGAGCAGGACGATGAAGGGCGGAGGGTGGACAGTGTGCAGTTGAGGGCAACGAAAGCGAAGATGTGATGTATATTCACGACTACCTATGTGCGACGCTAAAATGATCCTAATGCATCTACACGAGTTCCATTGAATACAAGTATATCTCCTCCGTTTTTTCCTACAACCACTCCTATTAACCCAAAACCACAGCCACGTAAGTCTCGTCGATCACTGATTTATTACCACAGCGTTCCATAAGTCCAGGTTGCTGTTCATACTCAAAAACGTAGCCTACTGGGTGGTTTCAATGTGCGCGGATGTGGTCTCAACGTCAGACTTGGTAGTGGGCTGGTGTGAGTCGTCAAAAACGTCAATCTCGGCCTTGCGCCATTTGCGTGGGTGCAGTCCAGACTCCTCGAAGAGGTAATCAATCTCGCGAAAGGTACGGCCCTTGGTCTCGGGCAGACGGAAAAAGGCCCAGACCCAGATGAGCGTGTTTGTTCCTACCTGCAGCATGATGATGATTAGCCAGAGAACGAGAGGGTGAGTGATCATTGAGTAGTGAAGTGAAACGCACAAACAGAAATGCAGTCTTGGCCCCGAGGTTCCAAGAACCACCAGTAAGCATCTTGGGTATAACGGCGTTGAGAATGAACGAAGACGCGTTGTACACAATACGCGAGATGGAGATCATTTTGGCGCGGAGCTTGACAGAGGGCACCTCAGACTGCACTTGTTAGCACGAAATCGAATTCTTTGCAAAGGGGACACAGAAACTCACAACAATAGTATACGAAGACGGCGCAACACTGGCAATATACGCGACAGATGACAACAGGAAAAGCGAGCCCACAGCATTTGACACGGCGGTAGTTTGCTTAACGCAGCCCAACACGCTGATAGCAATCAGAAACACGTCGCTCACAATCATTCCAAAGCCGAAAATGGTTGCGCGGCCAAATTTGGTCATCAGCCAAATGCAGAAAAATCCAAAGGTCAGGTACTGCGAGTTGAGGACGAGGTTTAAGTCAAAGGCGCCTGTTTCGGACAGACCGGCCTGCTCGAGGAATTGCACGGTTTGATAGTTTATGCCATTGCCACCCCACATTTGGGCCATTTGGACGATGCAGACCTGTCTGTGTGAGCATATATACTTATACACCTATGTTTGTGGTGACGAACTTACAATCTCCGTGCGCCAAAAATTCTTCCCCCGGAAGCACTCGGCATAAGTGCTGTTGGTGTTGATCTCAACTTCCATCTTGGTGGTATAATCAATCAGGGCAAGCGACTGCTCAATCTCCTCGTCCGTGGTGTTGTCGCTGCGGATCTTGCGAAGGGTGCGGCGAGCCTCGTCAAGTCGGCCTTGACGAACAAGCCAGTACGGCGACTCGGGGGCAAAGAGGAAGCAAATGAGCAGTGGCAGGGGCCAGACGAACTGGATGAGGAATGGCAGACGCCAGGCTAGATGATATTGGTGTTATTATCTGGTAACAAGTGGCCAGGGAGTAGTACTAACCCCACGGATTGGGCAGATTCAAGCATGCACGGTTGATCAGAGACCCGATAAAGAACCCCAAGCCCCAGCAAATGCCAACCCAAGCAGTAACAAAAGGTCGAAGGCACGTGGGCACCATCTCAGAGGAGTAGGCAATGCACCCAGTTTGAAACGCACCCCACGGAATACCTGTAACCAGGTTATTAACGCAAAAGCTGGCGTCAAGTATTTGGAGTGCCTACCACATAGAACCATGCCAGCAACCATCATCCCAAGATTCTTCGCAAACGCAAACAGAAATAGGCAGCCGGTAAGCATAACCATCATGCCACCAAGGATCGTCCTCCAGCCATAGTAGTCCGTCATGAAACCAACAATCACAAGCCCAATGATCTCGCCAACGCCCATTCCCTGCTGGATACTTGTCTGCCACATAGCCGGAATCTCGAGCACGCCATTGTCAACTCTGCCGAATTGGTGTTTGAACTGCTCTTGGCCGTAGAAGGAAGTCAACTACAAATCGTCAGTGATCACAGTCTCGGTCGATTGATTATGTAGCGCTCAATACAGAAGTAGCATCTGACGCTTGCATGGTCAGCGTCAGCGAGAAGACGCATGCCCAAAAGACAGCCTTTTTATACTTGCGAACAGCTTGCCACCAGCTAAGTTCGTGATCTGCAGCATTCGCAGCGTGAGCACGCTCAAGGAGGGTGGCTGCTGCTGCTGCATCCTGCTTGACGTCGACGACGGCGGGTTCCTTGGGGTCAGACATGTTGGTACTTCATTCGCTGTGCTGTGTTGTGCAAAGAATGTAGAAAAAGTATTATACAGATTGATCTGCATTTTGTGGAGTTCATATATTCACCCCATGGGGTTCTGCTCTGATACACACCGAGGCGATTTTCGCCATATAAAGTTTTTTTGGGCATGTTTTCAGTACGTAGGGCCCAGGCCCACGGTATTATATGCAGAGCCGCTGTAATAACCTAAAAAGCGACAGCAGCCTCACAAGGCGCCCAGGCATCCTTTCAGGCACAATGCTTCCTCATGTAGTTAGTCTCTCCTAATCTTATATGAACCTCGCGTATCCCACCTCCTCTTAATAGATACACACGATACGATATATTCGTACGCCGAGGCGTTCCATCATTATATATGTATTGGCTGCACGGTGGCTTCTCAAGGAGGCACTCTGGCCTCTTCGGTTCTACACACACAAGATGGAGCTCGGCTTGATGCCAAAGGTTCTTCAAGTTCTGCTTGAGGGAAGACAAATTAACAGTTATGATGATGGCTCTCGGGCACTCAGAGTCATCACGCACAATGGCCTTGACGAGCGGTACCGAGCGATTCCACGGCCGTCAACCTTGGTCTGAAGTCCTGGTGGGACGCAAGGACAAAAGTGGTCAAAGGTGTCTCTCGTAGCAGGAAGCGGGGTTGAAGCAGGCGACTTGGACATAGCCGAATGCTGAGCCGTACATTGAAACCACTTTGAAGTGTCTCCATGGGGAAGCGACGAGAAGCGAAGATGGGGGAAGATGGAGAATTTTGTGGCGAGCATCGCCTATTTCTCTTACCCGACCTCAACCCTCAAAACTTGGTTATCCCCAGCAACACTGCTCATAATAACTTATACTTTATATATTTTATCTATCTGTTGTCTACGCCACAGACTTGATAACTGCTGTCATTATACATAGTAAACAGAAGTGAAATCATGCCTAAGCAGCCGGTCACCGTCACCGGCGGCCAGATCCAAGGCCTCCAGAGCCCTATCGACCCCTCCATCACAATCTACAAAGGCATCCCTTATGCTGCCCCGCCTGTAGCTGGGAATCGCTTCAAACCGCCCTTTCCTGTAGTGCCCTGGGAAGGCGTAAAACTATGCGACACAATCGGCCCAGTCTGTCCGCAGGCTCCTCCAGACCCACGCTATCCTGATATGCTCAAGGGCCACCCTCAATCGGAAGACTGTCTCTATCTCAACGTCTATGCACCTAGTGATGCGGCTGAACAGGAAAAGCCGTATCCAGTGTTTGTGTGGTACCATGGTGGCGGATTCCGTGAAGGCGGCAGCGCTGATCCAAACTTTGACGGCACTGGGCTTGCGCAGAAGGGTGTGATCGTTGTGGTTCCTTCATTTCGACTGTGTGAGTGTAAAATCTCACCGTAACGTACATGGAGTTGTGCTAATCGATGTATAGCGGTCTTTGGGTATTTTGCGCACCCGGAGCTTACCGCAGAGGGCATCCCCGGCAATGTTGGCATGCTCGATGCAATCCAGGTACTCAAATGGATCCAGTCAAACATCACCGCATTTTCTGGTGACCCAAATCGGGTGACAGTTGCTGGCCAGTCTGCAGGCAGCGCCATGGCTCATACTCTGCTCGTCTCCCCGCTTGCAAAAGGTCTCGTACACGGTGCCGTGCTGCAGTCAGGATCTGGCCGTACGTTCCAAGAACCCTCTGTCGCCAATGGGCCCATGTCATACCGGCCCCTCAAACAGGCCGAGGACGAAGGCGTCGCGCTGCTCCAGGAGCTCGGACTCAAGAACGTAGAGGAACTTCGCGGGTACAACGATATCGACAAGTTATTGCAGATATCCCTCCGCAGAGACCATCAACTCTGGGGCCCGCCGCCCTTTTGGCGACTCATTCTCGACGGTCATGTTATCCCAAAACCGTGGAACGAGATCTTTGAAGACGAGCCGGCCAACGACGTGCCCGTCATGACGGGCATGAACAGCGAAGAAGGCGGGACATACAACGAACCACGATTTACATACGACGACTTTGTCGAATGTGTCGAGTCCCGTTTCGGTCCCCATTCAACATACAGCAAAGGAGACCCGAAATGGGTCAAGCAATTCAACGAGCTTTATGTGCCAGCAGATAAAGAGACCGGCAAGGGACCCCTGCAGGCATGGAATGACGCATCGCGAGATAATACACGCAACAACACATCCCTGTGGGCGCAGGAATACCACAAGAGAACAAAGTCGCCGGTTTATGGATACTACTTTACGCATGCCATTACACCGTGGCATAACTTCAAACCGGATTACTACTCGAAACCAAAAGTGCCGGGATTCACAAACATGAAGGGACCTATTGGCGGTGCATATCATGGCGCTGAGTTTGCGTTTGTGTTTAATAGTCTTATCACGAACGATATCCGGCCATGGACGGAAACGGATCGTCCGGTAGGCGACAGAGTGTCTACGCTGTGGGCTAATTTTGTGAAATATGGTAATCCCAATGGCCCGGAAGGGGGGGAGAATAAGCGTCCAGAGGGGGTTGAAGAGTGGCCCAATCTGATTGAGCACCCGGATACGGTGCTGGAGCTGGGGACGACATGGAAGAATATCAAGACAGTGGCAGATCCGAAGAAGAAGGAGTTCTGGGACGCGTTTGTGCATAGTCAGAAGAAGTGGTAGGAATTACGAAATTACCTACGACAACGGAGAGATCCGGAATGCGTGCATTGTACATAGAACCTTGGAAATATTTCAGATGTGTTGAATACAAGAATGAATGAAGGCTTTACATAGATCATACGCACGAATAATATAGAAGCAATATCAATAAATTCATGTCATATCTCGTAAAAGGTAAGGTAACTATGCTAATGCAAACTGGACTTGTACAGCTTATATAGATCAAACGTTCATCAACAGCAGAACAAACAAGACAAGACTCGCTCAATTAACAAGCAGGGAAAAAAGATTGACAGCATTCATAATCATAAGTCATGTCGTCAGTCATCATGGTGTGAAATGGAAGTATATGAAACAAATAAAAAGAGAGAACACCAACACCAGTAAGCAAATGAAAAGGAAAAAGAAGAAAGAGACAACTACATCATAAGGAAAACCAAATCACTCGCCAACTCCGGAATCCGATCCAAAAGCTCCCTCAACCCCCCGCCTGGCGCTGTGATCACACTAACCCCTGATCCAGGCCCATGACTCGGCGACGATGGCACCCTGGGAATCGTGGCAGGCGTATAAACCGCCAACTCGCGCATTTTGATTGATGCATACTGTGCAACCAATTTCCGCAATTCGCATTCGCGTAGTTGGGTTGCGGCAGTGGGCGATTCGGGCTCGAAGCGAGTGGTGTTTTCGTAGGTGTAGCGCAGGATGTCGAGGAACATTTTGGCGTGGGCGCTGAATTTGAGGGATTCTATCGAGTCGTTGATGTTCTTGGGAGAGTTTGAGTTGGTTTCGTCGTCGTCGTCAGAGACGGGTGTGAGGGGGTAGTCGAGGAGGGAGGTGTGTAGTTTTTGCAGACAGAGCTGGGCGAGGCCGGGGATTAGGAAGCGGGTGGCAAAGACGTAGACTTTGGCGTGGAATAGGATGTAGGGGACAATGATGATGGTAGTCTGTGCAACTGCTGGTGCTGGTTTTGGGGTTGTTGCGACGTCGCTGTGGTGGTCGTGCTGTTCATCGTGCTGCTGATGGAAGTAATCGAGAGAGGCGAATTCGTTCCATGTGTTTCCCCCCTTTTTACGCGGCGTGGCCGAGATGCGCTGGCTTGTAGTAGTAGTGGCGAAGGAGGTATCTATCAATGGCATCTCACGTTGTTGCTGGGGTTGGGGCTGCGGCTGATGTAGTGGTCTGCGGCCGTTGGGCATCCTGTCCTCATACTCTCGGTCTTGCTCTCGTCCTCGCTCTCGTCGTCTGCCAGGAGAGACAGGCTGGTCCCACCAGTCACCATCTTCATCGCCAATTGCCTCATCAGGCTCGCCTGGATCCGTCTCAATGGCACAGTCTGCGTCATAGTCATGGCTTTGCTGCTCAATCTCAAGCCTATTTTCCCTCCTCAGAGGAGGCGTCTCGGCCTTGATTTCCCTGACATCAAAGGGGGGCGTAGACGGGGGCGTCAAGCTTTTCGGCACCGTTTCTTCAAATGCAGGGGCAGCAGCAGCTCCCTTTCGCTTGTTCTTCTTCTTATCCTTCTTGCCATGCCGTTTTGACAACGGGAACAGCGGTCTGTCTGTCTCATCTTCCGCAGCAGCAGCAGCTTCTTCTTCGTCGTGTACATCATTCTCGTTCTTGATAACTTCGACTGGAGGAGTATCCTCCCGGAACGATGATGGCTCAGCTGCATGCGCAAACGGGTTTTCCCATTCATCTGCTGCAGCTGTCAGTGCCAATGGCGTTTCCACATATCTGCGACCTCCCTGCGAGTCCTGTCGGTCAAAAGGCGGCGGAGTAGGCGCAGGAGGAGGCAAGAACGAAGCCGATGACTGCGTCCGAATCGGAATATTATCATGTTGCAGCTGCAACAGCTGTTGATTATTGCTGCTACTACTATTATTCCTGCCCCCGTCCAAAATAGTACCACCAGACCCGGCAGACCGAGCAGAGCCAGACCCCGATCTCCGTCCGCTCGACGCCGGCGACAGCTCTGCTGCTGGTACTGCTGGCGCAACTGGCGCCGGTGGAAGTGGCAGCTGCAATTCACTCTTCTGCTGCACTACCGGCACCGTATAATTGCCCGTATACGCATACTGCGTAAACGCAGTGAACACCTCGACCTCCTCGTCTTCCAACACGGCGATGCGATGCTTGGATTCGCGCGTGTGGCCATTGTTCATGAGATCGTCCAGCGGCCTGGAGACATGTTTTGCGAGGCCCGATTGGATGGTGAGTTTGGTGTGGTCTTTGCCGACGAGGAATGTGAATGGGGGCGAGGAAATCAACCTGTAAGTTGGTTAATTCTGTTTTTTTATCGTCGCAATTTACCTAATTAAAGACAGAGAGGAAAACATGGTAGGTACCTCGTGAAATCCGGTATTTTGTTCATCGTGCCCGTTTTTTTTTTTTTTTCAATTTTTTAAATGACGAGTCTCAAGAAGACAAGAATAAAAACGCTCAACCCCTCCCCTCAGGAGAAAAAATAAATAGAAAAAGCAAAAAGGAAACGACAAACAGAAACAGACAATTCGCACGAGTTCATGCGAGAAGAAGAAAAGAAAAGGGAAAAAAGGAAGGAGCTTCCTACGGCGCTACCGCTACGTGGGCGGGCATGATGGGTGAGTTGGCTGAGTTGCTTAGGCGACTCTTGAATTGGTCGCTGTCGAGCACTGACCACAGTGCACACCCTGGTACGTAGGAAGTACCTTGTGATGATGTGATAAATGCTACGTCTACGTCTATCGTGATGCGCTGGAGCTTTAGTCTGGAAGAAGGACATAAAAAAGCCATTGAGTGAGTCACTATGGAGTATGGATATGTGTTGGTGTTTACTAGCTACTGCACACACTACAAGCCAGAGGACAGAGTGAGGCGAGAGATGGAGCATAATCGACGGCGTGGTGATAAGGTCAAATATTCAATTATTCAAATATATTTCATATATAGGGGCGTTGACTCTGCATTGCATATGATAGCAAAATGCATGCCATGGAGTACCTATGGACGAGTGGAAAGCGACTGCGTACATGAACGACGGCGAGGATTTATGCACGATGCCTCGAAGATAAACGACATTGCATGCTACGTCGGTGTTTAGACCGCTTGCTATAATTATCAGGAAAAAAAAAGAAAAGAAAAGGAGTGGCTGGGGAGCATGTGTGCCCAATCTGATGTTGACTCTTTGTAGGATTATGCCCAATCGAGTGGAGCCTAGTCTGTATCAGTAGAGAGCGCTGGACAGGGATCCTGCAGAATAAAATAACATGGCTGTTTCGTAAGTGGCGAATCATTGCAATGAAGAGGGGAATGCATTATCTATAATACATAAATTGACGTTATATACAATTCCTATACAGTTACGCAGTAGTTACCGCGGACTCAAGAGGGTATGATGATGGGTTGATCAATGCACAATCCGAATCTCCCCATGCCCAGGCTCCCACTCGCGCAGCCCATCTCTCAAACTATACCAAAACCTCAGGCGCACCGTCTCCGTCTCCGCCGTCTCCAAATCACCCGAATCAAAAGCATTTTGAAGCTTCTGCACCGACTCCTCTATGCGCTCCGCATTCTCGCCGCGGAGCCGATCAACAGCCGCCTCGGCTTCGGCGGCCGGCGCACTCGACAGTTCTTCAACCGTCTCTTGAACATCCATTATCTCCATGAGCGTTTCGGCGTCGAGCGCGCCAGCGTACTTTGTCGCTGCATCTTCGGCGAGTACGTCGATGCCGTGTAGTTCCGCGAGGAGGTATTGCGCTCGAGCGAGCGGGTCGAGGAGTGTTCGGTATGCATCGTTGAGTCGCGACGAGAGTGCTTCGGCGCGTTGTTTGATGGGGCCCGCTGGGAATTTGTCTGGGTGCGAGGCGCCCTGTAGTTGTAGGAACTCACGTCGCAGGGCGGCGACGTCGATTTCGAAGGGGGACTGCGGGGGCGGACCGGCAGGGAGCGTGTTGGGGAATAATGTGTAGTGGTTTGTGATGTCTGGTGCGATCAGTCCTCCTGCGTTCTTTTCATCTGGTGTCTGTGTCTCCTCCGCGGCGCTCTTGTCTGGGTAAGAATGGCTCGGGGACGACGCTAACCCGCGTCGCTGCTGATGGATCGTTGTTCGCGGAGCTGGCGATGATCTAACGGTGGAATAGTTGTGTCGATATAAAAGACGCACCGAGCGCGAAGGTGAGGGACATGATAGCGGTTCTCCGACACGAGTGCCTGTGAATATCAGCCTGTGTGGCCGCAGCGCAGTAGCGCCCCGCATAGCGAGTGATTATAGGAAGTCAAATTCGGACGATAAAATAGATTAGATGGTATCGTAGTCTAACCGCAGTCTAACGAATGGATGTGAAGCGCAAAGGGATTGTTTGATCAAAGCAAAGACAAGCGGAGAGAAGAGTTGAAGAAAGTCGGAGCTTTTATTATTTTTTACTAAGAAATCTGGTCCTGCGGCTACGTCACAATGCGGGCTGCCGATTGGCCCGTCGTGCCCCACCCATTCCTTTCTGGAATTCCTCTGCAATATGAAAGCGTCCAATCATTGACCACTATACAAGTCACGTAAAATCGAGTATATCATGCTGTTTAGGCGCTGGCAGCCCTGGGTGACTGGAGGAAGACAACCGTGGGACTTGCATGGCCCCGGTATTGCCGATGATATCGGCTTAGGCGGCTCGTCGGTGACTGGTCAGCCCTGGCTATACATGGGACACCAGTATAGAGTCAAACTTCCTGGATAATGAGATATGTGCCGTATACCGTGGACTGCTCCTTCTGTATGCGTCGCATTGCTGACTTGTGGCGGAGACTGATCCTGTCGAATAGCGGAATAAAGAGAGCCGCTAAATGCCTATTCGATACCCCAAAGCTTGACTGTTCGATCATGACTTGCACTGGCAATCCACTTGGCATCATCACTTATATCCACGCTGAGAACCTTGTCGGAATGCCCGCTCAGAGACTTCACCAGCGACCAGTCATCGGCACTAAACACATTGACGTTGCGATCAAACCCACCACTGACAAAAAACGTGCCCGCCTTTCGCGGCTCTGGTGACGACGAAGCAGCGGCACCACCATCTGTTTCCATAGCATCTCCATTCTGCGCCGTCGTCGATGGAAGAAAAGATCTCGAAGAGTCGCCCCCTTTATACCATCGTACATCCGAGACAACGCTCTTGTGTGCTCCAATGCTGGCGCTGCAGTCTACTTTCCGCAGATCCCAACATTTCACCCAGCCGTCGCCTGATCCTGTCAAGACCCGGTAGCCATCGACACCCCAGTCGACACCGTAAATCTCTCGGATATGACCCTGAAGCACCATGACCGTTCGGCCAGTGCGGAGATCCCAGATTCTTCCATAACTGTCCAAGCCTCCACTCGCTAAAAGGGATCCATCCGCATTGAATGAGACGGCGTAGACTTCACGAGAATGTCCCTCCTGCAGTAGCAACTCGGTTGTTGTCTCAACATCCCACAGCCTCCATGTTGTGTCGTATGAAGCAGAAGCTAGATATTGGCCTGATGGATGGAATTCCACTCGACAAACACGCTCAGAATGCCCGGATAGTGACGCCAAGGGCTCTTTTTTATCCAACGACCAAAGATTAATATTCCCCTCTCCTCCCCCAGATGCTAGATTCAGTGCAGACTCGGACACATTCGAGCCAGCTATTGTAGAACCTGGGAACCAAGACAACCCACTCACTCGATCACTATGCCCTTTGACGCTCAATTTTTCTTCGAGGTTAGGCACAGTGAGCAACTTGATTCCTCCCGCCCAATTACCCGTAGCAAGCAGCTCCCCATTCGGCGCAAACCGCGTAATACTAACCGGCCGGTCCGCAGCAATCTGTGACCCATAAAGATCAAACCCAGCCAACTTCTCCTTCACAGCCTTGCGATGTTTAATATGCGTCCGTAGTTGAATTTTCGACTGCTCCTGCTGCCACGCCACCCGCTCTTTCGCTTTCGGTAAAGAATATAAAGCAATCTTCTGCCGGGCATCTAGCAGCTCCTGCGACCCTTCCGTATAAAATTCTTCCTGCTGTTCGCCTTCTTCCTCTTCCGCCAACTCTGTTTCGGTCTGTGTGCCCTCACGCATTTCAACATCTTCGCCCGCCTGTTGCTCTTGCAGCGTTGTGAGGAGTTCGCGTAATCGGTCTCTGCGGTCACCGGGTCCTTCGCCGAAGAGCGTGATGGGCTCGCCGAGCTCGCGCAGTCGTAGGCGGACGCGGTTATCATCTGTGGGCACAACGATGGCGGCTGCTCGTCGTTTGCGTTCGAATTGTGATAGGAGTGCTGATGCTCGTTCTGGGGCGATGCCTGCTGCGGCCGCGGGCATGTCATAGTCGCGGTCCACGGCTATGTTTCTTTATTAGCATTCGCTATGATATACAGATTGAAATTCAGTAGAGTAAAGATCGAAAGGTGAGCTTACGGATGTCGGCGAGACTAATGCCCATGTCAGTGTCGTCCGCTTCCTCCACGTACGCCTGCCTCGAGGGGTGCATCATCTTGACGGCTTTATATTTTTGGTCGAAGGATTAGGGGGAAAAGATACAAACAAGAGAGTAACTGCGAGCGCACAGCTGCAGCTGCACTTGGAGGCGTTGTGGGAAGGTAGCGTCGGTTTAAGCTGTTGTCTGGTTGTCGCTCGATAAGTTCATAGTTTTTTTGAAGCTTGAAAGAATGCGGAGCAAATCCGTGGTTAGCCAAACTTACGGTATTGGTATTACGGTATCAAACACGGCGGTCGTTCTTGCTTCAACAACACCAACCATACTCTTACTTCGTTTTTTATGTTGTTTTTATTTCACAAGAATTAATATAATGAAAATGCATTGGCTGTTTTATCATTGCCATTGTATCTATTTCCTATATCCTTTCCTCGCAAATTTGACCCCCATATATCCACTACATATATGAGAGTTCATTGCTCGTCGTTCAAGACCATGAATGACTACACAATAAAAGACTAACTGCCTCAGTTTTCGCTATCCCCTTCTCCTTTTCTTCAAACGCGCAATGTATCCAGTGCATGCCCTTATCTTCCCTCACCTCTCAATCTCTAGGAGATGGTTGAACTAATCCTTGTACACTCGCATGGTGCCGAAACCGATGGCGTTGTGGCACAGCACAGCACGGCCCTACATGGTGCCTCTCTTTAAGTATTTGATTCCTTCAATTGAATATGCTGTCGCTGGGAAATCCCATATGGCTTGTCGACTATTCTCGCTCTCGCTATGCCTCTAGAACATATAGATGATAAGTACGCAGCCTAGGGATTGATGGCGGTTGTATCGAAAACAGCAGAAAAAAGATGGCTAATTTGTCTGTCTAGGACCTTCTCTAGCGGAATTGTTAGTATTAACGTTGGAACTGTCTACACACCTCGGTATGACATCCATAGAAAATTACTATGCAGATGCTCTCCTTATTTCAAATCCCTTTTGAGCAAGCGAAGCCCTTCCGACACGACGACTCAGGAGCTTCATTTCCCCGACGAAAACCCCACGGTTTTTGCCGAATTTATTTCCTGGGCATATTACGGGAGAGTCGGAGATGATAGGTTTAACCTTGATCCACCAAGCGCCCGGATTCTGCATTTCTACCGGGTATGGTCACTGGCCGAAAGGTTGAAAGTACCTGCCTTGCAAGATCTGGCCATGGCAGCATGTAAGCGAGTGCTCGACAAGAGTCGGTCCAATGAGCTTGTGGGTTCTGTTGCCATTCATCACGCATACTCAAAGACTGGACCCGGCTCCATTCTACGTCAGCTTGCGGTTGATAGTTGGGCGGAGCGAGCCACCAAGTCGGTGTTACTAGAATATCAAGCAGGTCTTCCTCGCGAGTTTCTGGCGGATTTGAATCTGGCCTGGGTGGAAAAAAAAGAAAAAGAATTTTCAAATGTAGGTTGGCATACACATATCTCTATGATTCCTTTACCCATCTTATTTTCTTCATCTTGCTCCTCCTTGGCGTGGACAACGTATTTTATATCGAGCTCACCTGTATTTCTCCAGACAACACAAACCTCCAGTCCTCGAACCGAAAACCTTCGTACGTCCTGGAGGCCATTCACATTTGAAGCGAGCTTCCCACCAGTGACTGAGAAAACCCAGCCTTTGCCCACTACACGGGAAAAGAAGGCGACCGCTCAACTTCCAAATTCAGATACTTCCTCTCCAGTTAAAGGAATGGATGACGAAGTCGACCAGTTTCAGACTGTTTTAAGAGAGATAGAACAACTTCATAAGGCTGCATCGACAAAGAAGGTTATCGTCATACTTCCAAATTCAGATACTTCTTGTTCAGTTGAAGGAGTGGACAACGAACAGTTCGCGGCCGTCTTGAGAGAGATAGAACAATTTGTTAACGCTCCAAGGAAAAATACGGTGATTGTTAAACTTCCAAATTCAAATACTTCATCTTCAACTGAAGGAGTGGATGACAAAGAACTCGAAGAAGTGGAAAAAGAACTTCAAGGATTGCAAGCGGCTTTTTCAGGAGATGAAGCTCAACTAACACCGGATCCTTCCTCTTCAGTTGAAGGACTCGATGATGAAGAATTGCCGGCGCCTCGTTCAAGAGACGATGTGTCAAGATACACAGTATAAATCCAATGGTTTAAAGGTTTGGCTGATGTATTACTCTATGTACCTGTATTGTTTTAGGTCGAGGTCAGCACATATAGCTATTGAACGAATGAATGCTTTCTCATTTTCTGCTCTAAATCTTCTCTAAGCCTTACGTCTAGAACGACTGTTTCGAACGACACTTTTTGTTCCTTTTGCCGCAAAGAGATATCTGATTCCTAACAGCCCACCCCTCCAAATCTTTTCTAGCTGCATCTGGTACACCATCGATCTCTGCCTCATGCTGCAGCAAAACAGATACAGCAATTGACATTGGGTACATACCAAACCATGGAAATAATATATGCCGTGGAAGATTCTTAATCGGGGCATATATAACCCGGAAGAATGTCTTGAAGTCAAAGTCAAACCCAATAATGGCGCAAGTTAAAGGGGTTTTGGGACGGTAGTATCTTG